>VRYO01001463.1:7838074-7885878 GCA_009812075.1 Sialia sialis | reverse complement strand
CTCTCCTCTCCTCTCCTCTCCTCTCCTCTCCTCTCCTCTCCTCTCGCCTTTTCTGTCAAAGAAAATGATGTTAGTTTTTGGGGTTTTTTTTGAGGCAACTTGATATTAGAAGGATATAAAATAATCTCAGAGCATACAGGCTGTGGGTTATGTCTCTTCTCAAGAATGAAAACTTCTTCAGAGAGAGCAAGAAAAACCAAAGAATGTTGGGTGGAATGAGAGAGACAAGCAAACCAATTTTGAAAATAATGATTTTTATGCCAGCAGGATTCAATGTCATAAAATGTTGCCATAAATGAGACATCTGAATAAATGAAGGAATCCCTTCCTAGATTTCATAGGAGGTGATAGCATTACTAACAACTCTCAAAGTGTAGATGATAAAGAATTCTCACTCTGAGCTGTCTTAGTCAGCAGTTAGTAAACAATCCTCAGCTCTGATGGAAACACTTTGTGGGTAAACACCTCCATTTGTCTAGATGGCAGCTCCAGCTGAGGTGAACTCTGTGTTTGTTTAAGAGGGGAGAACACACGCTGCCAAAAACTGGAGCACAGCAGTGTTTCTCCACTGCAGCACCGGTGTGTTCCATCACTGGAGCACATGTGTTACACCCCCTCGAAGAAGACACTCCTTCCTGCATGACATGCTGACAGAATATGGGAGAACTGAGAATCTCCTAACATTTAACCTACCTATTCCAGAAACCTTCACTGAATCAAGACCTGCCTTTGTGAGGGAGACAAAAATTATCTGAGTGATGGCTGACAGAGAGCAGGCTGTGAACTGTAATGCAGTGAGATCATCCCTTGTTCTGGGAAATGCCCAAGCTCATACTTTCTGTTTCCCCATACAGACTGGTTCTAATTTTAGCATATCTGCTTCGTCTTGGCTTTCTTCCACATTTTCCACCTGGGAATTCTGCTGTCCTTCATTATTCTGATGTGTAAACACTGGATGTGATGCTTGTGACAGCAAGGAGCAAACCAGTCCCTCAGGAGATCCTTCACATTCCTGCAAAGTCAGGTTTCACAGGAACATCTAGTCCTCAGGTAGCTTCACTCACAAGCAAATGTCCCACTATTTCTTAAGATGGCACGCTTGCAGAGAGCTGCTGATTGATAGTCTAGATTGATAGTCTAGAAATATTTTTAACATTGTGTCCTTAAGCCTCCTATGACAGAAGGAACTTAGATTTTCTTATTCCTTCATTATTAAGATACATATCTCAATATAACAAAACAAAACAAAAAAATCCACCTTCTGAACAAATCAGATCAGTATTTCTGGAACTTGTATGAATAAAGTGTCCAATGACTTCTTGTGAAGATACATTCAGAATAATACAAATTTTTTTCACTGTAAAAGAAATATGTTATTTCCTAGCTTACGTATATAAGAAGACAAATTGGGGTAAAAATTTAAAAAATAGATTTAAAAAAAGAAAACAAACAGAAAACCTGGTTGTTATTAACTGTTTATGAAATCTGTGATAAAATAACATCCAGAAAAGGTCAGTTCATTCATACATATAGGGCTTAAATAGAGAATGTACTTTTTTATTTTTGCAAAAGGAAAATTTTACATTCCTTATTTGCATTCACCTAAGGGGTATTGAGAAAATCTTCTAGAAAGTTTATTTAAAATAAAACATACGTGGCTTGGCACATGTTTACTAAGCCAAGAAAAATGTGCCAAGTACATTTGATATCTTAACCTTCATGCTCCTCATTAAGGTAAGTTAAATGTTCTTGTCTGCACATGAGATCTGGCAATGACCCATAAAACTGAGGTTAATTAGTTTGCCTTTGTAGCAGCCCTCCTCCATTAATACTGAAGCATGTGATGAGCCTTTGTTGGATCACAACTGAAGGTTCATATACAGCTCGTGTCACTACTCTGCATGATGAATGGTGTGCTAATGAGGAGCACTGCAAAAAAAACAGCGTTTAGGTGTGTATCTGTATATTCATTTTTGAGGCACTTCAGTTACCATCAATTCTCTGGTACTGAAACATTCACATGGCAGAAAGGTTTTCCCTCTATGGGTGCCAGTTGTCCCTTGCCTTGTCAAGCTGCTCTTTCATCACACCATACTGGCAAGATGGTTGGGATGCTGAACCAGACTTCTTTTCCAAACTGGGAATTGAGGTGGGCTCCAGTGTGGATCATTTCTATTCTTTCTTCTCTTCCAACTGATTCTAGTGTTCTCTGGACAAAGATATGTCCTTTTTCAGAGGTCTTTCTTATCACTTTTCTTCAACGCAATAGTTAAGAAAGATTTTCAGTCATTCAAGGATATGAAGATCCTTACCATATAACTCTCCTTCAAGATACTTAAATGCTATTGTTCCTATTTCACAGATTTAGATACTGTGGCACAGAAGAAAATTTGTGGAGGTCACATACAAATAATCAGTAGCTAATCCCAAGTTGTTGTGGGGGTTTTTTTTGTTTTTTGTGTTTTTTTTTTGTTTGTTTTTTTTTTTTTTTTTTTTTTTTTTAATTTGTCCTCTGTACCTTAGTATTTACATGATCAAAGAGCCGTCACATTTCTAGTCAGTCTCTTTTGGAACAAATTTTCCAAGCAGGAGTGAAACACATGAGAAAAAATTCCTTCTCTTACAGATAAAGGCTTCATAAAGAAGTGTTATGAACTCTAGGGCAAAGGAAACTCCATTACTCAGCTCTTTTGAAAGCTTCTAGTTGAGCAGTGGGTTAAGTGGACACAATTCAAAGCAGCAATGGTAAGTGGTTTGAAAACTAACAGAGATACATTTGTTCAAGAGAAAATACATAGAAGAAAGAAAATAGCAACAAAGGAATACTAAAAAAGAGCTGGTGAACTATTCTTCTAATAACCATTCCTGACATGAATCAACCCTAGTCTTTAAGATGGAGCAGTCGGAGTTTAGAGTAAATAAATAAAAAAGTGTCTTTAACCCAAAGAATAATCATGATAAGGAAAAAGACCAGTTGAAATCACTAAATGTAGCAGATTGGTGGTAGAATTCAGGTCTGCATTCAGACACCTTAGTTTTGTGACTCCAAGGCAGTTATGGCCAGACTTCCTCCAATGAATCCAGAGAGATAACCAAGTTAATTACTCCTTCAGTGTCACTATGGGTCTCTTTTGAGTTCTGTTGCCTGTTTTGACTAGATCTCAGTCCACGGTAGTAGGAGCTCATAGATATAAAGTGTGTAGTCACCTAGTTTAGGAGTTGTCAAATATGGAGCTGACTCCTACCCGATCTACTCCTTCAGGAAAAGTTAGCAACAGTGAAACAAACCCTGCAAATTAACTTAATGAGTCACCTACATCTACTTAAAGTCCCAAGGCTGTAATTTGACGCTGATACTGTCTCTAAGGCCCATTTACTGTTTTGTGCATCTGCAGTAGTCATTCTTTGTTAGCCAGCTTTGCTGTGGTCTGCATGCACTGATCCCTTGGGTCACTTGTACCAAAAACAGGGTGTACCAGTGCTTACAACTGCACAAATGTAGGTAGGCACATTCATGCAGAAGTGGGACATCTCCCTGATGAATAAATAATAACTTTTGCAGCAGTTTTTGAGGAGAGTCAACTAACCAGTGCACAAGGCCTCAGTCTTGTGAGCAAAAACTAGAGATCTTTCCACTTGGGCTGATCAAAGAGACCAAAACGCCAACAAGCACGAAACGTCGACAAGCAATTTGGATCTGGAGGAGATTGCTAAGAGGAAGGACAAACTCCACAAGGTTTCTCTGAATATCATGTGAGGGCATCACCCCTGCAGGGTCTGCTGTCTGCATTAGATCAGTGCACCAGCTCCACTTAGAGGGTATAGATTTTTCTTTGTTTTGCATTGTTTTTATTTGGGATGGATTTGCCAAGACCATAAATCCCCTCTTGACTGACGGGTCAGTTCAGGTTTTGCTCTTCCTCCTCTGCATGTACCATCAAAAGGGGGAACCTAGAGAGATGTTGTGGGAGTAAGTCTGGGTTTGGAATCGTGCTGCTTATGGCTGTTCCCAAGGCACTTGTGTAAAACTGGAGTGGGCGTACCCCAGAAGTGTTTAACGATAGATGCTCCAGAGAAAATGTTTTACATTTTTCATCTTGATTTTTAAGCATAATTTTCCCAGAATCATCAAGCTTGTCTTTAACAACATTTACAATTAATATCAGAGACATTTTATTGTATTTTACACTGAACCTGATAAATGTGAAAAGAGACATTTAGATCAGGAGTAGTTTCAGTCTTTCTGGAGCACATGAGCTTTTATTACATTTAAGGGAATTTGATAAAAATGGTATTGTTTTCTCCTGAAAATCTGTCAATGTTCACAATAGATGTAATTATTGTAGATGCCACTCTAGAAAATGGAAATTAGCACCTCTCATTATGATGAACTGCTCTGAAGAGAAATTCCTTCATCCTTACTTAGTGTACAATGGACTGTCTATTTGCAGCTGTTCATTTTTGTGTCTCATTGAGACAACAGGAGTTAATTAAAAAACTCTGAAGGAACTGCAGTACCTAATTCATTCAGACTTGTGAGGTTATGAGGCTGCCTTTTAGCTTTTACTACTTACTGCTGCAATACGTGATGTGAGCTGTATCAAATTTGTTTTATTTTAATTCTGCCAATTACTATCCCAAATTATCCCACCCTTGGCTACATGTTCCATATAGGCATCTGCTGTTTTCAAAGAGAAACAAGGCCAGATCACACAGGAGGTCTTCAAGTCTCCTTTTGTTTAGTTTTTTTCTATGAAACATAGCTAGAATCTCAACCAAACTGATAACCCAGTCTTTATGAGAGTCATGATCCTTTATAATAGTGTCTAATCTCAATTAACTGAGACGTGTTGCAAAGTTTGTGGCAATGAAAGAAGGAAAAGGCTTTTACCACACAATTATTGTAGGAAGGACATGTTATCCAATTGTTTCCTCTGTGCTGTTGTCCAAACCATCATAAAACAATATATGTAGCACATGTTGAAGGGAGGAACTGCAAGGTACTGCTGGTCCTTTGTTTTGTCTGGATAGTGGATGGTTTGATGATCCAATACCTGAAGCCACATTATAAAATCTTGGCAGGGCTTGATGATTAACAGTCTACTGCCAACTGTAAAAAGAGGTGTCTTTTTTATTATCCACTTGGCTGTGTAAGGAGATCACAATATTAGTGTCTGCTTACCCTGCAGTTCCTGAGATGTAGAAGGATGATTCTAGGGCTGCTAGTTTGGGCTTCTATGCCTTTCTGGTATAATTTTGGCTTCATAAATATTTAGCCCATCCTGTAGAACTGTATTCCCTGTAATTTTTTTTTTTTTTGCATGATTCTTGTTATTTCTGATACATGCATATTTAATAATTATAAACATATTCCTCTTCAAAAATTTGCAAAAATATTCACAACATTAATTTTAGAAGTAACACAGTTGATCATGAAGCTAACTGCAGACAGTGACTACACTGCACAGGCACAATGAATCAACTTGTCATAAGGCCACATGAGCACGACTGACTTGCACTGGAGTGGGTGGGAGCACATCATGAAACAATCTTCTGAAAATGCTTTGTTTGTTTGAGTTGTCTTTTAGTTTAAGCAGTAGGAACTACAGGTCTCAGATTAAGTGCTCTCAAATAAAGTGTCTGTATTGAAGACACACAATTGTTAATAATTCCAGATCCTCTGAATCATTATATGTGACTTTTTATCTCCTGAATGAAGGCATATTAGATCTGCATTTCATTGTGAACCCCAACCATGTTAGAAAGATGAGTGGTGAAAAGCAGGAGTTACAAAACAATTTGTATTACCACCCTGCCTTGTAGACATGAACACTTACCATAGAATCATGCAATGGTCTGGGTTTGAAAGGATGTTCAAGACCAGTCAGTTTCTACCTCCCAGCCATGAGCAGGACAACCTTACACTGGTTGCTCAAAGTCCCACCCAACTTCCAGTCAAGAGGAAGCCACAACTTCTCTGGGCAACCTGTTCCTGTGCCTCACCACCGTCACAGTCAAGAATTTCTTCCTAACATGTAGTCTCATCCTGCTCTCTTTCAGTTTGAAGCCATTCCCCCTTGTCCTAACACTTGTCAAAAGTCCTTCTCCATCTCTTTTGTATCCCTTTTATGTACTGGGAGAGTCTATAAGGTTTTCCTGTGGACTTCTCTTCCCCAGACTAAACAATTTCAAATTTTTCAGCCTGTCTTCATAGAAGAGGTGCCTCAGATCTCTGATCATCCTCATGACTCTCCTCTAGATTTTCTCCAACAGGTCAATGTCCTACTTATGCTGGAGATCCCTCACCTGAGCAAGGGATACTCTCCAGCTACACAGTAACCCATTAGACTCATCTAATAATGGAAACGCATATTTTATAATAGGTCTGTTATTTTGTTTCTTCCAAATATTGTGAGGATTTTTTTATTATTTACTCTTTATTAAACAATAGTGAAGAAGACAAATATTCAGAAGAAAAACATTTATATGTAAATAAGACCCACATAATGACAAAAAGCTTTGTACTGTCTTCTGGTTTATTGGCTTCCATAAATTTCAGTTAGTTTGCAAGGAAGCTCTGGAGTCAGAGCTAAAGAACAGGAGAAAGATAGACACAACACTGATTTCATAATAGCATAATCTTAAGCTTTTCCTTGTTTTACTGGAATAGAAAATGAGGACAAAACAGCTCCTACAGTTCAAATTTGTTCTAAAATATCAGAATGACAGCATATGACTTTAATACTGATTGTGCTATGTTTCTCTGGAACAGATTTGACTTATCTGCTGTTAAGTCTTCATTTAATTCTCTGCACTGGTTCTATTTTCTATTGATTTAGATGTCTCTTTTTCCATTTTTTCTCTTTGTCCAGTATTTTGGGCTGTTTTGAAAATTTCTAGACAACTTCAGTAAAATACACATTTTTCAGGAGTACTCATGGCAGCTAATGGCATGGAAAAATCAGAAAGAAGGCTTTTATGCCTTTTATTGTTCAGCTTTCTATGACTAAATCACTGCCGAACACCAAGATGAATAAGAGCTACAAGGTCATATTTTCTGGTCAAAACAAGGGATGCACGTTCTCATAGAATTACAAGACTCCATAAACAGCACAAACAGATAAAACTTCCTTTCAGTAGCAGGGAGCGATAATCACCTCCTGAAAATCAAGCCCCTTTGAACAGACTTGTAGATGGGCAGTTGGATACTGGTGTTATTGCTGCCTTTTTCCTAACCTAGAAATGAAACTAAAGATAATTTTAGTAAGAAGGTAATGTAAAAGGGGATCTTTAATGAAGGCCTTCAGAAGCAGTTATGGAAAGATGTCCACAAAAGCCCACTCCTACAGGGATGAGTACACATTTATAGGTTTCAGGTGATGCAATTCCCTCCCCACCCCCAGGTCAAACCCCTTCTCTGGTGCCTCCCTTCAGCACTAGTTGTATTTTATCCATGAGTATGTATTTCCAAGAGTTGTTCTCAGCCTTGGTTCCCAGAAGAAGCCAAGATAGGATAGGGGCCTTGTACCCCTGGGGCTTGGAGCTCTGGAATTTGTGTTGTCTTTCTGCCTTGGGAAAGTCTATGGAAAAGTACTGGGAAAACTAGCTACTAATATAATAGATGCCAGAGTTGCAAATATATGTGTGAAGAATAGAGAGAACATAGAAAAGAAAAAAAGGCAAAACCCAAACAGCATCAATATGAAAGACCATTAGCCTACTTATAAATGTTAATCCAAATATTCTATCTTACGCTGAATTATCTCAGTAATGGCATTAGTAACTTGATTCAGTCTGTCTTGGAATTGTTACTGCTTATGGTTATATGATTTAAAACCATTACCTGGACTACAGAGTCCCTCTATTAATTAAGCATCTTGTAAGGACATTGATTTTAGAGTCCTCCTACAGTCCTTTTAGGGCACTAAGGAAAGTACACAAACAGTTCTCATCCTGAACAAGAAATTCATAGCAGAGGCACTAACCTGATGAATTTGGAGCTGGAAGTTCTTTATTAAAGCTGAAAGGAATGTGTGACAGTCCAGCTGGTAGAAGTCTCAACAGTTTAGGGGGCTGAAACAACTTCATTCCCTTTACTCATTCCATCTCTGTCCACTTCCCTGGCACATCGGTAAGGGTCACTACTTGGTGGCAGCTCTGAAAAAGGTTTTTTTTTTTTTTTTTTTTTTTTTCAGACACCTCTCTGTTTAGCAAAGAGCTGAGAACACAGGAGACACAGGGCCACCAAAATCCTGTCAGTCTCATTCACTACTGACCAGCACAACATTTGAACAACCTGGTTTAGAGATCAAAGTACCACACAGGAGTTTTATCCTTAGTGACTCCAAAATCCATCTACTAGGAAGGAGGTTTCCTCCTCACTAATCTCTTCCAGTGAGAGCTCCCATGCCTGAAGATCTGACTGATATTTTTCCCCTGTATGAATTGCACTTCAGGGTGTGACTCCTATCTCTCTGTCATTGGCTATAAATCTGATTATTCTGTTTGAGTCCATGCAACCACTCCGGATTTGCAAGGAATGAAAGAGAAGGCAGCAGATAATTTTTGTCTCAATTTTACCTTACCCACTTGAAAGAAAAATGTGGAGGTTTTACTTTGAGGAAAAGAAACAAACACCAGCAGTGCATGTGAAGGCAAAGCATCTAAAATCTGACTGAAAAATATTTGGATTTCTACCACAAATGGGTTAAGTAATGGGGAGTTTTGAGAGAAGGTGTAGTAAATATACATCTTGGAATCTACAAAATCGTAAGTGCATGTAAATATTTCTTCCCCCCAACAATATGGAAGTCTGTAATTAGATTTAGAAAACAGGTCACCTACTAAATTAGATTATGGAAATAGATTGTGATGAATAATATAAACTGTTCACATTCCTTTATTTGTTGGATTAACCAGTATATTAGACTTAGAGTTTCATTGTCTAAGGGCTGATGGAGCAACAGGAAAAGTACTAAGATGAAAGAAAGTCTGGATAAATGTGAAGCTTTACTTAAAATCTCACAGTTAACAAATTGGTCTCTATCAAGATGAGTTTATTGTTTGCCCTTTAAAAATAAAGCCTCAGTTATTATGATCATAATTTTTAAATAGGAAGCACATTAAACTATTTTTGTAATGACCATGTACTCTCTAAAATTTAGATTATTCTTTTATTTTTAAAACTAAATCTGAACTTTATCCTCATACTAAATTAGAGAGATTTTAATATTCTTACCACCAGTGCATATGTGTATATATACACACACACACAAGATTTTATGGTGCTTAACCCTCTTAAAGTGTCTTTTCTAACCCCAGATCAATCTGCTCTTATTTTAGAGGTTGCAAAGTACTGACAGTTGATTAAATTCTAGATTTGTAAGAGCTTGATAAAACCTACATAACACGTAAGCTGCTTTAAATAATTTAGAAAAAAAACCAAAACAAAACAGAAAATGAAACCAGAGTTCATCAATCTGCAGAGAGCTTCTTAAAGCCAAACAGAGATTGTTGCAGGGGAAAGTGTGAAAAAAAAGTCCTCTGGAAGTAATGGTAGAAGGAAACAAATGGTCAGATGGAGCAGGTTTTTTAATGGAAAAAGAGATTAGGGCAGGATTAAAGTTTTTCCAAAGATAACAGGCAAAACAGACAAAATATGCCAACAGCAAACTGTTCTGAAGACTAAGGGCTATCTTCTCATTTTAAAGCCCTGATATACTCATGCTAGAAAGATAGAATATGTGATAATACCTAGAAAACAAAACTATCCTCTTCTCACCTGGACAAATGGTCCAGTCAGGTGCTGAGCTCTAATCCTTTATGCAAATCAAATGAAACAATATCCAAACTGCTTTGACTTTTAAAATGAGCTTTACTGGATTTGTGGAATCCCCTATGAGAAAAAAATTACCTGGAATGTAGGTGCTCAGTAAGCCAGGGGCAGGACTTGCAGGAAGGAATTGTCTGTAGGGTATTCTCTTAGGGACTCTTACCATTACACCATTTAATGTAGAAAAGTTTTTTCTTCTTTCTCCCCACTGATCTGACTGGACCCATAATTAAAACTTACAGATGCCCATCTTTGTCCCACCTTGTCTTGGGTTACAATACAGGATGTGATCAAAGGTATCTATTCTATCTCCATCTGTTGAGAGTGGGGTCAGTGATCCTTATCTCCATGGGAAATATTCTGCTAATGGGCCATCCATTGAAACCAGGTAGGGCAGTGTTTTTATCTTTTTCACAACCCATCCTTCCTCCACAGAGTTTTCTTCTGCTAATGGCCCATTGAGTCCCACTGTGGGACTGATAAAATTACATCATCCCATTGAAAGTTGCTCCAGCCAGGGGGAAGAGCTCAACATTTCTTACCAAAATAAAACCAGGGGTTTTGAGACATTAAGGTAGCCCTTTTCTCCACTGGAGTTCCAGAAGAAAACCGGACTACTCCGCATCATCACTGGACCTCTGGAAGGAAACTGCCCCCGTCTCCAGGACTACTGCTTCAACTGAATCACATCTGTCACGGCAAGAGGACTGCAGCCACCATTTAATGGGACTGCTACCAACACCCTGACTGATGGGGTGTCAGGTTGTATTCTGACTCTGTCAGTGTTTGGGGTTTGTTATTTGTAGTACTGTATTTCTAATTTAATTTTCCTAGTAAAGAACTGTTATTACTAATTCCCATATCTTTTCCTGAAAGCACCTTAATTTCAGAATTATAATAATTTAGGGAGAGGGGGTTTGCATTCTCCATTTCAAAAAAAGGCTCCTGCCTTTCTTAGCAAACACCTGTCTCCAAACTAAGACACACCTTGATGGGAACATCCCTGGAAGCCCAGTAGATCAGGTTTGATACCAGCCTGCACCTTCTGGCCCGAGCACTCCCTGCAAAATGAAGCAGGCAGTACTTGCTCCCCATCTGCTCTGCTGCCTCCAGCTCCATTTCCTCTGCCAGTACCTTGGATGCCCAAGAATGTTTTCATAAGGATTAAGGAAGATATTAAAAAAGGCCTTTATTTCCACTTTGAGAACCTTCTCTGTGGAGAAAGGGGCCAGCTTGCTGAGGAATGTCTTGGAGAAGTATTTAAACAATCCAACTAATAAGACTAATGTGTTGTGGCTTTAGTAAACTTCTTGAACTAGGTATCTGCATTGAAACTGCACAAATGTAGTGATAAAATTTGAGTAATTTTCTCCATTTGGCTTGTCAAGACAAAACCTGGAGGATTTGTTTCTGATTTGAGTTCACTCCCTCCCAAAGTTTACCACAGCAGGGGCAGAGCAGCCTTGCAGGTGAGCTCTGCACAAGAGGGAAACAGTTTTCTCTTCATGAATGATGCATAACCTGCTACACTGAGAACAAGAATGAACCCCTCTCCAGAGGAAGAATGTAAAAGTCAAACAGATACGGACTGTTTTCTCCTCTGATCTCAAACAGCTGCTTTATAAAATGTTATTAGGTGCTCTAAATCTATTGGAAATAATGCAAACAAAATGTTTCAGAGAGGATATACGCTGGGTTTTTTGAACATTAGTCCAGACCCCAGGTTGTTCATGTTAGTAAAATACAGTTTAACAACTTTGCTTAACTTGAAACAGCCTCCCATCCATATTTTCCTGTTGTTTTGTCCAGGCTTCATTGGTCTCATTGGTCTAGAGCAGTATTGGATAGAGAGTTGAAGTGTGGCCATGACACCATTATGACCTAATGCCTTTTCTATAAATAACTGTCCTGTAATGTTGTGATCTTATTACAAGAGAAGGGGTAAGGGCTGGACTGATTTTTATTGTCTTCTAGCTATAACTTTAGCTAATTAACTTTTGTGATTTTCCCTGTCTAGTTCTTTTAAGACTTCATTTGCTGCTTCATTTAGTCAAATATTCCTACATAAGTTTTATTGCACAACAATATTCCTGACTTCACCACACAATAATTGTTTTCAGATATGTATAACTTGACATATGAATGTGTGGTGCAGGAAAAGGCAGTGAGACAAAGTTGTCTGAGAGACACTTTATAATTAAATTGTAGAATTTCAGGGTTTAAAATGTTAAACAAATTTCAGGATTGGAGAAAGAGCAGTTTAGGACACCTGAGCTATATTGAATGCAATTCTTCATAAAATCATCATTTCAATATGTGTCTGGATTTAATATGTCATTAATTTAAAACTTAGGGATTTTGTATCCTGAGAAATAGAAATGAAAAAGAAATTTAGTGCAGGTTTATATTCTTCATTAAGGAAATTTCACAGCATTTTCACAATGAGGGAAATTACATACTCATTGGTTTGGAGGAGTTTTAAGTAGCTATTTTAGAGAATTAGACTATCTGTTTTCATTGCCCAGATATGATGAAAGTAAAATTACTTGCTGTGTCCTTGCAACAAAATCAAGCTAAAAACAAACGTCTTTGAAGCGATCACTAAAAAATATAGCTCTGGTTGCCAACATTTTTGAAACACGTAGATATCAAAGGGAAGTATTAAACCAAAATTTCAAATAGGTACCAGAGAGTTATGATATTGGAATAAAATGGATTTATTAAAACTGAGAGTCTCACTTTGTTTTTTTTATAATTACAATGTCTTGGAAACAAAATTGGAGGACATTTTTTGGTAGCCATATTTGGCTGCTTGACATGAATATATCTCTGAAGAACAGGCTGGTAACCACAAGTCATTAGAAAATATTTAAATTCATTATTTTATCAATAAATGCTAAACAGAGCCTCTCTTTACAACACATTTGTCTGTGCCACCTCCTGCAGATACTCTTTGATATTTTCATCTTTCGATGAGAAAGGCTTTCTGGTACTCATCAACTCCTTTAATTATGTCAAGCTCTGAAATGTTTTGGATTTCACAAAAATTCTAATTTTTCAATGAAAATTAGGAAATAAGTAGACACAGATGTTTGCTCATGCCACAGGTGCTGGGATTTCCAAATGGTCTCACACAGATAATATCATACAAGTAAGTGCATAAACATCATTAGCAATGACTGCTGGAGTAGCTCTCCTTTGTAGCCACACTGCTGCTCATTTTCATAACAGAGTAATTAGAATTAGGAAATTAATTGTAATTGAAAATGCTAATATGTGCTTTTAACTATCCCAGGTGCTTAAAAACAAAAGGATAATGATAGAAAATCAGATTCTTGATGATCTGGAAACACAACTAAAATTCTTGACTTTCTGAAGCACGAAAGCTTTGTCTACAAGTCTTTTGAGAGTTAATGGAGGTGGGGGAGGCAGAATGAAAATAAAATGTAGGAGCTTTATTGTATATAGACTTTTGGAAACAGGCAAGGGAAACTGAGTCACTTCAAAGCTGGAGTCAGGTTGCCCAGGATCAGCCATAAAGTGTTTTGCATCATCCAGGTCTGCACTGCTTCTCTTCATTCCTGTGCAGTTGCTGAATGAATTGCAATTGGTGTAAAAGCTGAACTTGCAACTGAAGATATTTTCAGTGGAAAAGAAACCTATGGAGCTATTTCAGATTTATAGACTCCGTAGGCCCAGACACCTCTGAACAACAAAATGGCCTTGACTGTCAAACTGGAAAACTTATGTAGTAGTGCAAGGAATTCGTGAACCCTGAAAACCCAAAGAGGGAGACACGGCTGGAAAATAATAACATCGGGAAAATGCATGATATCCAAATTTCAGAGTAACATGAAGAACAACAAAAACATTTTTTTAATCCCTAGTTGGATTTTTGTGATTTCACCTCTTATTTTCATTGCTCCATATGCAATGGTTGCAAGTGAATGAATGAAACTGCTTTCATTGAAAAAAAAAACAGCTCATATATATGAAATGTATGTGGAAATACAGAAAAATCTCTTGTTTTTCACAAGCAGCAGAAGCTGACAGTAGAAAGTTTATATTTGTATTCTGGAAAATCCACAGATACTTATTAGAGGGTCCTTAAAAACCTCTGACAATGAGAGATACTGCCTTATCAGTATTATTGTTTCCCCACTGGCTCCACATTTCTAGTGGTACCTCTTTGTTTTCTCTAAAGCACAGATTATAAAATTTTTGGCTCAAAATTAAGTGATTCTCCATGACTGGCTCTCTTAGGCATTGCACAACACTGCATAATGAGAGCAGTAGAATTTATCATTATTAGAATGACAGAAGAGTAGAGATTATGAATCCCAGGGATATTGAGAAATTGGAAGGGCCATTTTGGGAGAGCAGAAACTTAATTTCTTGGTTTTAACAATACACAGTATAAATAGAAGTATATCTGAAGCATTTATATAATTTCCATGATTATATAAAATTGGAGCCTCATTCTGTTATTGTTTGTGGACAAGCACACCACTCCTTGTAGTTTAAAACTCATGTTGTTTTGTTCTTACTTTAATTTTACTGGTCTTCTGATTTAAAAAAAGTAAAGAAAAAAATAGACCTTACAGGTTCTTTCTGGCAAGCTGTCACACTTCATGTGACATGCCATACATATGACATGTCAATACATTTTAATTTTCTACTACTTTCAGTTTAAGAAGCAGAAGATGTGTGAGGATGAAGGAAGCCTCAAGTGGTCTAAATTAAGTCATCTCCTACTATGAAATATAGCAGTACCACCAGTGAAAGCAACAAAAAACTTTTCCTTGCTATAAGTACCCTTTAGTTGAAATAGTATATGGGAAGTGAAGAGAACATAATTGAAGTAGAATAAATTTTGAATTCCTGGAATTATTGTCTGGACAAATCACACAAATAATGATTCTTTTATTTTCCCTGTAAATTTTTGTTCTTCAACAATATTTCTAGAAATTTTCTGAAGCCACATCACACTCTTTTCCCTAGTGTTTTTCCCCCTTTATAGGAAATTAAAGTACAGTAACTTCACAACTATAAGGTGCACCAGTGTATAAGGCACACTTATGGGTTGCTGGCAAATTTCTGAACTTTGTCCTTATATAAGGCACGCTGGACTATAAGGCGCACTTTTTTTTTTTCCAGTGAGGATCTGTGCGCAACAAATTCGTAACAGAATTGCGTGATTGTGGGTTACTGGCAGGTGCTCAATTTGCAAACATTTTTCACAGATCGGCGTAGCCTTTAAATGCAGCCCTCCCCTTGTCGCCGGCCCTGGCACTCCCTCCCACCCCTGGCTGGCACAGCTCTTGTGTCTCTCGTGGCTGCACAGCTCACGGCTCGTCGCGGCTTGGTTTGCAGCTCACACTTCCAGGTTGGCAAATTTCTGAACTTTTGTCCATATATAAGGTGCACCAGATTATCAGGCGCACTTCCAGGTTCCTAACAGAATTTTAGTCAAAAGGGTGTGCGTTATAGTTGTGAAATTACTGTAATTGAATTAATTTGGTAAACTTTAATTCTTTCTTGTAAAAATGTGTTATTCATTAACAGGTATTAAGTTTTTTTAAATTCATCTGAACTACAGATTCCCTGTATCATGCAGTATTTGTCCTCAAGACAGAAAAATCTAGCAGCCACTGAATTACTGCCGGTGTACTCATTAAGTGAGCATGAACAAGCTGCTAACAAAAGTGGTCACCTAAAATGTGACCTTGTCAGTCTTCTCTAGGCAGATAGGTTTAAAAATTGCTTAAATGAGATGCCACCTCAGAAAAAATAGAATGATGAGGGAAACAGGCTCTCTACTCCTCAAGATGTTCCAGTATTGGAATATATTTTTAATGTTGCTGTTCCAAATACAAATGAAAAGCTGAAAATTTATTAAACATTTTTTTATATAGCGATTTGCACAATAACAAAATTACAAAGCTCCAAGAAAATTAATCAGAAATATTTCAAAATGTCGTATTTCAAAATTTTGAGCTAGTTTATTATTAAATTAAGTTTTAGAAGAGATCTTTCATTTGGTGTCCTGTTGTCTGTATTTTTCTCCTGTGGGCATTTTCCTTGGCCCAAGGACATCTCCCCTTATGCATTTCCAGTCATATGATGCCTGTGACACACTACTTTGTTTGGTTTTAGGTGAATCTTAGCTGCAGTGAGGTAATACTCCAGGAAGTTTTGCCCTCAGGGCAGCCCTGAAACCTTACAAAGCACAGGGCCAAGAAAAAATTCACTGTTCAGCCTGGCTTAATAAAAACAAATATTTCAAATCCAACCACTACTTCCCCCTCTCAAAAAAAAAAAAAAAATCTGCCCATTCAATAGGAAAAAAATATTTTTTTCATTTTTCTAGTAGATAATACAAGTTCAGCAAAATTGGATTTCTCAAAATATTTGTCTTTGTACTAACTTCATTTCACATGAGAGGATAAAATATTTCTAATGGGAAAACCTCAGAATAGTATGGAACGAAGCAACAAAGGATTCTTTTGTTAGTGTTATAAGGTTTTTTACAATGAACTCAAGAAAACTATGGTCAAAGTAAAGCTTACAAAATCATGATTTATGAAAAATTAAGCAAGAAGAAAAAAGAAAAAAAACCCCCAATACCCTCAAATCCCCAAAAGTCATGAAAATATGATCCTGCAGTTAAAAAAAGAACAAAGCATCCTAGATAATATCCCTCAAAGTCTTTTCAGTCAGCAGTGGCTGCAGAGATGTTCTTGCAGAGATACTTGGCATTACTCAACACAGTCATGTGTACTTAATCATTAGTCAGTGAAGTCCAGAATAGGACATCTTCCTATAAACTTTGTATAAGATCATGCTTTTCAGGGGGGCAAATGAAATAAGTTTGAGAATTCATACACATATTTATACAGCAGGGCAAAATGAAAGGCTAAATTCATCTTAGAATGATGCAGCAATGTAATATATATGATATAGATGCTGCTCCCATGGTGCAAAATAACAAGCAGTAAACTCCTTTTTATTCTATACTTATTTTGGATACAAAAGATGATTGCCTAAGATCAACCACACCTATTCATGTCAAAAGTGCACCTAACCCAGTATGCTACTGCACACAGTGGCCAAAATGAATTCTTCAAGAAGAGTTTAAGAACAGAGAAACAGAATAGTGATGCTTTGCTGCAGTGACATCCCAGCTGCAAAAGTCCATCTCTGAGACTGAAGGGATGGTTTAATATTTTAGAGTTCACTTCCATGAATTTGCTTAGTTTGGGAAGACTCACAGAAACAGTCAGATTAGAAGGGACCACAGTGGGTCATCTGGTCCAACCTCCCTGCCCAGGAAGAGCCTTCTCAGAGCACATGGCACAGGATTGCATTCAGATGGTTCTGGAATATCTTTCACTTGATTAATGCAAGTTTTAATATCTACAACACATGAAGTTCCCCAGCTTTACCCCTCTTGTGTAAAGAAGCATTTTTAAACACCTGCTAGTTGCTGTTTCATTTGATGGCCTCCTCTGTGGGAAAGGATGAAAAACCACTCTAGTCATCCTATTTCCTAGGGGAAATCTTTTAGATGCCATATCAACTCAATACACACCAGCACAGTGACAGCACAAATCTTGCTTCACCTGCACAAATCAGGTGGATTTCACTGGAGCTAGCAAGGCTACAAAAGCCTGCTCTTGTCTAATTATCATTACCAGTTAATACAAAACTAGGAATGCTTTTCCTGGTGACCATACCTGTCGCTGGTTTTCTGTCTCTAGTCTCAGTCTGGCTTCCACACATCTTCTGGTCTCCAGGAAGGCTTGACGCTGTGCTCTGTCTGATAGGTAGCTAATGAAGATTCCTGCAGTGTTCATGCACATAAATAACACTGCCTGAGCTGCAATCTGCAATGAAACAACAAACAGGATTTGATTAGACAGGAGAAGCAAAAATATCTGCTTAAAAAATGAAAGAGAGATGAAGACAGCCTTGTAGGCTCCAAAAATAGCAGTTAGGAAAGTTTGCATAAAAGAATGTCTTGGATCTGAAGTAAAGACATCAACTTTGTAAATTGTCTCTGCCTTGAGGATGAGATATGCAGTATTTGGGGGCATTAAACTCTGGTTGAACCACAAATTATATTTCCAAAAATTGACTCACAGAGCTCTAGCCAGGAATGATTACAAATGTAATTAACAATTTGTTTTTGCACTGCCTTTTCTGCAAGAGCAACTTTGTGATTTGTTCCATGGCTTTAGTTTGGGAAGCAAGCCATATTAAGGTAAACAAAGACTGTCAGTTAGCTAAGAATTAATACCAGTGATAGTAATTGTTGCATTTTTAGTATCAGTGATAATAGTTATTATTATCAATCAAATAAAACACATCCCTTTTCAGCTGATGCCAAAGCACAAATTTGAACAATCTGAATTCTGAACCATTCAACAGAGGAAGCTGAAAGGATAACCAAATTCTTGCACAGCCAGTGCCTGTGTACACAGACTTTGCTGAAGTTACATAAAAGCTGAGCTTGCTTTCCGTGTAGAAGCTGTGTCACAGCTTCTTCCTTTTCCATATGAGCTCAAGAGAACCAAGTGGGAATGGAATCCTTGGACAGTGTAAATTTCAGTGGATAATTTACCTGTCACCAACCCCTCTGTTCTGCGTGTTTGTAAGGCCAACACCATTGAAGTGAGGATTGGGAAAGTGAGTAAGGAACTGGCAATATCTGACTGCACTAGAGACAGAACAAAGTTCTGCGGCCTCAGTATCTTTCTTTATCCAGTATCTCATCCTTGTTATTAGTGGATATTTCAAAGGCTCTGATAGCTATGGATGATACCTACAGGATCATAACAACATCAGAACAGCCACAACAAGGCAGATCAAGTGTTCATCATTCAGGATACTCTCTCTGGTAACAGAAAACAGAGAGTGCTCAGGCAGAAGTAGAAAGATAAAACAGTATAAATGTGCAAATGTACAAATGTACAGCAAGCATTCTGTGACGTTTTGTCAAAACAGTCTTGAACACTCCAGCAATCTATGATTGCAGAAAATTTTGGGATAGACATTGTATTTTCTTACTGTAATCAGTTTTCTGAAAATCCAAGTCTTGTTTGACCTAATAAAAGACTCCCTGATCTCATTGTGATGCTTTTACTCAGATCTGCAGTCTCACTCCCCAGAGTCATGAGGACTTGAAAGTGAGATCTGATATCAGATCATAGCATACCATCTTTTAGATGGTAAACCTGATTGGTTTTCTGTACATTGTCAGTGTGAAAGAAAATGAAGTGTGTGGGGAAAGGAGGAGTGTTCTAAAAGTTTTATTCTGAGTTTTATTATTTTTTCTCACAGTTCCTAGTATTAAACTTCTTCTTTGTACCATTTAAACTTGAGCCTGTTTTGCCTTACTCCTAATCCTATCTCAGGGAAATTTCAAACTGGCAAACCAAAACCACTACACAGACCAAAAGCATCTGGCAGAAACATCAGCTTTATATATTCCTATATTTCTGAATCTGGAGTCTTGTTCTACTATAGTACAGGGAATTAATTTGCAATTTATGTGCAATGATTAAATAATAATGCACATCCTGGCTCCAGATGAAGTTTTGTTTAACCTTTTCCAGAAGCAGATGTCTAGACAAGGCTTGTGAGAAGTAGGGCATGATTTGCATGATCCTTGCATCTCCCTGTCTTCCAGGATCCTCTAAGCTGCAGGTAGTGTACCCAGTGCACCTGCACAACTTTTCCTGGTGTCTTTTTTAAGTTAATAGTACATTTGGCTCCCATGTCACTCATTAATAAAGATTTTTTACAATTTCATTAGGTCCTCTGTGATATTTTTTTTCCCTTTTGTTTCCTTTAACTCACAGTTTTATCATTTGAGTGCTGCATCATGTTTATAAACGTGACTAATCATTTTCAATTAATTTGCTTGTCACCATTCCTGATTTTACTGACTCAAAACATAACCCGTTACTTTTACTTTTTAAAAGGAGGGATTTGAGACTGCTTAGTTGCTTTTCATGTATCACTATTCTCCCTTTGCCCTTACTACGTTTTTCCTGTCATCTACCATACCCTGCTTTACTGGAGACATGTCACCCCGGACCTGCCAGCTTCCCCCAGACACTCTCTGCCTTTGCTCCAAGATAAATCAGAGAAGGCAGTAATTTATCAGTGAGATAGCTCCTTTCTGGTGCAAGCTCCTAAGAGGTGTCATGATGAGGTGACATGAGATTGAGACTAGTTCAGAACTGAATTGTTCATCAGGACAACTGAAATCAGCTGTGGGAAGCTGGAGGGTCAACTTTTCAAACCTTTTTGACTGACTTTTAACCTTGACCTGGACTGTAATTTCACACATACTAGGAAAGTTAGAGGGTGAAAAAAAGAGAAAGTCCCTCTAGAACCTTTGAAAATTACATTTCAACAATGAAAGCAGTGACAAGGTGGCCTCTTTTGCTTGCAAATACATTTTCAATTTCCTCATGAGCCTAGTTCAGTCACCCATCTCTGCAAATGTTCAGGACTTGCTCCACTCACTTCAGCAGATCTCCTTAGAACAAATGTACTAGAATTTGCCTTTCAATTAGATTTCATGAGTACATAATTTGATTTGGACAAAGGGAATAATGAAAAACATGTTACAGGTAAAGTAACAGCTTATGAGGGGGCAGAATTGGCTTTTCTGGCACATGATAGTCTGATTGGAACCATTCCAAAGATTAAAGCACTATGACTTGCAAGGCATACTGATCTGGGGCTCTTTTTTATAAAATAATAGAAAAGAATAGATAAGTCTTGAGTCCCTCTTTGCTGCTCCTTTTGTTCTAGAGCTTACTGGGGCCAATTCCAGAAGTGTCAGAGGATTTTCTACAATCTCTCAAGGCTACAAGCCAGGTTAGACTCTGTTTTCAAAGATATACAGAGTTTCATATCTTTTTTACTGACCTGAAAATAATCAATGCTCACACAGTAGGGAAGCTGAGGCATAATGCGAAAAAAGGAAATACTTTCACAACATTTTTAACTCTCTACCTTGCAAAGCACTTAAATAATGAAGAGTAGTAGCACAGCAAGTGATCTTAAAAAGCCATGAGTGATATATTTTGATTGTTAACAGGGCTCTGAGGAGGTCTGCTTTCGAATATTTAAAAAATGCAAAGAGTACCCTACACCACTCTGCTTGGGAATATCTCTGTAACAGGATCATCACTGTCCCTGCTGAACCTGCAGTTACACATAATCACATAATAGGATGAACAGAGCTAAAGGAAGTTACTTGACAAGATCACTGAGGCAGTAGAATCACAGAATCACAGAGTTATCAACGTTGGAAGGGATGTTCAAGGTAATCCATTCCAAACATCAACCCAGCAGCACCATAATCACCCTTAAATGACATCCCAGGGTTCCATATCTAGATACTTCTTGAGTAATTCCAGACTCCACCACCTCCATGGTCAACTTATTCCAAAGCCTGGCTACTCTTTCAGAGACAATTTTGTTTCTAATATCTATTCCTGGCACAATTTAAGATCATTTCCTTTTGTCCTTTCACTTGAGACATATGAGAAGAGTCTGGCACCCACCCCACTAAAACCTCCTCTCATGTAGTTGTAGAAATCAATGAAGTGCCTGAGTGTCCTCCAGATGAAACCACCCCTGTTCTCTCAGCCATTCCTCACAGGACATGTTTTCTAGACCCTGCACCAGTTTCACAGCCCTCCTTTGGACATGCTCCAGCACCTTAATGTCCTTTTGGAAGTGAGGAGCCCAAGAAGTAGCAGCCATTAAAATTCTTTCTCCAAAACTCTTCTCTTCATTTCTCCTAGGAGGTAATTAAGATCTTAGTTTACATAGAAATAATCTGACAAACAAATTGTCATTTATAAAGAGTCCTTCATACAGGCACCTCAGAACCTTTTGCAAAATCATTGTAAAAACCAGCAAAAACCAAGGCTTGTGAAAAGAGAGGATGGAGGTCAGAAAAGTGACCTTAGTTTAACAGAACACATTGATTGAAACATCATCATTTTTATCTCTCACTCCTATAGAAAGGCTTTGCCAAGACAGATGAAACCAAGGAAACATTTTGAGTTGATTTGGGAACCACTGGGTTTCAAAGAAACAATTGAAAGTCTCTGGTCATGGCTTATCAGAAAGAAGTGATAATCAAACAAAGTGCAGTATAGTAATGCCAGAGAACAGGAAAAGGAAAATTCATTGAAAAGATGGTAAAGTAACTCCCAAGTCTGTTGTGAAGTGGTAGGTAATCAGCAACAGGCAGTTTTCAAGGCAGAGTTGAATCTAGTTCTGGAAGCAGGAAGTTCAGAAGGGTACAGGTGAGATACTGGGCTAAGCATAGCAGCAATTTTGGGGTATTTCTATCTAATTGACTTGGCCTTCCTTAGGAGTTTACACAAAATCCTGTGAGCTTGAATGACTGGAAGTAAGTTAAAGAAGGTTTTGCAGATGTCAGAAATTTCAGGACTTCAAAAATCATAACTGAACTGTACTTTACTTTTACCATGATTTCCCTTTTGGAAATACACATCTGTCCATCAGGGAATTTAGAGCCATAAGGCCAGTCATTAACAGACATTTATGGAGTGTACAGTGATGGACTGAGTTCAGCACTTCCAAAGAGCAGATAACTAGAGGAAAAGTGAATATTTATGTACATTCAACAAACCAAATGGATTGGAAATATGTTGATTAACAGATGGCCCTAAAAGATTGCAATTGATGCAGGCAATCTTCATCGTGAAGTTGAAAAAACAACAGCACATATCCACATGGAAAGCACAGCGGAGGCAGAGGAGAGAAAGCTGAGTAAGTTTAGAAATTATTCTGAAATCCAGGACAGTGAACTTGTGTGTTACTACCTCGAGTGCAGAAATACACTCTAGAATGTTTAGCAGAAATAAACCTCTTCAGCAGGCAATTCTTTTCTGCCACATAGAAACAGAGTAGTGTTGGGGCTGATGTCACCCAAACATGGGAGAAGTAAAGAAATGGTATTCAATGTAATCTCCAGCTAAACAGGCTGGGGGCTTCAGCAACACATTAGAGTATTTCTTGCCTGTTTTGGAAAAACTGGGAAAGTAAATTTGTGCTTCTTAAAGAGTATTTTCAGCATGTGCCACATAAAGAACTGGTTCCTATGGTAATTATTCTTAGATAATTAAGTTTGGAGAAGCATTTTTATTCTTCATTAGTTGTTTAACTAAAAATAGAAGTTCACCACAAGGTTGTTTTTTGTAATTAAAATGTCTCAGAAAACACTCTCTCCCTTCTCAATCACTGTCTTGCTTGGGTAATTTGAGGGAAAATAAGATGCTTGTATAAGAACTTATCAGCAGGAATGGACTGAGAGTTGCACAAGACCAAAATGCTCTGCTTTCTCTAAAATAGGAACATCTGGCAGCACAGACTCTAGTGCTGTCTCACTGCTGGGCTGCAGCAAGCCTCTATCTCCCACTGAGAGTATGATTTTATGAATCAAAGCTAGTAAGTACCTGTTTCTCTGTACTCCCTCATGCCCACCTTGATCCCTCAGTACAGCTTCCCCTTTGTCGTGCCAGATCAATTATTTGTGGGACCATGCTGTGAACTATATCAGGGAACTTAGCCAACTTAAAAAACAAACATTTGGTGTTGGCAGCGATTTTCATATCTAGAGCAATCGTCTGATTAAGTTCACAGCACAGCCTCCACAGGAAGAGGAAGCATGTGAACATTCATAGCTGGCACTGCTGCCAACTCATTAAATGGAAGTCATTGAAGTCTTACTGCTAAATCACCTTGCAAAGAGTGTTCTTATCCCCAAGGTTCACTCATATTGACTTCTCCTGCATCTAGCTGCTGAATTCCCCTGGCTATGACAAGAGGGGGTTTTGTTTGTTTTAGTTTGTGGGTGCTTCTTTACTGACTTATGATGGAAACCAATCTGGCCCACAAAGGTGCCCAAACTGCTGCCATGACTTTCCAGAAAACTCACCTGTCCCTGATTCTCTCTATTTTCCAATGCATAAGTGCAACAGATGTTTAACTCCTCCTCACAGCTGGAGTGAGTGCGGCTCTTTTATCTGATCTACATACCCATACTTCACTGAAAGACAGAAATATACCATACCCCTGGGAACAGAGGGATGGAGAATAGCATAATGTTTATTTATGGTAGACAAGTACAGTCTGTGATGGCTAAGAAGAGCTTTACCCCACCCACCCTTGATTTTCTACATGAGAAAGAAGCCATTTGTAGCAGTGTCACCATCTGATTTCATGTCTAGAACTGAATTTTGTGGTTCAGCTGTGCACAGCTCCCATGGGAACACTGGCTGATTCTTCAAAACTCTGATCTTATTTATGCCTCTAGGAGAGCCGAAACCTTTTAAGAATCCTGATCTTGCTACTTCCAGAGCCATCGTCAGAGGACTTCACTGTGTACTTAGGAGCAGTATGGCTTTTGCAAGCAGGTTGGCCCTATCAAAACATAGGGTGTGCCACAAAAA
The DNA here is from genome assembly GCA_009812075.1 of Sialia sialis. Taxonomy (NCBI): domain Eukaryota; kingdom Metazoa; phylum Chordata; class Aves; order Passeriformes; family Turdidae; genus Sialia; species Sialia sialis. The sequence continues at coordinate 7,861,536 of VRYO01001463.1, read as the reverse complement.
ATTATTAGATTGCCTTCAATGAAAACAACTAGTTTCAGACAGAATTTTCTCCATCCTGCTCAGAATATCCTAACATGAATTTTTGTCCAATTAGTGATTTAGAAAATAAAACCTGTTTTCCCTCTGAACAATGAAAAGTTTGCACAAAATCAATTGTTCCAGTTCAAGAGGGTATTTGAAAATAAGTATTTTTAATAATCAGAACAGGGCTGCAATTTACTATTAGAAAAAATAGCTGCATCCTTTTTTGTTCTTCCTTCCACTGAATCCACTAGAAATGTATAAAATTGATTGTCTGATTAAGTTGTTTATAAATAGCTGAAGCCACACAAATTTGGTAAGCCAACTACCAACTCTGGCAAAACTTTTGCAGCATGAAATGGTACAAAAGACTTTCCAAGAAAACCATACAGTATCATAAAATATCATAATCATACCATATATCACATCAGACACATAAAGACTGACATAACTGAGGGATGCACAGATGCACTCAAGCAGATACATAGCCCTGCTAGTGCCATTGAGCAGTCCCAACGTTTCAATACATCTCCTCTGACTCCCCTTGAGTTTGTCTAAAATTTAGAGTTCAGGAATAATATTAACACTAATAAAAAGATATCTATTCTGGGACTTTGGATAATCTTTTTTTGTTGCTTTTCTTTTTATAGATTTTAAAGCGAGTAGATGTGATTGGGACAATGTCAGTGGCAGGGTCATAGCCCAGGCATTCAGGGGAATGAACAGGTATGGGAAAATGACTTTCACTGTTTTCCATGGCTATAAGGTATTTGGCTGAACTCTCTGATCCTTACCTAGGAACTGATCCTGAACTATGAAATGAATTCTGGTGATCATATCTCCAGTTCACTGAGCAGCACAGTGCCCTTTTATCATCATTTTGTATTCAGGATGCTGTCACCTCCAGATATATGAAATGTTCCCGTTTAGAAAAAACAAATATTATCTTTTTGACCTGAATAACTTCCTCCATTCAGTGTTTTCTGTGTGTTAGTTAGGCATCTTTCCCCTCTACTTTGAGACAGGTGTATTGCAAGGCAATTGAAAAGAGAAATCTAAAGCCAAATCTTCCAGATATAATAATTTCATTGCCAAAATCACCACCTTGTTTGGTGTGTTTATAAGTCAACATAAAGGACTCAGACAGGAATCTCGTCTCTTCTCCAAATATATGTGACCTTGAAACCACAGCACCTGTACTACAGAAATCCTTTAAATTACCTGTGGTGTCAAACCAGGAGTAGATTCTACAAAACACACAAAAAAATCCCAGCAAAAAGTGAAGCACAGCCCAACATCCTGTGCAAAAGAAAACACTGGAAGCAGCCTGTGGCATCAGGAAAAATTAGGAAACGAAGAGATAGTATTTCCCAGTTCATTGCTCAGAAGGGAGAGCAGAGCAGCTGCTTCTCTTCCATATTTCAGCCTTGTGAATATCTGTCTGACTGTTGAATTTTGCCTATACTTTTCTATTGCCAGTGTCAATACACTGGGAGGAGCTGTTGACTCCTCGAAGGCAGAGAGACCCTGCAGATCAACTTGGACATGTTAAAGAGATGGGAAATCATCAGCTGTATGAAGTTAAACAAATACAAGTGCTGGATTCTGCACTTGGCACAGGGCTGAGGGAAGCGACCTGGGGCTCCTGGTTGATGGCAAGATAAACGTGAGTAAGAGGTGCCCTGTCATCCAGGAGGGCCAGATAGCCATAGCAGAAGAAATCCTAGTAGAGTCCTTATTAGATTACACAACTGATCAGGAGTAATGGAAAAAAAAAATTCAAACCCACATCATAGAGGTCTTACAGCATTGGAAAGAGTTTCACTAATTTTAAGGAGAAGCAAATTATATAGTGTGTATTTCTGCTAAGTGTTCTTGGGGTGTTGCTTTGTGCAGCTGTTTTTATTGCTCTGGATAACAGCTCTTATCCAAAGATGTCAAAACATGGTGACCAATACTTGTGTTTGTAGGGCTGACAGTTGTTCATCTTTTCTGGCATACCTCATTGCTCTTTTCATCTGATGAATTGTATTCGTGTCTCAGAAATTACCTGCAGGACATACTCCATGTCTCTTCCCACTGGAACTGGCAATTGTCATAATTCGTGTGCAGGTGACCCTGCCTTGGTGCAGTCTACAGAGCTCTAACAGCAGACTGTGTAAGAAAAGATTTTCATTATTCCTCCTAGTTAGGTTTGGCCAGGTTGCATGTATTTTCCTCTGAATTACCAAGCTATGGCCATAGAACAAAAAAAGAAGCAAGATTCTGCAAATAATTTTTCCCTTTTGGTATTACAATGGAAAAAAATAAAGTTATAGCAAAATGTAATGATCTTAAATTACTCTTGAACACTTTATCAAGAAATAGACAACCTTACGAAATCCACTCTAGTCTGTATCTAGAGTGAGACTAATGCCTATTAAAAAGGGAATTGGTTTAACAGAAATAGTACTGAGAATACTGGTAATGGAAAACACATGAGGGATATCACAATGTTGAGTGTCCTTTTCCAAACAAGCCTTGTCCTTCAAAATGTGCTTGTATTCTGAGGGGAAGCTCTACTGATTACCTGTGTGTGTTAATAATCAGTGATACCTGCTGTTAAGCAAACCATCCCTTACAGCTGTCCTTTTTTAAGACTACTCACAGTAAAATAAAATAAAATAAAATAAAATAAAATAAAATAAAATAAAATAAAATACAATTTTAAAATAGCCAAAACAGTGATGGAAGCAAATGTTATTTACACTTTATTATTAACATTCTTCACAGCAGGCCAGTCTCAAGGCTACCATTTCCCCACAGTTTCACCCGTGAGTGGCTGCCATTTTGCATGGGTGTCACTGGTGATGGAGTTTGCCCCTTGAATTTTTCAGCTGATTGATGTTTGAGACAAGTATAAACTTAGAGACCCCAGATCAGGTTTTAGCTTTTCTAGACCATAATATAGGAAAAATATATTCTCTCTCCAAATTTCCTGCTCCAAATTTACAAATCATGGCTGCTCTGCTTCCATTTAAAATAAATTTTGAAAAGTGACCAGAAAGCTTCAATAAAAACAATTGATATTCCTGTCTTTATTTTTTCCCCTCAGTATCTCCTTTTGTTGCCGACTGTGATGATCTGAAAACCAGGAAAAGACAGGACTCAACAATTCCTTTTTGAGAGCCCTTTCCTAGCAAAACCTTGAAAACCCCCAAAACAACAAAAAAACCCTCCCTATTTTCTTAGCTCTCCCTGATAAACTGTAAACATGACACCTATACTTCAGAGAAATCTTGGGGATAATAGAAGTAGTAGTTGTAGGCTGACTTCAGTGTAGACAGAATTTCAGGCATCCTTAACCACACTGAGAATCAGTGCTAAGACCTTGGGAGATTTCAAGAAATGGACAGCCTGTGAAGATACGGATGAACTTGCAAGGAAAACTTCAGAAAACTTTAGAATGGCTGGGGATTTGTAATAGGGCCCAGGAGACTCTGTCCTCCAGGGCTGAACTGGACACATCTTAGGCACTCTAGAAGACATCCTTGAGTAGAGTCACTCAAGGTTAAACAGGAATTTTATTGATATCTAATGTATCTAATGTTATTTGATATTTCCTTTAAAGTCTGCTTTATCTCAAGTTTTTTAAACTATCTTTTAGGGGATATTCTGGACAGAAAATAAGGAAAGGACATGGGAGCAAATGGAAATGTACCAGACAAAAGCCATGGGAGGTTACAACATTCCAGACCAGCTGGATTAAAACTTTATCTCAGAGAGTTAGGCGAGGACAAACATTTTCCTTTGTGAAACCTGTGGGTGTTGTTCTGCTATTAGTCATGGTGAACGCTTCAGTATGGTGAGCTAGAAGAAGTCAAACTGACATCAAAACTACAGAGAGTGCTGTGGGAAAGAGTTGATTCAGTCCTTGGCTGTCAGAATATACCAGAGACAAATAATGAAGGATTAGGCTTCTCCTGACACTTTGCTAGCAGAGGAGACATATAGTGCAGGATTCATTTTGCACTGATAGTGGTGTGATTTAGGGCTAATTCCTTTGAAGGCAGTGGCTTATTCTGGTTTAAAACAAGGATGGGATTAACATCAAACCCTGATATTTACCGTGAGCCAAGTTCTCCTTGTCTGACAATACAAACCATGCCTTTGTTTTCCCTGCTTGTATAAGCATGGGAAACAGAAACTGGATTATTCATGGAATATTAAATAAATGACACAAAGCAAAACAACCTCTGATGTTGAATAATGAATCCTGCTGATACAAGGAATGCTGCTGGAGACTGTTAAAACTTGATGGACATAAACTAACATGAGAAGCCCCTCAGATGATTTACAGCAGGTCAGCTGTGGACAGGGTTTGATACAATGCACAGCCATGAATGACGTGGACATTTTTGCAGTTTGGGTTGTGTAAAGCACAAGGAGCAAGGTCGGTCTTTACCTGCTCACACAGAAGCTGATTGTCTTCAAAAGGAAATTTTCTTAGGCAAAGCAGTGTTTGGTCTTAGTGAGTATTTAGTTTACAGATTTAATATTTAAGTAAATATCACTGCAGTCAGGATACATAAATATTGTGCTCTTAGAAGCATTCAGTAGACCAGTGCTTGAGAAGAAATTGGGTGTGGTTTTGTGTATGAATTTGTGTATATTGGTGTATGAATACCAAGGCTGATGGTGCTGTGTTTTCTAGAACCGAAAACATCCCATAATTTCAGCCAAGTATTAGCTGATAGTTATTTCTTACTGGAATTTCAGGCAGAACATTACTTCTGAGTTTTGAAAAAGAAAACCAAAGACAATCATTTTTATAAACTAATCTTCCTACTGGTTAATGTTTTTTGAAAGGCCAACAGTTTTAGCAGTAAAATTATTGAAAGGGTTGAAGGAGAAAGGTCACAGGTAATGACGGGGTGAGACACTTCATTGAATTTAGCACTTGATCCAGATCTCCATCTGTTTGGTGGAGATATTCATCCTAGCCCTGATGATTTTTTAAGCAGTCTCTTCCAACAATCTTGACCTCAGATATCAGAACACACGTGAAAAAAAAAAAATCAGATATCCTAAGGAATTGCTTAATTGCTTACGTTCCTTCTTGATAACAATTTTAATATTTTGGTTTCCCTACAAGGGTGAAATCAGCTCTTACTGCACAAGTTCTGCCACTCAGCCAGTAAGCATTGATCAGATTGTTTCAAACTGAAAAAAAATAAAAAAAGAGAGACATTTTCTGTTCTTAAAGTAAGGCCCCAGCCAAGCTCCGTTGTTGAAGTTATTTTCTTCTTGTTTAGAGAGTGGTGCTAAAAGCAATTAAAGTAATGTCTGTAGACACCACTATGAACTCACCAGTTCTTTATATAAAGCTGATATCTCATGACACTGTACAGTAACTGAGTGTGCAACCTCTATTAAATTCTACGTAAGAAAAAGAACAAGTTCAAACAATTTCTCCATGTTGTCATCCTCATGAATATTCACATCCATTTGTTAAAATCAGCATGATTAATCATTATATGAATACAAGACTAACATATTTTTCCAATGTGTGAATCACATTTTTACCACTGTGTAGTAGGACCATAACCAATTTTACCACTGTGTAGTAGTATCATAAATTACTTTTTGCAGGCATTTTTGTCTTATCTTTTACCTTCTGACATGTTCTTATATAGGACCATGTGTATTGTGTATTTTACATAAAGAGTTAATGAAAAAAGACAAAGACTCTAAATCATACCAGTTATTGCTTTTAAGGAGAAAAATATTAATTATAAAAGTAGAGCACTGTGACTTAATACTTCACAAGATGATATTAAAAATACAAATATTAATTCTAAAAGTAGAACACTGTGACTAAATACCTCACAGGACAATAATAAAAATACAAATATTGGGGAACAATGTCTGGAGAAAAGCAACACAAATTTGGAGAACCAGAACTGTTTCATGATGTGCTAATGTTTTAAAAAAATGCGTGCATTTCTATGTTAAAATTTTCAGTTCTTGGCAGAATTTGAAAGAAAACCCAAACTTTACCCTCTTATCTTTTATATTTCCCTAATAAGAAGCAAAGCAGTGCAACGGCTGCATTTCTGAAAATGTCAGATTTTTAGGTGTGGAAATGCCTTTCTTGGGCTGATACATGTCTGGTGGCCCCCAGAAGGGAAAATGTGGCTACACAGAGACATTTAAGATTCAGAACACACCTGCAGCACGTGGGAAGCATGTGGCAGTCCTCAGCTTCCATTTCAACTGCAAAACTGAAATGGAAGAGTCATTGCCACTCAGAGCTTCAAAATCCCTCCTCTGGGAGGTGTCAGCTCCTGCTGACCTCAGTATTCAATAAAAACTCTTTGCTGGATGACAAGGCATCACTGATCTGCAGGACTTGCAATTGTGAGGTGGTAGCCCAGGAGCCACTCCAGTCAGGAGCACAGCAATACCACGGCATTTGGAAAAATGCATCCTAATCCATACACTGTCAATGTGCACATCTTCAAAATTATTATTATGATAAAAACCCAGGATGTCCTACCTTTACCTAGCACCTGATTTCCACTAAGAAGAACAAGAGTAACTGTATTTTGCTTGTATGTTTAATATGATCCTCTCCCTTGAAAAAAAAAAATCCAGCATAATTTGCAAAGTATTTATTTTTCAAAGAGATTCCTGTGTCTGGCAGGAGAAGAAATAGTTGTCTAAAAATATTTCATTAAAGTTATCTATATAATTACCCTGGATGGCTGCTACTTATTTTGCAGTCTGTAAATAAAAGCATTTTGCTGAAAGACTGAATTGCCCTTCACATCATGAAAATCTTGATTGAAATACCCTGCCAAGGTCAGTGTTTATTGCCCTTGAAGAGAACATTAGCCACCTGGTTCACTCAGGTTCCCTGAGTTAAAATTGTCTGCTTCTAGGACCTGTCTGGTTATTGGAGAAGGAAGGGAATATTTTGTGTCTGTTCCAAAGTAAAAGCCCAATTCCCTTTTTGTGTCAGAGTGGGATGCTCAGCCCTAGGGAAGGAGCTCTGTTCCTGCAGTGACAGAAAGCATCCTCAGGTCTAATGGTCCTGTTGTGGGTGTCACACACGGAGAAACTTGGAAGAGACAAAATGTTCCATGAGAATGCCCAGAATTTAAAATGGATTTAGATTAAAAGTTAGAGACAGGATTCTTCCACCTCTTAATGATGCTCCAGCTATTCAGTAAGCATTAATTAATCTGTATATTTACTTATGTATTCCTATATTGTTTCCATTATTTTCATATGCACCACATATCTAGGAAGAGTCCTAAGTAGTCCCAAAGGTTTCTGAGACATATCTTTAATGCACACAATTACTGAAATATTTGCTTAGAGCAGGAACAACCAGGAATTCTTATTATCTGTCATTAAGTGGTATATGCACATTTATACAATAGACAGAATCTAAAATAACACTGCTCCTCTGAATATAATTATGCATTTATATACATGAAAATAAATCAGAGCAGATTAACAACATAAGATGAGAAAGATTAAAGGTGAAGTAAAGTGAGCTAATGGTGACCAAAAAAATACTTTTCACTGGGCAAAAATAGCCCCTCTTCAATCAATAGATTCACTCTTCTCTGGCTTTTTGTCTTCAACATGATTTTATTGGCAGCACAGTCTCTCCACCAGTTGTTACTGTCTTGGAAGAGAGAATCAGATTCTGTCATTTTCTTGGATCATCAACAATATTGCTCGCTAATAATTGATCCAACATGTCTGTAGCAAACCACAAATATAAATACCTGAAGCTGTGGCATTTCAGGCTACATAAATGAAAATAATTCAGACCAATCCATCGGCCTCAGGGCAGCAATCATTAAATATATAAAATGGTTTCCTTCTTTTGAAACCGGGGGTGAGAACACTTTGCATCATAGTCAAAATTAAGAGCGAGTATCATTTAATTATAGAAAGTAGGGCATGAGAGGACCTTGATAAGTCACTTAATCCATGCTCTGGGGTCCTGGATATTACCTAAATCACTCCTAAAAATTGTCTCTCTAAACTGTTTAATTATACCTCAGGGTGAAACCTTCCAAGCAAAATGAGGTTATTTAAGATACTGTTATTAGGTTGTTTTTTCAAGGTTTCTCCTGCTATCTAATATAACTATTCCTTAGAGTAACTTAACCCATCATCTCATGATGGCTCATAGATGAAACAAAGAACAATTGATTTCTTCCTCTCTGTAGCAACCCCTTCCATATTTGAAGGTTGTCACTGCCTCTTCATTCTCTTTACTCTAGAGTAATCTATCCTGCAGAAGCAGTGAAAATAAGCAGGATCCACTGTGACTGAAAACAGTATGTTTAAAGATCATCAGTGCTTTCTTGGGAGAAGATTGGTTTCTACTTTTATTATTTTTAAAGGATAGTATGTGTTGCTCAAAACATTGCTCTAACTTTGATAGACTGCCTGAGGGTAAACCTGCCTCCAGCTTCCTTTGCCATTTAAGACTGCTGAGAAAGCCCAGGGGAGATTTTTTTTGCTGGTAGAAAGATTACTAATACTATTCAAACTCTTCCTCCTGTAATATTGCACAGACCACAGAGATCTAGGGAGTGGAGACAGAATTTTCCCCAAAAGAAGTATGGATTGAGCACGTGCCTGATGTTTGCTGTAAGCTTGTGCTGTGGCAGTGCTTGATGTCTCTACATGGGGAAGGCAAATTGCTACTTTGAGCTTTGAACCATACGATGGTGATAAACCCATAGAACAACTCTCATGAAGAAATAAGATCTGATGACATGTGGTGGACTCTGTAATTTTAGGTTTGTGGTGAAACTTGATGATCCAAAGTGTCTTTCTCAGCCTAAATGATTGCATGGTTCTATGACCAAGGCTTGCAAGTCCCTCTCATGACCTGAGGCTAGAATGGGCTCAAGTGTGTGTGCAGAGGCACAGTGTGTAAACCAGGTCTCACCCTGTGATCACAGGAGATGTGCGTTGCACGTGGCCACATAACAACGTTCAGTTTGGATTCCTGTGTTAGTTCTGCCCACCAGATCCTCAGTAGATCCTTGTATCTGCATTCTTGAAACAATACCAGTCCTGCTGTCACAGAATCAATGAGTTTGGAAAGGACTTCTGGAGATCATATTGTCAGCTCGTCCTCCAAGCAGGATAACCTGCAAGTTGCTTAGGGTCTTGTTCAGTCAAATTTTGAATACTCCCAAGAATGAAGACTTCACAACACCTCTAGGCAACCTGTCACAGTGCTCATTCACAATTAGAGTTAAAAAAAGGTATTTTTTGGTATTTAAGTAGAATTTAATGCATTTCAGTTCATGAACATTGACTATCATCCTGTCTCTGGGCACTGCTGAGAAACTTTTTTCTCTATCTCCTTACTTTAGAGTAATCTATCTATACATAATTATGAGATTATCAGCCCCCCCACACCCCTGTTCCTTCTCAGCTCCAGCCTGAGCAGTCCCAGCTCTCAGCCTTTCCTCATTCGGCAGCTTTCATAGCCCTTCTCTGGACTAACTCCAGTATGTCCACGTGTCTCCTGTGCTGGGTAGTCCTGCACTGGGCCGGGCACTTCAGATGTGTCTCAGGAGGACTGAACAGAGCGGAATTGCCTTCCCCAACCCCATGAGAATGTTCTGCCTAAGGAGGCATTGGCCTGTTGGTTCATGGTCAGTTTGGTGCCCAGGTTCTCCAGGGCCTTCTTTGCAAGAGCTGCTTTCCAGCTGGTCAGCTGCCAGTCTGCTGTGGGGCTATTCCTTCCTAGTGCAGAATGGTGCATTTCCCTTCTGCTGAATGAAGCTGGGGAAGGGGCTGGAGCACAAGTCTGATGAGGACCAGGTGGGTGAGCTGGGAAGGCTCAGCCTGGAGGAAAGAAAGCTCCTGGGGCCACCTTGTCACTCTTTACAGCTCCCTGACAGGAGGGTGTAGACAAGTGTGGGTCAGTCTCTTCTCTAGAAGTAAGAGGCAGGACAACAGGAAATAGCCTCAAGTTCTTCCAGAGAGATTTAGACTGGATACTAGAAAAATTTTATTACTGAAAGGATGACCAGGAATTGGAACAGGTCCCATAAGGAAGTGGTGGAGTCACCATCAAAGGGACTGTTAAGAAAGCAAGTGGATGTGGCACTTGGGGTCAGGGTATAGAGAACAGTGGTGGATTAATAGCTGGACTTGATGACCTTCTCCAGCCTTAAGGATGGTCCTGTCAACCCATTTCTCCCCAGTGAGGTCCCTCTGAGGGGCAGCACTGTCATTTGGTGTATCAGTCACTCCTCCCAGTTTTGTGCTCTCTGCACACAAGACTATTAAACTCCATTGAGTTTGGTGGGAGTTAGCAAGTCCCACAAGACACTCTTGAAACTACTTAAGTGATTTAAAGAACTCGTGGAGTGTTGAAATTCTCCCTCACCACCTTGCTATATTTTTAAGTTCTAGATCATTTTGAAAAATGGGATTTAGGCCAGATGGCTATCCCAGGAATAATTTCTGTGACCACCTATCCTTCCATGTTTTGGAGACCACAAGTTTTTATACAAAGTCTTTAAGAAAATCTGTGGTTTTTTCTGTATATATATGTGTTTATGATTTGGATTTTTAAATTATTTCCTTATTTTTAGGATGCTCTAGCATTTTCTTTTTTTCTTGTCTGAGATTCCTTGAATTGTAATTCTGCAGTAAAGGGCAGTAAGCTTTAACTAAACACCTTTCAAGCTTTCTTAAAATCTGCAGCTGCTGAATCCCTGTTGCTGTTAGCCAGAATATGACAGTTTGATTTCCAGATTATAGTTTAATTATAGTAATTAGAAAAAACATCTCTTAATTAATGGTGTGCATATTTCCCATTTTTAAATTGCACCTATAAACCATCTTCAGATATACACAAACTTTAGGGACATAGTAAATATTATTTTGACTTGCAAATGTAATTACTGAGCCTGAAAGCTAGTTACAAAAAAAGGAATAAAGCATGAGATTTCACAGCACTGCTTTTGCTGAGTATTTGCATCATATAATAAAAATATATGTAAATCCATCAAGTGGTCTGAACCTTTAGAAATGTAAATATGAAATTGTACTAGATATATACATTTCCTTTCGTTAAAAAAAAATCCCAAACTGCTCTGTCAAGTAAAAAAAAAATCTACTCTGCCAAATTACAGAAGCTTTGCATAGCAGAAAAAACCCAGAAGTGATCTTAAGTCCTCCTCCTTCTTGTAAACCATCAGAAGTGTTCTTTATTTAATTCACTTGGATAGACCACTTGTAAACTCAGTGTGGAAGTTAGTATGCTCTGGTGTCATGGAAAGCAATCTGGCCAGCAAAATTCTGTTAAGTGCTTGAAGAGGAAAGGAGCAACTACCTTAACAATCTTTGTACAAAGTCTGAGGGACATTGAACAATTTAAACTTTTACCAATCTTTATGTATATGAGAGCTTTTCTTGATTTTAAAATAATTGACATGTTAAGGAGCATTCTTTTGCACTTGTTCTCCAAAGTCACATTGCCTTGGAGAGTCCTGTACTTAAAGCTTTTAGATTTTATTGTTTTGATTGTTGATGAGATTTGAAGTAACTGAATGCTTGTGTTAGATAATCTACCATGCAGTGTTAGCAAAGAAGAGTGGCTGTCATCAGAAAATGTACCTTAAGAATAACCAGGCACAAGTACATTTTTACAGGAAAGAAAGTAATAAGTCATTGAAAAAATAATGTCTAGGCATGAAGAGCTATTGAGACTATAAGAAGATTAGTGGGGGCCTACCATCCTGTATCATCACATAGAAAATGGAAACACTTCATGTGTACTTCTGGCATTTCTTACAGCCTCTCAGGTGACTAATGGAACACAGCAGACAAAAGCAATTCCATTAGCACAAATTAAATACATGTAATAAATTCTTCTCTTCCTATTGTTGTTGTCAGCAAACTGCTATTACTCTCAGGGTTACAGAGAACATGTAAATTCTCAGAGCTTCACTCAGAGTGTCATTTGGCTACATTTTGGAATGTCAAAAAAGTTTTACAGCAACTTGTAAAACTTGTACAGCCCATAGGCAAGTTTCATATGACTTAAGTTCTGATGAAGTCTCAAAAAAGAATTTTCACTGGCTTCTCTCAAGGACCTTCAGATGCTGGAGGAACCTACTTTAAATCTCTCAGATTATTTGGACATATACTACACCCTTAATGTTTCGATAATAAGTTACTATAACAAATCATAGAATCAGTTAGGTTGGAAAAGACCTCTAAGACCATCAAGTCCAACTGTTAACCCAGCACTGCTAAGCCCATCACTAAACCATGTCCCTAAGTGTCTCATCTACATGCCACTTAAATCTCTCCAGGGCTGGTGACACCACCAGTACCCTGCACAGGCTGTTCCAGTGTTTGACAATCCTTCTGTGGAAGAAATTTTTCCTATTATCCAATCTCACCCTCTCCCAGGGAAATCTGAGGCCACATCCTCTCATCCTGTCTCTTGTTACTTGGGAGAAGAGACCTACCCCATCTGGCTACAGCCTCCTTTCAGGTAGTTGTAGAGTGATAAAATTCCCCTGGATCCTCTGCTCCAAGCTGAACACCTCCAGCTTCTTCAGGTGCTCCCCATCAGACTTGTGCTCCAGACACCTACTATGACACCTAATTTTACATCTTCTCAGTACAGGTGGATGTTAGAGTCACTAATGATCAGGTTGAAGTAGAAGAATGGAACGGAACAGAATAGAATAGAATAGAATAGAATAGAATAGAATAGAATAGAATAGAATAGAATAGAATAGAATAGAATAGAATAGAATATTTCATGGGACCTACAACAGCCTTCTAGTCCAACTGCCTGACCATTTCAGGGAGGTTAAAAAGTTAAAGCACATTATTAAGGATATTGTCCAAATGCCTCTTAGATACTGACCTGGGGCATTGATCACCTCTCTAGGGAGCCTGTTCCTATGTTTGAATACCCTCTGGGTAGAGAAATAAATCCTAATGTCCAATCTCTGACTTCCCTGGTCCGTCTTTGGACCATTCACACACACATGTCCTGTCAATGGATCCCAGGGAGAAGAGCTCAGCACCTCTCTCCCCTTCCCTTCCTCAGGAAGCTGTTAGAGAGCAGCAAGGTCACACCTTAGTGTCCTCTTCTCCAAACTAGACAAAACCAGAATTCTTAACTTCTCCTTACAGGACAAACCTTCCAACCCTGAAGAGCATGATGTGGAACTATGTCTTTAAAAGAAAGAATATGCATGCATTTCCACTATAGTCAAGAGATTCATATTTCAACAAAAAATGTGCATGGCTGGAAGAAGCCAGTGCAGTATTCCTCTTTTAATGCATTGTAGAAGATGTTGGGATGTTTTTACACAAAAATCTCAAAGCAATTGAACATATTAGTCGCCTATTACTCCAGCTGAGGAAGACAAATTTTCAAATCAAATGAAGCTCTGAAATGCATAAAGATGTGTGTGGGTCACCACAGACCAACGATTAATTTAGTGATGGAATGGGTATAATCTTCATTCCTAATCCCTAGATGAAATCTGTGTTGAATATTAGTCCTTCTTCTAAAAGAACATGTATATCTGCACATTAAATTATACTGAGCACATTTGGGATGATTTCTATGCCAATTATATTCCTGTCTAGTATGTTTATGAAAGTTATTTATATTAATAAGCATTGGAGGTACTTTCCCCTATGACAAGAGAATCATAGGATAAAAGAATGTGTATATCTAGATTTTATGCTGTTATTTGAGTAACTTCCTTGAGTTCTTTACCTAAGATCCAATCTCCAGAATTAAAAAACCTCTGCTACACCATGTAATATAATTTAGTTTTTCTGTGCTGATTAATTTTCCTGTTTTTTTTATTATTTCTTCTTTGCACTGTGGGGATAGTTATGGATTTATGAACCAGCCTTCTACTGAGGTAGGCGTAATGCAAGCAACAGATAATAGATAGCTTCATCCCTTAGTAGTTCTAAGGTAAATTAAGCAGGAGAGTTTGAACAAAGGAGAAATAGTAAAGTGCCTGAAGATTGGATCCACCCAAAGACATAAACTGATTTTCAAAATTAAGGTTCTGACACTATTGAATGCTTCCATTAATTACAATAAAGAAGGATTTCTGCTTTTTATTTTTAAGGAGAAGGAAAGTAAAGATAGAGGAAAATACAAAACCGGAAAGTGATGATTAAATCAAAATTGAAAAATAAAATTGAGGTAAAGAATTATATTTTTAAACTCAGACATTACTTCATTTATACTAGGAGCTCCTGTTATCTAGATGAAAACTAATGCATCATATAAAATTATAACATCAACATCAGAATATTTGGAAGAAGTAAAATTATTTGTTGTGAATGTAGAAAGAAATTGGCTTGTGTTAGTTTTGATTTTTTTACAGATGTACTTCAGCTGCTTCTCAGACTGCAGCAATGGTTAATTAATGAACTCCACAGCCTTCCCCTCTCCTCTAGGGCTAACTGCGTGAAACCTCGCCGCAGAAGAAGCTGCAAATGAAATAGCAGCACTTCTTAAAATTGTTGCTAATAAATAAAACCCGTATGATGAAACATTCTCTGTCAACCAATGTCTGCCTGGCTTTGCACTCCATCCTGTGTACAGTTCCTCATGTTTTTGTTCTAGATTAAGCAGCACCACACTGGTATCTCTGTCAGCAGACCTGGCTGTTGGGAGAGATAAGCATGGCAGAGCTTATTCAGAGAGATTTCTGGAGGAGCTGGATGTCCACATTTGTGTTCTCTTTCAGAAGAACTGTGGATTCAGAGCAAAACTTTCCCTAAAGAGGGTCCTGAGGAGTCATCCTCGTGGTTCACCTAAAAATCCTAATATCTGTGGGATTCAATATATTACATTCTGTGGGCTTTGAATCAAGGATCTAAATTAGATTGTTGTAAGCTTGTAAATCAGGTCTTAATAATATCCCTTAGAAAATTTTCAAGAAATGCCAGACCCTCAGGATTTTTTGTGCTTGATCACTTTTGATGAGCCAGGTCTCTTCCATCCCTGGTTTGAATGACTGAGGCTGCTAGAAAATGCTCGAGATTCACCACAGCACTAACCCAGTGATTTGCATTCATCTCCCTCCTTGGATCAGACTGAAACTCTACAGTTCTTTCTGCACTCATGAGAGGTACAAGCTGCACTGCACCAAGAACAGAGCAAGTGACAGAGCTTGTCTTTGTAAGAAAGGCAAGATGAAGAAAAAGTGGCTTATAAGCCACAAAGCAAGGTTCTTGAACAACTCATTTGCAGACACACAGCTGCTTCAGTTTAATTCAGAAGCCTGTGTTGAATGCCACCATACCCTTACAGATCCTCACACAGTATGCAAAAAGACTCTGGAACTACAAAAGGCAGGGAGTATGCCTAAAAACTCAGTTTTCCTCAGGATTTAGAGAATCACTGTGATGTTTTCCCCTAAAAACTTGGACTCTTCAGCACTCTGAAAAAGAAGTTCAAGATTCATTAAGTCAGAGAGGAGATCAGACTGTACAATATGCTCATTGGTACCTGTGCTTGAGGGAATGATTTAACAACATTATATAAAACATTGAAATGTTGAACAAGGACACCTCCAGTGATGAATTCCATAAGCAGTTGGTCACAGAGTCAGAATTATTATTTTTTAAATTTTTCTTTTTTCACATTGAATCTTAAAATTTTATCTTCACAGAAGAACAGTTGAGGAATGAGGGAAAGTTTGCTTTGGAAACTCTCTGGTGAGGTGAAAGAGACACTTCAATCCCCTCTAGGTAAAAAGGCTTGGTCTACCACAACTCAAGAATATTTTCATTGCCACATTTGTTACACAGAGGAAGAGCACAACAACCTTCTCTATTGAGTTTGGACAGGTGCTGTGTGTGTAGTACAACTGCAAAATGTGTTCCAAGTAGAATAGTTTTGGATGCTGGGTAGGGTAGGCTGCCTGGTAACTTAAACGTAGAGTTATTGAGGCACTTGAAGGGATGCATGGGAACAGAAGCACAGTTAAGGGCAAGAAGGCTACACTTAGAGAAATGTGATCACATAATCACAGACTCATTGAATACTAGGTTGGAAGGGACCTCCAGAATCATCTGGTCCAGCCTTTCTTGGCAAAGCAGTCTAAACAAGATGGCCCAGCACTCTGTCCAGATGAATCCTAAAAGTGTCTAATATCAATCCACCACTTCCTTGGGGAGATTATTCTCATTGCAAATATTTTTAATCTTGTGTCCAATCATAATCTCCCCAAGAGTTACTTTTACAGACTACCCTCATCTTTTTCTTAAAACTTTTTGTAAAAAAGGAGTCTGATCTTTGTTGTCATTCTTTAAATAGTAGAGGGTAAAAAATGTCTCCCCTAAGCCTCCTTTTCTCAAGGCTGAACAAGCGCAGTTCTCTCAGCCTTTCTCCGTATGTCAGGCTTCCCCTTTATTTGCTCATCTTTGTGGCTTCTTTTTGGAATCTGTCCAGCCAGTTCACATCCTTCTTTTATAGCTGGGACCAAGCCTGAACACAGTATTCCAGGCCAGGCAAGTGCTGAATGAAGTGAGATAATGACCTGATCTCTGCTGGGGATATCCTGGTCAGTGCAGCTCAGCCTCCTGCTGGCTTTCTCTGCCCCAGCTGCACCCTGGTCACTCATTCTGAATATGCTGTCCACCAGGACCCCCAGATCCCTTTCCATAAAGCTGCTTCCCAGCCAGGCAGATTCCAGCCCGTGTTACAATCCTGGATTATGTCTTTTCAGATGCAACCCCTTACACTTGTCCTTGTTGAACTTCATAGGATTCTATGGAATTCATAGAACTCCCTCTATGGAGGGTTTTCTAGCCCACTCTTTCAGACAACCCAGATCTTCCTGCAGGGTGGCTTCTCCTTTCCTGACTCAGTTTGGGACCATGGACAAACTTTGTAAGGGTACACTTGATCCCATCTTCCAAATCACTTATGAAGATAGTAAGAAGCATTGAGCCCAATATCAATCCCTTGGGGACCCCACTTGTAGCAGGTTGTCACTTTGAAAAGAAGCCATTTGCCACCACCCAGTGGGTGCTGCCTTCCAGCCCAATTGCCACTCACGGCACTGACCACTTGCCCAGATCTTTATGTGTTGTGTTAACATGATGTTGACAAAGTGACTCGAGGAATGGAGCGCCAGGCAGGAGCTGAATAAGGATTTTCAGGTTTGGAGTTTCCATCAACCCAAGCATTAATTTAAAAGTATAATTTATTTTATGTTTACTAGATTTCACCTTTTATGTGAAACACTCTAGATTATCTCATGCATAGCCAGATATTCTGGAAATATGAAAAAGGTAAGGAGAAGTTGTTCTACCCTCGACCTTCCCTGCCTTCTGGAAAAAGCCAAATTCCTTGAACAGTTCTGGTTTTACCTTCTTCTCTTTTCTGTTCTCATGACTTCATTGAAGTGCTGAGAAGTGCAGTAAGAAGCTGAATTGGAGATGTTTATCCCCTTCAGACTTCTGCACAGGCTAATAAGGATCATTAAAACATGATCTGCTGTTAACTGTGAGCTGTAAGTGCAGTGCTCTGGTATGTGATTATTTTGCAGTAGATGTTGCTGTTTTGGAGCACATGCCTCTTTCTAGGCCATGGAAAACAACAAACAAGCAATAAACCCTTGAATGCCACACAGAAGTTCTGACAGCAGTAAAAAAAAGTCACATAAAATTTAACGAGGTAAGTTTCAGTGAGAACAAGCACACTGACTGTTGTAAGCTGAAATTCACTCATGAAAGCAGGTTTCATTCATGTTTTTGCCTGAGTTCCTTCATATTGGAGGCAATTACTCATCAAATTGTAAATATACTTAGTGCATTTGCCCTACTTAGCACAACAATGATGCAGCTGCTTCAGAGAAAAGTGTATCCAATGCTAATCTAATTAAGCTGTGACCCACTGATACTGGTCAGGTGATATTGCAGGATATAAAAGGAAGGCAGTTCTTAATCCAGTCTAAAATCACACACTCGCTTTGTAAGTCATCCACAAAAGATATGGCAGAAAAACGCATAGCAAATGATGCTACAAAAGCAAACATGAGGAGAAAGATTAAGTGTTTGACTCTGCTTCTCAAATAGTAGATAACTTTGAAATGTCCTTATATTTTACAGATGGATTTTCCACAAGCATTTAGCAGAAATTTTGAAGAAATGAGTGTGTTTTGCACATACTCATACACTGATATCTATGATCAGATTTTAGAAAACATGTAGCTGAAACACACATGCGAAAGCTGTCAGTTTCCATTGTACAATTACACAGATTTATCTCTGTAGGGCTCCTTATGACTTCATAAATTCTGTCTTTCCCTCTATTAATAACCCTGAGAGAGGATCTGGGAAAAAAAACAGGCTGGGAAAAAATTTACAGAATGGCCCAGGCTTGAAAAGATAGAGGGAAAAGAATGAGCTTGCCCAGTCCTGGTATTACCCACTTCAAGGTTATTTCTAAATGCATGTTTAAAGTTTCATTTAATATGTGTAATTTAGGACTTAGTTCTTTAAGGTGTCCCTTGCGTACGTGATTTAGTAATGAGAGTAATCTTATTGACTCTGGTGGAATTTGCTCATGTGAATGAAGAGTGCAAAGGCAGAGGATTAAAATCCAGAGTATGTGTTTAGCTTACATAATTTCAAGCCTGTCAAAATTAATGTCTATATTATCATCTGCCTATGTTACATAACACAAAGCAGCTTGGAGTTGTTTGTTCTTCCCCTTATGCCTGAAATACATATGTGGTCTTTGAAATTTTGGATTGCAACTTTGTTACCCAAGAAAAAGTAAAAATGAATGCAATACAAATAAAACTTTCATCTTGGGGAATGTCAGAGACAAACAATACCCACATCATGATATCTGGCCAGGCACAGAAATCCATGCACTGCATTTGTTTACCAGTAAGATCTTTCATTTCTCATTTGCTTCCTGACCCAATCTTTAATCGGTATCAGTGCAACCCTTACCTAAGTCATGGTATCAGTCCCTTTTTCACAGTTCCCCTCAAACTGAGCAGCAGCACATTCTTCAGCATTTCAAGCTGAAGTCAGTTGGGTTTAAGAGTGATCATATCCCTCCAGAAACACTCAGCACTTAGCAGGATTTAAATTGGAGTCTATATTTGGGTTTTGGTTCTTGTTACTATAAGACGGTCTAGGTTCAAGCCTTTCTCCTTCACCATGTTCTAGGATGCTAGGGAGGAAAATCAGGTGACATCTTAAGTGTTACTGCAGAAAAAGAGGTAAAGAGAAAGAATTATTTGTATTCGTGGAAATGCATGAAAACTACAACAAATAGTTGTAGCAGTACTGGTAGCAGTACTGCATGCTCGTATGCAGCATTACTAATGGTTTGGCCTGCTTGTGAACAAACTTATCAGTGAAAACTAAACCTAATTAAGAGTTTAGGGGAAAACAAATAGAAACACTTGATTTTACTTTTGTGTAAACTGTTGCAACTTTATGAGTTTAGATAGATGTATAGCTGACTTATGCCTGTGTGACTGAGAGGAGGATCTAAACCATTTTGCCTATGGAACTGGGTACAGTCCTAAATTGACTCCAGAAATTTATTTTTTTTTTCTGTTCAGAATTGAATTCAGTATTTTCTCTGTATTAAATCCTGATTTTAAAAATCAGTAGAAAATCCATTATTTGTACCAGAGTTTTACCATCTGCTTTCTCTTTCATTGCATACTTTAATTCATGGGCTTTGTCCGGTGTAAGCATCTGTCTGCATCCTGAGGCAGAGCAAGATGCTCACAGATATTGCTACATAATCAAATAGTTCATTTAGTCTAGTAAGGCTTCTTTAAAAGGAAGATGCTGCATTTTACCTGAAAACTAAGCCTTTTGATAAAAGAGAGTGTTTTGCCTGCAGGAGGAAGAAATATTTTTTGGCCCAAAGATTTCCTACATAACCTTGGTGACACAGTCATTTAAATTCTCTGTCTTCTCCTGAGAAGCAACACTTCTATATCTGTCATCAGCAGCAAAAGCCCCGGTCCACTAACGCTCGGGAGGGCTCAGCAATCCTCTCCCAAAGGTAAGAAAATGGTGCAACACTAGAAAGCGTCACAGTAGGACTGTGCCTCACCCGGGCACCCGGGGCCCCGAGCCCTGGCCCGCCTGCGAGGAATGGCCCGGGAGGGCGGGGGCCGCGGGCTCGAGGCCGCGGCGGAGCTCGGGGTCACGGACGGGCTCGGTCCCTGCGGGGTCGCGCTGGGGCTCGGTCCCTGCGGGGTCTCTGCAGGCTCGGTCCATGCAAGGTCCCGGACAGGCTCGGTCCCTGCAGGGTCACTGTGGGCTCAGTCCCTGCAAGGTCCCTGGCGGGCTCGGTCCCTGCAGGGTCTCTGCGGGGTCCCTGAGGTCTCGGTCCCTGCAGGGTCTCTGCGGGGTCCCTGAGGTCTCGGTCCCGGCAGGGTCCCTGGCGGGCTCGGTCCCGTTGGGCCGCTGGAGGGAGCCCCCGGGCCGCGCCGCGTTCAGCGCCGCGTTCAGCACCGCGCGGGCGGACAGCGCCCCGGGCCGCGCACCCCGCGCTGCCCTGACCAGCGGCTCCCGACCCTCCGAGCTCCTCGGGCACCGGGGTGGGAGCCAGCCCCGGGAACGGGAAGGGTCCGGCCTCTCCCGCGGGACCTGGACTTGCGAGATGTGTTAAATGGTCTCTGGGCAGGCGGGAGGCGGTGTAAATCAGCACCGACGTGTGACAAGCTGCGCGGATCCTGTTAAGGAGATTTATATTTGTAGTTCATGAAGGCAATCATCTGGCTGGTAATCTCTCATTGTGCACCGCTCCCAGGCAGTTCTTTTACACAACTGGCTGCAAAACGAAGATATTAGTATCTCTCCTGGGAAATGTCTGTGGGAAATGTGTGTTGTGTGTGTGTAGCAGCTAAACAGCTGCGATACTGGTGCGTAATGAGATAGCAGCACATTGCTCATAGCTCCAGGAGACGACATGGAAGTAAATTAAGAAATCAGCATAACTCACACAGCTTTTGACCCACCACTAACAGCACCAGCAGTGCATGGGAGTAGGACATGGCGTGCGGCTGCAGTTCATTCATCAGCACATCACCAAGGGCTGGGCAACAGCTCTGCCACAGCCTGATTGTATCACATCCACAGGGCTCAGCCAGGGACAACACACCGTGGCAGCTTTTCCCAAAACAGGGTGAGCCAAATCACTGGGACGTGAGGTCAGGCAGCCCACAGCTAACAAGTGCGTGTAGTAAGGGGATGGACAGGGGTGGGCAGGGGTTTCAGGAGGACCAGGGTCTAAGAAACACAGACATGTCCCATGAATCATGAATATCAAACTTTCAGGTGCAAGATCAGTCACTTCCCAGGTGCACTTCCCAGCAGTCATGTAAATAACATGCCACCAGCTGCAATTATCTGACAGTATCTCCACCCTTTTCTCCCCAGTTCTGTGGAGCAAGCCAAATAATCTGCTATGAAATATTGATAGCATTGAGCTGTGACAGTCTGGAAAGGGAAGGAAAAGGGAGCAGCAAGAATCCCTGGGATTAAGTTGTCCTAGTACCCACTGTTTTCTTGCCTTTCTCTCCTATGGGGAGTTTGGTGCTTTCTCACTTTTCTGTGGAAGAAGTCATCTGAGTGTGAAGTCAGGTGAGACCTGGTTTCAACCCCTCAGACGCCTCCTGATCAATGCCTCTCAGCAGTCTTCACCACACAATATTCCACCACACAACCAGCATTCTGTCCTAGACATCACTTGTAAAGATTCAGCACAAGTGATTGACCACGAGCAGAAAAGGCTTCCTAGTGTCCTTTAAGACAGCCTAGGATCTCACACCAAATCTCTCCTCTGGCTCCACTGAGGTTTCACTGGTTTCTCCTTGCAAAAGAGAAGCATGCTTTGCTCCTGTTTTCCCATCGCTCAGATCAAGCTGCCCTTCACATATAAAAGTACCAGTTGCCCCAGCAGACTCAGAGTTAAAATGCATGAGCAGTAAAATGGGACCACTGGGAGAGTTTGGCCAAAACAGAATAATGTGAAACCGCAAACCACTGCTGGAAGTCAGGGAGGGGAATAATAAATGACCCATCCTCCCCACTTGCCCCAGGAGCTTCTCTCCCCAGTGCTATTTCAAGGGACAGTAATGTAATGAATATAAAAGCAGAGGGGACAGGGTGGTTAGAAAGTGTCACAACTCCCAGCCTGAGGTGAAACACTGGGATGGGCCATGGGAGACTGAAGAAGAGGAGACAAGAGGGTTGATTTTTGCCTATGATCTCCTCTCCAGGTAAAGAACTTCTGAGCACCTGATTAAAAGGGAAGGGATCTTTTGGGACATCCCCACACACACCTCCTCTCACTCAGGGTGATGGAGCAAGAGGACTGTTCCCACCCTCTCCTCACCACGGTACCTGGTTGAGGGAAGTCACGGCAAACCTGGGGATAACCAGCTGCATGACAAGCTGCAGGACAGAGGTGACCAGTCCAGCCAGGATGGCCCAGGTGAGTGGCAGCGGGAGCATGCTGTAGGTCGCAAAAAGCGTGAAAAGCACATAGCCAATACCGTCCCCAAGGAGGCCACAGCCCAGTCCTGCCGCCAGAATTTGTGTGGCCATGGCCACCCAAGTGACAACGCCGCTGTACTGCAGGTAGGTGTACGAGGTCGTGTCCTTCCTGACCACCACTAAGGCACAGATCACCACCTCAATGCCAGTGAAGAAGCCCAAGAGGATGCCCTTAATGGGGTCCATGGGAGCAGAGGCCAGGGTCAAGTGGAGGAACAGTAGGGTCAGCTTGGTCAGCACATCCAGGATGTTCATGACCACCTCAGACTTGCGCCGTTGACCCAAGAAGTAGCGCTGGTAAAGGCGCTCTAAGTCCCGAGACTTAAAGGAGTTGCGGAGAGTGGGGAAGATGACCCCGCGATATGTATAGCCCCAGTTAAGGAAGAAGTCAGAGTTGCTGGGGGCACAGTCCAGGGGCAGAAAGCCCAAGTCTCCGCTGCTGCTTGTGCCCTCCGGGAAGACTTTGGTGCCTCCGTTGTTGTGGCGCTCGCTGCCCAGACTCCGTCCGGCCGACTGCCGCCGGAGGTGGTGGTGGTGCGGCGGGTGCGGGTGGTGGTTGGGGCAGCAGGTCTCGTCCGAGCTGAAGCCCTTGCCCCCGCCGCTGCTGCTGCCGCCGCTGCTGCTGCTGTGCTCCTGGATGAAGCGCTGCTCGGTGATGTGGCGCACGGCCGTCTGCCACAGCAGGCGCTGGGGTCTGCCGCTGCCGGGGGGAGTCCTGTTGATGGTGTAAAGTTCATCGCTGTCGCTCAGGCACCGCACCTCCGAGAGCTCCATGGCGGTGACTGGCGGGGGGCAGAGCACCGGCGGGCAGGGGGGGGAGGGGGACAGGGGCGGGGGGGGGCACACACCGTCTT
>VRYO01001463.1:7822140-7838064 GCA_009812075.1 Sialia sialis | reverse complement strand
CGGGGGGGGCACACACCGTCTTTGGGGAGGGGAGCAGGGGGTGGGATGGAACCGCGGGAGAGGAGGGAGGGGATGTCGAAGGGCGGGTGGCGGCGGCGGCGGGGTGGCGGTGCGGGGATCACATTTATAGGCAGGTCCCCGGGTCTGGCGGTGCGGCTGGCGGCGGGGCTGGTTGGCCGCCGGGGTCCGGGGGGGCGGCTGCGCCGGCTCAGCGCAGGCGGCCCGAGCCCCGTGCCCGCTGCCGCGGCGCCCCGCGGAGCCGCATCCCGCGGAGCCCGGCTGCGGCCGGGAGCGGGCGCGGGCTCGGTGCGCGCCCTCCTCGGGGCGGTGCGCGGGGAAGAAACCGAGCCGCGGGTCCGGAGAGGAGGTGGAGGAGGGAGGAGCGGAGCATCTACGGGCGCAGCCCCGCTGCCCGGTGGGCGATCCTCGGCCCCATCCGGAGGCCGGAGGCACGGAGGGGTGGGGGCAGCCGCCTTGCGGAGCCGGTCACAGCGGGCAGCTCTCCTCTCCGGGGATCCAGAGGCTCCGCTCCGAGGTCTGGTGGTGCCCGGGAGCTGCTGTAATTCCCGCAGCTGCGGTCAGCGGCAACGCTGCGAGCTCGGGCAGGAGGGGAGAGGCGGCCAGGTCTCGGGCATCCTCGGTCACGGCGCCAGAGCCGCCGGCCGGGGGCTGCCCGCCCGCTTTCCCCCGGCGGCGGGGCATGCCCCTGGCTCACGGGGCACCTCTGCCCGCAGGGGACTCGGGGCTCCCATCCATCGCAGACACTCGGCTTGCTTGGCAACGGGAAAAAAAGGAGGGAAAAAAAGAAAGAAAGGAGGAGGGAAAAAAAAAATCACATCAAAATCCAGATCTAAAAAAAAAATCGCAAGACCGGAAAATGAAAATCCCGCCCTAAACTCAAAGCTCTGGGAAGCCAGATGGGAGTATCCCAACTTCTCCGCGGGCCGGGGCAGGGAGTGCTCCGACTCAGAGGCTTCCCCGGCGGCCGGGAAGAGGAGGAGGAAGAGGAAGAGGAGGAGGAGGAGCAGGAGGAAGGGGCTAGGGCAAAGCGCAGGGAGCGCGGTGCCCGCGGGGCTGCGGGAGCTGCGGCGGCGATGCTGTCCCGGGAGCTGCGGGACGAGCACGGCGGAGCCGCCGCCGCCGGAGCGGAGCTGCGGGCGGGCGGCCCGGGAGGAGGCAGAGCGCAGCTCGGTCAGCTGATGCCCGCCACGTCGGCGGGGCTGCCAGCACCCCCCCGGCCCGGTTAAAGCAGCCGCAGCCGCGGCTCTGGGAGGGGGACAGCGGGCGGAGGGTGCCGCAGAGCAGGTCCTCTGGTCCCAGAAAGCTCCTTCAAGAGTCACTTAGGTTTCCCTGAGCTGCTCTTCTCTAGGTGCCCCGGACTGTCCCGCCTTGCCTGACAGGTGCATCCCTCCACAGCGCTCAGTGAAAGCTGATGCTGCAGCCGGGCATCCCTCTCGCCACAAGGAAGATCCTCAGGTCTTGCTTGGAGAGAGCACACTTGCGCAGGGTAGTGGAGAACCCCTCCACCTCTGCCTGAGCAATTTCAGACCCTCTCAGAAAGGTGATGTCACTGCCAGGACTGTGGCTCTAACCACCCCATGTTAAGTGAGTGTTTGATGATGCTATCCTGACAGCATTTACATTAAAGACCCTGGAAAAATAGCAGAAACTGTCCCATGCACAGAGCCTGGATGTAAATCCTCACTCCCTGTGCTGGCAGATAAAATTGTTCCTGCTCCTCTGCTTGTGGTGTCACTCTATGCCAGCAAACCTGGACACGTTGTGCATGGTGGCACAGACTGGAGGAAGAGGTTATTTCTCCCATTCTTCCTCTGCCCAAAGTAAACCTTGTTAAAGTGTCTGAACCCTGTAATGGGAAAAAGGCTGAAACCTCCAGTTTTTGGAGCTGAAGCCATGCTGATGGAAGCAGCTGAAGGAGATACAGTCTACACATTAGACTATGGCAAAGTAAGGGAGAGATGTTTTCTTTGTGTTTCAAAAGACAAGAGTGATGCTGCTGAGCTCTTTGAGATAAACATGAAGCTGCCTTCTAACAGCAGCAGTGTGGACAGAAACTCTGCCTGGAAGGGAGCTGTGCTACCCCACTGACTTCCAGTGGGTTTGAGCCTCCAGCTCAACACCCTCCAGCTTAATTCACCTTTTATTGTTATTACTATTATTACTATTATTATTATTATTTTCATAATTATAATCAGGAAGACATGGAAATTTAGGAAGGATTTCACTGAGTTTTCCTGTATTTACACTACAATAGATTTGCGAACTCCAGCCAAGTCTGTGTCCCATATGTGAGGCAGGTTTTGTACAGATATAAGCAGAGGAAATTCTTGTTTTCCAGAGCCCAGATAAGGAAAGAGTGGCATTTTTGTGAACAGAGATGGGTCTTTCCTGTGGTTCAGCATATCCCTGCTAACCTGGAAAGGGTTAATATGGGTTTCACAATAGTAATAGAGACACATATCCTTGCTCCTAGATAAAGCCCATGGGAATTGTAGCATTACTTTAAGATGAAAACAATACTACAAGATGAGAAATCTTATACGAGAACTTATATATTTCTTTAATGAAAGAAATTGTAATTGTTAGTGCTATTATCCCAGAGCACAGAAAGAAAGCATCTTCCTTATTTAGATTACTCAATAAAAATCATGATAAATAAAAGAAAAAGGAAACAAATATATAATGTAGTTTAAGGAGACACCCATTCAAAAGAGATAAGATGAAACCAAGATAGGGACATCCCTGCTCGTTTGCCTCATGGCAGAGTGAACTCTCATAATTTTTCCTGTGAGAGAGGGTCTGTACCTCCCCAGGCAGTCTATTTTTATGCTTCTCCATCCTTATCATTTTCATATCTAACCTGAACATTCCTTGCAGCATTCACTAAGCATGTCATTTCTTGTCCTGTCCACCATGAACAGGGAGAACAGATTATCCTGGCAGTAGTCTATACATATTTAATGAATGTCTGTTCTATCCACTCCCTCTTCCTCTTCTCATTGCTTAGGCTAAAAAACATAATTTATGTCGTTTTTTCCTCCCATGGGTCACATTTTCTAGACCTCTGATCTTTTTTGTTTGTTCTGGATTATGTACTCTTGTTTCA
Source organism: Sialia sialis (assembly GCA_009812075.1). Taxonomy (NCBI): domain Eukaryota; kingdom Metazoa; phylum Chordata; class Aves; order Passeriformes; family Turdidae; genus Sialia; species Sialia sialis. The sequence continues at coordinate 7,834,937 of VRYO01001463.1, read as the reverse complement.
TGATTTTGTTCTCTTTCTTTCTTTCCACAATTTTCTTGTAAAATTCATACAGCTCTACTTGGTCCTACAGTGGAAAGTTGTCTTTTATCTAGGACTACATTTTATGATCCCTTCACAAGCTTATTCAGAACTGATGGCCTACTGAAACTTTGCTTTCCTCAAGGCCTGGGCAGGTGTCACTTGCTCCATATGTGCATGACAGCCTACATGAAGTATCTTGCATTTGGCCTCACTGGAATGCATTGTTTTTTCCACCCTGCATGCCAAATTTGAAACAGAACATGTTGAAAACTAAACCTGTCCTCCTCCATGCCAGCAGCCCTCCCCAGCTCTGTGCCATCTGTGTGTTTGGTGAGCCTACTCTCTGTTCAGTGGTGATGGCAGAGCAGTGCAGAGTGTTTAGGCAGCGGTGTGCTCATTTCTGGCAGGTATTTCTGAGCCAGCACAGAAGTACTGGGCACCTCTGTGGAGTGGATAACCTTTGTCATCCACAAGGGGACAAGATGTGAGCATTGGCACCCGCTGCAGCAATGCTCTGGCCTCTGCAGAGCAAGGAAGAAGCCTGAGCATCCTGGGGAGCAGGAGAGGGGTGATCCTGCCAAAGCCTTGGCTGCCAGTGAAGGCTGGATGAGCTGGGGGTCCAACAAGGTAATTTCACATGCACACAGGAAGTCCTGTAACTCCCAAACTCAGTTAGCACTAGATTAATACTGTGCATTATTCAGTTTTGGCTGCTATTGGAGCTCTTCTTTTTATTTTTATTTTTTTTTTTTTATTTTAATAGAGCTAAATGACTTGGCAGTGTCACAAAAATCACTAAAAGCCATTTAAAAATAATACTGTCACTAGAAGGCTTTTGAAGGATGAAAAATCAGGCAGAATTCATTCCTCTTCTGTCACCTGAAAGTTTATGTCACACTCCTCCTCCCCCCTCTCTACCCACAGCAGTAGCATTTACGTATAGTTTAATGTTATGATATTTAATCATGCAAATAATGATCTCATTCACTTCAGTGGGATTATTTATGTCCTCAGGATTGCAAACCTGGCACCATGCTCTGCAAAGCTCTCTAGGCTTCTCCAGTAAAGGTAGATTCATATCCAACATATTATGGAGGAACAATTGTGTTACTATGCATCTTTTTATTTAAATAAATATTTGGTAAAACAATTCAAGAAAGGAAAAGCAACAATTGACAGAAAGCCACTGTATCTGAAATGTGAAACTTGAGTAATGATAGAAATGACAGAATATGAGCAAATTAACTTGGAATTGTCTCCTTACCTGTTTGGTGGGTTGGGTTTTGGTTCCTATAGCTCCTTCATTTTTTTTCCCCCTTTCTTGGCAACAATTCAAAAATTTAGTTCTAATGCTACATGGAAAAAAAAAAAGAAAGAAAAAAAAGAAGAAAAAAATAACTTCTGTCACTGACTGAGTCTTTTAAAAACCTGTCTATCACTTTCCTCAGATGCATGCATATCCCAATATGATGTCTGTACAAAAGCAAGCCCAGGACATAAGAGAATGGATTGAAAATTGCAACACTGTTTGGTAAAACCATTTAGACTAATTAATAAAAGCCATGGTAAAAGAAAAGCAAGGCTTCATGGACTGAAACATCAGAGAGAAAGAGGATGAGGACACATAGCTCAGCAGATGATGGACACAATCAGCATTCGCTGTGCTTTGCAGATAATTTTTTTCAATATGGTAAAAATATAAATGAAATATTTAATATTTTAAAAATTTTTAGCAATGAAGCTAAATTAATGCATGCCCCAATGATACCAAAAAGCAGAGGGAAATAAATAAAAGAACTGCACCTCCCCAAAAATAAAAAAAAAGAAAAAAAATTGTCAGAGGCAGCAAGATATGTCAATTTTTTGCTTCCCCATTCTGTGAAGCAGCAGCTCCCTCACATGCAAATTTCTTATCTCTCCCTTCATTCACAGATACACATATCCACATAAAAAGGTCAGAAAATGGTCTAAGAATGGGGGTTTTATGAAGAGAAATAAGGGATTTGAGATGATTAATGTACCTTTTAAGCAATGGTTGGAGCTGAGTGTTCCTCCTCTCTCCTCTGGGTCTACTCCTTCCTCACCCACCCAGCTATTGCTCAGGTTTTGAAAATGGATTAGCAGCTATGACCACTACAAATGTTTTACTCAAGATATTATGGGCACTGCTGCTGACCAGGAATAGCTGTTTTGTACTAAAGAAAAGCGGTTTGTATGTACAGGAAATTGTAAAAGCAGTGGAAATTTTTAGGTCTTAGAAGAAACTCACATTTTTAAGACAGTGAATTTAAGTTTTTAATTTTCAAATGGTTCTTTCAATTTTTTTGCTGTGGATGATAGTATTGTGGGGTTTCTGGTTTTTGGTTGATTGAGTTTAGGTTTTCTTTCAGAACCAGAGAAGAAATACAATGGAGCAAAGGAATAAAAAAACCAAAAAACTAGAAAGTAGTCTTCCTTTTTAGGAAAGGAGGGCTTTTATCCTAAGTCAGAATCAAGAACAGATTCAAGAATTTGGAAAAAAAAAAAGAAAATTCTGAAAACAGAACTGCTGTCCTTCTGGACCACCCAGAAATTTCTACCAGCTCTTTCACTCTTTCCCAACCAGGTTTTAGAGAGCAACTGTTTCTTGGCTCATCTCTCTCTCCTGTGCACACCATCACTCTCCTGTAATGCTGGTAAATCCCTGGAGCACCTGCCCTGCTGAATGGATCATACTTTTTACAAAGATGGTTCTTGATATTTTATGGGCTTCCTTTGAAGGAGGGATTTTTTTTTCCTTTTAATACAAAAGATCTTTCACTTGCACGTAATTGCAAAAAAAGTTAAAACGAAATGAATATTGAATTCACATCTAAAGTGAAAACTTTATAATGCACAGAAGACAATCAATTTACAGTCATTTTATTCTTTATTTTCTTGAAGCAGCAAGTGCTAGGAGTGATAGCCTGATTGGTGGAATTAATACTAGAAAGGAGACTTGAATTTGAGACGTATGAAAGAATCTAAAACCATAAAAAAGCACACATAAGGCTGTTCTGTGTAACTTTTTCAATCAAATAATAATTCTTAACTTGTTTTAGAGGGTTTCACATTTAGATCTCGAAGTGCATTTCTTGTTACAGGATGGGGATATTTCCTGTGGATGTATACAATAAATCTAATTAGTCATCAAATAGGGAAATGTTACATTGTATGAGATTTTAAATCCATCCTGATCAGTATCCTGCAGTTACTGCAGTATAAGACATATCCTAAAAGGAAATCCCCCTGTCAGCCACTTCAAAGAGGGGAACGTCTGTCAGGGTTGTGTATGTATGTGCTAGTGTGCATGTATTAAACCTTGGAACAGGAACAAAACCTAGAAACCTTCATATTTCCAAGGGAAAGGAAATTCCTTTTGTTTTTTCTCCTCCTTCTTCTGTCCGGGGGAAGAGAATTCTGTGAAGTTTTTAAATAAATTATGAACCTATTTATTAGGCTCTTGAGAAGTCCTTTCTTTGCATCCCTGTTTCACAAATCAGAGAAGCTGGAAGCCATGGGACTGTCACTTGGGTTTCCAGGTGTATTTGGGTTCAAGGATAGTAAAACTACAAAAGTTCTGGGAGTCTGGGCCAAAAGAGACTTTCACCATGTCATCTTAGAATCAGACCCCTGAGCTGAGTTCTCAAGCAGCTCTTTGATGAGTTGACAGGGTGCCAGGCAGGTTTTTGAAAGACAATGTTTTTGAAGCATTGCTTCATCAGATACTTTGCATATGTGAATGTGTAGGACTCCAGTTTGCTGGCCTACAGATAAACACAGGGTTTAGTTCAACTGGATTCCTAGGCAGCTCTTTTCCCTACATAACTCTTGCCCCTCACTCTTTTATCCTCTTTATGAAGGTTTTTTATCCTCTTTAGGAAATGGAGAGTATGCAAAGTAACCCTTTAAGTGGCTGGTTTTGTGGCAGAGAGAACACTGAAGCCTGGTGTGCTGCTGTTAATAGTGATTTATTTCAAACTGAGCTGCCATCATAACTGAAGCATGTTCATGTGCTCGTTGCCAGTCAAGCTGGGATGGTAGGTGTGCTTAGACAAAATGTTTAGGAGGAATCGTTGACTCATGGCAATCTTTAGTCATTCTCTGAAATGGTACAATTAATGTGTATGGGCTCAGCAGAGTACTTGTTTCTCCATTCCATTATCTTGTTTTTACATTCACTAACATCTTCCTTGGCGTAGGGGGAGGATAATAGATTCATGATTGAGCTATCTCTTTGATATTGAATTTCACTAAATCACCAAAACCTGTCATTTTCTGGTGTTGCAGGATTTGCTGTAGAAGATTAAATCTGATTTCATTTTGATAGCAATGGCAGGTTTTTGGTGAAGATTTAAGAATGGTCTGTATGTGGTCTACCCTACATATGAGATTTATTTCATCTTCTCTTACATGAAAAGAAAAGGCAATGGCAATCTTAAAGCCTGAATCTACTCTGCTTTCAACATTGTGATGCTACTTAGAGCCAAAGAGAACACAGTCTCATTGCCAGGTAATACAGGGACCTACAAAACATCCAAATATCTTTTCAAGGAAACAAGCATAGAGAATGCCTATGAGACCTACAGGGCTCTAAATACAAATTAAATAGTTCCATATATGAATCAAGCTATAGTAATGTTATTGGTATTAATATTATTTACAATGGTACCATCAATAACTTACACAGGGGATAGTTGTGGCTGCTCTCAGTTATATGAGGAAGTACACAAAATTATTTCTTCTGGAATAATAGTGGGAGGCAAAATATCTTAAATTCCAGTGATTTTTAAGGAAGAAATTCCACATTGCACTACACTCTGCTCTAAGTTTTTTTGGCATCTCTCTAATCAAGACATTTCCAGTGGATGTTTCCAGCACGCAACAGCTTAGACATTTTGTCTTACCAGTAAGGGAACTCTGGGGTACTGCTGCCTGTTGATCCCAAGTGTTACTCCAATGTGGTTCACATCATGAAATGAGAGATGCCACTGAAATGAAAGCCCAGTGTATTCGATTGCTCCAAGCTTTTTCACATGATTTTTCCTTTGAATTCAGCTTGTGAATACAACCTCATTTAATAACTCTCCTGATTAAGTGTATATCAACAAAAAATTTCCAGTTCCAATGGTTTTGCAGCCCAGGATGGGATGCACCACTTAGACATAGTGAAGAACCAGTGGCCACTGTTTAAAGCAATGGTTTTTATATAGCACTTGACCTCTTCTGAGATCTCTTGAGGAACTGTGGTGAGGAAATATTTAAGTATTTAGGGGGAAAGACAGTATCTTTCATCATTGACAGCAGGAGGCTGTCAAAGTGTTGAAGCTTTAAATTCAAAGAAAACTGAGGCCTTTTTCCAGATTTGAACTGAGAGTTATCCAATATCACTCCAACAGTAAATGTACTCCTGGTCTTTCAGCTTCTATATTTTAGCCATCTATATTCAGAAGCTCTTAACAAACACCCTGGTGGAGCATTTTGTCTGTGTTTATAGATTGTTGACTCTTTTTAACTTCAGTGCCACTGCATTATTTACGCTGTAAAACATCTACCAGAGTTAAAAGCCTGTGTGATGGAATACATGCTGTACTTACTAAGAACCAGGACAAACAATAGCACCTATAGTTGAAGGGCATAACCAGATTTAAAAATAATATTGGCTAACTCAAGATACAGGCAAGAAAAACAAGGAAAAGAACAGAAGATGCAATTCACTAGGGGCAAGTGGAAGGCCCTGCATATAAGCAGAAATAATCGGTTACACTGGCACATGATGGGGAACAGCTGCTTAAGTAGCAGTTCTGCAAGAAATTATCTGGGGGCTACTGAAATTAAGCCAACAATGTCATGTTGTTGCAGGGAAAACAAACATTGCAGTGCATAAGCAGAAAGGTATTCTTGCAGAATAATGTTTTCCGCTCTGTTCAATACTGGCAAGGTCATAGCTGAGTACTGCGAGGGACAGAGACTCTCTGGGGGATGGGTACAGGGCACATTCCCCTGGTAGGGTTGTGCAGCCCCATCCCAGGTCATCAGGCACTTCTGAGGCTGGGACGTCAGCCTGTGGACCTGAGGACTGGCATGTTGTGACCTTGCTGGGGGACTGATGGTCTTGAGATGGGCTGGGATAGGATCCTGAGTAATGGACAGAGGTTAGAGAGGCCCTGGAAGAAGTGCATCAAAGCCAATAAAGAGCTGATGATGGCTTTGGTGGATGGGCACCGGTTTTGGGACATGCAAATCAAGAAATCTTCTAGAAAGGGCTAGGAAACATTGATCTGAGATGCAGGGAATGTAACCAGCAAGAAAGTTTGAAACACTTGTTTGGCTGTTTTAAGGTGCTGCCTTCAAATGTCATCTCCTAAAAAATAGTAAAGAACAGTGTTACAAGAATAGTAAAGAAGCAAAGCACCACAAAGCAAGTATTAATGTTTTATAACTGTAGAGAATGTTGCTATTTAGGTATTTCTATCTGGCTGATGCATATTTCACTAAAGAAAGAAGGCATTCAAACTGCATTAGTGATTTTCTGAAGAGTGTTGTGGATGTTACTTAGATGTGATGGCACTTGTCACCACCATATGTAAACTTTATAATGTATTCTTGACTCATTTTCACATTTGCATTTCAAAACTTCATTTATTCTGTATTAAGTTAAATTGTACATACAGCATGTGGGGGGGACAAGTTAATTTCCTTTTAAAGAAACATCAGCTTCAATTTCAACTATTTCTGCAAAACAGGAAGGAATTATTTTTCATCCTTGACAGGCTCTCCACAATTGAAATATAGCCCTTCACCTTTCTATATTTCAATAGTTTAGAGTCACAGGTGGTGTACATTTGCTCTCATTAGGCTTTTTATTTTTGCAGAACTCAATATTTTGTATGAAGTGAACATATGAACATACAAGGCCATGTTCTTATCTCATTGAGACTCTCTTGACTCAGCAAAGAGAGAAGCTGGCAGAAGTTCAACCACTTCTCTCTAGTTCTGCTTGGCATAAGGCCAGACCCAGCACAGTCACCCATCCCTGCCTGGAAGGAATTTAATACCCAGCAGGCAGAATTCAGGCTTCAGGGTGCAGTGTATTTTCTCAATGTATTTTCTCAATGTATTTTCTTGCTGTATCTTTGGACAGAAAAAGTGACCATTGAGCTGGACCTCTTCTCACTGCCTCTCATTTGCTCCAGTGGCTTCTCAGGAGTAGCAGAACAAAGGCTGATGAATGGCAGCGTTGAATCCTTTTGTGAACTCACTTGTTGCCAAGTGAGCTCCACTGACACCTGTTCTGGTTTTCTCCCTAAAGAAAAGCTTGCAAACATCTTATTCTGCTATATTTTTTTGGGAAGCACTACTTTCACCCAATGAGTCAATATATAATTCACATTATCAGCTTGTCTCCCAATTTATTTTTATATAGCCATGGGGTATCATTGATATGCTGAACTCCAGGTGCCTGAAACTATAAAGTCCTGACATAGATATCCTTGAATGATTAACACCATTACTGTCACTCTATGCTCTGAAACTCATTTGCTTGGACACTGTGAAATAGGTGTCACATAGAGGCAGTGCCCATAACCAGTGAAAAGGGCGCTTCAAAGATAGAAGAGTTTTACTACTTCTTTGCAAAGTAAGAAGCAAAGTCAATTTTCTCTCATATTTCTCTGACATCAGGGAATACCCGTGACTTCTACATTTGTGTTTCAGCCTGGCTCCTCACTGTAGACTGGCTGAGAACACTCAGGGAATGCCTCACTGGGGTCAATCTTAATCTAGGAGAGAACTTCTATTTTGCCTCCTGCCTTAATTTGGAATGGTATTTCCCACAGAAATGTACTAAGGAGGTGCATTCACTGTTAAGTTCTAATTCACCCCAGGATCATGTAGTAGGTGCTACCTTCTTTTCATGTCTTCTTCAGCAGCTAATGATGTGGTGGGACCAAGCAAGGGAAATTCCCACTACAAGTGGATCCTGACTCATGCATTGATTCTTGTCTGAGACCAGAAAAGGAGAGGAAGAGAACAGCAGTGATAGCACTGAGGAGGATGGAGGCACTGTCAGATTGGGAACATCTTTGTCCCTTGGGAGAAGCCAGTGTTAAGAGCTTCCCAAGAGAAGGAAGCCAGCCATATGTTCTTGTAGCACACTTCACACTACAAGAAGTGAAAAAAAGAGCCAAAATTAAAAACTCCAGACTCAACTGTCTTTTTACTAGGAAAGGAATTTGAGGAAGGTGTGGTTCAAACCACTGAAAGAGGTTGATCATAAGTGAGGAGGTATCAGAAAAGTATGACAAGTTTTGCCCAAGACAGGAACTGGACAAAGCACAAAAGAACAATGCCAGTCACGTTTGACAAAAGATTATTTTTCTCATAAAACTGTACCAAGGAAAGGTTTATTGACATTTCTTGTCAAAATGAGAAATCATTTCAAGGATATCGCTAGCAGGGATCTAATGGTTCAGTTACTCCTCTGAAATAAGGGAAATTAATCTGCTAGTCTGTATTCTATATGATGCAGAGTGGGATTTGAAGCTATGTCTTCAGAAGTGCTGTGGGCCCCTCATCACACAGGTGCTGGAAAAATCATTGTCTGACCCACCAAGTGTGGAGCCATTTGCACAAACCATTTATACAAATATCTGCTGTAACAAGAGCATGACACAGACCCAGCCAGAGCCATCCCCTCCTTCCCAACCACTCGTGACTGTGTCACTGAAGTGGTGAGTACCAGGAGCTGCAGGTGAATACCTCAGTATCATCAACTCTGGCTATTAGAATGCAGGCTTCATTCACCCATGCTCTTGATTCACATCATACAGATAGTAAAAACTACCAAGGTGATTTTGATAATGTCTTATTGGAAACCACTTCTCTCTCTGAGTCCTTTGGATGTAGGAAAACCTGCTGTGCACCCTCACAAATTTTCCATTTATATTAGAGAAGCTGCCTCAGAAAAACAGAATGACCTTTATGGTTTTTTTCCCCTAAAAGTGCAATATAGCCAGGAATGCTGGATGGACTGGAGATAGAAGAATTTATAAGGTTCATGCCATTAAGCTTGGTAAAAACAACAGGGATTATGTATGCCTGCAGTTTCTTTCCTAAAATATAGCTTTGGCATCAGAGGTGTTTGCTGTCCTCACAACCATTGGAAAGGCTGAAGCTGCATTGAATTTTGGCCTTTGATTTCACTGCAATGACAAGGGTGAAATGTAAATGCCTAATTCTAATGCAGAGTAATAATAACTTTAGTTGGGTGACCAAAAAATGTGTAGAATAATCTAGTAGGTGGATTTATCAGAGCTGTGGAATCCTAAAAACACCAGAGGCAGATTTTCAAACCAGCAGATTAGAAAAGTGAAAGTATCATTATCCATGTCACAGTTATATTCTCCCATTTATTTGAGGAGGGCTGGTTCTTAGAATCTGAACTGCCAAGGCAGAGGCAACACTCAAGAGACCCTTTGGCTAAATGAGACCTGAACCTACATATTTCCTCCCTAGCTTGATGGATTGCAGGTAAAAGCTACACTTAAGTGCTGGGAAGTGGGCTGTGATGATTAACTGAGTGTCCAGGGAGAATGGAGTAAATTTCTCGCATTTCTGCCTCATACTTTTAAGGAAGAAGAGGGTGATGCTTCTCTATTCAGAGAAATGAGACTGCCAACAGGGAAAGAGACCTCTTTGCATTAAGAAGAGCAATTGTAGAAGGAAAGTTGTTGGCTCTCATAAAGGCCTGGGAGCACAGAAGAAGGAAAGAAGGTTTTGGGTGAAGAAGGGCTGCACAAAGAAGGCAGGAGTAAAAGGATATTCTTGTTTGAGTGCTTCATGACATATAGCTAGGATAAATTTGTTCTTAGGAATTATTTCTTGCTTTTCTCCCTCTTGGGTTCTGTCAGAGCTGCTTGGAGCTGTGTTGGAGAACGGGCTGTTCGGTCAGAAACATCCTTGACTTGACTCAGATTCTTTCAAGATGTCTTGCTGATGGCAGCTTATGTGTGGTGACATGCTGGCATGTCACCCACCGTGGTGGAAACGTCATCAGGGGCTCCCTATGCACAGCTTCCAACTCCCTCTGCAGGGTTGGAGCAAACAAAGGAATTAGATTCCATGATGCTTGTAGGTTCCTTCCAAATCAGAATATCCTATGATTCTCTGATCTCTGCCATCTACCCCAGTCAGGCTGCCTAGTGGGCAGAGGAACCCAGACAAAACAAGGACCAGTTTAGCTACCAAAAATTTCACTACTGCATTGGATTAAGGAAACCACGATTAAGCATACCATGAATTTTAAATGGCAGAAACTCTAGCTCAGCCCAAACTATCCAAATATTTCTCTGCAGCTGCTTATTGAATTTTTTTTTTTCTTTATTCCATAATGATGTGCAGCCTGAGATCACAGGGATAAGCCCTGCTATCAGTCTCCTTGCCCAAACTGGGAAATACAGTCCTACAAGAATATCTAAGGCTGAACCTCAGACTGGAAGGGGATGGGATGAATATGTCTCCAAGCTTATACCACTTTGGCATCAGCTCTTGCAGTGCTTTTAAGAGGTCTGTTTTGACAGAAATCTAGAAACTTTTCTGACTCAGCTGCAATCAAAAAATCATCCATGCTGTTTATTTCCTCTCTTTGAAAGGAAGAGCTGCTTTTTCCAGTTGCCAAATGCAAACCCAATCCCACACGCATCCTCCTGAAGACAATGAAACTTAGCAGATATTGTTCCACATGTCAGATTTTCAAGTCAGAGATAAGATTGAAGGGAAAGTTTTGCTATTGAGTAACCTCCTCTTCTCTCTGCCTATACATAATTGACTTCTTGTTCCATTTTGCACTGCTTTTAATGACTAAAAGGAAGCCAGTTATGTGTTTCAACCTCATGCTTGTTTGGGTGCTATAGTCCTAATCCTCACTTTTAGAAACAGCCGTGTTACATTGGCAATACCTTCTTGACCGTGGAAACCAGGATGCTGACAGATAAACTTGTCCAGCAAGCAGAACAGTGCACTTAAACTATAATCATCATGAGTCACTACAGCAGCTCTTTAGAATCAAGAATTTTGAGTTGTTCTCAATTTTCCATAAAAAGCCAGAATGTTCTCCAGAAATCAGACAATATAAAAAAAAAAAATTGCTTCTACTAAGTTATTTTGATGTAAGTTCCTCATCTAGGACTTGGAATTATCTTGTTTAAGATATGATTCTTTGAAAATCTTAACATCAGAAAAGGTAAAATGGAATTAATAATCCAGTCTAATCCATAATAGCACAATTATCCCAAAGTTAAACATCTCAAAAAAAATGCAAAACTTTCAATTGGTCTTCCCTTGATGAAAGATTTTGTAGACCGTGACTAGTTTTGAGTTCTCTTTGTTAAAGCTCATTTGAGACAGAGAGAAAAGGAACAAAGTCTTGTTAAGAACTGTAAATTATGCCACAAGATGTTCTATTGAGGAGAAAACTGTATTAATGTAGCCTGTAATTTTAAAATCTCTTCATAATAAACTTTGAAAGATGACCATAAATAAAAAAAGAAAAAAGCTGTCTGCAATAATAATTTGAAAGGGTATAATATAAGTGGAGCAAGACTGGAAAATGTCTATAAGCAGTTTTTAACAGCTTAGTGCACTGGACCAGGGGTAAAAATTGATCATAGACTGTGGGACTTGCTTTTGATGAAGTTCTTCTCCTGGTTCATCATGTTTGATGACACATGCTCAATACAAAAAGATGCATACAAGCAAACTGCATTTGCACTGGAAAATTGTAATGGGAGGCCAGGCACCCACCAAAACCTCTCACTCATTCTCCTCTGCAGGTGGATAGGGGAGAGAAAATATCACAAAAGGTTCATGACTTCAGATAAGGACTAGGAGGGGTCATTTACCAAATACTGTCATTGGCAAAACAGGCTCAAAATTAGAGATAATAATCGAGCTTATTAGTAACAAATCAGAGCAGGATAACAAGAAGTGAAATGAAATCTTCAAAACACCCTCACCCCTCCCTCCTTCCCAGCTCTACCTCCTTCCCCAGCAGTGCAAGGAGAAGGGAATGGAGGCTATGGTCAGCTCATCAAAAGTTGTTTCTCCCATGCTCAGGGACAGGAGTTGTTCTCTTGCTGCCCTGTGGGGTCCCTCCCACAGAAGACAGCTCTCCATGAACTTCTCCAATATGGCTCACAAGAAACACTTCCCTGGGGCCTGCTGCAACATGAGTCCATCCCACGAGCAAGAGTGCTCCTCGAATGGGTCACTCTTGCATGGGGAACAGTCCTTCAAGGACAGGCTGCTCCAGCCTGGGCTCCTCTCTCCACGAGCCTCCCACAGGGTTACAGCTTGCTCTCAGGCATCCCCCTGCTCTGGTGGGGGTCTCCTCCATGGGCCGTAGGTGGATCTGTGCATCCCTGTGGATCTCCATGAGCTGCAGGGGCAGAGCTACCTCACCATGAGCTGCACAGGGGCTACAGAGGAATCCTGGCTCTGGCACCTGCAGCACCTCCACTCCTCCTTCCTCACTGACCTTGGTGTCTGCAGAGCTGTTCCTCTCACTTGTTCTCATCCCACTCTTCTCTGGCCACAATTACAACTGCACAACAGCTTTATCTTTCTTCTTCAGTATGTTATCCTGAAAGCCTTGCCACCCTTTCTAATTGTCCCAGCCTTGACCAACAGCACATCCATCTTTGGACCCACCAGGGATTGTCTCTGCTGGACACAAAGTACAGTAATTTCACGATTATAAG
>VRYO01001463.1:7742580-7821140 GCA_009812075.1 Sialia sialis | reverse complement strand
CCCACTACCAAAGCTTGGCCATGCAAACCCCATACAGCTGTAAGATGTACAGTGGCACAGTCAACCAGGTTTCACCCAAAAGGGCAGGGAAAACCCTGCAAAAGGACAGGGAAAACCATTTGTAACTTCTACATTGAACACCTAATGAGATATAGAAGCAGCTGTAGTCCATATTTGAGATCATTATTTTTAATGGTCTGTTCAGATCCTGAAAGATAAAAATAAGCCTAGAAGAACCTCAGATACTTACCTAGGAAATGCAAAGCACAGCAGACTAATTGGACTGAAACAGGTGCATGGCAGGACAGAGCTGCTTTGATGTGAGATAACCCCTTCCCATCACAGACCATCTGCTAACGTTCACAGCTGCCCCTCCAAACTCCTTCCACCAGACCTGGCTGCTCAAATCCCCCTGCACAGCCAACATCTGCAGCAAAGCATGAAACCTGGGAACTATTAGCATGGAAATGAGCTAAGTTGGGTGTGGGGAGTTAGTACTTTTTCATTATTTCTCCTTCCTTCACTCTTGCCTATTTGTGGCAGAATTGGTGGATTTTTCTTCCCATTCTTCTTGAAAAAGGACTGTAAAAGTTATTAGGTTTGTGTATGTCAGTTTCTCTTTTTTCAGGATTTCTATTCTTAACCTCTTCAACTGTAGAATGACAAAATTGTCAGGCTCCTACTCACCTTTTACCAGTCAGAAGCATATGTCAGATTGTTTTGTATCATTAGTGTCTTAAAGCAGTCTGGAAGTTGGGAATATTGAAAATAGAAGTTGTGACTTTTCTCTCAGAGGAGCTTAAAGGGAGTGCTAATGTATTTGAAACTGAATTAATTCCTCCCAGTTGCACGGCTAGCTGAGGCTGTAAAAGCCAGCGAACAGATGAATCACAGAAACACCCACTATCCTGAGCTGGAAGGACCCACAAAGATAATTGAGTCCAGCTCCTGGCCCTGCAGAGGATCACCCCAAGTATCACACCATGCATGTTCCTGAGAACATTGTCCAAATTCTTGAACTCTGCCAGGCTTGGTGCTGTGACCACTTCCTTGGAGAACCTGTTGCAGTCCCCCAATGCCCTCTGGCTGAAAAACTTTTTTCTTATATCTAACCTAAACCTCCCCTGGCACAGATTGAGGCCATTTCCTCAGGTCCAGTCACTGTCACCACAGAGATGAGATCAGTGTCTACCCTTCCTCTTCCCCTCATGAGGAAGCTGTAGCAGCAATGAGGTCTCCCCTCATTCTCTTCTTCAGGCTAAACAATCTAAGTGACGTCAGCTGCAACTCTTGTAGCTTCCCCTCCAGACCCTTTACCCTCTTTGAGCCCTTCTTTGAATGCTCTCTAATAGCCTTATATCTTTCTTATATTGTGAGTTAGGCTTGTCCTAGAGAAAATTTCCTCCTCCCTCCATAGGGGGAATGAACTTCTTTGCAATCCTTCAGATGTCTTCTAGATGTTTTGAAGGCAAAAACTCTTCCATATGGCACTCTAATTGCACAACAAAAGTGATTTAATTGGAAATAATTACTTTGCTTTCAAAGTACCATAATTATTTCAGCCCAGAGCCAGCTTTTGGAATAGTGTTTTGTAAAAGAGTTCACAGATGATGGAGCTGTCTGGTTAATTTTTAACTATTATCTATATACTCCAATTTACCTACTTGGTATTGTTTATATAGCTGCAAAGAACAAAGACAAAGGGTTGTTGGTAAAAGCAGTCAGAAATGAAAAGAGGACAGATAAAATATATCTTCAAAGAAAATATCAGAAGACCTTGAAAGAACAAAGAAGGCTTAGGGGAAGTGCCTATTTATCTGTCTGCAGCCAAGTACACAGACACGTTGGGTTTTTCTACAATTCACGGGTCTAAGATCAAAAACCAAACAAACACTTTACAAATCACTTCTATGGACAGTCTTGGGGAAAGCCAGAGCTGGCACAAGGGAGTAAGTGAGGCAGAAAAAGAGCTGTTTAGGAGATATTTCAGGAATGAGCCCAAGAGAAGCAGAGGAGGATGAGGAAGTTTCAGGCTCTGAATCTGGCTCTTTGAGTCAACAAGGAGCATTTAAAACTTGTGAGGAGATTGTGAACTTGAGTTAGACTCGATGATGCTTTACTCTTGGGCTAACTCTCTCCTCTGGCAGCTGTTTGAGTAAATAGGCAATCCTTCATTTTGACAAAGCTCCTTTTTCCTCAGCAGCTGGTCAAAAGCTTCCCAGAGGAGTCTCTTGGAGGTGGAAATGTGGCTGAGAGAGTGAGACCAAGCTACAAAGCAGCTGGACCTTGACAGAAATATGAAAAGGAGTGCTGATTCTCTGACAGAGGTGTTTAAAAGGGACTTAAGGGGTGTCATACAGAGTATGGTTTACTTCACGGCATAGATTTTTATTTTGGGATAGCTTTGGCGTAAGAGCTATTCCAAAAATACTCCTTTTAGAGGCAGTCATAAGTCAGTCTAAAGTAAGCAATTCTGCTGCTGAAATGCATACTCACACAGCCTTTGGGATAATGATCCAGGTGTGACTCCACATTAGCAGCTAGACTGGTGCAACCTTCACCTGTAGATCAGTTTGTGGTGATGTCTGTGCACTTCTGCTGTCACTCAGTACAGCTGAGCTGTGCTTTAATACCCCTTCAGAGGCATGATCTCATGGTGTCAATTATCCTGGTGTGATGTGAATTGCTAAGGTCATTCTGTTGTTAATTAATTGGTCGTGCTGCATTAAAATAATCTCCCCAAAGTTCTCTGCATTACAGAGTAATGTAAGCTTCTCCACAGACCTAGCAGTTTGAAGTGTCTCACCAGTAATCTAAATGACACTGATGTGGTGGGTTGACAGCTATTCTCTGTATTTCAGAAGGGAAAGATTTCAATAACATTTCAGCTGTGTTTGGATGTCTGTTGGAAATGCTCTCCCTGAAATACCAAATGAAATCCATGTGCCATAAAGAGATTGCACAGAAAATGGAAGATCATTTGACTGTGTTTGAAGAGCTCATGTGAGCCTACAGCATTAGACAGATGATGAGAAGCGATGAACTGATTGCTTTTTAAAAACTTGGCTGATGAGATTCTGGGAAGACACCTGTAGGGCACCTCTAACTACTTGAGCCCACTAAGCAACTGACCATATTGTTCTCAATAATCTTCAAATGTAAACTTGGGGAAGTTTATTCACAAACATCATTGAAATTTCCATGGGCAACTAATCATTGCTATTATAATCATGCCCAGCTGCAGCTGCCTGCAGCTAAAAATGGAATGCTGAATTTTTTTTTTCCCCTGTAGTTTATTTTGGTAATTAAGATTCTGATAATTGGAGCATTATTGTGAGACTGAGAAGTATGAAAGCTTTGAAAAGCTCACCTTGTGATCAATTTTTTCATGTGAAAAAATTGGCTCAGAGGCTACTGAGAGGCAGGATAATGCCCTGAATCCTCCACTACTTTCATTCTTGTTTTGACATTTCTCTTAGGATCCCAGAGTGCTGATACGAATGGCTGTTTCCATTATCAAGCAGTGCTTCATATCTTTTCTCTGCACTCCATTTATCTAATTCCTCTCATCAGCCCCTTCTCATGAACACCACTTGTCTTCCTGATCATTGGAAACTCCTTGTTCTTTAGTTAGGATATAAGGAAGATATGAACATAAAAAACCAAAATCACCATGAGTGTGGTTAAACACTGGGAGAAATGTTCACAGAGATGGTGGAAGCTCCAGCCTTGGGAATGTTCAGACCTTGACTGAACCCTAAATCAGGCTCTGAGTTGCCTCCCCCAGATTGGAAGTTAGCTTTGATTTGAGCAAAGGGGTGGCACTAGGTGTTTTCAGGAGTCCTTTCTGACCTAAGGTTTTCTATGATTGTGTTATTATCCCAGAGTACTTTTCCCATTTAGTACTGAAATGCAAAAAGGGTCATTCAATCGTTTAATCTGAACCCTGGCTATGGAAGCTAGGAAGTCCTGAACTGAGTTCAAGAAGAAATGCCTTTGCAGCAACAGTGAGGCACTGAATCAGAAAAAACTGACGGATAAATAAAAGGATGTATCTATCTAAAACTGCATGATGCCAGGCACAGAAGCTGTTATATTCCCCAGCATCTTTGGAAATGCCTAAGTGTGTTTTACAGGACAGTAAAATAGTGATGGAATTTAAGGTTATGAAATCCCTAAGCCCATGCAACAAAGCCTGCAGGTTTCTGAACGCTACAGACACCTTTCCAAGCAGAAAAACCTCAAACCAACTGGGACTCTCAGGAGTTTTCTTCAGTTTTGTTTCCTAGTGAACTGACTGTGGTGTCCACCACAGCCCTCTTTGTCTCTCTTTATGTACCAGTTGAATGAGTAGAGAGTTTTCAGATTGCATTTTATCCTCCACCCTAAACGTTTTGAAATTATTTACCAGTGAGCCTTGCATTCTCTCCATCCTGCCAAAGAGGGACCTCTGGTCCTAGAAAAAACAAAATGGAGAAGACATAATTGTGGTGTTGTGGTTACAGCACAGAACTGGAGCAGGAAAAAACCTTTGTACTGCTCCTAATTCTTAAAAACTACTTCTATGTTATATAACTTTTCTGTTGTAGCAATCGTTAGGCAAAATATAGGAAAATCTTACTACAGTAGTAAGAATACTGTGCAATTCACAATGCAAATAAGACACGTGATTATATTTTGCTTGGTTCATAGGCTGCTTGAAAGACATAAATTAAAAGCTATGTGAAGCCCAGGGATGAGACATTATGATTCAGTTTCAGCTCTTCCCAAGATTTTTTTAAAAAATGACTTGGAATGAAAGAAGATCAGACAAATTAATTTACATATGAAATGAAGTCTGCTTGGAATGCTCTGATATTTGAGCTGCTGCTGAGGTAGCTCTTTACAAAACCAGCAAAAAAGAAAGATTTACAGAATAAAAAACATAGTTTCATTTTATTATTTCAATACTATTGGAAAAGAAAAAGTTCTAAAGAAAACAAAGCCTTCTGCAGAACTGTAGACAGTTATGGCTATAAGAACATTATTCAAAATAAAACAATAATAATTAAGTTTTAATTTTAACTGCCTGAAAAGGTCAACTGATAACTTTGAGAAAAAATAAATGAAACAACTACAAAACTGGTTGCATTTGTCAATATCAAAAAAGGAATTTAAATTTTATTTTTTTTTAAATGTCAGAGGAACTTGTGTTGTTTCAGAAATTAGAGGAGACTGTCTGTGTTTAGGTGATAATGTTAGTGAGCTATACTGAATAATGTTGAGAGAAAGCACAAAAAGTCCAGCAATCTGAGCATGAGACAGAGCTACTGAAGGCAATGTGGGGAAAGATGGGATCTACATATCTGAGTGACAGAGCAGGAAGCTGCTAACTTTCATCCTTATTTTACATGGATAATTGGGCAAGGTAAAGCCATTATTTTCAAAAATAATTTGTAATTTTGGATGCATATGTTTCAAGTTATTCTTAATTAGGATACAATTTTCAGGTATAAAGATCTACATGATGTGAGGGTTTGAGTGGTCTTGGAATTTGGTTTAACATTTCTAAACTGTAGACCACCCACATTGTGGCATCAGACATGACTTTAAAAAACCCAACAGTGTTTTAATGCTTGACCCATGATCTTCCTGGGAGTTCTTAAACATCCCAAATGTTCATAGCTGTATTTCCACTGAGCTCATTAGCAGTAGTAATTTTGACTTACATTCATTGATTGACTTCCATATGGCATGGAGGTGTGGTAGAATTTCATTGGTATTTTTATAGTCATTCAGAAAAGATTTTTTTCTCTAAATATGTTCAGTGGTGATGGATTGTTAATCCTATTCCCTGAAGAAGAGTCTGGGACATTTTTTATTATTTTCCTTTCTAATTTAGATATTATATTAAGAATAAAGACCTGTTTTCTAGTGCAGACTTCCATTTGATTAAAATCAAACAATTCTCCAAGTCAGGTTTGTCTGTTTGAGAGCTATTTCCTATGGCCATGCAAGCCAGTCTGTCAAACTGTGACCCTTCCTCTTCCCTGGAATGTTTACTTTGGCAAGGTCACAAAGACAGACATAAATTGTTTGGTTTAAATAAAAACAATCAGGACATTTAAATCACAAGCAGATCATAACCCGGTGACATGCCAATGAAAATCTCTCAAAGTGCTGCCCACATTTTTCCAATGAGATGCTGCTGTTGCACTGTTTTATCCACAGTCAGATTTTAACAAAAGAGAATCTTGAAAATATCTGCATCTGGCATTGGTTAGTGGATGTCTGGAGGCAGCTGGGGCAAATCCAAGCCCCTGTTAAATCAACTCTAGTAAAACACCTGTGTTTAAAGTCATCCTTTAGTACTCTGTCTGGCTCAGAACAACCCATGTCCATACTTAACTTTGCTTGCTCCCCAAAGGATGACTGTACACAGACTACTTACTGAGAGTTTCTGTCCTCTGATCAGTACTAGGGGAGGTTCTAGATGTCCCACACCAAACTGGGTCTGAAGAATACAGCAGCACATACGGTCTGGGTCTGGTGGCCACTGATGTTCCCTCATCTTTACTAGGAAAGTAGCCATAACCTGTGGATGTTTCTTGCAATGTCCAACAAACTCCACTTTCCTTGGCCCAGTTTCACCCAGTGGGAGCTTAGCTGAGTGATTTAATGTAAGGCAGGAGCTGAGAGGGCTCCACTTCCCCTCCAGGAGTCAGGTGGAATCCATCGTGTATAAGGTGGATAGACAGCACTGCTTTCATGGAGATAACTTCTTTTTTAAATTCTCTTTCCAGAATACATGGGAGATTTAGACTGACTGCTCCCTGAAGCAGGCATCTCCTGCTTATCCCTGAAGTAAGTCAAGGTGAATCTGGGGTTTTTTGTTTCCATTCTTCCTCAAGGGAGTTGGGAAATGTATGAATTTAGTGAAGTTTGAAACTCAGGAAATTGTGGTCCAGTATACTTTAAGTGCTCAAAAATAGTTCAAGTTCTTCTATCAGACTCAATTTTAAGCTATGTATTTTTAATCTAATAATAAGACACAAAACCTGAAACCATCCAGGCTGGAGGCAAGATCAGTGTGTTCTCATACAGATTAAAAAAATTGAGTGTTCATGAAAACTGATGATTAATAACTGGTGTTTACCATCAACATTTCATTAAATACATAAAAAGAAAGACGAGAAGATTTACATTTACATGACTGTGTATGACACACACTTTCTAGCAAGTCTTTAGATTCATATTATTATCCCCCACTTTAGGGTGGATAATGCAGTGGTTTAATGCAATTAGAAATGCTTAGCTATTTCTCAGTGTGTCATCAGCAAGAGACAAGAGTTAAATGCATTCACTGGCCCATAAAGTTCAGGAATATCCTAATGCCGAAGGACACATTTGGGCAAGTAAGTTTTCTCCTGTACTTCTAATGAACCAAAAGGAGCAGGACTGTAATATCACAAAGCTGAGTCAAAGCTGCCAAGAACTCCTTGATTTTTTTTCTACTTTCCCTTGTTTTAGCAATCATTTTGGTTCTTCTAATTTTAGTGGACTATGCATTTCAGGACCAAAAATAATGGGAGAAGGGACATCTGCCTGATAGTCTGACAGTAAAATACTATTAATAGCAATACCAATACAATCACTGCTCACACTGGAGTCCACTGATTTATCTTCTAGATGGGTAAAAGAGTCACAGTGCAAGGCTAAGTGCCTTTTCCAATGAGGAAACTGTCTGGACTGTCAGAGCTCACAATTGGCTGCAGGGAGGGAGAAGATTAAATCTCTTCAGCCCTCTAGAGTGAGAGTGCCTTAGGTTCAGAGAAGGGGGTTTGTGGGAGCAGAAATAAGTGATCCCTGACACTTTGCCTGGGAGGAAAGAAGCAGAGAGTGGGAGTGGGGCAAGCGCTGGACTAACCTACTCCAGTTTTAGTGCTCTGTACCTTCCCTGCATGATGGATCCTACTTTTCCTGTCCTGCCTGGTCTTCAGGAGTCAGGACACTGACAGTGGGAAAATAAAAGGCTAATTTAAGCAGCAAGGCATTTTAAAACTGAATGAAAAATAATAGCACTGAAATTTTAATTCTTCTGGTTTTAGAAATATACAGCACCTCTCTATGTTCAGAAGTTCCCTTTTATTACAAAAAGAAAAGAAAAACATAATCCTGAGTGTTAGGGCTTCAGGAAATACAAGGTATTTTGAGACTTGGAGTCAAAGACTGCAGGTGCTAATCTTGCACCCGCATTGCAGGTGTGTTATCTAACCTGTATGAGGAGAAAGACAAAGCCTGTGCACTTGTATCTGTCTCTGATTTGTGGAGGTTAAGACCCTGATGCTTCTGCAGTGAAATGTGGGGATGGAGTCTCTGTACCCATTAATCCTACTATTGAATTTAAAGTCTGCCTGGATTTCAGTCCTCAGTTTTCTGCAGTGAGCAATCAAACAGAATATCCCTCTGTAAAGCCCCGGTGACATGGCTCTGGATCTTTTGAACCCTCCAAACTGAGATTCTCCACTCACAGTATCCTTTTGCAATTTTCTGTGAGGCTTTTGGCAAATCTCATCTTCTAATAATAAGACAAGATGAAAACTCCAAGTAGCAACTCTGGTGATTGTGAAATTATTGGTGCAAAGACAAGTTTTTATTCTTATACCAATGGCTACAACAGAAATTGCGGCTGGAGTGAATCCAGCACTACCTGTACTTTCCAAACACATTGTGAGTAGAGATAATTTCCATTTCATATCAATAAAAATTTCAGAATTGTCCTTGTTTTATCTCTTTAGAAGGTTCAGAAAAAAAATCTTAGTCTCAAAGCCTTCCTTTCTCTCTCTTCCACTTGGGATCTTTGTGCAAGAACTTTTCTCATGCTTGAAAAAATTCTTCATTTCTCTGGCTGACACGTTGCCTAAACCTCCCTGACAGTTGCTTTGCATCTTGGCTTTTTATGCTATTTGCTTTCAGAACATGATTTGCTGCCAGAAGGACCAGGGTTCTCAGCCATCCACTAGAATAACAAAACAATACAGAAGAAAACAAAGCAAAAACAAACTCACAATTTACAAACAGCCGAACTTTCTTTCCGGTTTCATTCTGTGTCCCCATCTGTTAATGTAAAAGGAGAAACCTCTGAGACAACAAAGAACCCTGTAGGGACAGCTGCTTCCACAGCCTGACAACCTCAGGAGGTCACTAAAGGACACATCCCAAAATATGAAGTGTCTGTTGCAAAGAGCTGATGAAGCATCTTATTTCTGAGGTCCTCACTCCTCCTGGGCCTGATCCTTCACTGACTGCAGTGAAATAAGGGTCAGATCCTGTGGCATTTACCAGATGACAATTTGCCTCACTCAAAGCACACAAAGGAGTGAGGCAAAGCTGGGAGCTTTAGACCAAGTGCGTTTCCTTCCCTGGAGTTGCACATTGTGATAAAAAACGGACTAACCAACCAAAAAACACTAGAGAGGGAAAGAATGAAAACTATAACAATATGCAAAAGATTCCATCCTTGATTCACTCATCAAGTCAACATAATAAAAATAATAATTTTAAAAAATGTCTGGAAGAGTTTTTGTAATTTTCCCCCAAATAAAGGTAGGTCTTTTCTGTGTTGAAATGCCACTATCAACTGCAAAATATCAAATGCTATGAAAATTACCCAGACCCAAAAAGAACAACAGTTTAGTTTTTGTTTTTATTGATTTTCCCAGTTACTGTTAGTCGACAAAATTCAGGCTAAATTTGCAAAAAAATATAATAATTTACACTCAGGACTGCTGTTTTTTTCCCTTCATATTTTTGGGTTTTTGAATTGTTTGTTTTTTTTTAAATAAGATACCCATCTAAGCCCTTTTGCCTGTCTCTGAGAAGTAGGAATATGGTTTTCACTTCCATCACACAGCTAAGCTATTGATGGATAGGTTCATCTGACACAGCCAAGGAAAACTGAAAACTTGGACTTCATATCTTTACAAATGTGCCAAATGAAGCTTATTGTTACTTTTCAAGCAGAAGTGGAGGCTGGACAGCCACCACAGTTTTGACTCAGCTTTTCAGCTGTGCTGGACCCGGGTTAAGTGGTTCCCCTCTTGCTTTTGCTAGGTGGCTTAGAATATTCTGTTTTTTAAAACCTGCTCCATGAGCAACTTTACTTTTTCAGTAAATTACTGACATTCCTGGAAAGAGCCTCTGGGCAGAGATGACACCTTTCTATGTGCCAGCAAAGGCCCCCTTCATCTGTCTTGCACTGTTCTACTCGAGGACAAATTCTGTTTTCAGAACATTTTATTGTTTGATTTCATTCCTAAAACTTACTTACACGAGGACAGATCTTAGTGTTTGGAGTGTTTATCCACTCTCCTGGAGGCCTAATTGCTTGTTAGTCACCTCCAAATTGATTGCTGTGGAATAGTGATTAGGAAGGCTCAGGGAGAGGATAATGACTTCAGGTGGGATGTAGGCTGGGAAGCCTGAGTAATATCAGGCATTCATGAAAATCACTCTTAATAAACAGGAGTTAGGTCAGGCTAGGGAAGGTGTGGTGTGGTGAAGGACCCTTCACTCCTCATTTGGCCATGTCAGCTGAATGACAGCTCCAGGAGGCAACTGGACCCTCAGTGACATCTGTCTTTGTGCAAAACTGCTTTCAACCTCTCGAAGAGTTTTTTGAGGTTTTTTAATACTGTCTGTACCACCGGCTCTCATGGAATTCTGTGTTGAGTTACCAAGCCAAGAGGGGCAGAAAACTGCTGCTGACACCAGTACAGGCAAAGATGTGATTTCAGGCACTGAGAAAGCTCAAACTGCTTTTCCTGTGCAGATAGAGGAACTCTAGGCAGGAGTGAAGGACCATGTGGACATGGCAGGCATCAATGGTCAAAGGGAGCTCTGCCTAGGTGAGCTGCTCACCTTTCCTGCTCAATCTCCATGCATGGGCTGGGGACAGCAGGCAGTGTCCTGAGTAGTGGAAGTCGGGTCCTGTCAGCACCCCTAGTCCCTGTACCCTTCGGGGGAGAAAAATCAGGGATGGAAGGGGGAAGGTAGGCCAGAGAACAAGGGGGGGTGGACAGTGTTTTAATTTTGCTTTTTTCCTCACTAGCTGAATCTATTGAAAATGACAATAAATTAAATTACAGTAATTTCACAACTATAAGGTGCACTGGACTATAAGGCACAATTTATTTTGCAGTGAGGATCCGCACGCAACAAAGTAACGAATTAGTAACGGAATCACAAGATCACCAGGTTTACTGGCAGGTGCTCAATTTGCAAAAATTTTTCATGGATCGGTGCAGCCTTTAAACGTAGCCCCAGGTGCCCTCCCCGTGCTGTGGGCCCCGGCACTCCTGCCTGCCCTGGCGCCAGCTGCCGCAGCTCAAACTTCCAGGTTGGCAAATTGCTGAACTTTGTCCATATATAAGGTGCACCAGATTATAAGGCGCACTTCTGGGTTTCAATCAAAATTTTAGTCAAAAGGGTGTGCCTTATAGTCGTGAAATTACTGTACTTTTCTCCAAGTGAAGTCTGTTCTGCCCATGGCAGTAATTGGCAAATGAATCTCCCTCAGTATATCTCAAACCATGAGTTTTCCAGTTTATTTTGTCACCTGTCCTGCTGAGGAAGGATGATGGAGCAGTTGAGTGGGTACCCAAGATCAACCCGTCACAGTCACAGCCCATCTTGCAACCTGAAGCTTGCTGTAATTTGACACAAGAGACCTGCTTGATATGAGCCCTTGCTTAGCTCTTAGCCAGCTATTATAAATTCATAGTCCAGGCGTTATGGTGCATAAACATAACCATGAGATAAATAATATTTTATTAAAATAACTGCTAAAATGGGAAAAAGCAACCAAAATAGAGCCTTGACAAGTGTGTTGTCTTTCTTCAGCTAGAGTGTCTCTGTGTCGATAAGCTTGGTCTCTTTTTGCAAAAGAACATAATGATTGAATAAAAGACAATCACAATCTAAAGAGCCTGACTCACTGTCTGAGATCATTATCTTGTGTCCCCCCTTCCTTGTTGGAGACAAGTAACTATCTCTGGTGGGTGACCCAGGCCACTGAAAGAGTGAGGTATTATAACAGGGATGAATTGCTTTTCTGAATTATGTTTTTTTCTGTCACTTCAGAGGAAAGTTAGACAAACTTTAAAAAGCCATTTAGCTTTAAGTAGGCTGAAGTTAGCTCCTGCCCTAAGGATAACAAGGTAGATATTTTGCCTGGGATAGAAGGCAATACTCACACCACCTGACTTTTTTAGATACAATGCAGTATGAGATGCTGCATGTACCACTGGTGCCTACAAGGAGCACTTTGAAAGCCCCAGGTTACCTGCCAGCTGCATACAGGGATCCACAGGAATATGTCCATGGGTGTCAGCACTCCTGAAGAAAGTGACCTGCTGCAGTGCACAGGTCTGGACACTGCGGCTGCTTTTAAAATGAACCTTCCTGCACTCTGGAGTCTTAAAGATGTCTGGAAGATTTGCAAAACTTATCAATTCAGGTAAAACACTAAATCTTACAGAAGGGAAAGGGGAAACTCATCTGGATGCTTTATTTGCTCTCCCCTGACACCTCTTATCTTTAGAGTTCTACATACCACTGTAAATCTTGTCTGATAGGCTTACAGCCACACAGGGAGTTAGGTGTGATTGTGCTTCAGCAGCAGCTAAAATTAGAGTACATCTTTGTTTTCTCAGCCATCTCTGAATTGCTGTTTGTCTGTCTATTAGAATTCGAAGAGAAAACTGCCATTTGCCTTGTCCTTGCACTGGTTCAGCAGTGCTAAAAGTTGATACCTCCACAGCAAATGGCAGCCTGGGAGTTGGTGGCCAGGGAGTCCAAGCAGAATGAAAGTGTTTCCATTTCCTGCATGGAGGAAAGAAGAGTGCTATCAGTCTCAAAGGCTGAATGAGCAGATGCCCATTTACAGATGATAAAATTCAGGATAAATGAGCACATATGCTGTGGCCATTAGCCATTGCTTTGTTCCCAGCCTGTGAATGTGCCAAGCCTACCAACAGCACCATCGAGAAGTTAAATCACAGCTACAGACAGCAGATGCTGAGGCATTCTCCACTCCTTGAAGCCTGTTTATTTCTCACCAAAGGTAAAACCTGTGCTGTGCAAAACTCAAGATTCCTGAGACAGAAGGTCTCAGCAGGTATGGCTTAAGCAAAAGCTCCTGGTTCAGAGAACACTTGGCTCCTGAGAATGCAGCATAGCTTCTTTTAAGCTATTTTTTTAACACTTCCCTGCTCAGAATCAGGAGGTATTTTGGTACAATAATGAATATAGCCTCATGATAATACATCAAGATAAGCAGCAGCTTCTTTTTCAGAGGCAGGAGTAGAGATTTGGGGTGAGAGCAGGAGGAAAGGCACAGTCACTGCAGGATGAGCACATGCAGTCCGTACAGCCACCATGGGAGGCACAGGAGGAGGACATACATCCTAGCAGTGACCAGTTTAACTTAGTCTCAGTTTCTGAATCTCAGGGATGGGGAGAATGACCTTTCCATCTGGGCAGGATTGTTCAAGGTTCTTTATGGAAGAGAGAAACTGAAACCTGCACTTCTTGCCTTTACCACGGAGATTTGTATTTTCCTGGAGGCTGCTGTTCCATGACAATGCTGCTGTGCTGTGGCATGCAGGTCAGTGCAGCACAAAGGATCCCTGAGAGGAGCCTGTCCTCTGCCCACGCTGCCAAAAGCTCATGCCAGCTGCCCTGGCTGAAGGCGTGTGGCTGTGTGTGCTGCAACCTCACCCCGACAGCTTGTAGACACTTTCTATTTGTGGCCATGTGTTCCAGCTGTTCCCCTTCCAGCTCCATTGCAGCACTGAGCTAAAAAATAGCAAAGGATGATCAAGATCTGCCTGTCATATGCATTCTGATACCTGCAGTTTCCTTCAAAAAGGAGTATGTAAGTTCTCAGTGACACTGCCTGTGCATTATTTTAACAGCAATCTTTTTATTCCTTGTTTCTCCTCAGTTTAAATAGCTTGGATTTGATATTTATCCTTTTGATCTTTCCCTTCTGTTGTGCCAGCACTGAGCTTACAGCTTCTGTTTGTGTCACCATGGTCTATTACAGCAGGAAAGTGGGACCTGAAGGCTGGCCTTTGCTCACACATAAATATTTCTGACCATTGTTTCATGAAATTCACCCACATTTCTTCTTAAAAAAAAATCGATCAATACCTATACTAACTAATTTTTAAATCATAGAATGGCTTGTGTTAGAAAGGACCTTGAAGAGCATCGAATTCCAGCCACCTCTGCTGTGGGCAGGGAAACCTTTCACCAGACCTGTCTGCTCAGAGCTCCTTCCAAGCTGACCTTGAACATTGCCAGGGATGAGACATCCACAGCTCTGGCCAACCTATCCCAGTACCTCACCACCCTCGCAGGGAAGAATTAGTTCCCAGTGCCCAATCTAAATTTACTTACTTTCAGTTTGAGCCCATTCCCCCTCATCCTGCCACCGTGCCCTCTTGTAAATAGTCTCTGTCTCTCTTTCTTGTAGGATCCCTCCAGGTACTGAAAGGTTGCAATTAGGTTACCCTGAAGCCTTCTGTTCCCCAGGCTGAACAGCCCCAGTTTTCTCAGCCTGTCCTCAGTAGGGGTGCCCCATCTCCTCTGAATTCACTCCTCATTCCTGTGTCAATTTTCTTAGATCCAGAGGCATGTGTTTAATTAGTTGTATAGTTATTAATTTATTTATGAATCAAAGAAGAGCAGATGAGGACCATGTCCTACCCCCAGCTGGCAGAAGGCAGTTGAGTGCAGCTGAAATCAACTCAGTTAATTGATAAAATAACAGCTGAGGACCAAGCTGGGTAAACCTCAGTGAGTTCTTATTGGAAAAATATTCTTTTGTCTCATAGCCAAATTTCTACTTCAGCTTTTTATTAAAGCAGCCAAAATTTTCTGAAGCAGTGGAGGTGAAGTGGGAGCTTAAGATATTAACCATTACAGTGTTTTTCAGAACCACTGTGCTTCTGCACTTCATCTGGGCTTCTCCCTGACCTGAATTTGGAACTAATTGAGAACTAGTCAGAAACAGATATTGTGGCTGGCTTTAAGTACTTGTATCCTCAGGGCTTCAAAGCTCTGCTACAGTCTGGAGAAGTGGGGACCCAGATAAGGGGAGAACTTTTATCTAAAAATCAGGTAAAGCTGTAGTCTCTGATGTTTGACTGATGATGCAGGGAGAGGCTGGTTGTTCATTTTCTTTTGGTAGAAAAGGAAAGTAGGACTCGCAATGTCACAGCTGATTAGGCAGCTGTGAGTAATCAAAGGAAGCTCTATTGTGTTTAAGATCCTGGGAATGTAAATATGAAAAAAAAGGGTGGACGAAATCATCCTCAGCTGTAAGGAAGACAGGTTATTCCTGTTGGAGTTTAGCAATGTGCTAAGATAAGTGCCAGGGAGGGTTCAGCTGCTCCTCTCATTGCATCCTGATGGGAAGGGAGGGTTGGTGGGGCCATGTACAAGTGAGGGTCTCTCCTGGCCAAGGCACAGAAGGAGCCTGCACAGATGGACTCACACACACAAACACACACCTCACTCTTTAACCCACATGTGGTAGCAGATCCAGACCTCCCCCCAGAGGTACACTAAGGTTCCTTGCCTACTCTTTATTAATGCTTGGTTTTGGAGTACCCACTTACTAAAAACTGTATTGTCATACAGGGATTCTTTCTATTCACAAACTCAGGAGTCTCCTTCATTTGTAGCTCACAGCCCAGAAAATCAGTTAATTGTACCAATCTCAACATTTAAATGCTTTTTTAAGAGCTATGGTGAACTGAATCTTTTGTCAAACTCTTTTGCAGAAATTGCCACCCTTGAGCTCTGGTCTGTGGGGAGGAAGAGAAGATAGTGAAATGAAATCAAAAGTCCCATGTGAGCAACAACACATGTTGGTACATTAGCAATTCAGGGGTATGCAATAAGGGATTTTAGAAACTGCAAAACTTTCTCAGGAGGCTTCTTTCACAGTAGCTGTTGGAGTGATACCATAGAATTATTAGGAGAGGGCATACTTTTCATTAATAGCAAGGTAAAGGCAGCATGGTCTCACTCGTTTCTGGAGAGATCAACTTGAGTTTTACATTTGAAGAAGAAAGGTGAATAAAACTCAGGAAGAAGCAAACATAAAACATTAAAGATAAAGCTAAAGATCAAGATTCTGTAAGTTTATTGTCTGACAACTCCCCTAGAGTCAGAGAGGACAAAAATGCAGGTGTGCTTGCTGGGATTTTAATGATTATTTTATAATGAACCAGTCAGACAAGACAGTTAAATTCCAAACTGAACATGCATTATTATGAAAATCAGAAAGTAGACTTTAAAAAAAGAGATAAAATATAGCAATTACCCTTTATTTTTATGCCAACAAGGTTTTAAAAAGAATCCTGCTGGAGAGATAATTTTTCAGCAGAAAGATAAGATTTTATTGTTTCCAGGCATTTGTTCTAACCCTGAGCACTCTCTCACGCTGTTTTAAATCTACCCACAGTTGGGACCAGTGCAGAAGAGTGGTGCTCAGCTCTGGAGTTCAACTACCTCTCTGCAGTCTTAAACTCCTTTTTCTGGAGGCTATACCACAGCAGGAGTTCAGATGATCTCAGTGCAGTGTGGAAACCCCATGAAGATTTATTTCTCAGTCGTGATGCAAGAGTACCAGTCTGCACATCTGAAGACCAGCTTGACCTTGGTCTGCTGTCAAGTTGTTCAGACAGAGGCAAAGGCTGGAACTCAATTGTTAGAATACAGAATAAGGTTGTTGTGGAAAGAGGAGGGACCCACACAAGGAATCTTGCTGCTCTGTTGAGGTTCTTCTGCAGATGAGAGGTTCAGATTCCACTTCTGCTGTGCTGTGGTCAGGTGTTTATAGTTCAGAGGAGCTGGCATAGCAAGTGCCCAGCCCCAGTGTTGGTTTTGCAGATGCTCTTGACTGATCACTCTTCTGTCTAGCACTCCAAGGCAGACATTTAATTCCTTCCTCATCTGGGTTTTTTAGATTATTTTATTTGTTTCTCTGTTAAATTGATTTTAGTAGCAGCTGTGAGCACTCAGCATTTGAGTAAATTAGACCCTGGGGTCTGTTCTTTGACTTGTTCCCAGTAAAAAGAGGAGCTCTGAGAACAATGCCTTCTGAAGTGGTTTTGTCCAGGATCACATGAAATATACAGCACAGAGAAGTGGAAAATCTAGTTCTTCAGTTCTACATGTCATCCTACTGAAACTGCCTTTCTGTTGCAGGAAGCAAAGGAGGCACTTGCAATAAGCCAAGCAAATTATTCTCTTGCATGAGTTTAGCTCAATTCAAGGACACAGAAGCAAAATAATTCATGATCAGATATTTAAATATGGTGTTGTAATGCTTATACACAAATCATCATTCCCATCATATTGACTGTGATGTTTCCTTATTTCTAAGTGCTTTACTTTGTACCCTCAAGCATTCATCAGTCTGCATTAAAGTTATTTCTGTACAAACAAGGAAGGGAGAAAGTTATTCTAGTTTAATTGCTTCTACCGTAAGAACTGATAGTATAAGCCATAGCAAGGAAAAATTTGTGTCTACCAGAAGTCTATAGGTAGCTCAGGACATAGACCTTGGGCTTAGGACTCCAACGCTCCACATCACCTATAGACATTAATGCTCATACAAAATAAACATCCACTGTGCAGAAGAATATATTGATATACGAGAAATTATGTTTTCATTCTAATTTAGAAACATAAATTGCTAAGGGCCTTTGGGCCTGGTTTCCAGTTTTACTTTTTCTGTCTTCTTGTCGCACCATGAGTTTCTCTTAATACTCAACATTATGTACTTTTGAGAGGATTCTACTGTATAAAAATAGATCTATAAAAATGTACATAGGGATGCAACTCAATATAGGAAAGAGTAAAGATGGCACACTTTCACCCTTCTGTGGGGCTAAATTTCAGGTTGTCTAAGAGATTATTTAGCGGCACTACTTTCTATAGAAAATGCCAATAAATACTGCAACAGTTCTGTGAAAGCAATCCTTCATCCTGGCTTGAAGATAGACACAACCAAGTGATGTCTTCCTGATCTCATATGTGTGATGCCAAAGAAGATATTTAATAGCTTCTAGGCCCAGCAAAATGCCTTCTGTCAGTACTTTTGGTTAGGCTCAGGTGAAACCTGAGCACCCCTCAGTGCAAGAGCACATTGCAGATCCTCAGGTCATCATAAGCTGAATGCCCCTGTCCAAGTTTCTGAATATCCTGAAAGAGGGAGAGGTGGAAATCACAGCTCTGCTGTATTCATGGCCAGTAATATGAATGAGAAATTAACAGGCCATGGCAGGTATACTTACCATGCTGAACAGTATACCACCTTTGTCAGAACAACCTCCATTTAGGTTTCTTCTCACAGGATCTTCATTCTTTTCCACTTGCTTTTTTTTTTTTTTTTTTTTTTTTTAAGAAAGGTGAGGAAAGTAAAGCTTTCTCAGGCAGTTACTCACAACAAAAAGAGAAATGCCATTTGCTGGTTATGTGAGGACTATATTCCATCCCCATGTCTCCAGCCTCCTGACCAGCTCGATGGCCTTCTGCTCAACTTGCTGCTCTTTGTCAGAGACTGGGGAGCCCAAATGGGGTTCTTCCATTTAGTGTCACCTACCAGCGTGCGGTGAATACATTCCCTGTCCCAGCTGGGCTCTTTTAGAAGAGGCAAAACCACATCAGCCTCAGCATCACACCCTGGATACACTCTTTGTGACCAGAGGTTTGCATAAACTTCACCCTTTCTACTGAGCTGATCAGCCCTCAGTGAGTTTACAGTGTGGAGGCCCTATCTGGCATGACTGACCACCCTAGTTCCCTTTTCAGGGAAACAAATTACACTTCCCAAAGTGAAATTTCCAGTCACAATCACAACCTGGAGTGACTCACAGCTCACTCCAGTGAGCTGATCATCTGAATCCTTCACATTTTCATTACTGCATATTCCTTAATGAAAACTTTAATAAAATCTGTGAAATCTAATAGCAGTGCAAGAAAATGATGAAATTTCCAATTTGGGAGAAAGCAACCTCATTTTAATCCTGGCAGCAAATATTAAAAATGAAATTAAATGCAAAAGAAAGAAGAACTAAGAAAATGTGATTATATGTACCCAATAGATTTAGAATCTGTATATTTCCAACTACTTTTTGTTATACTTCTCCAGTGAAGGGCACACTAGGTTGGCAGTGTACTTTGCAAAGAGTTTGGCCAAAGGGCATCTGTTATTTATTTCTATTAAACTGCTACTTGCAGGGTAAGAATTTAAGTAATGACAGACACAGCAATAAAAAAATTGTAAATCAATGTATATAGTGACTTATTGCAGACATAAAGCTCTCTCTTTGGAGAGAAAAAAAGTATTCAGTAGATCACTGACCTATGTCAGAGCCTTTAGAAAATAAAACTGTCCAGAGATTATTTATTTTTCTTTATTCAAAACTGGTTATTTGATATGAAATGAGATCTCAGACTTAAGCTGTACTCATTCTTTTCCTGAACCTTCTCACATATATACCTGCTTCTTACACCTTTACTGCAGAGAGGAACTCTCCAATGTTTTAAATGCTTTTTTCCATCACAGGCAATATCACATAACATTCAAATTTGTGTTCCAATGATTTAACAAGGATGTGAGCAATGGCCAGTGGCAGTGTGCAACTTAAACAGATGAGATTGTCAGAACAAAATAAATGAGATTTGTGGTGGCTTGTTTGGCTTTTTATTTTTCCTAAATTATTATTTTGCTACTGCAGGTAAGAAAATTGTAAGACAGGAGATGTGCTTTGGAAAACAATTGCTGCTGCAGGCAAGAAGCTATCAGTGCAATGCGCATGAACTGAAGATGTCTTTCCAAAGTCCTGTTCTGTTTCCAGTGCTCGTTTCACAGACCTTCCAATTACACATTAGAAAAGAGACAGAAAAGGAAAGTTTTTAAAAAGGGTGCAACCAGAGACATAACACCACTTAAATAAAATGCCATTCATATATTGTTGTAGGTTCCACTTTACTCTTTCATAATATCTAAACTCAAATAGGTTGAAATGCTTATAAAATATCTGGATCAAATATCCCAGGAAAACTTCAGCTAGTAATTAAAAAAAAAAAAAAAAAGAAAAAAGAAAAGGGAGGTGATGATACCTATGGAGGTAAAAAATAAGGAAGAAATAATCCTTGTTTTTAAATTTCCACCTCTGGAAGAAGTCTCACCATCTGACTGTAGGCACCTGCACCTAGGTGCCTAAAGTAGAACATCTTTCTCTGGAGGTGAAAAGGTCTATAAAGGTGGTTGGACTCTTGATATTGGACAATACATACATTTTGGGCTATAGCTCTGCATTACCGGTGGGAATAGATGACTCTTCTTTCTTTGTGTATAGAGTGTGAAGGCAGGAGGACTTCCTAGAGTGGACCACTGAGTTTGATGCCAATGTGAGGAGGTGTGAACCCACTTATTTTTATGGATGGGGCTCGGCTGACCTACTGTAAACTTCTACACACGACCTGGTTCTATCTAGTACTCACACAGAGAAACACAGTACCACACACCTCACACAAAAAGGAGGAGTCTGAACGTGAACACAGAAATTTCACTTCAAAAATACTGTGTCTTCTCACTGATTGAATCAGGAATTTTAGTTATTTTTAAATCATACATATATATGTATATATTTTATGTTTTGCATAACTTTAGCATAAGCTAAAGTTAAGTGGTGTACACAGTAGAAGTCCGTCCTACATATCCAGAATTAAACTGCTCACCCTATCTAATCAAACTTTTCTTTGCTGGTTTTCAGGCAGGTTCCAATATTCTCAGAAAAATATTTCTTCAAAGTGTTATTTATTAACTGTGATCTTTTCACTGTTGAACAAAATCTTTAATAAACAACATGAGTTACCCTTTTTACTTCCATTGTGAGAAAAAGACTTGGAAACTGCAAGTCTGTTAGGACTGTGAACAATAAATATTAGCCTTATTTTAAATAACTCTATATAAGATCCAAAAATATTGCAGGCTAATTTTGAAAATAACTCTGTGAGAACTCTTTTGATCTGCCCCAAAAGAAACTGAATAATGACTGATATAATCCATAGATTCTGTTAGAGTAAAATTTTCAAATTTGGATACCTAAGGGGAGGTGTAACATGCACATTCTGCTAACGAAATGATTCACTGATGTACTTGACAAATTCAGTTTATTGAACATGATCCATCTGCCTGAGCACAGGGACACCTCCATTTGAGAGATGCTCTCAAGGTGTCAGAGTGACCCTAGCTCCTCTGCCACAAGGTCTGTGAGGAGCCCTGCTCTCCCAGCTGGACACTGGAAATCCAACACCCCTGTCCCAGGGTGGGGAAATTACTCTGGTCTATAGAGGCAACACAGAACAGAGGGTTTTCTGCTAGGACCTGGAAATCGTGTCACTCTCTGTTGATGCCATTCTGTAAGCAAACAAATCAGAGAAGTTTAACCTCAGCTATTGGAGTAATGCCCTTAATGGAGTAATGCCTTAATGTGAGGCACTTTGGAACTCTGTGTGGTCTCTTACACTAATGGAGATTGCTGGTCACATTTAATGTCTTTAGTAAAACATTCAGTCTCTGTGGGATTGCAATTATGCATAAAGAGGCCAGAGAATGAACAAACAGATCTCACTGCAGGCAAGTGAGATCAACTCATGTTTGTTAGAGCTAATGGGTAGAGGGCTGCAGGTACAACAATGTGATGCACTTTGCTGCCAGGAATATCTCATTCAACTGCGCTGTCTCCCACCACACAGGGCACCCAGACCCCACAGGTCCCAAATCTGCCAGTCAGAGCAGTGTTTTTGCAGGTTCCCAGGGATTCTTGAAGGAAAATGCTGAATAAGCCCAGAGAGTGGAGTGTGTTCTGGACACAGCTGGCAATGTCCCTGCAGCAGTCCTACTGCAGGTGTGAATTCATGTGTACAAAGCATGTGCAGTCTCACCTGCCCCCAGGGTGTCAGGCCCAGTAGTCACAAACTGCAGCAGATGTCACCAACAGGAAAGAGGGAGCCCCAAGGCTCAGCCTGGGGTTAGTCAGACAAAGCCATGGCAATGAGTGGCACTCTGCCCTGTTCTTCCCATATAGGTTCTGCTTGTTCCTGCTCTCAAAATATCAAGGACCTTTCAAAATCATCTAAGTGATGAGTCTTAGTACATATGCTGTTAATGGTATTTCCTTTGTCCACTACACTAAGGACATACAAAAAAGCTCCAAGGGGGTATGTAACTTTCTTCTGCAAGCATCAGGCTGGATTGTCCCTCCCTTGAGATACCCTCCAGACACTTGTTATTCTGGCTGCAGTTGTTTACATATGACATTCACTACCTTCTGTTTTGGAAGAATGGGTATTTTGAAAACAACTGCATGTTTATTTTTCTCCTCCCTTACTCTATCTGATTTGGGTCTGATGAATTTATCATTCTATAAATTACTATTTCTTTTCCTGACATTTCAATATCTAAAAATGCTTCCTTCTCCATGCCATGAAATAACAAGTTCAGGGTAAATATTGACCCAGAAGTCTCCTTCATGAAGCTTCTACCAAAAAAACTGCTAAGCCTCTCATCCATGTGCTTATATTCCTTCAAAGAGCTCTTCAGCCCTTGATTATTCAGTGCAGTTTTTGATCTCTTTCAGACACCCTGATTTTCATTTGTTTTCACACTGTTAGCTGTTCATTTTTTGAAATCCATCTTGGACTTCCTAATTTTCTTGTTGCTTAACAGCTGTTTACTTATCTTTCTGTTTATTGGCTTCATTAGGGTCATATAATAAAGGATTTTTGTTTGTCTCATTTTGCTATTTGGAAGTTATCATTTAATCATGTCAGATAAGTTCTGGCCTCCCTTCTGTTTCTCTTTTCCCCTTTTATTTGTGCCTCCTAACTCCACTCCAAACTTGCTTTGTAGAATGAGGTGTTTTTTTCATAATTGACTTCACCAGTTGCTTAATTTTAAACTATGGAATAATTTGACTCATTTAACAGGTTTTTCTTAATCTTCCTTATCAAGTTTTGTGTCCATGTAGCTCCTTTTGTGATTCCTCCCATGTCCTTGAGTGGAAAGAAACTAATGTGTGTCAGCATTTATTTTAAAGGCTCAGGACTCTGACTGGTGCTGTCTAAGAAGGGGTCTCCCTAAGGGACTCCCCCCAGTCCCAGAGCCTGCCCTGCTGAGGAAGGAAACCATTCAGTTTTCCAAAACTGGAGCAGTTGAGGGAATGCCTAAATTCCAGCCACTGCAGTTCACTCTCTGAGGCCTCAGTATAAATTTACCTTCTTTGGTGTTTTAAGCTGCATTTTTTGACTACTGGATTGCTATATTTAGTAAACATTATCCTTGTATGAGTATGAGAAAGGAAGGTAAGAGATAAAAAATTACGGGAAGTCACCTCTCAAAGTCCTTCCATACTAGCACTTCTTTAATTATTTTTAGTATGCTGCCTCAGATCAAGACAAAAATATGGAAGAATGAGGATGCCACTAGCAGGTCTGCATATTCCACATCCCCTTCTGTGACCCACATTTTAAAGAGACTATCTACCTGCTGCCTCAACAGTTTGTGATGTGGGCATGATAAACACCAAGAGTGCTTAGATGCAGTCTGGGCATTTCACTGAGAAAGTCTGTCTCTCCATTTCCTGCCATAGTCAAGTTTGGTGGAAACTAGAAAGTGTTATTTACAGTGACAAATTAAAAAAGTAAGCTCTGACCTCATGGGTCACTAAGGCAAAACACTGCTCACTGCTCACTCAGTGTAAATATGACAATGTTGCTGTTTCCATCCAGTGAACTCTTAAAACTGCATTTCTCCTTTCTTGTGCTTCAAAAAGTTAATGGCCCTTTTCCCTTCTGTTTTGAAATGGGAAAATATGTGGTGATAGAGGCTCCTAATGGTCAGTCAGAATGACATGTTTGCTTACAGTAATTTGTGCAAATTGGAAATCCACTTTTCTCCTCCAGAAATGAAATAATTCCCAGTGTTGACACATGTTCCTGGACAGCTGAAATAAATGGACAGTTCACATTTCTTGGAACCACGCTGCAGGCCGCCTGCAGACTTATCTGTTATTACTTGCAGGTAGTCAATCAGTTGTGAACCAGTGTCACACAAGGTGAATAAAGGCTTTGGAGTGCCTGTGTATCTGCTGGTGCCTTTAGAAAGCTGCCATGAATCACTGCAGACAAGGCTGAGTGCATAGTAGTGGAGCACACTCTTCCACTCAGGCAGAGGGAGCACTTGTCTAGGCTCACCTCCATCACTTTTATTTGCCTTATGTAGAAATTTTGCCTGGTTTATGCAGAACATTGGTTCATATCACCATTACAAATTTCCTGACTCATCCACTCCTCCCTTTCAGTTTAATTTTATTTTTCAGTCTCATATAATTTATCTCCAAAGGTGTGCTTCATTATCATAACTGGAAAATACTAGTTGATTATGTCATATGTAAAACAGAAGACAAAAGCTAACCATGCATGGAATCTTATTATTGCAAACCCACCATGTGTCTGGAAAGTTGTTCATTTTCAATCCTAGATTTCTTATTATTTTTGCAGAGACCATGTAGAGTATTTCCAAATGCAAGTGGTTAATGTAATTTCACAAGTAATGCAAACAGTTTTTAGAAAAACATTAGTTCTGTTTCATACAGTTTTATATACATATAGCTAATACATCATTAATTTAGTTATTTCTTAATATTCTTTTAAATCACTTGTTTTGTCTGAACAGGAATAATGAAATGAAGAAGCTTTTGAATCTGTAAATTTTATGTATTTTAAGTGATTTGTACATAATAAATTTTATGTTGTATATTATTAGCTTTTTAGTATTAAATGACAATCTCACTGAATGTCAAAAAATCTCAACCCAGAAAGAATTTTGTTGCATGCTATTTATATTAATGAAATATGAGCATGATTATAATTTTATGCTTTCCATGAGGGAGTAACAGTAGCTCTGATGGAATATCTTCAATATATTAGAAAAGCTATTATAAATTATGCATAGAATAAATATAATTAAGCATTACCCAAAGGCTTGTTATTAATTTCAGACATGTCTCTCCTCTGCCCTTCCCATATGATTTCATATCTCCACACACAATTGGTATACTTGGACTTTGCTTGGATCTCAGCAGCCATTGAGCACTACCTCCATCCTCAAGACTCTTAACCAAACACCATGGGTGATTTGGCCTTGATGTGCAGATAGCTAAAATAAGGATATCTTGTTTTATTTTGTGTTTTTTAATAAGGTAGCAAAGATAGCATGCTTTGGAGGTTAAGTGGTAGCTCAGCTGTTCTCAGCAGGGATTCCCAGGCCACAAGGACATGAAGTTTCCATCCATGGAGGTGTGAGCACAGCACTATGGGCTCCTCTTGTGGCCCACAAAAGCCACTGAGTATTCTGGAAGCAGTGAAGAAATGTGGATACAATTAATTCCCCCTGCTTTGCTTCTACAGAAGCACAAGGCTCAATGCAGGAGCCTCTGAGTGAAACTTCATGGCCTGTACTATGCAGATGTTTAGTGTAGCTCATTGGATGGTCTCTTTAATGAGCAAAGAGACCAGCAACATTTCTATTCCTCAACACATTGAAAGATAAAAGGTATTTCACAGAATCACAAGGTTGGAAGGGACCTTCGAGAGCATCGAGTCCAACCCATGCCCTAACATCTCAACTAGACCATAGCACCAAGTGCCACATCCAATCTTTTTTTTAACACATCCAGGGATGGTGACTCCACCACCTCCCTGGGCAGATCATTCTAATACTTCATCAATCTTTCCATAAAAAACTTTTTCCTACTATCCAACCTGTATCTCCCTTGGCACAGCTTAAGGCCGTGTCCTTTTGTTCTGTCAGTTGATGCCTGGAGAAAGAAACCAACCCCACCTGACTGCAGCCACCTTTCAGGGAGTTGTACAGAGTGATAAGGTCACCCCTGAGCCTCCTTTTCTCCAGGCTGAACATCCCCAGCTCCCTCAGCCATTCCTCACAGAGTTTGTGTTCCAAGTCCTTCACCAGCCTTGTTGCCTCCTCTGGACACAAATGTCTCAACGTCCTCCTTAAATTGAGGGGGCAGAACTGGACACAGCATTCAAGGTACAGCCTTACCAGTGCTGAGTCCAGGGGAAGAATGTCCTCCCTGCTCCTGCTGACCACACCGTTTCTGATACAGACCAGGGGCCATTGGTCTGCTTGGCCACCAGGGCACACTGCTGGCTCATGTCCAGTCAGCTGTTGACCAGTACCCCCAGTCCCTTTTTGGGCACTGTCCAGGCACACTGTCCCCAGCCTATAACACTGCAGGGGGTTATTGTGGCCAAAATGCAGGATTTGGCACCTGGACTTGTTAAACCTCATCCTATTGAACTCTGAGCATCCATCCAACCCTTCTCTGCAGAGCCCTCCTAACTTACAACAGATCAACACACAGTCCCAGCTTAGTGTCATTTGTAAATTTACTAATGGAAGACTCAATACCCTCCATGTTCACCACCACTCTCTGGGCCCAGCCATCCAACCAGTTCTTGTCCCAGCAAAGAGTGCTCCTGTCCAAGCTGTGGGCTGCAGCTTTTCCCGGGAATGCTGTGGGAGACAGTGTCAAAGACCTTGCTGAAATCCAGGTACACAACTTCTACAGCCTTTCCTCCATTCACCAGATGGGTCACCTGGTCATAAAAGGAGATCAGGTTGGTCAAGCATGACCTTCCCCTGCTAAACCCATGCTGGCTGGGTCTGACACCCTGGCCATCCTGTGAGTGCTGCATGATGGCACTCAGTATAAACTGCTCCATAACTTTACCAGGTACTGAAGTCAGGATAATTGGCCTATAGTTACCAGGATCCTCCTTCCCACCCTATTTGTGAATGGGTGTCACATTGGCCACATCCAGGTCACCTGGAACCTCATCAGTGAACCAGGACTGCTGGTAAATGATGGAGAGTGGCTTTGCAAGCACATCTGCCAGCTCCCTCATCAGCCTGGGATGGATCCCATCTGTTCCTATAGATTTATGAACATCCAAGCAGCTCAGGAGTTCTCTGACTGCCTCCTCCTGGATAACAGGGGGACCATTTTGCTCCCTGCCACTGCCTACCAGCCCAGGAGGACAGCTGTCCTGAGGAAAAGCCATCTTCCCACTAAGGTCTGAAGCAAAGAGGGCATTAAGTACTTCCACCCTCTCCTAACCTGCAGTTACTTAGTTCCCTCCCTCATCCAGTAGAGAACGAAGTTTGGTCTTACCCTTCCTTTTACCATTAATGTATTTGTAAAAATATTTTTTATTATCCTTTACAAAAGTTGCCAACTTAAGTTCAAACTGAGCTTAAATACTTCCTCAGAGACCTGGCTCTCCTTCCAAAGATGATACATCCTCTTTTTATTCCTAAATTCCTCCAAAACCTTCTTGCCCACCCAGGCTGGATGTTTGCCTTGTCAACTCATCTTTCAGCAGACAGGGACAGTGTGGTCCCGTGCCCTCAAGATCTCTGTCTTGAAGCACATCCACCTTTCCTGAACTCCTTTCTTTTTGAGAGCTTCTCAAGGAACTCTCCAAATAATTCTCCTAAATAGGCAGAAATCTGCACTCTGGAAGTCCAGTGTAAAAGTCCTATTGATGTTCCTCCTCATTTCACCAAATATCAAGAACTCTACAATTTAATGATCACTATGCCCCAAATGATCTCCAACCACCACATCTCTCACCAGCCCATCTTGTTTTGGAAACAACAGGTCTAACATAGTCCCTCCCCTGGTGGGCTCACCCACCAGCTGCGTCAAAAAGTTATTCTCTACACACTCTAAAAACTTCCTGGATTTTCTCTTTTTGGCTGCATCAAGTTCCCAGCAGAAGTCTGGTAGGTTAAAATCACTTACAAGAACAAGGGTTGCTGATGCTGAAACATTCTCCAGCTGCTCATAGAACACAGTAATTTCACACTTATAAGGCGCACAGGATTATAAGGTGCATTTCCAGGTTGCCGGCAAGTCCCCATAATTTGCCTATATATAAGGTGTGCCAGCGTATAAGGCGCATGTTTTTTTGAAGCGAGGATCCGCTGCCGGCTCTCCCCTGCTGGCAGTACGGCTCCTGCTGGGGAGAGCAACCTGGTCCCTGTTCCCCCCACTCCCTCCACGCGGCTTCTGCCGGCCGGGGCCGCCTGCTCCCCCCGCAGCTCGCACTTCCAGGTTGGCAATTCCCCACACTTTGTCCATATATAAGGTACACCGGATTATAAGGCGCACTTCCAGGTTTGGATCGAAGCTTCAGTCAAAAAGGTGCACCTGATATGCGTGAAATTACTGTAAGTTGTCTTCTCCCTGGTCGGTGGAGGATAACAGACTCCCAGTAGGATGTCAGCCTTGTTGGCCTTGCCCTTAATTTTTACCTATAGGCACTCAACTTCATCACCACTAGTTTCAATGCCCATGGCATCAAAAGCCTCCCTAATAAAAAGGGCCACCCCTCCAC
The DNA here is from genome assembly GCA_009812075.1 of Sialia sialis. Lineage (NCBI taxonomy): Eukaryota > Metazoa > Chordata > Aves > Passeriformes > Turdidae > Sialia > Sialia sialis. The sequence goes on along the minus strand of VRYO01001463.1, from coordinate 7,792,586 downwards.
CTCTTCTCCCTTTCCTGTCTCTTATGAAGAGTTTGTAGCCATGAAGAGGAGTGCTCCAGTCATGTGAGGCATCCCATACGTTTCTGTGATGGCTACAACATCACGGCTCTGCTGCTGTACCATGGCCTCCAGCTCTTCTTGTACATTTGTACTCATGAGCAAGAAATATTTCCATCCTTTCAGAATTTATTACTCCCATACCTTGTGAAATGGTACTCTCTGTATTAAAAATTATATTTATTCTTAACATACATAGAGGAGCAGATAGGAAATGGAAATGGAAACGGAAATGAATGAGAGCTTCCAATGCATTTCCCCCAATAAGAATTACTCTTTTTACCTGCAGTGCAGGGATCCTGGTCTCCAGCACCTATAATTGGGATTGGAAATCGTTGCAGGCTGCAACAGGACACCACCAGAGGCAGGTGCACTGTGGTGTGCTGAGTAGGACCATGGAAAGGACAGACAATGTCAGGAAGATGCACACGACTCTGTCCACAGCCAGCCAGACTCAAAAGGGAAATGTGATGATTCTTTAAAAGAGAGCTGCAGTTCCCTTTTATGTCCACAAAGGAACTAAAATCAGGATCTGTCACAAGGAGACCAATGTGTCTCCTGGGGCTGCTTTTAGATGGGGTCAAGACCCTCTTTTTTTTTTTTTTTTGCCTGGAGACTTTGATTAGTGCTAAGAAAAAATATGTTATTTATTAAAAAATATGTTGAAAGTGTGTTGGTTTTCCCCACGTCTTATTTTCACTAAGTTTAATTTTCATGGGATTTTGAAAAAGTACATAAAGAAAATCTTTATACTCTAGATTGAATTGAAAAAAATTGAAATTGTTGTACAGGAAAAGATATTCTACTTTTGTTGGAAGTCCACTTCTGTCAAAATTTTTGATAAATTTGAAAATCAGTTCCATGCATAAACTGTAGGGAAAATTTTTATTTCAAAATGAAAAAAATGCAAACCAAACCAACCATCCAACCAACTCAAAAAATCTCACAAATAAATGAATAAATAAATAAACACTTTGAAATCATAAATAGATTGATTTTTTCTTGTCTACTTATTAAACTTTGAGAAATTCTTTCTTGTTGAAATTTAATTTTTAAGAGAAATACTGCTGATTTTATTCCAATATAAATAAAAAAAAAAGAAAATAACAGAGTATTTAACTGCTGTGCATCTAAGAAATCCAAATTAATTCCAGTTTTTATTTCCAACCCTTCAATAACAAGCTCAATAACAATGCCTAATTTTCATGAAGAATATATTTCCCTTACTATTTGACTGTTTTAATATAATCAAAATAATAACAAACTGACAGGCTTGGTGACCTTCCACAATGAGGTTACAGCATTGGTGGATGAGTGGAGAACAAGTGATGTCATTTACCTCAATGGCATCACCTGCTCTTCCCTCATTGCGTTTAGCACTGAGTTCAACACAACATCCTTGACCAGAAGTCTGGAGAGGGATTTTTCACAAGGACATGTAATGTGTGCTCACTACATGCTCACCTCAAGGTACTTAACCTTGAGTCCTGTGTGCAGTTTTGGAAGCCAGAATATGAGAAAGACATAAAGCTGATAGTCTCCAGCTGAGGGCTATGAAGGTGGTGAAGGGTCTAGAGGAGAAGCCCTGTAAGGAGCAGCTGAGACCACTTGGTCTGTTCAGCCTGGAGAAAAGGAGACTGAGGGGATACAGTGAAGTCCCAGCTTTCTCATGGGAGGAAGAAGAGGGGAAGACACCGACATCTCTGTGGTGACCAGTGACAAGAAGAAAGGGAGTGGCCTGAAGCTGTGACAGAGGAAGTCTAGAGTGGACATTAGGAGAAGATTCTTCACCCAGAGGGTTGTTGGACACTGGAACAGGCTCCCCAGGGCAGTGGTCACAGCACCACACCTGACAGAACTCGAGAAGTATTTGGATGATGCTCTCAGGCACATGATGGAATTGCTGGGGTGTCCCATGCAGGACCAGGAGTTGGACTTGGTGACCCTTGTGGATCTCTTCCAATTCAGGATAGTGTATGTTCTATGATTCTATTATCCTGTGACAGGACAAGGGGGAATGGTTTTAAACTGAAAGGACAGTTTTGCGTTAGACATGAAGAAGAAGTTCTTTACTGTTAAAGTGGTTAGAGACAGGCACAGTTGCCTAGAGAAGCTGTGGATGATCCATCCTGGGATGTGCTCAAAGCTAGGCTGGATAGGACTTTGAGCAAACAGGTGTAGTGGAAGGTGTCCCATCCCATGTTAGGTGGGATGGAATTAGATGGTATATAAAGTCCCTTCCAACTGGATAAATTCTATGAAAGATATTTGCTCTTCTCAGTGTTTTCCTATAACTGCAAATGCCTCCACAGAATGCCTTTTCCATAGAAAATTTCCAACATTTAAAGAAAGAAATGGAAGAGAGGGCTTTAGAGCCAAATGTAGCAAATATGAATCAGCCAATTCTTCATTCAGCCAAAGCAGCACCTTCTCTCCATGTGCCCCTTACATGAGCAGTTACCCATACCCTCAGCTCTCACTGGTGCTCTCTTGTAACATCAGATCTAGTCTGTGTGTGCCCAAATTTAAGTGCAAGCATCTGTGGAACTCCAGAAATGCTCCAGATGTGGAAGTGATCACTATTGTCATGTAATTTCAGACACAAATTCACAGCCGTGCTTTGATGCAATGCGTCAGAAGGATGTAAAACAGAGAGAACTCCTGAATAATATAGCAGTTATCCCCTTACCGTGCCATCCTGCAAAGAGCCAGACACATAAGGCACCTGAGCCTGTACCTAGTGCTGCTGGAATGAAAGAAAATTTACATATAATTTCGGGTGTTTTGCAGAACTAAGCATGAGAAGCTGTTTCTTACTGCCAGTACTTTTTAGTTAACTAGCTTCCCACCTGCATACCTGCTTCCTTCTTTCTTTCCTCCCTTCTCCCTGTCCCTTCCTCCCTTGCTTCCTCTCTTTCTTCTTTCCACCCAGAATCAATCCATCACTGTGTATTCTTAAAGAACACCCAGTACCACAAAATTTATGTGGAGGTTGCTGAAATATCAATAATGAGAACATCTTGTAGTCAAAGAATAAAACAGAGATAATTTTGAAGATGAAATTTTAACAGGGCTGCAGAGAAATTCAGCTGCTTGTAAGTCATGTCTCCAAGCACATTACACCATAGGAAGGAAAGGTGAATTGGGACTACTGCAACCACCCCAACTCATCCCTTCCCATTCCCACTCCTGGGAATTTTGTAAACACTAAAATTTTCTGTGTTGAATTCAGAGATTTCCTTTCCAGGTTGTTCTGTGATGAAAATTCAGCTGACCTGAACTTGGATTAAAGAGGCATGCAGTTCTGATTGGAAGTCTGGAGAATAATATTTAAATTCAACAGAGTTTTGTTTTAATTGCTCTGAATCCCTTCCAACCCTGAACTGAAAGTGAGTGCTAGAAGTAACTAATAGAGCTTTAAGAACATATGCTGAATTTTAAGTGCACTTTCCTATCCTTTAATTTTGCTTTGGAAATGTAACAGGTCTATTCAATTTATTAGAAAACAGCAATTAGGAAGGGGAATTGAAAGCACAACAAGTAACCTAACTAGCCCATGACCACATGGGATTTGGTGGAGAAATACGCAAAACAATCAAATGAAAAAGCAGTCCAGATTTTATCTCCCCATCTCGTGCTGTAGCTACCAGAAATGATACCAGACCTTAAATATTCTCTTGAGGGTCTGCACTCTAGAGCAAAGCACATCTAAACTTTAATTCTGGTAGAATCATAGGATAATTTGGGTTTGAAGGAAACTTTAAGCATTATGAAATCCAACCCTGCTGTAATGAACAGTGATATCTTCAACTTAATCGAGTTGCCCAAAGCTCCATCCAACCTGATGAATATTTCCAGGGATGGAGCAACTACCACTTCTCTGGGCAGCCTGTGACAGGGGTTTTTATAAAAAAGTTTATTACTTACAACTAATCCAAACTGACCCTCCTTCTCTTTAAAATCGTTATCCCTTGTCCTATTGCAACAGGCCCTGCAGAAAAGCTTGTTCCCATCTTTCTCATGGGCCCTGTTCAAGAGCTGGAGAGCTGCTGTAAGCGGTCCTGTCTCTGAGCCTTCTCTTCTCCAGGCTGAACCAACCAATTCCCTCAGCCTGCCCTCACAGGAGAGGTGCTGCAGCCTTCTTATCATCTTCACGGGCTTCCTCTGACTCACTCTGGCAGGTCCATGTCCTTTTTCTGCTGGGGACACCAGAGCTGGATGCAGCACTCCAGATGGAGTCTCCTCCAGCCATTTCCCCTGCATTTTTTTATTATGTCTTTCAAAATGTTTATTAGCCTCTGTCTCTGTTTGAAATTGTTTTTTACCATCCAAAAAGTCTCATTTGCATAGGGAGATTTGATAGCAGGAGGGAGCATTCTTCAGAAGAGCAGCAGCGCTGACAGGCTGGCGTGTCCTTTGCCGCGATTGGTGCGGCGCTGCTGAGAATAAGAGTATTTGCGATGCAACCTTTCCTATTAGCAACTGACCTTTCTTCCTGATCACTCCCTGTGCTTTCTGGCTTTTCTATGAAGTGTTGAGAAGAAAAGAATCCTCAAATGTCTTTTCTACTAGAGAATCAGCAACTAGCGAAGGACTCTGCAGCGATGAGAAAAATCTAAAAATGTTTAACAGCAAAGAAAACTTTCTGCAAATCATGCTAATATACCAAAATAATAAAATTAAATCTTCAGGCAACGTGCAGGAAGCCTTCCCTACTCACACAGAGACTACCACTGATATTCACAGGAATAGGAGACTTTAATAAGTGTATCTCTAAGATCATTACTCATATTAATCCTCAATAATAGAAAAATAAAAGTAAAATATATTCTTTCATCAGTCATCTAAATGTCATGATCTAGTGCTTTAATAAAGAAAAAGAAGAACTGAAAAGGCTTTATATTTAGAGCAGTGTCAAAACAAGAACTTAATTCTTCCCATTGAAATTGTGGTTTTTTATTCTTTGAATGAACAGCCACTGCATTTCTGTGTCATGCTGTCATTTGCATGAATGACTCTGAACCTAGGAAACTGAAATATCTGCAAGTTAATGATCAGCTGCTATGACAAGACTAATGATTTCATTAATAGTACAAGTTCTGCAAGGTCGTGCCTGTGGCTCTGAAACCATGGAAAAATTTCAAAGAAAGATGGACATTACTGGCTGCAGGCACAGGCAGCCAGTGCACATATTGAAGCAAGTGGATAATCTGCTTGGATGAGTCCTATAGATAATTCCAGAGCTCATTACCTGCCCTGAGATGAGGTTTGTAGTATAGATGAGGGGAGAGGCACCTCTCCCAGGAAAGTGTCTGTTTGGTGAGGAGCCAGTAGGAGAAATTTAAGTATATGTAATGTTGCACCAAAATTTTGTATTTCCAATAAAACTTCTTATTACTGATTGCTTGGCCTCCTTTGTTCATCTTTCTAGATGACAAATGTAATAAGGTGGATTGTTAAAAAGATCTCACTGCGTTTTTTTCCACCAAACACAAATTCTGTTTTCTCTGCACCATTATCTTCTCACTTTTCAGCTCTGTCAGGGTGTACTCCTGTTTTGCCAGGCCATTTAAAATAATCCACAATAAACAACCCAAAACATAAGCTGAATAAAAGTTTATCTTAAAAATTATCATATTTGGGATATACAAGAGCACTGAGGTGTTTGTGTTATTGTGTGTAGTCAAATCATGGTTTTATTTTTTTTCTTTGTAATTTTAGAGGCACACACCACATATTGTATAGTTTACAATGAAAACCAAAGGTGCATTTAGTATTAGGTTAAAAGGCATGAGTTGGGTAATCAGTTACTCTTCAATCATAATGTTTCATTTAGTTATCACTGCACTGAATCTGCTGTGTCTGGCAAAAAAATGTTTCTTTCAAAAAGTCACCCAAACATGATTGAAGATACCAAAACATGATATGATTGCTGGATCTGTACTACAAATGAAAAAGGTCTAATGGTGAAGAAAGATAAAAGCAACTCCCATGGACATCTGTTCTGGCTTCCCTGTTATGCAATACATTTTTATGACCAACATGAAAGTACAACTGAGAACAGAAAGAAGATTGCTTTTATTAGCTGGTATCTGGTAATTTTTAACTCTCTCTGCTGTGCCAGTTAGGGGCTCTGAGAGGATAACTCTGCAGAATTTCACAGATTCCGGCCTTAGCCTAGACTTTCTCTGGATGGCAAACACACAAAAGGTTAAATCAGACTTAGTTGCATGTGGCTCCCCATGCAGTTGGCAGGATTCTCTGTCCGTCCTTCCAAGCTGAACTCCTCAACTGGAAAGCTTCAGTCCATTGCACTGCAAGAATCATAGGACACAGGAGAGTGGTCTAGCACAGCTGACACCAGCTGGGCTGGCTGAGTTCATGGAGTAGAGCCTTCCACAGCTGCGTCTCAGCTCACAGCATGCCAAGGTGCCTGAATGTACCTGATGCTGGGTGACCAGCGGAGCTGCAGAGCCACCCTGGGTACTTGGCAGCTCCTCCTGCCACAACCTGCTGTCTTGGCTCGTGCTGCTGTGGCTTGTTCAGAGGCCACCTCATGCCTCATTAGACCCTCTTAAGATCTTGACTCAGCAGGTGTGGCTTGGAGGTAGGGATGGAATCATCACTGCCAGAGCCAAATCTGAGCCCAGCTTTACTGCACTCATTTGTGTGCTGCTGTTTGCACAATAAGTGCAAAATGAAAGGGGAGCAGATGACCCAGGATGGCACCAGGAAAACCCCCTGGAAATGCCTGCAACTTTTCACCAACTGCAGTTCATTAACTGAACCACAGGAACTGTGTGAACACTAGTGAAGTAATCCCTGGATATTATTTTCTGTCTGGGAAATCTTCAGAGATCTGGTCTGTAACTTGATATGGTATATGTGCAGGATTCAGTGTTTTCCTTTGGCCTGGACCTGCAGGTCCTGGCATCTCAGCTCTTTGAAATTCCATCTGAAGAAATCATGACAGCTCTGGTGACACCTCTATCATTTCATTGGTGAGTCTACTTGTTGCTGTCTTCACAATACTGTCAACAATTTTCTATCCTGGATTTTGTTTTATCAAGAGAAACTTAGCAAATATGCACTGTCACAGTTACAAGAAATCCATGCATTTATAAGAAATGCTGGATTGTTGGACATAAAACATATGAAGGATAATCAACATAAAATCTTAGCATTTTCACAGAATTCCAGAAGAATTCAGATTGGAAGGGACTACAGTGGGTTATCTGGTCCAAACTCCATGCTCAGACAGCATCATCCTAGAGCACATGGCACTGGATTGTATCCAGATGGTTCTTGAATATCTCCAGAAAGGGACATCTCACAGCCTTTCTGAGCAATCTATTTTGGGACCTGACTGGCAATGTAGCATCACTACCTTATTCAGTTTTATTACCCCTGCCATACCAGTCAAGGCTGACAAAGCACATAGGATCTGTCTGAATTACTAGAAATGTGTAAGAGATCAAAGAGTTTAAAAAAAAAACCCACCAAAATGGAAAAAAGTTCAGGTGTCATCTACCCTAAGCATGCCACTCTGGTCCTCACTGGTGATAAATCATGTAATTTTTTGGTAGTCATCTTTTCTGTGAAGATCTAGGTGATATTAATTTCTTATAAAATATAAATGGCCTTAGAAAAAGCATTGGGATGCTCAGCTTCAATTTGGGATGTAGTGACAGTTTGCCATGGTTTAACACTAGACAGAAACCAAGTGCTGCAAGGTGCTTGCTCACTCCTCACCCATGCTGCTGGTGGGATGGTAGGATGGGCACAAGATTCAGAAAGTGGTAAAAGCCCTGGTTAGTTTACTAATTTAAAGAAAGTAATATAAAAAATATAAAATAACAATAATAATAATAATAATAACAACAAGGGAAGGACAGAGGGGAATAAAACCCAAAAGAATGAAGTGATTCCCCAAAAAACCTGCTGGCTACTCACTGACCAACACCCAGCCCATCCCTGAGCAGTGATAAGCAGCTGCTGGCCAGCTTCCCCCAGTGCCACTGACCATGACACTCTATGGGGTGGAATATCCCTCCGGCCAGTTCAGGTCTCTTGTCCTGGCCATCCTCCCTCCTGGCTTCCTGTAGAACATGAGACACTGAAAGTCCTTGACTCAGGGTAAAAACTGCTCAGCACCAACCAAGACATCATGATTTTGTCAACATCATTCTCTTACTCAATCTGAAATACAGCATTGCACCAGTGTTATGAAGAAGATGACCTCTATCCCAGCTGAAGGCAGAACACAAACTCTGTCACTAACAAACTTGCCTTTCTTGCAGCAGTTGTAAATATGATCTCTTTCTAGTTCTTTTTTTGGTGCTCACAGCATCACTGATGGTTTTGCATATGCTCTTTAAATGTGTCCACTCTGTGGAATAACACTTGACCACTAGATCAAGTTCTGCAGAGCAGTCACAACTCACAGCTGGGGTCTGTCTGTCTGCAGTGAAATTGCCCTATCTTCATCCCATAATTCTTAGAACAATCCCATAGGCCCCCATAGTTCTAGGACACTATTTTCAGCTTTTTGTCCTGAAGTGTGGCATGAGAAAATATAATGATGCCAGAGGATGGAAAATCTGCTGGGATAGTGTTGGAGGGCCATATGTTCAGTCCTGCAAGTCCCAGCCTCATCTTAAGAGTGGTTTCTTTGGAACAATCTGGACCACACAAGTGTGTTTTGTTTCACAGGGATTTTTCTAGTTCATTCTAAAGGTGAGCCTACCAGCAGTAGATGCTCAGGGAAACAGGACTTGGCATTGAAACTGGTTATGTGACAGTGAAATTCAAAATCCCTAGCAGAGCCCATCACTGGTCGCATCACCAGAGGAGAGCTTGCATAGCAACTTCCTTTGTTGCCAGAGGCCGACTATTTCATTCCTTGTCTTGTTTGGATGTCAGTGGGTATAAAAAGAATTGCGCTAACAAAGGAAGTGTGCAAGGCACTGGCCTGCAGGTTGAGAGGGGTGATTATCCCAAGCCATGGCCTTGCTGTCACATCAAGCCCAAAGATTGAAAAAAAAGGTTTAATGCAAACGGAAAATCCCAAAAAACATGATCCTATGCCACATAAACTGCAAGGTGAAGAAGGACCAAAGTTCGAACAATCTTGACTAAGTCCCTTATTTTTGAAGAGGAATCTCAAGTATGGACTTCCAGATCTGTATTTTAAACAGTCTTAATGGCATCCAAGGACGGGAACTCTTGGGGAAAGGGGAAAGATTGAGAAAGTGGTGTGGATGGACAAAGCAGTGGTTTGGAAGGACAAAGCAGTGGTGTAGATGGGCACTACCACAGATACAAAAAAAGCAGAATTGTGTCCTGTCTTCAAGTGTGAACATTGTGTGACACAGGTGTTGATTCTATGATTCAGTTACCTGCAACTTGTAGCCCTACAGAGAGTTTTAACTTATCATCCAACAGTAACCGAAGTGTACAGCTTCTCCATTAGGAGTTTTAAACTCTTGGTTAATCAACTTCATTTATCAAAATATGTGCCAAATTTCCTATTTCAATTTGTGTGGCTGAAGCTTGTAGTCATGAATTCTTGTTAGGCTTTTCTTCACTATATGAAAGAGTTCTATTTTCTCCTCATTAACACAAACATTTTGTAGTCAATTCACCCCTCAGTCATCTTTTGAAAAGCAGAGCAGATTCAGTTCTTCAGGTCTCTCACAGGAAGATATGTACTTCAGTCCTCTAATTGTTCTTGTAACAACTTTTTGTATCTGTTCCAGTTTTCCCAGTCTAACAACCACATCAGGATACAGTGCTCCTCTCTTGCTGTCTCTTGTGATGTGCGCAGAAGTAAAAAATTAATCAGGTTAGTAAATAAATTTTAAAAAGGTCTTTCTTTTCCATCACTAGCCAGTACAAATTCCTACTAATATATATTATCTATGGCATCCAATTGGAAGTTTCCACTGGCTGAGTTCTGCATGAAAATGTCAGAATTAGTGACTTTGCAAGATATAATTATGCTTTCCTGTGCTCTAGCTTTCATTCGTCTTCCTAGATTGGCATTAAGATGCAGTGAAATTTCTTTTATCTGTTTGGATGGGTGGAGGTAAACCAGAGAAATTGTTCCATGTGACATCTTCAGCCTCACAGTTCTGTATCATTCAGGCAAGCTTTAGGGCACCTGAAAGCTATACTGTCATTTTAAAGAAGCACTTAACTGCAGGTGGAATTATGCTGGAGTGAATGGGAAGAGCAAGGAAACTTCTTCCCCTCTTTCTGCTTCATTATTTCTGCTTCATTAGAGTGTGAATATCTATGCATGACTGAGAGCTAGGAGGGACTGCAACATGGTCAATCTCAGAAAATCGCATGGTTGTCCTCATTTAATGCTGATCTCCCTTCAGAAGTATTCTGACTCTCTCCCCTTCTCCAAACTTCCACCATGTCTTGCAAATATCCAATTATTAGCAAGGAAATAAGGCACTGTGTAGGTTACAGACAATAAATCCCTAGGTTTCATAGGGATTTGGAAAAAAAAGCTGTCCTTGAAATCAGGACTTTTTTAATATAGAATAGGAATAAAAAATACTTGACAGATTCAGGTCTTGTGGTGACAGAAGAAGGGGTTCATTAGAAAGGTTCATTAGAAAGGCACCACTGGGACACATCTCTATGAGAATAGCTGAAATAAAAGAATGGTTTTCTTTGATTCTGTGCAAAATCCATAACTAAATAAATAAGCAAATACAAAGGTAATTTATTTAATTCTCATGTATTTATTCTTTCATGGAAAAATCCTAGAGTATGATGCTTTCTTCTGCTGTCACACATATATTCTAATGACATTTTAGGTTTTACTGCAGTGCAGCATGAATTGTTCTGTCTATGTCTGTTCAGCAACTAATACAAAACCAGCCAGATCCACAATAAAAGCCCTCTCCCAACCACATTTGACTCTTGTATTTACAGCAGAATTTCATTCAAAGCAAGCAGGCTCACAAGACTGAATCTAATTTTCTCATATCACTTGGAGAGTATAATGCTCCAGTGCCTGCATTTTGAGGAAAACAGATTTCAAAAATTTTCTAGCACAGATCAACCCACATATTTAAATGGTACAATTGAATAATGGAATAGTTAACAGTCCAGATGTTAATGAGTTTGCAATAAGGTTTGCAGAGGGTAGGCACACACAAACACATTCACAAATACAAATTATTTTCTGTTGACCAAAGTTTGCTCCATAGATTCATAGTAAATCTTGAATGTTTCTCTAGGGCTCTTTGATTTCAAGAAAGAGGAAATAAATAGAGAAATGAAATTTCTTTAGCTCTCCTGCTTCCTCTTAGCATGCTGCTCCAAATCTTCTGTTTGTTGGCTTTATGCCAGTAGTTACTTGTGTTACTGACACAAACTGCAGCTGGACACAGAGCACCAAGAGCTGAATAATTCTGTCTGTAGCATCACCACTTTGAAGCAGGCAGTCCAGTGCCAATAATTAACCTTGGTTACGTAATGTCCTTACGAAGCTGAGTTATAACAACACTGCCACGATGATGCAGAAGTTAGCAACATAACACAAAGAGCTGACATGAAAAAAGGTCTGGCAGATTAATAATTTAGCCTTTTTTCCACCTGTTGTGGCTGGCATCATGAAAGACATCTTTCTGCCAGCCTTGTCTAACTTATACGCTCCTCTAGATGAAAGAACAGCACAATCAATAAACTCTTTTCAGTGAATTTTAGTCCACTATTTGAAAATATCTTATTGTTGCCAGGTTTCCATCCTTGTTTCATATTGTAGAACTTATATTTCTTATACTCATTCCCAAAAGCTATAGGATGCTTTTATGAGGTTTAACTGACTAAAGGTGAGAGCATTAATGGTTCAAAATTTGGTTACAATTGTTAATGGGACAACTTGTCCAGAGTTTCATAAGCTGCATAACAATCTACTTGGAAGGATGTCTGGTAATGTTTATTGGTCTTTCTTAGGATTGTCTTTCATTTCCTCTAAAGTTTTCTATTCACAGAAAATGTTTTGTTGTTATTATAAATCAGTAGCTGGATTTTTTTCATCAAGATGACAAAGAAAGGAAAAAAAATGGAAGCAGTAGAAATCCTAATCTTCATTTCCAATTCACATTTCCTATTGTATTTGTTGTATATGTGAAAGAACTCAAGCTGTTGACTTGCACTTTTAAAATAGGTCAAGAACAGAAATGTTTCTTTTCTGGCTTAGGGCTTGAAACAGAGCTAAAAATCAGTTTTTCATTAAATGCGTGGTTTTGCTCCACACTTCCTGTGTGACCCTGGAAAACTGCTGTATGATGCACGATGTGAATGAGTAAGTAGAGACTTGACTCATATCATTGTCAGAGAGGCTGACCTGCATCTTTGTGGAGATCATGCCACTAGGTCCTTGGCCTTTGCAGAGCTTAGTGGATGACTGGTCATGACCTTGCAAAGGAACAGTAAAAAAAATAGCCTGTACCTAAAGCAAAGTGTTAATTTCCCAGATCAGGACAGCTAAGTTAGGAATATCTACTTAGCTCTGCCAGGAAATATTGCTCACTTTCTCTGTGAGTGAAACACAGGATGCTTTTTGATGCTGAATCAATCAGAGTATGGTCAAGGCACAAGTTTTCCAGAAATAACATCACCCTCCAGCAGGGCACAACTAGCACTGCAGAATAAATATCAGAGATAAATTTATGCTACAGCTTTCAGGTAGGTACAGTAATGCAGAAAGGTACAGTAATTTCACAACTATAAGGCACACATTTAAAGCCTAAAATTTAGATCAAAACCCGGAAGTGCACCTTATAATCCGGTGTGCCTTATATATGCAAAAAGTCTGAGTGTTGAAAGGATCTCAAAACAATTCCTGTTTCGCATTGCGCAGCAACAAACATGAAGCTCGCAGTCAAATGACCATGAGCAGGTGAGAGCCTCCAGCCCAGCGAGAGCCGCGCGAGCCACGTGAGCAGTGAGTGCAGCAAGAGCAGCAAGCCCAGCGAGCAGTGGGGCCTCTCTGGCACCGGAGGCGGCTGCAGGGTGCGGGAGAATGGTGGGTGGGAATGCCGGGGCCCACGGCACAGGGAGGGCCCCTGGAGCTGCGTTTAAAGGCTATGCTGATCCATGAAAAAGTGTTTGCAAATTGAGCACCTGCCAGAAACCCTGCGATCGTGCGATTCCGTTACTAATTCCTTACTTTGTTGCACGTGGATCCTTGCTGCAAAAGAAAAAAGGTACGCCTTATAGTCCAGTGCACCTTATATATGGACAAAGTTCGGAAAATTGCTGACAACACAGAAGCAAGCCTTATACTCCGGTATGCCTTATAGTTGTGCAACTACTGTACTTGAAAGACTCAGAAGGGGCTAATTACTGATGGTAATACCAATACTCCCTCTTCTACATTGAGTTCTTGTCCTGGTGGACACTGCTCTTATCACCAGTGGTAACTAAGAAATCTCTTGCTGACTCCAGCTTTCTCATCTGTCTATTTTTTTTCTAAGCACTATATCATAATATTTGAGCATGATATCAGCAGAAGATTGGATGGCTGATTCAAATCACTCACGTTTTATTTGAGCCACAATGATCATACCAATGTAAGTATCCTTCAAATTCAAGATGTATTGATTTTAGGCAGTATCAAAGTAGAGGAAAAATAATCATATCTTTTACAGAGAGGTGTTTTGTGTCTAAAAGATTGTAAGGGCTTGTGGATAGACTCTGATATATCAAAAAGAAATTGTTTTGGTTTTGAGAAAATACATTCTGCTGCACAGAAAAAGATATTATGCCCTTCCTTTACATCATACAGAAAGTCTATTTAGGTTTAATTCATCCATTCAAAAATTCTAGTGAGGTTTAAAAGCAATTATTTTGTGGTATTCATTCATAATCCATTTTTCCTTATAAACTTTATGGAATTTGTTCCAAATAAAAGAATGTGTGCAGTAGGCATTTATTCACAAAGCGTCTGAAAGAAAGGATAACAGGAGAGAAAAAGCTCAGTGGAAATCATCCAACATTCTCATCTGAAATATTTGTGCGCTTTATTATTTCCTGCTTAGCACCTACCTTCATGGTTAGTCTGTTTTTAGAAAAGAGTGAAGAAGAATTTCCTAGAAAGGAAAAAGCATAGAAGATAATTCCCTCAAGAATAGGAACACGTGTTGCCGTCTCTAATTTTTAACTGTCATAGTGAGAGATTTGTTATAAAACAGCAATAGCTTTGCTGAAAAGTTGGAAAGGAAAAAAAAGGTAATAAAAAGCACTGGTAGAGTCTTAATATTTTGATTAGATTAGATACTTTTCTCTATATGTGAATAATGAATCAAAAAGGAAAGCAAGAAGTAGGAAAGCTGGCAAGGCACTTTAGTGATAACAGCAGCACCTGGCTCACAACACCCTATCCGAGTCACAGCACAACTTTCTTTGGTGGACTATGTTTGTGAAAGGGAAGCTTCTTCTGAGCTGAGCAAAAGAGGAAGAATTTTTTGAAATTAACTGGAACAAGCTTTAAAACCAGAGGGTGATAATCAGGCTTTAAAACCACACAGGCATCAAGAGAAAACCATAATCTGGGCAATCCTTTTATCTGGGGTGGAATCACCCTCCTGCTCTCCCCCAGGCCTTTGGTAACTGTTCTGGTGGGATGGATCCTCACCCCCACCAGTGATGCTCACCCACAGCAGGCACAGGCAAAGAGGCAACAGATACTTTGCATGGAACAGCCTGAATGGTTTAATGTGCTCACTCATGCAGCCTACAAGCCACACACTACTCATCCCTTTAAAGCAAATATAAGACTGGAAAAAAAAAAAGTCCTAGAACTTTCAAAATGTCTCAGAGTAAAGAAGAGACCTGTCAGAGGCCATGACTGCACATTCACAGGTGCGATTTTGCTAAAAGACTTAATCATTTTTCTGTATCACTACTTAATTGCTTTTACCTCCTGCTGTTATCTCCCTCTTTCAGATCATAAAAGCATAAGAACAGAATTATTAGTTAAGAATCTTGCAGCCTGAAATGATTTTCATCTGAGACTGACATAGTTTACTAGTTAGGAATACCTTAGATACATCTCTCACACCATTTGTCTCTTTGTTTATTTTCTAACTGAACTCTTTTAATTTAGTTTGAAATTAAATTAAAGAAGATTTCAAGATTTTTGTTCTGTTGGTTGACGCACTCAAAAGGTACTCTCCATTCTGCTACATTTATTTTCTAAAGCAAATTTTCAGAAGTTTTTGTTTGACTTCAGAACCTGAAACAACTTGTTTTGCTTGAATAACACAGTTCCTTACATGTGTACTGGAAGTGGGACTGCAAGCAGCCTTTCCCAAGGCTACTTTTCTCTCTAAATATGCTGCTCTTGTCATCTGTCTGCTAAATCTAATGCCAGACTCTGTATATATTTTGTTCTGGAGGAGGGTCATATTTTAAAAAATTCATATTTTTGGTACTGAAAAACAAGCAAAAATTTCAGTTAATAGATTGCACCATTGTGGGGTAACATGATGGAAAATGCTCTTGGAAATCCAGAATGAAAAGCTTCAGTGAGAAAACCAGCCGTACAATGGGACAGCCATTGCTCACAACTTCAGAGTTATTTGTTCTGATACAGAGCAGCTTGAAGAAAGATAACTTTATCTGATACACAGCTGTTTGAAGATTGCTTTATATACATTTTATTTAAATTGCATGATGCTCAAACCCAAGCAAACAGGTTGGGTTGGAAAGGAGGGTGAATTTTTTGCCTAGCATATCCAGATTCCTTAAAGTCCTCAACGAATTGCTTAATTTAGCCTGTTGCTATCTTTCACAGTGTGAAACTCTGGAGGGATGGTTACACAATCTCAAAAACGAAAAAATGTAAGAAGAAAGTCAGCAGAACACAACTCCTGCAAGAACTGCTGTTCTTGCATCCCTGTGACTTCATGGCAAAACCTGCGTGCTCCCATGATGAAAGCTGACTGGTTTTTCTACCAACATCACTGTTTTCTCATTAAATTTACAGGGAAAGTTTGATTTTTGGGAAACTTCTAAAAATTCCTGTAACATTTCAAGGTTAGAAGTGGATGAAACCTGGAAAAAAGATATCATTAAGATAAGTTAAAGTCAATGAAGAATCAAAAGTGGAAATAAAGAAATCCCAAAGTGACAGGGCTTCCTCAAAGTCATAGAAACCACTATTGGCAGCACTGGTCTCCTAATCCTTCTTAATAATTTCTGCACTTTGAATGAATCAACTTTGTATTTGCTTTCAATTCTTGCCTACTGTCTGCATTATTAATTTATTAACATTAATCTATTATTTATATAGATTAATTATTGATAATAACTGATTTATTAATTGTGTTTTCTCTGTGAAAAATTGTATTAGATTAACATTCTACTTAAACACATGACAAAAAAATTGTGAATGGAATAGTAAGCCCAAATAAATTAATATTAGGAAGCAACTGTTGAAAGAACTGTTTATTTGCAACAGAATTCACTCACATAGCAATTCCTTTGATTAAATTTTTACTTTGATTGGGTCCACATAGCAGTCCCAATGCTTTTCACGAAGTAATCTAACACAGCTCAAAGGTCCAATACTGCAGTGAGCTGCTCATGAACAATTCATTAATCACTTACTTTGCAAGATCATATACACTCTATTGAGAAAAATATATGTTTCCTTGTTTATTAGTTATAAATTATACTCCCATTTGTATTTCAGATGCTTTACATCACAAGGCATACTTTCTTTTCTGATTTTTTTTTTTGCTTCAGTTATAAATAACCTTCAGATTTATTCCTTATATTCTCAAGCTCTGCCATTATTACCCCTGTACCAGCCGCAGGCACCTACAGAGTGGTTTAATGTTCCCTGACAGGTTTTTCCCTGACAGCTTGAAAAAACATTTTTCTTCATATGGCTATGTGTGGCATGAAGGAATGCTACAATCTTCCTGAACTGTCCAGCATGAGATGAGAGGATAAATCCTTCATTTTCAGTGTCTTTTCCTAAATATTTTTGATGACAATTCCAGAGTCCGTGAAAGTGGTTTGTGCTATGGCCACTGAGAGTCATCTTTAGCAGTTATTTCAGTCCTAAATGGTGTTCATTCTCCAGCAGTCTGCACTGAATTGGGTCAATGGACCTAATTTTGCTTCTTGCACTGAGGGTAATTGTTGTAGGTAAAGTAGATAAGGTGGGATACTCTCAGGGTTTGCTTCTGTGAGAGGTGGATCAAATTAGCCCATTTTGGCAGTTTATTTAAGCAGCAGAATATTTTGTATGCTTCTGTATTTAGAAGCTGACAGAACTAAAGTTTACATACCAATAACATTGTCATTTATTCCCTTCTGTAGGCAACCTTTTTAAACAAGATAAAAGGTTCCATTCAGTCTCAGGGTGTGTGCACAGATATCCTCTCCTCTCTTCCTTCTTCCTCCCCAGTGACTTAATTTACTTTTTAAACCAGAACAAGCTGCAAACCAGAGAGGGCTGTTGATACTTTGAAAAGGAGGTGAACAAAGTGAGGAGACTCCTCGAGGCAGCCTCAAGCAACCTGTGATGGGAGACCCGAACAACAGCAAGGACGTGGCTAGATGGGAGTTCAGTCTTTAAAACTGTCAGCCCATGACATGCCTGTGCCTCTCAACCATGTGCATTTCCCCCTAAATCACGGCATGTATTCCTTTTACATCTCTTACACTTTTCCCTGAAACAAAACCCTACCAGTGATTTTTTGTAAGCACCCCAAGAGCAGTCAACAGTGCCTGAAATTTAATGCAGCATTTTTTTAAGCTTGCAAATGAAATAGTGATTATGTGGAGCCAAATGCTGTGGCCAGGACTGGTTTTCCTCTTTCAGATATGAGTAGAAAATGTTTCCCTCACATACTAATGTGTTGTGTTGCAACTTCAGGCTTGATCTTGACTAGTATTTAAAGGGATATTACTGGAAAGCATTATCAGAGGCATTTCTACCCTACATACAGGTGGGAAAATTTATACATTCTATTACTGGATAGATTCCATTTTAAATGTACCAGCTGATACCTGTAAAAGCACAACCTTCTGGGTCTCTCTGCTTCTTTAGAATGTATTCCTTGATAAATCTAATTTGCATTTAATTCTAGAAAAGGATACCTTGCTGCCACTTCCCACCCAACCAGACACCAACTGCCCAGGAGGCTGCATATGGAGGCCCTGTAGAGAGACCTGGAAAAATTAGAGTGCTTTTACCACCACTCATGAAATTGAACAAAAACAACAGCTGGATTCTGCAGCTGGATCTGTGGATTGGGGAATGAGTCACTGGAGGGCAATGCCATAGAAAGGTCCTGGTTGATGGCAATTTGAACATGAGCCAGCAGTGCCCTGGAGGGACCTCCCTGTCCTGGGGGCACCAGGGACAGCATCACCAACCTGGCAAGGGAGAGATTGTCCTGCTCTGCTGCAATGAGGTGCCTTCACCTTGAGTCCTCGGGGCAATTTTGGGCGCCACAATATAAAAAAGATAAAAAGCTATTATAGAGCAACCAAAGGAGGTCAACAAAGTGACATGAGGAGAAGCCATTTGAGGAGTAGTTTAGGTTACTTGGATTTTTCAGTGTGGAGAAGACTGAGGGGAGATCTCATTGCAGTTACAGCTTTCTTGTGAGCAGAAGAGATGGGGCAGGCACTGAACTCTTCTCTCTGATGACAAGGGACAGGACCCAAGGGAATGGCCTGGAGCTATGTCAGGGGAGGTTTAGGTTGGATATTAGGAAAAGGTCCTTCACCCAGAGGGTGTTTGGGCACTGGAACAGCTCCCCAGGGCAGTGGTCACCGCCCCAAGCTGTGACAAAGTTCAAGAAGCATTTGGACAATGCTCTCAGGCACATGGTGGCATTATTGGGGTGTTCTGTGCAGGGCCAGGGTATTCTGTTCTTTGTATTCCATGATTCTATAATTGTTGTTCTTGAGAAGCCCTGCTCAAAAGGGAGCACACAACAAAGCAGTCGCCACCCTCCAGGTGCTGCAGGGCCAGCCACAGTGCTGTGAATCCTGACATGGGGGAAGAGGCAAGTGACAGGTAGCTGGAGGAGAGAGGTGCTGGCAAGCCCTAAAGATGGTGCAGAGGTTGAAGCAGAGACTGAATCAGAAAAATCAAAGTGGCAGGTTTTAATTGAACTTGCTCATGATTTATACTGAAGTTCTCCCATGGTGAAACATCCAGCCCCTCTCCACGAGCATGCTGCTCTCCTTCCTTGCATGCTCTGTTTAGCGATGAAGTCACTGACCTTTTCATTGTCCTCATGATGCTTCCAAGTATTGAATGTAGGCTGCTTTCACCTCCCAAATGCTGGCAGTCCTCTTCTTGTTATTAACTATTTTGGGTTCATAGAAATTTTATAAGTCTGCTTCTGGAGGCAAGGAATCAGTGAAAGAGGATAAAAGGTATCAGAATATACTATTAGGATATTAGTGTGAAAAAAAATAGTAAGTGGGAACCTAGATGTTAGCACAGTAAAGAATCACATGGGAAAACCCCTCCTCAGGGTGGGTACAGGCTCATCTGTGCTGCTGGATAATGGTTTCCTGATACATAATGATTTATTCTCCAACATTTATACCATCTTGGGATTCCTCATGGTCTTATGCTTTATCTCCTGAAGACATTGCACCCAAGAACATCTTCAGATATTCCCAGAACATATTGGGCTTTTTTTTATTTCTAACTTTAGATTTATCTATGGGGAGGCATAAAAATCAGAGACTGAATTTCTCATCTATTTTAAAGGAGACATTAGAGTATAATATCTCTGTGATATGTCAGGGGGAAAAAAAGAGGGAATATGTGTAAAAAAAGAAAAAAAGCTCTAAGCATGCTCTAGAGCTGTCATGCAAAATAAAAAACAAAAGCACTTCCATTATGTAAGCTAAATCAGAAAATGTTGCCAGTAAAATGTTTGTTTTCTCATTGCTTTTTCACCAGGAGGTGGGGCTCTTAAGCACCGGATTTATTTGATGATGCGCTGAAAAACTGTGGATAAAATAAAAACCATCTTTCTCTTCCCTTACCTTCTGAAACTCACTGTGTAAATGTGAATAAAAAGCATGAACTTTCTAGATATTTTGAGCATTGATCTCATATTCTGATTCAAAATCTGAATTAACTTTAAAAATTATTTTGCAATGGTTTAAACGAACTGCCTCCAGGAGTGAATGAAGTACCAATAGCTAATTAAAACATTAACTTGGGAGACTGGAAAACTCAGGAGGTTTGTAATTATTACTATTCCCAAGTCCCTATTGTGTCTATT
Source organism: Sialia sialis (assembly GCA_009812075.1). Lineage (NCBI taxonomy): Eukaryota > Metazoa > Chordata > Aves > Passeriformes > Turdidae > Sialia > Sialia sialis. The sequence continues at coordinate 7,772,229 of VRYO01001463.1, read as the reverse complement.
TCTGGGATAGCTCTGAAATTCAGTTACGAGGATTAAGTCACAAAAAGAAATCACAGGGCATTGCAACGCTGCTAATTGCATAATAAAAAGATAAACACATTTAAGGTCACTTGATTCTAATTCTCACAAACTGCCACAAGGGATGAAAGCAGCTTTTCTAAAGTAAAGAGCCTGAGCTGAGGGAAATGCTTATTTTTGGTGCTTCCATGGCTCCTGCTTCACCACATGTGAGGGAGAAGCTGCAGAACCCCTGGGATGGGAAGATAAAGGAAGAAAACATGTGACACTGCAGAGAAGCAGGTGCAGTCCTGAGCCCTCACCTTATGTCCCATCCACTGAGCCAAGATGCCTCAGTGACAGTTCCACTTACCCCTCTTCATTTTCAGAAGGGACATGTAAATGTTGAAGATGTACTTCCTCCTAAGAGATGTGTGAAGGGCATGCTGTCACTGGACAGACTTGCAGCTAGGATACTTTTTGCAGCAAGCGTAATTTAAAGGGATGCTTTTCCCCATCATGCTGTGTTGCAGGCTCTCACCTAATATATCAGGAAATTTCATTATCTCACTCTGCAGATCTGCTTCTCCACCTGCATAGAAAACACATCTGATAGACATCTCCAGAGATTGTCTGTCCTTTCCCTGTCCTCCACCTTCTAGTGGAAGCATTCCTGCACATGGAACCAAGCTGGGATAAGACAATTTTTGAACTCCCATCCAACCTAAGCCATTATATGATTCTAGGATTCAAAAAAATACCCTGGGTATGGCCCACCCTGAAACAGGGCTAAAGAAAAGACCTGAAGTCCACACAGTGAATCTTAACAGACATCCACCTGAGGCATTCCAAGTGTCCTTACCTGGTCACAAGACTTTAATTGCATCCCCAAAGACCTGCCACATCAGAGGTGGACCTGACCTGTTCACAAGCCAAAGTCACAGTCAGGAGCTGACTGGCTCAGAGAAAACCACTAAGACACATTTAGCAGAGAGATGTGACACAGTCACCAAGCAAGGGAAGTCAGGAATTCTCCCCTGTTGGTGCCGTGGAGTTCAGAGGTAGTGACAGAGCTCTGTGTCCTGTGGCAGGCACAGCTTCTGCCAGCTCATCCAAATGCTTCCTCCCACTCACAGCACAGGACTTCCCTCTCCCCCAAGATGACTCATGCATGTTCACTTCCATCCACAGCCCAGGGCCCGCCAGGCACGAGGAATAAAGCACAGGAATGTGGCCTGGGGTGTCCTGGTGAGATCTATCTGCAGTGTATGGAGAGCAGGGAAGTACCAGGAATTTGCTCTCCTCCATGGCTTCATCTAGGTATCAAGCAACATGGAAACTCATTGACAAGAGAGCTTTTCTTATAGTCAGCTTTCTTCTTTTGTGGCCTACCAGAAATGTCAATGTTTTCAACCCCAGGATATTTTAAAGCCATTCCACATTTATTTGTGACCAATAGTTTCAAAGGTTAATAATAATAAAGTTAAATAAGTGTGGATATCTTACTTCTGTCCATAAGTAGAGAGTATGAAGTAGGCAGTGAGAGCTTGATTTTCATATCCATATAAAAACATCAGGATCTGGTCTATTAAAACCTGCAGAAGGGATATAACAAAGCAGATTGCTCTGCTCAGTGATTTAATGTCTCTTGGCATTAGGAAGGAAGGTACTGTGCAGAATCTAGGCTTCAATTCTTGCAATCACAAATCACAAATTTCATACTTTAGTGGGCAAAGATTCCATTTGTTATCTCAGATTAGTCACCCACACTATTACTAAATGGCCCATTGACATACAGGTGCTGTAAATACCAAACCCACTGCCATAATATGCTGATGGTGTAGAGTCACAGACACTGAATCACAGAATTGTTAGGGTTGGAAGGGACCTTTAGAGATCACCTGGTGGAACACCCCTGCCAAGGCAGGCTCACCTAGAGCAGGATGCACAGTAATGCATCCAGGTGGGTTTTGAATGTCTCCAGAGAGGGACACTGCATGACCTCTGTGAGCAACTGTGCAGTGCTCTGACATCTTCAGTCCATGTAAGGAGTTTTTTTCCTCACGTTGAGGTGAAACTTGTGTTGCAGTTTAAGACCATTTGTCCTTGTCCTGCTCATGGGCACCACTGAAAAGAGTCAGGCACCATCCTCTTGGCACCCTTGGAGATATTTATATGCGCTGATAGATGTCCTCTCAGTCTTTTCCAGACTAAACAGTCCCAGATCCCACAGTTTCTCCTCGTAGGAGAGCAGCTCCAATCCCTTAATCACCTTTGTGGACCCTCTCCGGTGGCTCCTTGTCTCTCTTGTACTGAGAACCTCTGTCTTGCTCAGTGAGGCTGAGCAGGATCACCTCTGTTGGCCTGCTGGCATTGCCCTTCCTGATGCAAACACCTGAAAATATTTAATGACAATAATTGGGAAGCAGCAGTACTATAAAGTCCTGGTAGACCTCTATCAGAGTCCACTCTTTGATGCCAAGGCACAGAGCACAGCTTGTATGGGTCAAGAACAGAACAAGAACTGATGTACAACATCTTGGAGACTTTGACCAGAAAAAATTCAGAGTTATCTGTCTAGATATTAAATTCCTATTATAAAACACACTGGACTGGGGGAAGGGCAAAGCCATAAGTTACTCTGAGGAGGAGAGATATTACTGCAGTGTAATGTATAAGCCGCAGATGGGAGTTCTACTGTGGCTTCAATGAAGCCAAAATATCATCCTACAGCACTGAACTCTTAGGTTAGAAATTTTGGGTATAGCACATACTCAGTTGTGTATTTCTCTGCTCCTTACCTGAAGCAGGGGAAATTAACTGACTTACTATTTTATCACTTAACTATTATGAGTTACTAATTCCTTGGTTGTCATTAGTAATTTTTCTTTCTTTTAGTTTCTTCTTAAGTTTAAAATAGAGTAAACCCAGTAAAATCAGAATCTACTTTAGTTTTCACAGCTATTTTTCCCCTCAGCCAGCAGCAAATTTCTAGTCCTGAAACTTTGCTTTACCTCTGGCTAAAATTTCATACTCATTTAGTATTAAAATTTGACAAACTGGAAACATTAAAGTGGAATTATCAAGTAGTTTGAGGCTACAGTTTAATCTACTCTAAAACTGGTGCAATCTAGTAGGAAATGTTGTAGATATACTCTCTGCGCTTAATAAACATTTTTGTTACTTACAGCTTAAATAATTGACCACTGTTTATGCTTGACATTGCAATATTCTTCTTTGCATATAGACATAGCTGAACTGATTTGATTGTGGCATCTTATGGGAAAAGCTGCTGTTTCTTCTGCCTTACACATGACTGAGAAAATTAACGGGTAAAAGCAATAATATAATGAATCTCAATCAGGCAAGAGAAGAGGTGCAAGGCATAAGCAAATATTTGCATTCTGATTTTGATTTGAAGCTATTCTTTTTTGTGGTGGAAATAAGAGAAGAAAACACATGAGCACATCTGGAACCTTCAGATGCAAATATTCACAACTTTTGCTCAACACAGACTTTGGTCCCACCAAAGAGATATTGGAATTTCTAGCACCTTTGTCTTACTAGTAAAATAGGGCAGTAGCTGTCCATAAATTCCCAACTCTGAACGTCATGTATTTCTTTCAAGGATCTTTTGAGCACCAACATTTACAAATATAGATTGGAATTAATGTATTAAATGGGGGGGGGTAGGGGGAGGGGGGGCGGGGTTCAAGGTTTTGGTCAGGTTGCTGTTGTCTTCCTTGTGCCAAAAAGCACAAATCTGTTTCAAGAAAATTCTGTCTCCAGCTTGAGTGTAACATCAGGGCCCATGAAAAAGCCAACAAAAAGCCCAGTTATTATGATTTTTGCTGCAGAACATGAATTGAAGGGCATCCACCTTAGCCAAAAGAAAATTAAAAGGACAAAAAGTGCAGTGGATTTATTTTAAACATTCTTACAGTGTACCAGTAATGAAGAAAAAATGATGGATGCTATAAAAGTAGTAGAAAATGTGCTTGTGAGCAGAAGTCAAAGCTCAGTTTGGTTTTCCTGTGCCAGACTGTTCTTGCTGTACTGTATTCATCTATGATGACCATTTATGATTTCAAAAGTTTTCTAAGTGTTCCTAGTGTAGGAAACTGCAGAGTGTGATAAAAATTGGCATAAGGGCACACCCAGCTCCTGATCCCAGTTTCTCAAATTTGAAATGGCCTCAGAAGAGATTTCATTTGGAGCTGCTCTCTGAAGGCAGCACATCTCTGCTCATACCATCAATCAGTTTATAAATTCTTCCTATAGCATGGGATCTTTGCAGTAATAACGTGCTTTAACATCTTAATTTGTGCTGCAACACAGTCCAAAGACACTTCAGTTCTGATGGGATACATAACAATTGAGCTCATAAAATAAATCCCAATAAACTGAGTATAAATGCTCCTTTTAGCTTGAGGACAGCATAAATTATTTTGAGAATCAGTAAACATGAATAGCACCTTTTTAATTGTTAACTTTTCCACTTTTAATATAAGTAGACTTTAATTCTTTTGTTTCTTGTGAAACATAGTTGAGAATATCTCCTAGAAGGAGAAAAATATGTGACTTCTGTAACCATGGAAAGCCCATCTCAGAATCTTTGCTGAGCTGAAGCATTCATTGAAACATGGCTTGCTTTTAATGTGAAGAAATGGAAAACAGCTTTTTTTTAAATTTTTTTTAACTGCTTTTGAATGGCTGGTACATATTTCTGTATTGATATGAGCAGATGTTACAGTGTGGTTCTGCCTGGCAGGGCTCAATAAATGTTTAATGGATGATGGGCATAAAGTTCCTGTGTTGTAAATGTTACTAGAACATGACCCAAAAAGAGCATTATAGATGGTGGTACATGAATGGCTGTATGCATATGTCCACCTTTTGCTTCCCCAGAGCATAATTTAGCAAGATATCCCTTCACTATTCACCCCTTCCAAACGTACTTCAAGCTGTAAAAATAAACCCATTTATGTTCACCTTTATACCTATTTTACTTTGTTTCATTGATGCTGATGTAACCCAAGAGACATGCCTTTCACTTCTTCAGAGTTTATTAGATTTACAGGGTATATCCAAGAACTTGCCCTGAGAAAGGATTAGATTCAGAGTAGGCTTGCTACCAAATAAATAAATCTGCCTTCAGTTTAGTTTTTTCTGAGTTAGGCAGATACAAAGAAACCTTGCACTCCAATATGTACAAGGTTTGGTGTATTTTTCTACTACCATAAGAAACTCTTTTCTTCTTCACTGTTCCAGTATGACAGAAGCCTTTTTTATTGATTTTTTTTTTTTTAAGAGCTAGAGACCATTAAACACCATTGAAATGAGAAACAAAATCCAACAGAAAAACTCAAAACCTGGGGAGGTGAAGGCCTTTTCCCACCCTATCCAATATGAACTTGGTGTCTTATACATAAAAGAGAAAAAATAGCCTTTGAAAAAGGCAAACATGAGTAGGAGGAAGCCATAGAAATCAGACTTGGCCAGCCTGTACAGCAGAACAGAACTTTGTGGGTGTTCATACTTTCCTGAAGCAAAAATGTAATCCACAAAATAAGCACCAGTGCCTGCTCTCACTCCAGCCCTCACTCCTGTTTCATCCACCCCTGCTCAAGAAGAGCAAACAGAAACACCAACTGTTTCAGAATAGTAGCACATTTCAGTGTGGTAGAAGATGAGATACGAAGCAGAGGAAGAGATTGGACTTTCTGAAAAAACCCCAAGGGACCAGTAAAGTTGCTTTTCTTGGATGACTTTCCGTTGTTCTTACTCGTAGCAGGAACAACAAAGACATCTGGAGATGTTTGGCAGGTCCCTTTCTGCTGGCAAGGTACCTCATCTGCTGAAATTCCTCTCCCCCCAATTTCTTACATAATTTGGTTTTATGCAATTTAATTTACCTGCCCTTGTGTAGTCCTCAAACCTGATTCTTTTTACAATAGAGCCCCTTTGCATTTCCTTGTCTTCATAAAGAGGATTTATATTTTAATTTGCATTGTTCTGAAGGAATTCTGTCCCATCAAAGCGCTGAGAAAAATAGTTTAATGACTTTGAAAATCTGCCTCCATGCACTGTGTCTGGTTTACTTTACCTCAGCATCCCTGGCACAGGTGTATTCCTGTCCTCCAAAGCCTTCATAGCTGCAGCGTCCTCAGTGGAAGAGCTCTGAATTCCTGAATAACCTGTCAGTCCAGAAGGCTGCTGAGGCATTTTCACACCTACTTAATTGTAGTTGGTTAGGTTGGGATCACATTCTTGAATCACCTGGAGTCCCCATGTGAGCACGTGAGACTGCATGACTTTGCTTTTAATGATTTAGAAACCCATATGTGGGGTCAACATTCTGTAATTCTGGCACATATAAAACATTTTACTCACTTGACAGGCCAGATAAAAACTTGAGAAGCAGAACTTGTGAACTTTGTCTGGATAAAGAGATTCTCTATTTCTACAAAGTCATTGCTTGCATCCAGCTTGCAGATGGCTTCCCATCACTTAGAGTGACGAGTTCCTTGCTGTGTTCATCATCTGGATACCTGGCTATCATCCCCAGCTGGGGAACAGAGGAGTGAAGGATGATGCACTTAGAGACAGCATGAGATCATAGGAGTTACTGCTCATTACCACTTCTCAGACCACAAGCCTAGATGCTATTCCAGTGCTGCACTTTAATAAGCCAGGCTTTTTCTTTCAGCCTTCTTTTGTTTCTGATTTCCTTTTACCTTCTTTTTTTCCTCCACATTCTTATGCTGAATTTTATTAACCTCTGAAGCAGTGTAAGATGTGCTTTATACCTTCTCAGCAATGTTCCCTTGCTTGTTCTTTCCTTTATATGGATTTTTCAGTTATTTGTTTTTTTCTCAGGGGAATATGCTGAGCTGTATTTTGCTCAACAAGAAGCAAAGAATGGCGTTTCTATTTTTATATGGGTTCTTTTCCCCTAAATAAAGTCAGGGTATATAAAGAATTAAAACAGGTTTGTAAAGTGCATGTTTTCCACACTAGGGAGATACAGACAGTAGAAGCACTTTAACTGGTAAGAAAATGGAAAAAACCCGTGGTATGAATGCAGCTGTACTGTAAATGTACTTTTTGTTACCAGTAAAGGAAAGTAATCCACAAAATACACAAAGAAGGCACAAAACTGTTGGGTTTGTTTATTGTGTTTTTTTCTGTATTATTCTATTCACATTAGTTGACCTCCTGATATTACTTGGGAAAAAACACAGCTTGAAAAAACCCCACATGAAAATTGTATTTCTGTGAAAACAAGATGAGAATAGTTTTACTTAGCAAACCAATGAAATTTCAGTAAATATAAATAATGCCATGCAGATATGACATAGCAAATGCATGCGCTGTATTACTTGTAAGAACTGTGTAAAGGAATGTAAATACAAAATGAAAAGAACGATTCCTAAGAAAGAAATAATTAGTCTTAGTGCAAAAATCTTACCTAATTTATCTAAGTTCAATAAACTGAATTTCAAGAATATTTTAATATCTCAGACAGGCAGTTTAAGAGTCCCATGCTTCAAGGACAAAAGAAATTATTCAGAGAGCCAGGACCATTTTTTTTTTTTTTTTTTTTAACTTCAATCAATATTCTGAAGCATTTTAATCTATAAAAGTGTAATAAGATATGATTACACTGTTTCCTTGCAATCTAAATCAGGGAAAGATTTTGTTTATGTCTGCTTAGCAATTAGGTGATTTCTTCTAAATTTTTGCCCATCTAAAGCCTTGGCTCAGTTGTTTCTCACACTTCTGATATTGTCTGGTCCTAGAAATTTCTCAGTCTAACTAGCTGACATGCATTGCTATAAGTGAATGTATATATGCTAATCTCATACTCTTACCCATTCTGCCTGCAATGGTTGTGATATACAATTTTCTACACTATTATTTAACATGAAGAATTAGGATAAAATTACGGATACACATAGGAGCTTCCATTGGCACAGCTGTTCCAGTGATTAATCACATGCTCAGACCCAGACCAGAACATCTATTTCAGCCAAAACTTTTCAGATGAGTCTCAAAATCTTCTGACTTACCCTGTTTAGGGCTAATTTAGCCCACTTAGCCTGACTAGGATTTAGCAAAAATCAAGGACTTCATAAATTTAGTGAATTTAGCACATCACCTGTTCCAAGTCTCAGAAATGGAGTGATAAATCACTCTGACAAAGTGCCAGAGATTCCACTAAGACAGCAGGTGCTGTGGGATCATGGCCACCCAGCCTCGTCTGTGGCTGATCAGAGGGTGGGTTTGCTTGAACTAATTGAAATGAAGACAGTTGATATAGACAGGCTGAGAAAAAGCCAACAAATAGAGAGTTCTAATTTATACAGGTAAATTAGGTAAATACTGAAGAAGATTATGCTTTTGATAATTCATTTCTTTCACCTGAGATCTGTGATAGTCAGGGCTAGGAATGTGTGCCATCCCAGCACTAGAGAGGGCAGTTCCTGATGTCCCTTGTCTTGGGGATGGAAATGTTTGGGCTAAATCACAGCATTGCTATCAGGGCCGTATGCAAACCAGGAGAAATTTGCTGCTGTAACACACAGTTCTATTAGGGCCACTAAAGAACTTGGAAGTTTGATAAATGCATGGGTTCTTTCTGCCGTTTGTGGATGTGTTTTTGTCTTTATTGCACTTCAAAGAACCCAAAGGTTTCATTTGTTTGAATCTATAACAATGTGGTGTGGTCAAAGCTCATTATTATTCTAACCATTAATGTTGTGTGGCTTGAAGAAACAGGGTTTTTTTTCCTCTGGTTACATCATTTCAAGGCCTTTCCATTTTTAAAGGAGCAGGTCATACAGGAGATACTGCAAATTTGGGTTTTAGAGGGCCTCAGAAGATATTGCATCAGCTGCGGTGAAAGGATTTCATAATGTTCAGCAACTTCATAGCTCTCCACCAGTCATTAATAGTCTTTCTGGCAATCATGAAGGAGATCTACAATTGGAACTGAACAAACTAATACATTTACTGAACAAAGATTACAAGAACTGAGAGAACCTGAGTAGCGATACCACTTACAAGTCAGAGAGTTCTAGCTATTATAAATTTTCAATGCATTAATGATGATGCATCTTTCAGTGATTTCAGGTTTGGTTTAGTGGGGAGAATAAGAACATGCCTTTTCAACAAAGCTCAGAGGAAATGTAAATAGAGTTCTATTTCCTCACTAATGCTTAGGAAAGCACTGTGATTTCCAGGATAACTACCACTGTCCCTTGGAGAATGTTGGTGCTGCTCTAACAGATGCAGTTAAGAGTATTGGAATGCAAAAATCAATTGAGTGAACACTCAGCAGAGATCTCTGTCCCTACTGATTCCTCTTTCCTTTGGAGCGAGTTGGTGTCCCTAGAGAGCAGGGGATCTTCATGGTCCATGAGTTCAGGGACAGCAATCTTTTCTTGAACTGCAGCTTATGTACAAGATTCCTCTGAGCCACACCTGTGCACACCTGTGAATCCCAAAGCAGATTAACAGGATCACAGATCTCACCTGGAACATTTGGCATATTCAGAGAAAGTGCTGCAATGAGAATCAAATACTACTTTTTGCTGACATCTTGAGATATTGATTTATACAAAAATAACTTTCAAGCCAATAAGGTAAACAGCAAGATAATTATTATACACTTCGTGTGAATAGCATAGAGAGATAGATAGAATACAGTAATGATAGATGCTGAAGGGAGCAAAATCCATTTTCCACAGGATCCTTAACACCAGGGAAATCTGTGAACCAATCATATGAAGAGTTCTTTGTTGAGCAAGTCTTTGGCATAAGGGTGAATAGAAGCTAGAAAGGTTTCATGCCTGCGCATTACCAGCTTTTTCAAAATGAAACCCATCTTTGTCATTATCCAAATAAAATAAGAAAGATATTAAATAGCACAAAAATATTCCTTATGACATTCAATGAACTAAAATATTCTCAAGAATGATAGAAAGTAATTCCAAGAGAGGCAGACTTCCTTAGTGGAAGACCATGGTTACATTTGTAGTTTAGCTACTATTGGATATTCCTGACATTAGAATTCTAGTATTTCTCCTGAGTTTTAGGGATGTAGTTGTGTCCTTGAGTGGTGCAACCTATATTCCAAGGAATAATGGAAATAACTGCCTCAGCCATAAGAGATTCCAGATTTGCTGTCATGGACTCCTTTGGACAAGACATCCTTGAGAGTTCCAACATCAGTATTTAATAGAAGGGCTGTCAGCCCAGTGAAAAAATCACCTCTGCACATTTTAAATGTGCTATTTTGTATGAAGTAGAAGCACATTTTGCCTGTTATTAAATGACCACTCTGTAATGGCTTTTTGTGCAGTAATTTCACGACTATAACGTGCACCCTTTTGACTAAAATTTTGATTGAATCCCAAAGTGTGCCTCATAATCCATTGTGCCTTATATATGGACAAATTTTGAAATTGGTCACTCAGAAATGTGAGCTGAGCCATGGCAGCCGCAAGAGCAGCCACAAAAGCCGTGCCAGCCGGTGCTGGGAGCAGGCGGGAATGCCGGGCCCACAGTGTGGGGAGGGCGCCTGGGGCTGCATTTAAAGGCTTCGCCAATCCATGAAAAATGTTTGCAAATTGAGCATCTGCCAGTAAACCCCACGATGACGCGATTCCATTACTAATTTGTTACTTTGTTGCACACGTGAATCCTCGCTTCTTTTTTTAAAAGGGTGTGCCTTATAGTTCGGTTTGCCTTATATATGGGCGAAGTTCAGAAAATTGCTGACAACCCGGAAATGTGCTTTATAATCTGGTGCGTCTTATAGTTGTGAAATTACTGTAACTTACAGGTAAAGTAAGAGAGACATCTCTCTGCAACAGAGCAAGAAATGGGTCTTACTCCTTGTTTCTCCCTCTAACCAGTACACTATGAGTCTGCCTATTAGCAGGGAATGTTTAGGTAGAAAAGTGATAGGGACTGATATTGTAGCTTCATTTTCCTCTTCTACACCCTGCTTAGATTCCAGGTATTCCCAGTCCTGGCAAAAATTTTGTCTTTCTATAATATTTATAGAGCAACTGGGATTTGAGCTCTCTACAAGACACCTTGTTGAACCATACCTATATTTGACTAACTTCTGTGTCTTGTGAATTTTTTAAGTGAAAATTGCCTGTTAAAAATGGGCATCCAGTCCTTTTCATTTGCTGTGACTGGAACTGTTACCTGAGAGAGAGATTTTGGATACAATGTTCAGCAGTTATCCCAGCCTGCAATGAATATGATGCTAGATTGGAAAATTCAGAAAAGGGCTTGTGAGGATGATTAGAGGTCTGAGAATTTTTTCTTTTTTTCTTTTAGTGCAGGATTTAGAAACCTGAATGTATTCTGTTAAAAATAAAAAAGTAAGTATCAGATTTAATTAAAGCCAGAATTACCAATGGGGTGAATATTTTGGATGCCACCGTCCTCCTTATTCTAGGAGAGAGAAGTTATTCAGAATTAGTGCTTAGAAGATAATACCAGACAATACAATTTTAGACACAAGCCTTTACTGCTAGCACTGAGTAGGAAATTATGAAAAAAAAACTGCCTCTTTTTTTTTTTTTTTTTTTTTTTTATTTTTTTTTTTTTTGAGTCTCTAGACTCAATCTTTGTTTGAAAAATAATGGTTCAGATACAGGAATTCCACAGTGAAAACTACTGCTTGTGTTGGCCAGGAGCTCAGTTCAGATCAGTTCTTAAATTCACAGCTCTCTGAAGTGAATCATGGATCCTCTGAATAGACCACAAGGAAAAGAGCACAGAGACACAGGACAAAAATGGAGTTGGAAATGGAGAGCAGTGGGGTGATATGCCCAAGGTCATACCATGGGTGGGAAAAATCAAAAATAGAAGATAATCTTCCTGTTTGTCATGGTATTCCTATATTTGTTTAGCCACAGAAACAATTATAGTAACCAGGACTTATCAGGAAAGTGTTTTTCTTTTTTTAAAACTATTGATTTTTTTAGAAATAGAAAGCAGACAACTGAAGACTGTTTCAAAATCTTTGGCTGAAACTCAAAAGTTCTGATATCAAAGAATTTGCAGTTTGCAGTCACTGTGCCCTCAGCAATTTTGATTTTTTTTTTCCTGAACAGGATTCCCACTTCACATATTGTGCTTTTTTTCTCCTGTTCTTATTGAGCTACTTCAGTGTGTCAGGAGAGTCCCACAGTCAGAAGCACCATATGAAAGAGGGGTACAGGTCAGTGAGCCTGAAAATAGGAGGAAAATAAAGGAAGGGAAGCAAATAAACTATGACACCAGGGAGCAGATTGGCAAGGTTTTAAACAAAATTGTGTATTCCACTCACCAATATTCAGATTTTTTCTAAAAAGGTTCATTTTTAAAATTAAAAAACATTATCCAAAGCAAACCAAAAAAATTTCCACACAAAGTATGCACTTAAAAAAATATATGGATTTTACAAAATATTCCTTTCTTCTTTAAAAAAAAAAAAAACAAAGTCAGGTATTCTAATGACTGTCACTGGTAAAAAAAAAAAAAAAGTCATAATTTCAGTGTTTTATTATACAAAAGCCCAGATATTTACCTGATATGTCTTTATTACACAGGGTCTCATAAAATCATATTTTCATCTCTGAATATAATTAGCAATCTACTTGCTGAGATCATGATGAAGGTAAATAATTTCACAGTAATTTCACACTTATAAGCCGCACCTGGTTATAAGTTGCACTTCCAGGTTGTTGGAAAGCTCACGGAATTTGTCCATAAATAAGCCGCATAGGGTGACAAGCCACACTTTTTCTTTTTTTTTTTTCAGCAAGGATCCAGCTCTGTCTGGTCCCGCCCCATTTCGGGCTGGCACAGCTCCGGCCAGCTCTGCCCCTGCCGCGGCGGTGGCTCCGAGAGGGGCTGGGCCCTGCCCTGCTGCAGCAGAGGCTCTGAGAGGGGCTGCCCCCGACCCTGCAGTGGCAGCTCCCGCCCTGCCCTGTCTCACACTTCCGGGTTGGCACTTTGCCAGAATTTGTCAATATATAAGCCGCACCAGGTGAAAAGCCGCACTTCTGGGGTCGCCTCGAAAATTCAGTCAAAAAGGTGTGGCTTATAAGCGTGAAATTACTGTAAGTAAAAGAAACTTCTGTTAAAATTATACATACAATTTAAAGAATGGAGGTGACATTTTGCTTTATGAAAACTGACTGACATAATTCAAATAAAGGTATCACTGTGACAAAAGTTTAAAAGTTTTCAAATCAATGTATTGTTATGTAAAATTATACAGTATTATAAAATAAAATAGCAAATATAATTATATATTATAACAAATATGTAGATATATCTCATCATACATTTCTAGATGCTATTAAAGATATAAAATATATAATTCTTACGACATTTAAATTAATTTTATAGTAGTTTCAAATGTTACTTTTATTTAATGGTACTAAGATTAAATATTGGCATACCATTAACGAAACAGTTCTCCATAAATTTTGTTGATATTACTGTCAGATGGGAAACTTGTAGCTTGATTTAATCTGGAAAAATATGGGACTTAAGTTCCCATGTGAAGAAAGTTATTAATGACTGGATAGATTCAAGTTTCCATGACAACATATTGCTGTGCTGGATCAAGTGGGACTTTACAATCATAAATTGCTTTAACAGTTGAGTTCAGCACGAAATAGAACTAATGTACCATTAGGAACTGACTTGAATCTGCATAGGAATTAATAAAATCATTGGATCATTAAGACTAGAAAAGCCCTCTAAGGTCATTGAGTCCAAACCGACAAAACACCAATACCTGAACTAAACCACAGCACTGTGTGCCCCATCCAGTAAATTCTTAAACACTTCCAGAGATGGTGTCTCTACACTTTCCTGGGCAGTGTGTTCCAGTGTTTGACCACCTGTATGTTCAACCTGAACCTCCCCCAGTGCAGCTTATAAAGGTGAAATCCTTCTGCTTCCTGAGGCTCTGCAATCGCAGCTTTAGTCACAGGGGATAGACACTGAATCCATTTGTTTTTCCACCTGGGACAACTCTGAGACTGGGACCCAGCATTGTCTTGCTCTGGGACATTCTCTAATAAAATACATTGAGTATGGGGGTTGTTCCATGACAAAATAAAATTCTGGCCATTTCACACAAATCCTTTTCACCTCTTGCTCTAATGCTATATCTCTTTGGCATTTCAATTCTGGATGCTAATCTGCAGAAAAATGCAATCATCATTGGAAATGGTAAAATTCTTTTTAGATTCTTATATCTCTTTTTCTATCTGGATAGTTTATTAGCTTAGTTCCTTGTGTTCAGTCTTGGTTTTCTCTCTTAAATACCTTGTCTCCTCAAACACCTTTCTCCCACTGTATATTGTCTCAATCTGAGACAGATTAGAAGGAAATGTTCCTGAAAGGAGCATAAAGCAGATACAGGGGATACAGGATCATAAAGTCACCCCAAGATATATACTTATCAGCAGCTTCCTGTGATGGATGTAGGTATTGAGGGAGTTAATGAAGGCAGGATTAATAAGGATGGAACCAGTAATTGTGGTGAGAGTTTGTGTGACAGCAAATTTGATGGCCCAGATTTCATGGTCCAAATTTACCATTAGCAATCGACTTTATGTGAAATTCACTTAGGGCACCTTGTTATTTCTGTGATGCTTCTCCTCTGTCATGTTTTCTGTATCTTGTCTACTTTGATGTGTCTATTTTGGGGTAAGTCTTTCAAGGGCTAGCACAGAGACAGTCATGTTCAAAATGAGAAATGAGAGATCACTCCGGCACGGAGGCTGAGCTCAGCTGATGGGACTCAGGAACATGAACATTCTTACACAGTGTTAGGAAAAGTAATGGAGACCACAGTGCAGGTAATCTTACTTCAGTGGGTCTCCATCTGACATAGATCACATTTCTGCATTGCATCCATCAAAAGGAATTTCCTGTCTCAAGACTGGAAAAAGCTATCTTTGTAATGAAATGAAAGTGTAAAAACTATGTTCTTCTGAATTAAATAATGGTTGTATTACATTCACTAAGTATTTTTTTAAACCTTATTTAAACTCTTATCCAAAACTAAAGATTACTGCAGTATAAAAATTAAACCAGCTGCCTTAAAAAAAACAACAAACCATCATTTTGAACATCATTTCTTTGACGTCTCTGGTGAAAGAGGTAGTGTGATACAAAAAACAACCTCTTCAGCAAGTGTTGGCAAAGACAGAAGTTAATTTGATTTCTAAAATAATATTTAGTATATTTGAAGCTTGCATTTTCTTGAATTTCCATAGTGATCAAAGGCCATGCTTTTGATATTAACTCTGCATTTGAAAGAGCACTAAAACGAATTAAAAGTCAATATCAAGTCATTGAACAAAGAACTATTATGTTGGAAAAGTACCAATCTTCTAAAGCAAAATGTCCTTCATCTGTGAAAAAAATACGTTATTTATCTTAATTTGAAAAAGCATCATTGTTTTCACATTTTTTTGGGTTCTGTTTCCCAGTGCAAATAGAGTGGTAGGTGAGATTCAATTAAGGCCTGATTCCATAGCTTTAAATAGAACAGATCTTGTCTAGCTGTGAAATTATAATTTATTTGCTAAGTAGGCTGTGTGCTGGTGCACTGGGTGAAGTTCAAACCTATTTGAATGACTTTTTTATTTCAGGTTTTTATACTTATGTAGTAAATCCTATTCATAGAATCCTTTCTCATTTTTTTTCTTTCTGATTAAGAGAAAATGCTAAACACTGAGCAGGGAATGGCAAAAGAAAGTACTGTTTTATGCTAATGGATATCTAAAGCGGCCCATGAGATAGAAACAATTGAGAACTACTGAAAATGAAATCTCACAGAGATTATGCTAATGGAGATTTTCATTTTAAAAAGATAAATTTTGATGTTTTTTCCTACTGAAGTATTGTAATTACTGTAAAAGTGAAGCACTAAACAGAATCTAATGACCAATCCTATCTTGTATAACTTAATAGTCTTTATATAAAAAAACATTACATGAATTTTCATCTACAAGAAGACAGATGTGATTATTCTAAATCAAATTGAATAGGATAGATATGATCAATATACTCATGCAAAGGCTCCAGAGGACTGGAAGTTGCTTAATGTGAAGCCAATAGATCTTTGAA
Source organism: Sialia sialis (assembly GCA_009812075.1). Lineage (NCBI taxonomy): Eukaryota > Metazoa > Chordata > Aves > Passeriformes > Turdidae > Sialia > Sialia sialis. The sequence continues at coordinate 7,756,068 of VRYO01001463.1, read as the reverse complement.
GGGAGACTCCAGGAATTGTAGAGTAATGCTGTGAGACCCAGTAGTGCCTGTAATGAAGAGGAGAATTGATGGAGACATGGATAAATAGTGGATGTGTGCCAAGGTATCCTTTGGAAAAGAATTCAACCCTTACATGCCTGCAGGGGTACTCTGAAGAGCCAATAAAATATGTGGGCTTAACAATAATATATTTATTATGACTTGTTGATATATTTATTTCAGCTTCCAAAGGATATTCAATAAAAAGCCAAAGAAAGGCATAAAGTAATCTTGCCTAAATAAAGCTTCTGCAGTATAAAAAGGGAGCTCCTTTTCTTGTTGAATTATTTGTTAATTGTTAGGAAAACAGGGATAGCAGGAAGCAGACAGATTTACAGCATAGGTAGGTCAGTGGCATAGTTCCCCAGTGTCTACCCTGAGAAAGGGATGTGAATAATGAAGCAAAAATTTGCTAATTACAGTAAGTAATTTATGGTGAGGAAGACAGGAAAGTTGATGGCTTCTGGAAGATATTACAACACTGAATAATGCAGCAGTAAAAAAACAGATGACATTCAATGCAGGTGAATTTTAAGTGAGGTTCAATCAGTAACAGTCCAAACTTTACATTAAAAAATGATTGGTTTTGACTGGCCTGTCATCTACTCAGGAACAACACCTGGGGTTACAGTACATAATTTTGTCAAAATATTAACTTACTGACAAGCAGTGTCATTAAAGCAAGTGGAATATTCAGGTTTACAGGGAAAAAAATAAGTTAAAGAACGTAATTCTACACTTCACAGGCCCACAGTATGCCCATGTGTTCAGTAGGATATGATATTATGATATTCTCATCCCTCCAGCACCCCCTTAAAAAAAAAAAAAAAACAAACAAAAAACCCCCAAAAAACTAAAAAAAACCCCACAAAAAAAACAGGAAAATAGGAAAACTAGGAAATAGTTTTAGAGCAGAAAAAAAAAGGTCTGGAACAGGTTCCGCATCCTATGTAGGGCAGTCTTTTCAACCCGCAAATAGCCAGTTCAGGACAGTATTACTGACACCTATAAATCATAGGTGTCCTAAAAAAGATGGATGGGGATCAACTTTTTGTTGTCTTTTCTGATACAAAGCCAAACTGCCTGATAGAAATGAACCTGAAGGAAACTAGCAAGTGGAAAATTGAAAAAATATTGAAGACAGCAGCTTTCACACAGGATGGAGAATCTTCCCAGACTGCCATTTACAAGGACAGCTGTCTGTTTCTGGGAGTCACTGAGTCATCTAAATGGATCTATGATCCCATAAACTGCTGGAGGCAAGGAGAGTATTTTTGGGAAGGATTAGTATTTGCTGCATAATGCCACCTCCCAGATAGTCACTGGTGGTCACTGTCAGAGATGAAATAGTGGAATAACTGCATCACAGTTCTGACACAATATGCCTATTTTTATATGGTCATTATCAGGACAGACCTGCATACTGTGGTTAAGTATACATCATAAAGAGGTCATTTTTTCCTTTGGAGACAATGCACTAGAGTGATTTAAAAATAGATGAAGTATCCAAGGAGCATACTTGAAAAGATCAGTCTTTTGTAAAAGCTTCAGAAATTATCAACCTGTACATACTTTCTGAGGGTGCTAAATCATATATTTTTTGTAGTATTTTCTTTTAATTAAAAAACCCCATATTCTATTACTTGTTAAAGCAGAAGTACTAAAAAGAAATGGACTTTCATATAAATTAAAGAGATTTCTCTATTTTTCTGCAAATTTAGTAAGTATTAAATGATGTATTAAATAACTATGTGGCACTTGTGCTTTTGCAGCTGTTGGTAAGGACTCGATTCAGTCAACTGTGTTTGAGTACTTAGCACTCCTTGAAAGTGGTTCATGAGACATCCTCAAGGGTCTGGCAGATACAGCACAAAGATCAAGCCAGACATTTCTGTAACAGGAACTTAAAATCCGACTGTGGCAGCAAATGGTGCCAATGATGAACTGCAACATAACTGTCTCTTTTGCACCTATCATCCCTCATGATGCGACTTAGCCCAAAATATCAATGAAAAAAACATAATCACCCTTTTCATTTGAATTAAGAATTTCTAAATGGACAATCACATTCTCCATTTCTGTTAGGATGCCACATAGGTCCAAATACAAAACCAAAAAAGTTCTGGCTTAATGTTCATTGCTAACCAACTTTGTCACTCATTTTTTTGTTCTTTTTATAAATAACATATTTTTATCTTTCTGTAATGTGATAGAATGTGCAGAATTTATTTGTTGGGCAAAATGTTTACAGCTCTGTATCAGTTTTTTAAATGGAGAATACTGGCATCAAAGTTAATTCTGTATTTATTAGTAGAGATATATCCCAGTAAACAGCAACTTCAAAGAATCAAACAGTAATGAAAACTTGTCATTAATTAAGCATTTGACTGAATGTAATTCTAGGAAGAAGAATTTTAGGGAGTCATAGTTAAATTTAATGAGATTGAGCATCTGAACTCTACTCCACACAGGTGGCAGCAGCAAGATGTGCCACTGACAGCAATGGAAGTGTAAACATAGAACATAGTCATTTTTCTTCTGACATGAGCCAAATTTTGTTGTGCTCTCGCCCTTTCCTCCATCTTTTTTGCCTGCTTCCACAATAAGGCATCTGTTGGGTTGCATATTAACATGCTAACAATTTTAAACTATTACATGTCCAGTCATGGAGTTTACTCATTTTCTTAGACAAGGATGAACTTTGTGAAAACAGCGTTTCAGAGAGAAAATCCTGAGAGGAACCAGTTGCTGGCTATCATACCCTACTGCCTCACACACACTGTGTGCTTTAACTGATCCAGTGGCAATAGGATGGAAATCTGTCATCCCTGCATTACCAACACAGGGGAAATTCACTTCCTTTTTCCAAAAATTGTAACTGGAAGAGCACTGCTAGCCACTCCAAAAGGCACACCAGTTTTGCTGCCAACAGAATATCTGCAGCTGCAGGGCATCAGTATTTTACCAATGAGAAATAACATGAACATAGCACCAGGTTTGCACTGGTATCTGCAAAAGTGACTTTTTCTACCCCTGTTCTCATACTAGCCCCACCGAGATGACTCACTTAAGGACTGGGCTGGAGGAGCTGAGTTGGGTAGGAATGGGAAAAATCCTTGGTTCTGATGTCTTAGCTCACTTCTCTTTGTAACAGTTGGATGTCAAAATTCACAACCCATTTCCCTTTGCTGTCAAGGACTGTGCAAGGACAAAGTAATAGCATACATAGTGAGGCATTTAGATGTGACTTGGTGAGTGTACTTTGGAGCAGGCTGAGGCTGGATAAAGTACTGTATTATCCTCCCATAACTTCCATATGCATTAGAGCACAATGATAGTAATGCACTCACTGCCCTATTTTCTTAATCCTCTTGCTTGGGGAGCTGTGGCGTGGGCAGAAATCAAGATTAAAAGATAGGAGCCTAGATAACTGTGCATAGCTAAGCCCTGAAAATATTAATTTTTGTCTTTGAACTGAGCTAGTCATGGTGGGGAGTAAATTAATGTAGGATTAGAAACACTATTTTATACAAGATGTGATACAGGACTAAACTGAAGAGCCTCGTTCCCTGTTAATTAAACCACACATTTCATATTGTTAAAAAATAGTGATTTAAGGAGGAGAGCTGCAAATTAGAAAATGATTTTGTCTGGTTATGTTTAATTTTAATTAACTGAAAACAAACTAATTGGGCAAGTGTTTCACAACATAGAACTTTTAAAAGGAGAGTTGAAGGTTATGCATGATTTGTGGGTTACATTTTAAGTACAACTGCACTAAAAAAACACTTCTAAATAAATACTCTAGCCTTAAAAAAAAGGATTTAAAACATTTTACTCTTAGCTTTTTATAAAAACATTTACTTAGCATAAAATGAATAGTTAAATATTTCTTAACTCCCCACTACATATTTCAACAAACACAACTGACCATTTCATTTTGTTTTAGTTTGAATTCTACAAAAAACACCCATGCAGTGAAGTACAGCTCAACTATCATCAGCATTCTAGAGGGGTCATCCTGTGCTAAGGTGTGTCTTTAACATTACACAGCCTTCAGAAGTAAAAATCTCAATTCAGTGATGAAAGGGGAAGCCTAAGCAATTAATTTGATTATCAGGAAAAAAAATCATGTGAATCCCACCTTCTAGATTATTGGTACCACTTTTGTTTCAGGTAGATAACTTTCTACATTATATTTGTTTGCCAAAGTAGGAGTGATTCTTGACATGTTAGATTATCTGCAGAATTCAGTGGGTTTGGATCTCCTTGGGATTGACAATGTGGATGTTTCTGTTGTAAAAATCTAAAGTTCTATATCATCCTGGAACATCAGCAACTCACAAATGTTACATATATATACTATGAATAATAGAAAACATAAAATTGGAGGTAAGGCATTAGAGAAGTAGTTGAGAATAATGACTTAATATCTTCAATATCTAGGTGAGAAATGATGAAGACTAACATTTTATTCTTATTTGTATCTGATATTTATTTACAGCCAATTTCCCTCTAATTTGATTGTTTCTACTAAGCGTATCTGCTACTCTCTTTTCCTTCAACAATGGTACTTAAAATCATTAATTATTTGCCATTGCTTGTGCTTCTCAAGATGATTTTTCTGCTGTGGAGAAAAAGAATTTTCCTGTACTAAGATTTTCTTTACTGAAGATTTTAAAGTCTGTAGAAATAGACTGGGCCACTTGGCTCTGGAAGGATCAATCTCTATGGACTGCAACCCCATGATTAAGAGCTAACTCTAGGAACAAAAAGGTGTTTAAGATATGTCTGAGAGGGGGAGATAACAGAAGAGTCGCAGTGTGTTAGTCTGGTCAATCTGCCGTGGAACTGTCAGAGAGGAAAGGATGTGAACTTCATGAGGTACCCAGGTGGAGTTCAGTGGGATGAGAGGAAGAAGGGGAATATGAAGTGCTGACACTGCTTACAGAGAAAGGAATTATGAATTTTTGGAAATTTCTCTAAACTGACATTTCTGTTTGTAAATTAAACATTTTCAGGTTTGAGTACGGTAATTTCACAACTATAAGGTGCACCAGATTATAAGGTGCACTTATTTTTTTGCAGTGAGGATCTATAAGCAACAAAGTTGCGAATTACAAATGGAGTCTCACGATCATAGGGTTTACTGGCAGGTGCTCAATTTGCAAACATCTTTCATGGACTGGGATAGCCTTTAAAACGCAGCTCCAAGTGCTCTCCCCGTTCCGTGGGCCCCAGCGCTCCCACCCACCCCCAGTGCCGGCTGGTGCAGCTCTCACAGCTGCTGGCTCTTGCAGCTCACCCTTCCGGTTGGCAAATTTCCGAACATTGTCCATATATAAGGAGCACCGGATTATAAGGCGCACTTCCCGGTTTCGATCAAAATCTTAGTCAAAAGGGTGCGCCTTATAGGCGTGAAATTACTGTAGTTGGAAGCAATGATATTTTTGACTCTTAGAAAGTCACCACATTATGACTACTTCATGAAGTGTTTGCCCTTTGTAATGCCATAAACTATGCTTAACACAACAGATTTCAGATATTCATGACTGTTCCCTGAGCAGAGAGACCCTTGAATCTTTCTGTAGGGATTTTAATGTTTTGATTGCAATTCTTTGAGCAGCCATGTGATTGAGATTAGGAAACAGATCCTGTAATAAATATAGCAAATGCTTCATCTGATGACAAAGCTTGCTTGCCACAGAACTTTCCAGATAATTTGTTTTTTAATGAATCACTCTTAGTTAAACACAACACTACACACAATTATTTTCAAAATGAGCATTAATTAAACGTTTTTTTTTCTTTCAATACACAGGACCAATTGTAACACACAATTATTAGCTTTCACTAAGTCATGTCAAAGTTTTTTTTAAAAAAAGGCAGAAAGTTTGAGGTATGACTAAAAGTTTGATTAAGCCCTGATAGCTACCTTGGGAGGATTCTTTTGAAGCAGAATCACTGGATCAGGTCAGTCAGTGCAGCCTGGGAGCTGGAAAAGCTGCGTCTCTTGCCAATAGACCAGAAGTGGGAAGGTGAACATAGAGGCAGGTTTAGAAGATGAGAAGACCTTCAAGGACACTGCAAAAGAAAAAGGAGCAACTTTAGTCTCAGTTCAAGCTGTAACTATTCCTCTGCTAATAGGAACAACAGAGTTCTGTTGAGAAACATCAGGAATATATGAGGAACTGGAATTTCCTTCTGCATCTGAATTTCTGTTTCTCAGAGGTTTTCAATCTTCTAAGGCTTCCATGATGTCCCCCAGAAAATATTCCTATCATGTTCCTCATATCTTGATTCAGTGGAAAGTGTCACAGTGAGACCCTGTAGAAGTGAAGACAGATGAGGAGTATAGAGTTTATCTGTATTTGTGATTATTCGGGAAGGTGGAGAGATCATTATTTACTAAAATATTGTAGATCAGCTTTTATAAATTCATGCACGTGTTATACTCTGATTTCAATGCAATGATTTTTTTTTTTAATTTGACTGTGGTGATAAATAAATTTTGAAAATGGTCTATATTCAGTCAAAGTAAGACCAGATTAGCACAAAATAGGATGAATTTGTAATTATGAGTGAATGTTAGTCTTGCAAAAAAATTGAATTTTCTGTGGGAACAAGCTGTATAATTCTCAAGGGAGTTCTGTTTGGCTGCTCCAGCACAAGCCCTAGGAATGTTGGGATCATCTCTAGAGTAGCAAGATATTTCTGTGGTCATGCCTTGTCTGTGATTCCAGAGTAATTTACTTTCAAGATGAGTGATTTCATACAATCTGGCTGAAGGTTGTGGTAACTCCTTCATGCAAGGGCATTGTTGAAAGCCAACTGGCTAGTGATGGTCAAAATGGCACCAGGGACCCTGCCAGTGACTTATCAATGTGGATGGCTGCCTGCCACTGCCCTGGCACTCCTTAATATACTGCTGTAGGCACTGCTGGAGAGAACTGGGGTTCTAATATCAAGTACTCAGAGGTTTTTCAGGTGTCCTGTTCTTCTCAGAGCTCTGACCTGGACAGTGACTGGGTGGTTCCTCAGAGTTATCTGTACCTAAGGAGACTACACTCCTGTGTGAAATTCTCACTGGCTGCCCAAGATAGGACTGAGCTCACAAGACTCCCTATATCATCCCTACAGAAGAAAGCACCCCATCAGGTTGATTTGGGGCGTGTAAACAAAGCCATATTCTGTATTGGCATCTAGAGGAGCCATTTTTTTAGGGGGAGAAAAAGTCTCCTGACCAGGGACTCTTCTCTCTCACCAAATTGCATGAAAGTGACTGGCTTCTACTGGCAGCTCTGCAATCATGACATCAAGATTGAGTCCGTCACCCTCACTCAAGTAAAAAGAAGACATTTTGGTTCTTAAACGGGTTTCTGAATCACTCTGAATCAGATTCATATCTTCCCTGAAAGAACTTATTCATACGAGAATCTGTCTCACCGGGATAGTGACAGCTACTCTGGAGTCTGAGATGTGCACAGACACTAAGGTCTCCACTGTGGCACTGCTGTGATTTGGGGCATCTGCCTGCAGACAGCTAATGAACTGCAACTCATGTCAATGAACCATCTGTATCCCTGTTTGCTCCTATGCCTTGTACTCTGTGTGTGGAAAATCTGAAGAAAACAACTTCCAGAACTGTCTTAAAATTCTCACTTTTCAAAGGCTGTTGTTTAGTTAAGGGGGGGTCTAGTCCAGGAAAAGCCACATTTCTTATTAACCTGTAGCATTTCCATAATTAATAAATAGAAAACAAAATAAAAAAAGAAAATAAATATTGAAAGGGAGATTCATACCTGGATTCTCCATAGTTCAATGCAGTTTGTTCTTACCTCCTGTAGGCAAAAGAGTTTTTGCAAAAAGTGTCAGACAACATACGGGGATTTAAAGTTAGGTGTCAAATCAAACTTTGGCATATAATGTGTGCTTGTCCATATAGCAGGGAAGTATATAAGAATGATGCAGGTGCATGCCACTGTGGGGTATGAGCCATGGTTGTGAATAGTGGCTGTTAAAGAGCAATATTATGTTTTAAGACCATGGATATGCAGCCCATATTGATAAAATAATTCAGCTCTAGTAGCAATTCCCTCAGCCTCAACTCCTCATGTTTTCCAGCAACATTTGACAATGTAAAAGAGATTATAATCCCATTGGTCAGCCCCTCTTTTGAACTGTCAATCATTTTGAGAGTCTTATTCACCCGCCTTTCAGAGAGTTGCTGGATAATTAAGTGAAATTTCCAAGTATTTAGAGACTTTCCTGATGGGAGGCTGACTGGAGACTGGAAAACCAGCAGAAAGCATTATTTATGAAATGTTGCTCCATTGATTTCCACTGGGAGCAGGGGGAATCACAGGCAGAGAGATGGCAAGGCAGTCAGTGAAAGAAAAGGTGTTAGTGCTGAAGTGCCAGTAACACTGGAAGAGGACAGAGGACATGGATTCAGAAGGGACAAGTGTCAGATGTAGAGAAGCTGAACAGCATCAGAAGCAGGAGCACAAAGCCAGAAACAAGAAGAAAAGACATCCTTTAAAAAAGGGTGTGAAGAATGAGCTTGAGAAGATGCTTCTTCATTGTGAATCTCCCTCATCAGAACTGGCAGGCAAAGATATGTCAATGATAGAAACTTTGATTGTAAAATCAAAATGATTTTGACAGCAGCATCAGAATTACATCAAATGCAACAAGCAAACTGCTCATCCAATTTAGCTGCCCAAGTAGACAGATTACATCAAATAGCTAATACCTCATGGCAACAGTCAAAAGCACAATAACTTTGAAATGACAAATGGATAATGCAAGGGACCAGGCCAAAGCAGAGAGAGATTTTCCAATAACAAGGTTGCCAATCATTGATTATATGAACACTTGGAATAAGGAGCAAAGACAAAAGAAAACAGATAAATAACATGCACAATGAGAGATGTTTTCTTGACCTGTTAGTGTAGTTGCATACTAATATTTCAAATAAAATATGTGCTGAAAGCAATCTAAACTACAGAATAGTTTAAAAGAAAAAATGTATCAGGAGCAGTGAATTCTTGTATTGTTCAAAGAACAAAACCAGCTTCAAAAGAAGGGCAGTAAGCCTTCAAAAAGATGAAAAAGACAAACAGTTATATAAAAAATGCACAAGAATGAAAAGGAAAAAAAGAAAGACGGTTCTTTATGACTGGAAGTTTCTTCCAGATCCAGACATAATTCTTGAAAAGGGGGAAGAAGCTCCTCAGAGAAATATAGGTCCATATATGAGATACAATAAGTTGAAGTTAAAAGGAAATTAAAAGCCAAATTTAAATCCCTTGGAGAAAAAGATGATAAAAAAGGGAGAGAAAGGTATTTTATTCATTATAATGGGTGGGATTATACACATAAAATCTTTCTAAAGCGTTCAAATATTTAAGGAGCTGCAATCAAAAACTTTTCTATTATCTGAGAATGAAAGCACATTTCTGGAATCACATATCTTTGAGTCTCTGATGTGCTGGTTTTGGCTGGGGTGAAATTAATCTTACTCATAGTAGTTAGTATGGGGCTGCACCGTAAAGAGTGTTGATAAAACAGAGATGTTTCAGTCATTGCTGAGCAGGGCTGGCACCCAAGGGCTTTCCTGCTGCTCACCCCACCAGTTGGGGGTGCACAAGGAGTTGGGAGGGGACACAGCCAGGACAGCTGACCCCAGCTGAACCAAGGATGTCCCATACTGGCATCATGGCCAGCAGCAATAGGTGGGGAAATCTGGTACCAGGGGCCACTGCTGAGGGACTGGCTGGGCATTTTTTGGTCAGTCACAACCAGTGGTTTTCATTTGCATCACTTGTCTCACGTGTGTTTCATATGTTTCTCTCCGTCTCTTTCCTTCTCATTACAATGTATTATTAAAAATATTGTATTAAGAAAAAAAATTCAATTATTAGACTGCTCTTCTCTCAACCCCTCAAATTTTCTCACTTTTGGACTTCCATTTCTCTTCCCCTCATCTTGCTGCAGGGGAAGAGTGAGTGAGAGACTATGTGGTGCTTAGTTGCCAGCTGGGCATAAACCATGATATCTGACCAGAAAAAAACTTGAGATTTTCCATTCTAACCCTCTGTAAAACAGGCTTGCAAACCTCTCCAATTATCCCTTCCGATTCCTTTACCATTTTTGTTCTTCCTTCACTGAGAAGGTCACTAGCTGAGTGTTTGAGCAGTTTAAGTTCTCCTTTCCCATAGAAGTCATGTCAGTGAGAACAAGGATTTTAGGAAAACAGGGCAATATTTGCAAAAGGCTTTTTAAAACAAAAGTCGATTTTTGTAATTTAATTTGTATCCATGAGTCTCTATTGTGTTCTGTCATTAAACTCTGAGACCAAATTGCTTCCTGTTCTAGGTCTTGGGTTTTTTAAGCTTCTGAAAATAGCGTAACTATTGCATGAATTTTCCCTGCCTTATCAATATTTAAAACCACCCTGAAAGGATACTGGGTAGGATACTGCATTATCCAGAAGCTCTCTGATGGATGGTGGATATGAAAAAATGTCTCAAGGGTGTTTATGTAGGTAAAAAAATTTATAGCATTACTAATTCCCTGACCAGAAAGAATTGTGATGTTGTTATAGTCCTGTTTCATCATCTTTCATTGAAAAGAATTAGGAAATAAACAAAAATTGAGGTGTTGAGCAGCAAAGGATTTTAATTCTCCTCTGGAACATTTCCATGAGCTAGAGCTGGATTAAAGCATAGATTTTGGCCCAGAACTATAAACTTGAGGCATAAATACCTCAGGCTTGTGACAATATAATATTTACAGCTCCCATTAAAGGAAAAGGAAAGTTCTCCTCCTCTCTGTTTTAGAGGAAAGCTTGAGAATAGAGACTGGTTGTAAAGCAGTCAGTGAAGCCTGTTCAATTTTAGAGTCCATTTCTCCAGGACAGGACAAAAATCTGCTAAGTGAGAAACACTTTTGCCCCAGAGGCATTTCCATGGTCAGTTAGACCAACACCATTCAGAGAGGAGGGGTTTGGGATGGGACAAAGCCCTGCTCCACTGGAATGGGAACCGTGGGGAAGCCAAGGAGCAGTGAGATTTCCAGCAATCACCCCTGTTGTGAGCAGACATACTTGTTTAATGTCCCTTCCTTCACCTTTGCCAGAAGGAAAAAAACAAAGTCTCATCTGTGGGCACAGGCAGCTCTGTTTGACCAGAATCCTGATGCTGAAACTGCTCAAATCAAGGGCTGCCCATTCTTCCCCTGGCATATGAGACAGCTTCTCCTTCCTCTGAGCAGGGCATGTGCTGAGAGCTTGCTGCACGTCCCAGGGAAGGATGAGATCCAGGGAGGGAATGAGATCCTAGGGAAGGGATGAGATCCCAGGGAGGGGATGAGATCCCAGGGAGGGAAGGGAAGAGATCTCGGGTAAGGGAAGAGATCCCAGGTAAGGGATGAGATCCCTGGGAGGGATGAGATCTCAAGGAAGGAATCAGCTGTCTCTGGGGTACACTCAGGACCTCAGGAGGCAGCTGGGTCTGCAATGCAGCCTTACACAACACATGTGAGAAGAGATGCTCTCAGTCAAATACCAAAAATAGGGAACAGTTCTCTAGAAAGTGACAGCTAAGAGACACAGAACCATGTAAGGAAGAAGAAATGGAAAGGCTATCAGATCTGGTTTCTTTCCACCTTTGTTAAATCCAAAATATGATGCTAGCATGATCAAAATACAGAATCCAGCAGTTACAAAATAATAAATTTCTCTTGAAAAAGAACAAATAAGAAGATCATTTCCTCCAACACAATGAAAATATTAAAGATGGCAGCCTATAAATTTTTTATCTTTAACCACAGTGAAATAAATCCTTTAAAAGTCAAATCTTCTTCTGATAGTAATGATAAAATTGCAAGAATTTTACCAGGCTATATGGAAATATAGTAGAAATATTGTAATAGAGTAAGTCTGTGGTGTGCTTAAATTTAGGTAATTAAGAAATTTCCAAAAGCATTTGCCAATCCACAAGGCATCACATCGATGTAAAATATTGAATCTATGAGAATGGAAGAGGATATAAATATATCAACACATTTCAGGGTGTTTAATAGAACAAAGAAAATATGTTAGTACAAACGTTAGGGGAGACAAAACCATTTTTTCCTAAGCCCACAAGGGTGTGTGAGAGTAGGAACAGAGCTCATATTTCAAATGTCTAGTGAAAATGGGCAGGCATTTACCTGGCTTCAGAGGGGAAACCTGAAATGAAAGAGAAACCTGAAAGCAGCAGAAACCCATAGGAGCACCAGAATGTAAAAAAGGATTTAGGAAATAGTGCGGGAAATACCCTGCATATTTCAGTAGCTACTTTTTAATAATAAAGCCTAACTAAAAAGTATGTTATAAGACGAAAGTAAACAGTACTTTTAAGGAAATAATTTTACATTAATATTAATTAAATTTTTGCAAATAAAAATGACCAAACTAGCTTTCTCTTAGTTCTTTGTGCAGCTGACACCAGGAGGAGAGGCAAACCCAGGCATCAGAAAGTGTTAGAGACATCACTTATGAATCTAGTATGAAAAATACCTCAGCTCTGATCAGAGAAGAGCCATATGGTAATCAAGAAAATCTGTGTTAATACATAGTGTGACCAATTATAAAATTACTTTGCTAATGCAAAATCAGAGCAGAATACCAAAGAAAAGATGAAGGCTAAAATTTCTGCTGATTCTGTTAACTAAAACTCATGGATGCATCAGCTTATCAGCATTAAATCTGAAACAGATTATTCAGGAAGAAATAGAAAATGACAGAAAATGGAAAAATGCTAAGCTCAAGCAGTGCATTGTGAAACTTTTCAGCAGAGTTGTTAACTGGTTAACAGAAAAGTTTTACCTGCCTTACCGGGTTCCTGTATGCTGCTCTTCACTTAATGCAATATCTGTTTCTGTAATGTAAATGAAATGTAAATAAATGGAAGCAAAAAATCTCTTCTAACACTATTAATGATTTCCCAAGCTGAATAAACAGAAATGCATCTATTTCAGGGTAAGGAAGCAGTATATTTGTCTAGAATTAAATGAGAACAGTGCCAAAGTCTCAGACTGAAGAAGTGTCACTCAAGGCAAAACTGGGATATTTGGAACCAGAGACTGACACTGGCAAGAATCAGCCATTGGAAGTTGTTTCACAAGAAGAGCAATTGTCCCACCACATTTTGGATAGCTCTGGTGTACATATATGTACATCTAAGCGGATTGTATGGAATCAGATTTTGGTAAAGAGCATTTGTGTTTCCTGCACAGAGCTGAATATGACAAGACTGGTGCCTAGAACTGGAGACAGCAGAGGCAGCATGTGGCTCATGACCTCTACTGTCTTGTCCACTCTACTGAAATTAGCAGGGTAGAAGAGATAAAATTACAGTAATTTTACGATTATAAGCCGCACCTTTTTCATTGAAGAATCCA
>VRYO01001463.1:7710399-7741580 GCA_009812075.1 Sialia sialis | reverse complement strand
GTCTACCCGGCTACCCGGATGTGCAGCTTATAATTGTGAAATTACTGTACATCAGACCACATTGTTTTGTCTGCTACTGTAGAATGATATTTGGGATCCTCACTGCCACCCAAGATCTGAATCCTGCACTGGGCAGTGAAGCAGGTAAAAGGATAAAAAATATTCACACTTTCCTATCATTTTCTTTTTTGGTAGCATACACTGAGTGGTTTAGGGGATGCCTGAGCAAGGAGGAAATGGGGATATTGTTATTTTCACACAATCTAATGTGCAGCACAGACCTGGAAAGCAGCAATGGAACTGAGTGAAACTGCTCCTGTGTAGGTGGGCAAATGACCCTGCATAGTGAGTGAGTGGGGCTTGGAAATATACAGTTTGTCCCCAGAGCCATGAGGAGGACAAAGACAGATTTTATTCCTTACAAACTCTAGTTCCTCCAGCAATTTCTCCAGGTTTCATAAAAGCTATAAAAAGCAGGAAAACAAAAAGAAATATGTAATATCCAAGCACTGCGCACCCACAGATCATAGAATAAAGCAGAAGCAAATATTGTGACTAATTACTTCTTTCACTGGTTCAGTGTTGCAAACTCTTACTCTGGTTTCTGCAGAGTAAGGAATTTGTCTGAGCAGCCATCACAGGCAGAGCAGTGGAGATTTCCCACAAGGCCTGCTCTCCCAGCCCTTTCTTTTTCACAGAGTAAACTGCAGTTTACTGGCAGTCAGACTGCACAATTTACTCAGCAATGAGAATTCACTCACAGCACATCACACCTCCCTGCAGCCAGACAAATATCCACATTGAATTAGCAGTTGAAATAAATAAGACTCTGCAAAAGAAAACTGTAAGCAACAGAGAAAATCCGTGGCAGGCCATACCTGCCTGTAGAACTATCACAGAAGATATTATTGGACAGCTTTGTGCAACTTCTGATGTCAAGATGCACATAATTCCAACCATAGCAGAAATGACAATGGAAGAAGTGCAGAACTAAGAAATGATGCACAGAGAGAAGTTGAAGAACTTTCAGATGTACACTGTGGAGGATCTCAAGAACTGTTATCTCAGAAGAAAATGCAGCTCCCTAGAGAATTTTGGAACAAGGGTGTGAATGGGCATTTAATTCACTTGAATCCTCACTATTGTAAACGCCACCAGAAGACAGATGTGGAAATGGTCAAAGACTCACCTAACAAAATTCAGTTACAGCATGTTCAAGCCTATGAGGGGCTGAAGATAGATATAAGAAGGCACCTAAAATGTTGAATTATCAAGAGGATAAAATCAAGTTTCCTCAGAATCAGAAAGGCTCTCCTTGACAACCAGATCAAACTGTCCCCACCATGGAGGAAAGATTTTGGGCACTGCTCAGATGTGAAAAGCCTTTGTGAAAGCATCCTAGGCTTCAAAGAAAGTTAAAAATGAGATAATAAAAATAAAGGATGACATTAATAGCTGGTAAAGTACATATACCTCAAAAAATTTATTATCTGAAGTACACATGAGAATCAATGAAATGGGATACAAGGTTTCCACAACTGGAAGACAAATTGTGTTTGTAGAGAAGGATGTAGAGAAGTACTCATTGTATTTCAACTATTTTGAGAGCAGAGCTTGAATGCTGCACTGTCTTGGCAGTGGTTTCTGCTCTGTCAGGCTGAACACCAAGCAAATGGAATATAAAATAATCCAATTAGTGGCAGCTACCAGTAAAATTGCTAAATGTTTGGGAAAAGAGCCACCATTGTTTCCACAATGATTGTGCTTTCAAAGCTG
This sequence comes from Sialia sialis, assembly GCA_009812075.1. Lineage (NCBI taxonomy): Eukaryota > Metazoa > Chordata > Aves > Passeriformes > Turdidae > Sialia > Sialia sialis. The sequence goes on along the minus strand of VRYO01001463.1, from coordinate 7,739,804 downwards.
ATGGATTCTTGCATTATTTCAGGTACATGGGCTCTTTTTACATTTGTGTTTTTTAATCTGAGATTATGAAGAATGTGTACCGCAAAGTGATTGGCATTCCAGGTTCTAGTGAAGCCACTGATAGTTTTGTCACCAGGCTTCCTTGACTGGGGCCATGTCAAACAACTCTGGGACTGATAGAAAGGCAATCAGAAGTGACAGGGCAAGTGACAGCTCTGACAAGTGATTGTGGAATAACAAGTAACCTTGCACTTGACTGTGGGAAAATTATCTAAACCTTACAGTTGATTCTGAATACCCCTTGGCAGCACGTGCTTCTGCACAGGATATTGTTATATTGTCAATATGGTTAGCAGAAAGTGGAGTTTTTTTCAACGCATGACTGAATTGCTCCATGCCCAAGGAACAGAGTTGAGAGGCAATGGTCAGCCTGCTCTCTCCCTTCTGTTCATATAATGCTTAATTCTCTTTTTCAATACATTGCTGACTCTTCCTCTGAAGTCAGGATCAAAAAAATCCTTCTTTTATGTTCTCTGTGAATGATCTCAGGCAGAAAAATTGAACATCAACAAGCAATAAAAAGGAAAACTTCTCTTATCAGGAAGAAGCACAGATGTAAAGAAAGATAAGTAAAAATTCTAACAAAAGCCAAAGGACCAGACTAAGATTCTTCTCTCTCTCCCTGTTTTTGGACCAAACCCAAGCTTATATAAGACTGTGGGTGTGTTTGTTTGTGTGTGTAGGTGTATTTAACTTCATGCTAAGCTGTTTTCAAAGAAATCACCTAAATTTGATATCTGGGACCTTTGATTTGATGGCCTTTATATCTACTTGCCTTTTCTCTTGCAATCTTTCCACAGGGATGTTTTCACTGGCATCACTGAACTTTGATTTAGGCTATTAAATCATATTTTGCTCTCCAATGTATCTACTGACATTTTATTCTTTCTAATGAGATAAAACCTCTATTATTGTCAAGTGCATCTGAAAGCATTTTCTGCCTGAAAGTGTTTGACTGTTACACAAGAGAAGGAAGGGGAAGAAATGAAGATGCTCTTATGGACATAAGAGTTTGATCTGTTACAAAAATGTAGCTAAAAGCAAGTCCCAAGAACTTTCTTTACTATATTATCCAGAGCACTAGTTAAACTTCCAGCCAACAGAGGGCTTCACTGTTTCATACCTAAGGGCAACAGAGGTCTGGCTTGAGGTCTAATTTAAGTAGGAAGCTGAAAATCTGAGATAATGTTGTAGAAATAGAGTTCAAAAGGAGGTGCTGTGATGAGAGCTGGCTGGACAGAGAAGGAGTGGCAGGAAGGGGTAGGAAAATGAGGTAGATCTGAGTGGGGAGGTGTCAGCAGTGGAGTGATTTAAATGTTTCCCTCTCAACACTAGCAAGAAGGTCTGCATCAGTATGTTCTGGTCAGGAGCAGTAACAAACCACTAAACCATAGGTAACAGTAACAAAAAAATACTAAACCACTAGTTTTTAAAGATCTATAGCTGCGTTTTTACTAATAAGCTGATGTTTACAACAAAATCCCATCTTCAGCTGACGTGGATACTGTGAGCTGACCCACTGCAGTCAGACTACAAAGTTCTAATGAAGATTTCCTGAAGCAATCTATGAGATCTTACATTCAAATCCACGCAAAAAACCTTCAGACTAGATTGGCCACATGAATTTAAAAAACAGGTCCCTAATTTGCTGCCTAAGCTTTCCTGGCCTCTATTTACCACAGAAATCTAAACCTTGAAACCACTGGTTTTGATGTTCTTATCACTGCCTTGCTAAACATCAGAATATTCTTCTCATTGTCAATACTCACTGGAAGAAACTCTTCAAGGACACCAAATTTCCATTTGCCAAAATACCTTGTGCAGTTTCAGTGTGGACACTTTGGATGGACACAGGAGCTGGATAACTCCAGACCCTAAGCACCACAGGTATCAAATACCATCTTTTAGCCAATTGCAGTCACCCCAAAAATCATACTTAATTCAAGCCAGAGGAAAATGGAATAGGATATATTTACTAAACCAAACAAGGCACATCTGCAAAGCTGTAGAACAGTTAAAAGAAAAAATACATCCATCTGCCTAAAGACAACCTCAAACCCTTTCTCTCACCTCGCATATACCACAGCTGATACACTGAGAGACTCTCTGCCTCTTTGCTGCTCAAATTTCAGCTCTCATCAACAACTGAACTCTAAGTTCACCTGCACAAAAGTCCAAGTGTTTAGGGCACACCTGTTTTATAGCTGGCATCCATCTACTGGGATCATTGGTACTCCCTGTATCCACTGTCTCTGATTCAAACAGAAAAAGGACTCCCGTTCTTCTTACCGACCTGCATGAAGATGCTGCTATCCGTGTCTGGCACAGTTTTACCAGTGCTGCTAGAGGGTTAAAACCCTTGTTCTAAACTTCTAAAAAGTCTGTAATATGCAGTAAAGCATTGTGCCCTTCTGTAGTGAGTGGGCAAATTTCACACCTCAGACTGATGCCTTTTCAGTCAGATTTAGTCAGATTTAGTATTTCACACGCAGCATCCAGACCAATGGATTTTATGGAGACAGACACATGAGCTAGATGCAGATCATTACTGGTATTTGCCTCAGACCAGATATTAAGGTCATCAAGGACTTTGGGTGTCTAAGGTTTTGGCCATCTTGAAAAATAATATGACAGCCTGCCAGAGCAAATGAAAGATGGCAAGAGAGGGCACTGAGGACTTGCAGAGGGCATCAGAAGTCTTTGATGAAGTGGTGCTCCTCATAAAGCTGCACTTGGAACTGTAATACACTGAGGCTGTAGATGGAAAGCAATAAATTATTTCTGAGAGCAGCTGGGCCTGAACAAGTTTTGTTACAGGACAGTGGCTCGAGCCCAGCCTATTGCCTTATCAACCTCCTCACATTTGCCTTCTCTGCAGCATCTGTTCAGAATGACATTCTCCCAGGCTGTATGTACTAATAATATGTTATTTAACAAACACTTGAAGGGGTGTGATGGTGTCAGGAACATTTTGGATAACAACTCTTATCCTCCCACTCTTCTGTCACTTTCTCAGCTCCGAATTTGATCCCTGATATCTATTAAATGAAAGTAAAAGCATGAAAACAGGATACACTTTTTTTTTTCAATTTCTTTTAATTTAGGGTTAACAAAATGGTTCAAATTAGGAAAATAAACTTCATTAAACTCAAACAACGTATTTTTTTCCTTTGAAGTCACACTAATTTTAGTGAAATCTCAAAATGATTATGTTAATTTCTTTTTAATAGCTTCATAGGAAATCAGCACAAAGAACTATTTGTTTTAGTCCTTTGAGCCTCTGCTATGCACTGTCACCACAACATCAGCAGAATCATCCTTGCTCAATAAAATACCATTACCATCCTCGTCTTTTGGTATTTGGTCAACTGTCCTCAGAAATAACCTATCTCTCACTCTTGACTAGCGAAGAAGATGAAGTTGGATGCTAAACATGTGTTAGACTAAAAATGGAAAATAATTCTCTAAAATGTAGAACTGTATTTTGAAACTGTATTCCTCAGCACCCGCAAATATTTTTATTATTCGTGATGTTTCTTATCCACTGGTAGTACCACCCTCCATCCTTCGTTTTTTCAGGCAGCATTCCTGAAAGAAGACATCACCATCACTGAGAGCTTAAATATCTAATACAGATTTCTACTGAAGAACAGGAAAAAAACACAAGTCTCTTGTTGGGAAGTTACAAATGAGGATTTTTAGAAAGGAATTACTTGAAACCTCCACAAAACATTGGATGGACAAGATGGACAAAGTAGTTAAGAATAAGAAAGGTGGGAAATTAGGATGAATGGTGACTACACTATAGGCCTTTAAAAGCAGAGGGGATTGCTTACAGCCGCAGAAAGATGTGGTAAAAAAGCCATCAGGATAAAAGAAAGAGCTCCAGGGAAAGGTGGGGATCAAGGGTTGTAAAATCCTGCTGCTTCTGCATTGGAAAGCAGGGGGGTTTTTTGAGGAGAAAAGTAGTGGGTCCATAGCTATGTCACCTTTTCTACACTACATTTCATTCTAATCCAGGATAAAATGCAGCTATGATAACTTATTTGCTGCTGCACTTGAGACCTTGAAGTTCTTTTAAGTCTTCAGAGACCTTAAAGTAGTGAAGTGTGATACAAATAGCACATTGGTGTAAAAATTTCCCTATCATTTATCTGCTGTAAAAACTGGTTGAAAAGAACATTAAATTAGTTTACTTTTTTTTTTAAACCCAGTTATGGTCCTTCTCTTTTCATTAGTTTCTTGGATCCTGTGTTACTCTATGTGCGCTTTTTTCCCCTTTTTTATTTTATTTTTTTTTTTCTATTGTGCATAACATCTTAGTGCTATTATTGTCACATTATTTGCCACTCTTCTGAGTTTCCCTTGGCTTTCCTCATTTCGGAATTACACCAGACCTGGCATCTGTCTTATTTGGACAAGATCTGCCTTATACTGTGTTATTTACACAAGATTCCCATATGTTTTGTTAAGAAGCCTTCTTTAGCCTTGGAAAAGATGCTCATTTTCCTGCCTAATGATGTGGTCTTGCATCCTGGATTCCGCTGGTACTGACTTTATTTTCTCGAAGATGGCTGGTTTCAGATTCAGTATGAGAATAACTTTGATAACATGCTGATGTTTTGATTGGTGCTGAGCAGGGCTTACCCTGAGCCAGGGATTTCTCAGTGTCCTGGGCTCTGTCAGTAGCAGGTGCAGCAGAAGCCAGGAGGGAACATGGCCAGCAGAGGTGACCTGAACTGGCCAAAGGGATATTCCACACCCTAGAATGTGATGCTCGGAGTATAAACTGGAGGGAGCTGGCTGGAAGGGGCTGATCACTGCTCAGGGATGGGCTGGGCATTGGTCAGTGGGTGGTCACTTTTCTTTCAAGGGTTATATTCCTCTCTTTCCCCATTTCTTAGTTCTGTTTTATTTTATTTCAATCATTGAACTATTTTTATCTTTTATCTTTTTTTTCTGATTCTCCTCCCTACCACACAACTGATGGAGGGTGGTGGAGAAATAAAAAAGTACCTGTGCTGACTTAGCTGCTGCCTGGGGTTAAACCCCAACAGCTGCCTTTTTCCTCTTGGCATTGTCTCTGGAACTGCTCCTGACGTACTTTCTATGTCAAATCTACAGAGCGTAGGGTGTTCCTTTTGTATTACATTCTCCAGCATACTGTTAACCTTTTCTGTCAGCATTTAGAGTTTGCCCTTTCACAGTTCATTGTCACAATATTTTCCTTCTGGGAGTTACTGTTAGCCATAATATCAAATCTAATTTTGTCCTGATGCCCAATGGAATGTGTGCAACCTTTGTAGATCAGTATAATAAATATGATTTTACCAGGACTCAGAGCAGGAGATTAAACTCTATTTTACAGCCATTGCCATTACTAACAAAAGCTCCTTCCAGTCTGACTCCTTCTTGATTGAGGTGATGGCTTGGAAGGCTTTGGTTCTACCTAGGAGATGATTTCTAAATTCATGCAATACCATGGCTTCTAACACTGCTCAATTTTGCTGTTTTGAACAAAGCAGCTCAAATCAAACAATTACAAGAACATTGTTGAATGCACATCTCTTGTATACAGAAAAGCACAGACAAAGAGGATTATTTAATACCATGCACTAGTACAGATGGAGATAAAAACAGACTCAGAGATTTATTTATCAAATAAATCATGTAAAAGTAGGAAATAGACACAACTTCTCTGCATGCCTGCATTTACACCTGAAAGAAAGCAGAGAGGTAAGAGATACTAGTACATAGATGGACTGACATGTATGTATAACTAAAATGCCTATTTTAGCACAACATACAGGCTATGGAATAAGGAATAAACAGGTTTTAGGGTGAGTTTTTTTCCTTTTTCACACAAGAGCATGAAACAGCCCCGTAGCCTTTTGTAAATTTTGTTGGTCCATTTTTGACTATAAAAGCTTTGATCTTGAAAATGTTGGGAAATTAAGTCATTAAATGCAGCTTGGTCTCCAGTGGTGGTGGCAAGAACAGTTGACAGGAAAACACTGAGCTCTTTACAAGAGGCTCATATGAGAAATATGTGCAGGAGTGGTAAAGAGGACGGATTTTAAACTGTTACCATCAATCTGAATGGGTGCAGTGAAAAAACTGAAAACAAACCAGGAGAAATTACATGAATATTTATCACCTGCTACTGCTTCATATTTTTACATTATAAAGCTTTTGAGAAGAGGAAAAGTTTTATGTATGAACTGGCAGTGGTGTATGAAGAGAAAAATATGCTGTGGTTTTTTCAATGGGCTTAATTTTCAAATAAAAGAAAGAAGACAGTAGACATACCATGGTATTGGAATGGAATTAAGAACAATAAACATAGGAGCATAGTATGGATGCTGTATCAAGAACTGGCAACTGCCTTCACTTTTCCTTCCTCCTAATTTCTTAAATTTTCTTAAACTTTTTAGACTGGAGTTTTTTACTTATTTGACCATGCAACTTATATTGAAACAGTAAAAACTGAGTTTATAGTTGCTATTACCAGTGTTACAGCCCATTAATCCCTTCTAGTTGTTAGTGAAATCCCTCCCAGTTACTTTTTCTTATTCTGAAAAGAACTGTGATACTTCACCAGTTTGCACAATGATGTAGATACCCTTGCTGGGGAAATGTAAATTCAAACACATCATTTTTTGTCCTGTACATGAGAGTGGTGGTATAAAACCTGTGACAATTGCCTTTTGCCTGTCTCTGAGAATCATTGGCCACTTTAATGGACATTTGTGGTATGTTCACAGTCACCAGTGCCTGCTGGGCACGGCTGGCCTTGGGAGCCCTTGTCAACCAACCTGTCTTACCTTCTATATTAAATTTGTTCCCCCTGAAAAGCCCGAAATCCATCAGCCAGGTGCATTCTCTCACAGAAACTCAGTGACATCCTGGAGAGTGAAACTTAGCAGAAATCTTGGAAAAACTGGATGTGCTTGGATTGTGCTTCAGCAGCCACAGCCACTGAGCTCTGAATCACTTCTGAATTACGTAGACTGCCTGAGATAGCTGTGTCACAGGAGGCAGAAGAAACTGTCACTTTTGTTCATTCTGACTTGTAAGCATTATACTTCATTGTAATACTAAGAACAGGAAAGGTTATTAAGAGATGCCAGGAGATGCGAATTCAATTACAGTTTACAAGATATAAGTACATATTTTGTCCAAGTAATAATGACAAATATAATTGCCCTTTTACAATATGAATGGCATAAGGAAGAAAGGGGTAAATTGTTTTCTGTGGTTGTCACGTTCAGAATCAGAATCTCAGGAGCATGAGTGATAAACAAAACACACTGGAGCTCATATAGAACAATTTTTTAATGAAAAAACATACTTCAACTCCTACACATTCGTAGAGAATTTTTGAACAGTTTAAAAAGTCAGTGAATAAAAGAGAAGTCATTTAAGAAAAAAAAAAGTGTTATATTCAAAAATATATTTTAACTTGCAACAGTAACCAGCTGGAACTGTAGGCAAAAGAGACCATGAAGTCTCTCTTTTCTTCTTCTTCTTATATAGAGCAGCTTTACTTTTTTTTTAACAACAGCAAAGGAATTTGTCTCCTGGACACAATTTAACCACTGATTTTCAGCCAGATATATCATTGATCAGCATGATAAAAACTTTGTCAACAGCAAAGTTTTCCATAACCTTTCCAGGGCTACATTTTTAACACAATAAACCACCCAGGTCATGTGCAGCAGTACTGGTTGGAAAAATCTTGTCACCTGCTTATTTGGTTTGTGTTGCTACCACAGCATTGCAGTGCTGCTAAATATATTGTTCCTGTTTCATTGCAGAACTTTACAGCCCAGAAATTGTCTTCATTACCTTGAGGTAATGCTCATCACAGCTTTTAAACTATTCATCCAACGAGTACAGTAATTTCACGACTATAAGGCGCACCCTTTTGACTAAAATTTTGATCGAAACCTGGAAGTGCGCCTTATAATCCAGTGCGCCTCATATAAGGACAAAGTTCAGAAATTTGCCAATCCAGAAGTACAAGCCACGGCAGCAGCCACAAGGGCAGTCGTGAGGGCAGCCGCAAGACCCACAGCAGCCGGCACTGGGGGCGGGTGGGAGTGCCAGGGCCCGCGGCACGGGGGAGGGCACCTGGGGCTGCGTTTAAAGGCTACGCCGATCCGTGAAAAATGTTTGCAAATTGAGCACCTGTCATAAACCCCGCAATCGCACCATTGCATTACCAATCCGGTACTTTGTTGCGCATGGATCCTTGCTGGAAAAAAAAAAAAGTGCATCTTATAGTCCGGTGTGCCTTATAGATCGACAAAGTTCAGAAAACTGTCGGCAACCCAGAAGTGCACCCTATAATCCAGTGCATCTTATAGTTGTGAAATTACTGTACATGCAGCAGCCTGTAAGCAGGTGCAGGAAGAGAATATTCCCACAAATGGCAGCCCTCCGAGGATGCCCTGGACCCCTGGCCAGGAAGATCACCTGGGAATTGCCTGCAGACTCACTTGCTAAGTTTAGACAGCACATAGGTGAAGCATACAAACTCAGCTAGAGACACTAACGTATTTAGGAACCTAGAAGTACAGCCCTTACATGCCCTGGACACTGAGTCAGCCTGTGCTGGATACAAGCAAAGATGTAGATCTCTCCCTTCTCTTACCAATACATATTTCTCATAGAATCATTAAATCACAGTATCATTAAGGTTGGAAAGGATGTCCCAGATCACTGAGCCCAACCATGAACCCAACATTCCAGGCCCACCACCACTGCTTTTATATGCCTGGCAGTGGACAGAAAATGCAACAGGGCCTTTTCTAAAAGAGTAAGAGGAGTGATGGATCTCATTCAGTGCAGAGAGGCATGGCTGGAGCCACTGCCTTCCTGCACACAGAAATTCATGTTCAGAGAGTTGTACAGGTACCAGGTGTGGTTTTGGCAAGTTGGAGCTGCAGCACTGTAGGCTTCCTCTTCTTCACACTGAAACAGCTCTTGGAGCTCTCTTGAGGTACCTCTAGCCCCAGTAATTTATGGAGAAACTTCACAAAAGTGTGCAGCCAAGTACCTCTAGGGCTGTCACTGCTAATAAAAAGATGACAGGCTTCAAACTAATGCTGCAAGGCCTTTGTGCTGGGGCTTGTCAGGCTTGCTGTGTCTGCTGTGTCTAGACTGTGCCTTGAGCTTTGACTTAGATTACAGCAGTTGCCTGGGAGCACTGCACCTAACTAGTTTTTTTTCTTTGCTTTGTACCAGTGTGTGGTGTAAAGCCTATTGCTAAAATAATTTGGATATATTATCTTTAAGTGACAGCTGGTGTTAACAAATACTTAATCTCTTCAGAATGAACAATTTATGACTAAAGAATAATGATGTGGTGCAGAGTGCAAGTATGAAGAGATATCATAGGCTTTGAAAGTATAAGGAATGGATTATACCAGAGGCTCTACAGTTATAAAAAGCTCAGCAATGTTCTGTTCCAGACTGTTAAAGGAGTGAGACTTCAAGAGCTGGGTAAGAAAAGCTTTAAGCATAAAAAAATTAAAAAGGATCAAATATCCAATAAAATTTAAATATTCAACAGAAAGTCAGATGAAATGTAGAACTGTAGACCAATAAAGAAAGATAGGGTGCAGAGTATATTCAAAGTATAAAAATTGCCTGAATTGAACCCAAGGAAGATAGTAAAGGCTCTCAGCCTCTGCAATGTAGTCTGAATTTTGGGTGCTGAGGATTTGATGCAGTCTACCCTGCTTCCCTTTTTGTCAATAAAAAATGCTGCCATTGACTTTAAAACCCTGGAGAACAAAAAAGTTGAGCAAAATTTCACAGCACAGGAGTAAGTACAGTAATTTCACGATTATAAGCCGCACCTCTTTCATAGAAGAATCCAGCCTACCACAGTAGTGCGGCTAATCATCAGGTGCGGCTTATTTATGGACAAATCCCAGCAAAATGCCAACCCAGAAGTGAGAGCTGGCCAGGGAGGGCGCCTGGGGCTGCCTTTGAAGGCTTTGCTGGTCTATGAAAACTGTTTGCAACTTGAGCACCTGACACCAATCCCCGTGTTGGCGCGATTCTGTTACTAACTCGTTACTTTGTCGCACATGGATCCTCGCTTTAAAAAAAAAAGTGCGGGTTATATTCAAGTGCAGCTTATAATTGTGAAATTACTGTATTAGAAAAATGTATATAATAATCTTAATGTTAACTTATTAAGATTTTCCTGTATTAAATACATAATTTGGTCTGTGATTCTGTGCATCACTTCAACAATACCAAGTGTTTCCTTTACTTTTATTAGACATTTTTAGACCTGAATTAAGCCAGGAATAAATTCTCAACTTTGCATAATATGTGTTGTTTGTTTTTTTTGCCTAAAACCAAGTTTCTGGTACAACAGCTAAAAATAGTTTCAGAAAGCCATTGTTCTGGTTTTGGCTGGCTTATATTTAATTTTCTCCATAGTAGCTGATATGAAGCTCTACTTTGGATTTGTGCTGGATTCAGTGTTGATAAAACAGGATCTTTTGTTACTGCTGAGCAGAGCTTACACAGAGGCGAGGCCTTCTCTGCTCCTCACCCCAACACTGAGGATGCTGGGGGGAACAAGACTTGGGAGGGGGCACAGCCAGGACAGCTGACTCCATCTGACCCAAGGGACATCCCACACCACATGTGTCATGCTCAGCATATAAATCTGGGGAAGAAGGAAGACAGGCACATTCAGGGTGATGCCATTTGTCTTCCCAAATCACTCTTACACATGATGGGGCCCTGCTATACTGGAGATGGCTGAACATCTGCTTGCCCATGGGGAGTGATGAATTAATTCCTTGGTTTGCTTTGCTTGTGTGCACAGCTTTTGCTTTCCTATTAAAACGCCTTTATACATGTGCATTGTTTTCTCACTTTTACTCTTCCCATTCTCCTTGTCATTGCATCAGGGTGGTTGAATGAGCAGCTGCCTGGGGCTTATTTGGTGTTAAAACATGACAACACCACGTGAAGATGTAGCCTCAGCGAGGATCCAAACTCTCTTCTCTTTTGCTCTCCAACAGTCAATCAAATGTCAACCTTCTCAAAATCATAATCTACAAGGAGTAGAATGGTTCCACAAATCTCTCCCGTCCTTCACATGAATCCACAGATGACTATTAATGAACTCGCACAGTGTACAGGAAGTAAAATTTAATAGTATTGGTCACCAAAGGCACCAGCCATTTTTTTATTCCCCATGTTGTTTATAAATGCTTCCATTTAAAAATGTACCATTATTTCAGACAGCCCTAAAGGTGAGCTAGGAATCTGGCTGTACAGACAACATCAGTCTTCCAAGTAAATCAATGAAAAGATATCCAATAAAGTACTCATGGTCTGAAAAATACTTCCAAGTAACTACATCTTCATAGTAATTAATCAAAACAGAAGTTATGAAAATGAGCCTAATCACCAATAATTGCATCTGTCTGACAAATTAAACCTAGGAAATGGTTAATAATTTTACATACTGTAGCTGTGCTGCTGCAACACAGGTGACTGCAGCCTGTGGGGCCTAGGATAAACAAACAATATGTTTAGCAAACCAGAAACAGTGGAGTTGCTGCAATTCTTCTGCTCCTTGCAGGCAGCTTGTACACAACCAGGACACAGGGGTTTTACAGCTAACTTGCCACATGTCTATAAGTTCTGGGGGGTTGTTAGATGAGACTAATTTGAACACAGACAAAATAAGGAGTAGATTAGAATTTGAACTCTATCTAATAATATGGGTAGCCAGAGAAAGAGAGAGCTGTAGTCTTTTTGAAGAGAAGAATAAGGCTGATCACTGAAGTAAGTATTTCTTTGGTGAGTTCAGTTGAGAGATGGAAAGTTGTCCCTGTAAGACAAGTGGAATGATCAGCTGAGGAATGGTTAAAAGGGGACATGAAAGCAAGAAAATTAATTCTCCATTATGTTGGATAACAGAAAAATTGGTAACCCTGATAGATACGTAAATGTGGGGAGCACAGAACCTTCTACATAATCACATCTGAAGTCTCTGGTGTCCCAGAATAGTTAATCCACAAGTCCCATAAACTGCCCGTGAGTGCAACTGACTGTTGACTCTATCAAGAGTTAGGGAAAAGTAGTTCCAATCAATTCAATTTGACTTTGGTTTTTCACTTAACTGTGGAAGGTGGTTGATAATAAAATTACTGAGAGGTGGGGTGTTTTAAAGGAAATACTTGAGTTATCCGCAATATTGCAGGAGAAAATGGGAATCCCTATCTGTAATCTCATCCCATCAAATTCCATACATTTACAAATAGCCATCATGATTTCAGCTGATTCCTTCTCTTACTGCCAATCTAGTTTTCACTGGGCTGGAAAAAGCAAGAAATGCTGAGTACTTCCTTTGCCAGTTTCTCTCAGACCATGAAGCTCCTTGAAAGCAGGGAAGAGGACTGAGTGATCCTGAATGCAAACCAGCTCCTCATACATGAAGGCTGCTTTCTAAAATGTACTCTTCAGGTGAGGGGAAAAGGAGGTGGAGCTGACAACCAAATGTGACAACATCCTTAAGTAGTGTCAGATGTGTAATCGTACACCCTCTGCAGACTTTCTGTGTCAGGGCAATTCTCAGTATAACACCTGTGACTGGGTTCTATTTTTGTGAAGCTTCAGTAGCTCAGTGGAGTAAAATGTTCCAAGGAACCTACTCCATGGATAACATTAATGTTAAAGTCAGGCTTACTTGCTTTACATAGCTTTCAAAATAGGCTTCCCCAGAAACACTCCTTGGTTTGTTTCTGAGTGTGGATGCCCTTTTGTACTCAATGAAAAAGATCCAAATCACCCAATGAGCTCATTTCAGAACGAGGCAATGATTTTGGAATCATTGGCAAAAACATGTAGAAAGGTTTTCCAGTAACACCTCAGGACAAATGGGTGAAGGATGTGCTTCAGTTTGTCATGTGTCTATTTTTAAAAATGACCATGATGTCAGTTTAGCAGTTGGTCTGCCACAGTAAGTGGTTACCTGCTTTACTTTGCAATAGAAAAGTCAGTTTATTTCCACAACTGATAAACAGAGAAGGACAGGGGACTGATTCTGCCATTGTCTCAGGAAAAGCATAGATATCCAAATTTCTATTTTCTATTTATGCTTCATGGGAATGACTTTAAGCTTGATCTCTTCAGTTGGTTCTGACTTTTAGCTGAGGAATCCCACCATTGCCAGTCCAACCATTTCTCAACCCTGAATGAGACTCTTATTATCAAAATAATTTTTAAAAGTACAAGAAATTTGCATTTGTTTTCATTCTTTCAAGATATTGAATCTTGAGATAATTATTTGGATCATATTTTCAAGATCTTCCCATAATTAGGAAGGCTACAGTTTTGTGGTTTTTTTTAATGACTGTTAATATTTCTATTAAAGTAATAAAAAATAACACACCACATGCTGTAACTATAGCAATAAAATATCAAGAGCTGGCAAAATCATTCTCTTTTCCTTTTTTTTTTTTTGCTTCTCTTTTTCTGCAGAGAATCTATAATAGATAGAGCTGCATCAAAACCTGCAGCCTTAATACCTTATTTGTTTTCAGTCTGATATTACATTTCCCATGGCAAGACATAGCAATAGACTTCAGAATTCCACCCTTAATTTCTCCCACAAAACCAAAATACCTGTGATTTAAGATATTTGGGGAGATAACACACAAATCCTTCACTTCACATCCCCTGAAAAGGACTCCCCAGGGTTAGAGAGGGGCAGAGCTGTATCATATTAAAAGTTTTCAGCACCAAAACCCAGAACTGCCAGGGGAATCCATCAATGAAGTTTGGTGTTAATGCATTAGGGCTTGCTGGGTGGAGGACAAAAGAAGCCTAGCAATGGATTGAGTGTCAGACATTTAAATGGCCATTCACAATTTGTAGTTCTAATCTCATGCTGGTTTTTTACCACTTTGAACTACAGAGAAATATTCTGTGTTCATTTTACCTTGAAAATTCCATTGAAGGTGAAGTGATTGAACAGACCAAAGAGAACATTTTCACTGAAATATAGAACAATGTCCCTTAAGCATAACTTTTATTATTTGGGTGTTGTTTTAAAATAATGGGTGTATTTACCTGGGAGAATCTTGTTCAACTAAGTTTTGAATAAATAAGTTACTTGAAAAGCACAAGAGAATATTATCCTCAAAATACCCTAAATCTAAGAACACACAAGTCTGAAGTCTTTGGATGGTTCTTGTCATATATAAATAGTACAGGTAATATCCATCAAATAATCTAATGATAAACAAAACATATGGTAAACCCAGGTGTTAGATGCTACAGTCAAAGCAACAAGAAATTATTGAAATCCTCAAGGCTGAAATAAATGTGAGAAAATGCAATTTGGCTAGCTTTTGGGTATAGAAAATAAACTGATGTGCTAAAAATATTTGAATAATTCAGGTGTTTACTCAGTATTAAGAAGCAACAAATTGATCAACAAGAGCACAAGAAGCAGTAAGTATATGCAACAGGTTTAATTATCCTGGATTCTTTTTGGCAGCTCCAGTGGTGATGCTTGACATGAAGTCAATATTTAACTTTGAAGTCTGTGTTGCTTGCACTTATTTATACAGAAATTTTGTCCATAGCAGATAGGTTGGAGTGGATTAAAGATCCCTTCTGATCCAAAGTTTTCTGTGACTCTAAATAAATCAGAGACACAAAGAAGAATTAATATCTTAAGAGGAATAAGACTTTTCATCAGTGTGTAATTGCTTATTGCAGCATTAACATTTCTTATGCTTTGGTCAGTACAGGGTCCTTGCTGACCAATAGAAAAATAGACATTATTTTCTGATGTTTCTCTTCCCACAACTACTGTAATTCCATATTTCTTGAAAAAATTAAATTGGTAGCTGGAATCAGCTAATTCATCTTGGTTTTTGCTGAGTAAGAACCTTAAATTTCACTGCAAAACACATGCTCTTGAAAATAATTTTAAGTGAAAAAATTGAGTTTTGTCAATGAAATACCTCCAAAGGTATGTTTAAGTGCTCCAGCGGGTTTAACGTTGTTTGAGAAGATGAAGCCTCAGACCCCGAGAGATTTAGTGTTCCCCAGAAGAGGAGGAATGTCCCAGAAGAGCTTGGCCTGGCGAGACAGAAGCCCCCAGGAGGAGCCATTCTGGTGGCCCAGACACTGTGCAGGGGTGGAGGCTCAGGGTCTGTCCTGCTGCACACCCTGGCAGCTGCCTGGGACGTGATGTCCTTGAGAGCCCTGGCTCACAAGGAGCTCACAGCACGGCCAGTACAACTAAGAGTGAGTCTTTAAGTGAGCTTTTGCTCCTAAATAATTATTTCACTCCCTCCTTTGATTATCTGCTCTCAATATGCTTAAATTGCTTCTTGTGTTGGAATATTTGGCACACTGGGAAGCAAGTTCATGATTTCCAGAGTGGCCTTCATATCTAAGCAATTAACAACTGAAAATTCTGGTTTGAGTTAATGTAGATATAGTTAAGAAAGTCAGTAGGGATTAGGAGTGGAATTATTTAATCATTAAGCATCTATACTGATCAGATAATCCACTTTGTCAGCTCCATTGACTACCCTGACTATGTGTCAGTAGCCACCATGTGAGCCCAGGAAATTTGCTGTGTGGTACCTACACAGCAGGTTTGATAAAAGGTCAGTGTGGGCATACAGCTACATCTAAACTCTGACCCACCCTTCAGCCATGGGTGAAAATTCAGGTCAAACAGGTCATTCCTGATTTTACAGCTACATATGAACAAGGCTGGACGATATTTATTTCTTGCAAAGCCTGTGATTGCAAATTCATCTTTGGAAAAGGTTTAAAAGGTCTCACTTAGCCTCTGTTTTAGGAAACAGGAGACTTTTCAGACATACTCATTCAAGTTTAAGGTAAACTCTTGACTCATTCTGCCTGGGACAGACACCTCATATTCGTGGAATCAGTGTCCATTGTTTTAGACATATGTTTTAGTCCAATCACCAAACTATCATCAAATTTCATCTGCCTCAAGAACTGGAGTACCAAGGACTGCCAAGCAGGCAGATCAGGAAGTGTTTGATGGAGGAGAATGAGATAGAGTTAGCGTTTATCAATAGTTCCTGAGGTAATGTTGGTCTTGCTGATAAAGGGAAAATATGATGTAGAGATCTCAGTAGCTGCAAATAGAAGAACTATTACATCAATGAAGACTCATAAGCAAACACTAGTGGGAGAAATAACAAAGGTCAAAGATTAATCCTCCCAGTTTGGCCCTTTCCTTCTTCCTTTATAGGAGCTCTGTGGTCAATGTACTTACGTAACTTTTCTGCCTTGCATCTTTAAAAACGTGTCTGTGAAAATTAAGATATAGGTTGACTTCTATAATTTGGCTTGATGTGTGACATTGTAGATGGACCATCACACACCCTACTTTGACAGAGAAAGGTGCTATGCAGCTTGGAAAGGTGGTGCACAGCCAAATGTTGACTCTGAAAGGCTTGAATAAAGACTGGGGAGGATTAGTGGGAATACTATAGACTGCAAGGTCAGCAAAGTGGAAAACTGATAAAGCCACAGATCTGTATGAGAATGAGCAGAGTTCCTAGAGATGAAGCACTTAAAATGTCAAAAGCTTACTGGGATTTTTAAGCAGGCATTAAATCAAGTTTTGTACAACATTCTTTGAAATAGGAAGCAATATGAGTGGTGTTTTTCAATTCCTGTTGCTTTCTGTC
This sequence comes from Sialia sialis, assembly GCA_009812075.1. Lineage (NCBI taxonomy): Eukaryota > Metazoa > Chordata > Aves > Passeriformes > Turdidae > Sialia > Sialia sialis. The sequence goes on along the minus strand of VRYO01001463.1, from coordinate 7,723,011 downwards.
TACTGGAAAAAGAAAAGTTGGAGTAATTATTGATAAATACCCTCTTCTGAGTTGCATTTTTCTGGACAGAAACGCAAACATTTGTTTGAAAAATACAATTATATTTTGAAAAAATAAATTGAAAAAATGCTATGGAGTTCCACACTCTTTAACAATTTCAAAATGAAATTCTCTAACTTATAAACTCAGTTGTCATTATTATTGTTTTTTCTTAAAGTCAGACAGAAATATTGATTCTGGTGCTTGCTTCACAGCTTTTTAAGGACATTTCCTCTTTTTTTTTTTTTTCTCACCATCAGCACCAAAGGTTCATAAAGACATGAGCAACTCATTTATGTCCTCAGGGTTCTTTTTCTTAATAAGTTTCTGCAGCAACTAATTGGAAAGCAGACACATGTTCTTCTGTTGTTGTTTCCAATACATTGATCATTTTTATGGTGAAAAACTTCTTGTCAGCAGAATGCTGAGATAATACCATAATTCCTTTGAGGTCCTGCAAAACATAATCTGCTGTGCAGAAAAGACTGTCCTGTAATAGTTGTTTTCTAAATTAAGCGGCTTCTGGATATAGCAATAATAATGAAAGGTTTCTCATCAATTAAACATATGTTATTCTGATTTTCTTTTGTCTTTCCATAATTTACTGCTTCATTCTATCCTTTCTACTAATCACAGAATTATAAATAAAGTTGGGAAAGATGTAGGCAAAGTAATCCAAGTTTCCATGCCATATGAGATTTACGCGTTGAGGTAATAATTTGATCAGACATATATCCAGCTGGCATTTTAAAATTCACTCATTCACACCTCATAGTTAGTGGAAAGACTTTTTATCAGCTGACATCTGATTTTAAGTTTTTTAAGTATTAGTTGAAAATGTGAAATCTGTATTATTTGTTTTAATAATGACGGTCATAGTGAAACCAACCTAACACAAGCTCACAGATCTAAGAGTCTAGTAGTTAAAAATTAGAAACTAACCAACCAGCCAAATGAACAAGAAAAACCCAAACAACAACAAAGAAATTCCACACTCCCAAGTACTGAAACCACTCTGCCAATTTGGTCAGATGGTACAAGTCCATTTGTCTTCAATGCCCTTATTCTAATTGTAACAGAACTAAATTAATCAGGTTGCCATATGTTCTGCCTTTATTTTGTAAATGGAGAGAAGGACACCTGAATCAGAACGAGTATTGTGTGATCGCTTGACTATGTAAGGAAAACAGCAGAACTGAGATGTAATATTCACTTTTCACTCCTAGACTTCTGAAATAGCTATTTAATGAGGGATAGAATATTATTTCTAACTTACGTGTTCCTATTTTAATTCTTTGGCACTACTCAAACTACTGCTGTGTCTGCTCCATCCTAAACCACATCTTGGGACAATCATCACTTCTGTTCTCAGCCTCTTTTTCCTCCAGTACTTGTTCTTTGGACTTTTTTCTATGCAGAGATGGATTCTTAGTCACTCATGTGGCTTTTCCAAGATACTAGTGAAGATTACAAGAGGAGAAATAGTTGCTCCATCCTTAAACTCATATTATTGGGTACTCTGGTATAAACCAATTTTAGTCTGTTGTTTGAATTTTTTGAATAATTTTTACACCTTTGTCAATCATCTCTCACCCATGTTCTCATGCCTACACCCCTTTCCTGATTCCCATCTCCACACAACTCTTTTAAGTGCTGAACAAAAAGCAAATCAGCGTGCATGTACTTATTTTCCTCCTTTTGTAACTTCTCTGAAATTCTCCACCATCATTCAAGGTGGTCATCTTTAAAACCACTTACAACTCCAATATCTCTTTTCCTTCTACTTGTCACCAGGTATTACTGCTCATTTCTCCTCATTTGCTAAAATAAGCATAATTTTAGCAAATTTTCCAACCAATTGAGTCTTTATGGCTGTGTAGCATGCCTGCTGCTCTATCAGCCTTTTCTCTGTGCATCAGTCTGCTGGTTTATTCTCTTCAAAGTCTTCCTTTAAAGTCTCTTCTTTCATTAGACTGATGTGTTTTAGCTGGACACAGAAGTAAGAGCATAGAAAGGTTCATTAATAAGTACTCAAACACCTTCTGGGGATAAGACATACAAAGTGTTGGGTATGGATTATATTTCCACTTTATGTGAGCTATAGTGCAATCAATCCATCATGGCCTTGAGGAAAGAAGGCAAAGTTACTGATCTGAAGAAATGGCTATAATGGAATAGAGAGTTCATAGCAATGACACGAGGTTTAGAAGGCACCTTGAACTGTTGTGTCTGTCTGATCTCCCTCTCAGAGCACAAAATAAATCCTGAAGAAATTAGGGCTCTCCTTGGTAATAGCTCGGAACACATATATTGTTTGCAATGTAGGCTTGCTTGAACTGGTATGCAGCATTTTGAGTCACATAGCTTCAGGCAATAATTTTTAAAGGCAAGGACATTTATAATAAAAAATAAGATAGTGTCAGAGCAGGGTTATCAGGAATCTCAAAATATTTATAAATGTTTTACATGTACATACCGGCAGAGGCAAGTTGGAAAAGGTGAAAGAGATAAACAGCCAGGTGATAAACTACACTATCATCTGCCTTCAAGATTTCTGAACTGAGAGTTATAATTCACTACCCTCTTTAGAACTGCAATTCTCAAGGCTGAATGAGCTTTTCTTCCACAGCTGATCTAGACAATCAATTCAGAATATGACTTTCATGGCTGACAACCCAAAACACTGCATGCCACAGGTTTTGCACAGATATTGCCTGAGCCATGCTCACATGGGACCTGCAAGAACATCTTTCTGGCACAGATAATAAGTGGGTCTTTTCTACTTACAGCACCTGCTAATTACAGAGTACAGAGGCAGGTACACCTTAAATAGGCAGATGGCTTACTACAGCTCAGAAAAGAGTCAGGAACTCCTGAAATAGACAGGTGGGCTCCCACAGCTGTCTGATGTGACAGCATTAATGTTGTTCTGCTGCAGATAGGTTTTCAGATTCCCTAAAACAGTTTAGATTTCACCTGTTTCCACTTGAATTGGAACAGGAAGACTTCTATTACACTGTCAAATTATCATTTTTATAAACCTTCTTGTTTATTGGTCTTCTTCACCATGCACATAATGCCAGTTTAGCCTGTTTGTATTCCACCTTCTGTTACATGAAATTATTTCATGGATGGAGTGAATTTCAAATAAAATAGGCATGAAATTCTCTCATTAACAGTAATAGCACTTACAGCAAATGATTTCCCATCCAGTGGGATTTCTCTTTTTTTTATTAAATAATAATAAATTCTCAGCCCAATTTTATTAGGAAGTTCCATTTCCTCTACAATTTTTCGTAAAACTGACCTACAAGTTCATGACTAAATGTCTTGCTGCTTCTGTGTTCATTCGTGTGACTACTCACTTTGGCACGCTCATTTGATATACTAATTGCAATATTTTATTTCTTTTCTAAAATGAAGTGCCCTTCAGAAAGAGACTTTCAGTCACCTCTTTTGTGGTTTTTTCAACACAGAATGAGAACAGGAAAGCCAGATCTTGGCAATCTCCATTAAATGAGTTTCTTATTCTACTTTGCCTCAAATTCATACTAACTTATTTGAAACAGTTCAAAAGCTGAAAATATTATGTCAAACTATTTTTTGTGGGAGGTTAAGCTTTACATTCGGATTACAAGGTAAACAGATATTTTGGGAAATCAAGTCATTCAGAAGGTAAGAGCTATCTATGGTGGTAGAAGGCTGTGCTGCTTTGGGCTGGTATAGAATTGATTTTCTACACAGTGGCTGGTGTGAGACTATGTTTTGGATTTGTGCTGAACACAGTGATGATACTAGAACAGGGTTTACACAGAGCCAAGGCCTTTTCTGCTGTTCATGCTGCCATGCTGGTGAGGAGACTGCAAGTGCTTGGGATGTTGGGAGGAAACACAGCCAGGAAAGGTGACCCAAAATGATCAAAGGGATGTTCAGTGCCATATGACATGGTGCTCAGGATATAAAATGAGGGGACGAATGAAGAAGTGGGGGGTACATTTGGAGTCATGATGTTTGTATTCCCAAGTCACATGTGATGGATCTGTGCTGTCCTGGAGATAGCTACATCTGCCTGATCATGGGAAGCAGAGAATTAATTCCTTGTTTTGATTTGTTTGTGTGAGTAGCTTTTTCTTTCCCTACTAAACTTTTTTTACCTCAATCCATAAGTTTTCTGGCTTTTTCCTTTCTGATTTTCTCCCCAATCTCACTGGTGGAGGAGTGGCTACCCGGGGCTTGCCTGCTGGTTGGGGTTAAATAAACCATGGCACATGCCAAGGTGCACACAGTGATTTCAGAAAGGGAGTAAGTTGTAAAACCCCTGTTCCTTTGGTAATGTCCACATCCATGTAAAGAAGGGGGAAAGAAATTAATGTCCTGTGCCAGTCATGATTCAAACAGTGGCTATTCTCTCACTGTGCCTGAGCATCAAATGGGCCCCATGGCAGGAAAACCAAGTGCAAGATGTGATGCTCATCTGAGAGGACTCTGAAGGAGCAGAAACAAACTTCTCTTCTTGTCTCTAATAATGTTAACTGTACTACCAGAAAGCCTAGGAGACAGTGTTTTGCTCTGGAGTCCCTTCAGCAATACATTTCTCAGGCACAAATCACAAACATGTCATTCAAAGTAAGTAGAAGTGTGGGTGAGCAGACCTAGACCAATGGGGAGAACAAGTGAGCAAATTGCAGTTGGCGTATTTTGCAAATTGCTTGGAACAGAAATTTTTAATGGCTTTTGGTTCTGTGAAGCAGCAGCTTGGTAGTGCAATTGAGAATATGGGATTAGTGGGCGCTGCTGTCATATGACAACCCCTTCAGAATTCAAATACGTGGCAGTAGAAAGATGGTGAGCAGCAGAGTGTTGACCTGTTGAACCAGTCAAGTGAAGTTACTTGTTTTATGAGGTTTTTACTACATACAAGCTTTAAAATGTGAGTTTCACCAATGTTATTATAGGGTTTTAAATGTGCTTACACATGTAGCAATACTATGGTGTAGAAACAAAGCCTTAATATCACATAGAAATTTATTAACACAAATGTTTTTTGGAAGATGACACTAAGCTTTAGCAAACTAAGATAGGTTTGTGGGAATCTGTTAGCAGTTTGTTTTTGTTTTAACAGGCAGAAGACTGTAGAAAGTTTCATTTGCAAGAGTTTGCCCTTTCAGGGCAGGCAGTCCATCTCGTGCTGTGGGCATTGCTCAGTGTCCAGCTGCAGCATCACACGTTCATGTTAGAGTTTTCATGCACCTTTTGTGGAAGGAGAGACTACACTGGAAATAACCATCCTGTAAGTTGAGGAGTGCCACTTTACAAAAGCTTACCACTGCCCTATTAGATTAAAATCCACACAAGATAAATACAGTGAAGAGAATGTGGTTTGAAGCCTAATTGGGAAATCTTGAGCCTAAAAAAGAGAAATTTTCAGTTTTGAGACTGATTCAGCCCTTGCACTCTAGTGAGTAAATTTCCCTTGTGTCTTGCATCCTACCCACCAGGGACAAGCCTGACTGAGCCAGGTGGTTACATCGAATGGAGTCCCATTGTGTTGCCAGAGCAACACAAAACTCAGGATGAAGACCACGACACATTTTGATTCCCCTCTATAAAATGTACCAAATAACACCTACTGCAGCAGATGCTGCTGTGTTCATTAACTAGTGTATGCATTCAAAATGCTGAAGAAAAGCAGAGGGTTTATGCTTGTTGTATTGCAGATAAATATTTCAGTAATGATCTTGTATATTAAATGAGAATTGAACACAGTGCTTCAGCAATCAGTTTCCAAATTGTGTAGCCTGTGGACCCAAATCTACTCACTGGATTTCTTCATAGTTGCTTAATTGTGGTTCTCCACGTCTCAGTTTAATCATCCTTTGTGTAGAAGTTGTAGGAGCAGAATCAGACATTTCCTTCTCTTTTGGACTCAGGTTCAAAGTCTTGAAAGTTAAATTTCCATTGGTGCCAAAAAGATGTCTGCATCATACTGAGGTTTGTGGGAAGGGGGCTGGCCTGCATTTACAGATAGATAGATAGATAGACAGATGGATGGATGAAACAAGAATCCCTTAGAATATCCTGTGACACTGCAATTCCACTGCCCTGCCAACTGGTGATCCTAACACTCCAGTCTAAGGGAAGAAGACTTTTAATGTAAGAGACATTTAATCTGAAAGAACAGGCAATATTAATGAGTTGTTAGTTTTCTGTAAATAATGGTGAAAATAAAATATCTGGTAAAGCCTTAAACCAGCAGGTATTATGTCCATAGCTCATGTGATCATGTGTATATGATTAGTGATGTCAGTACTCAAAATTATTTTGGGTAATTAACCATAGGTATGGATGCTTCATTTAAATTATGTGTTCTCAGCTATATAGTGTGTAGTCTTTTTATGGTTGTGCATATTTTGGGACTATCTGTTGTTTGCCCTCTTTATTTTATGGCATGATACATATTTCTGTGATGTAAAAATTCAGTGTAACATTTCTTATTCAAATGGTCTTGTTAAAAAGGATTGCTTAAGAAATGAGTAATTATTATTATTATGGGCAGCAAAATAAAATAAATTGGCTCAGGAAGTGCTCTCTGTGAAAGAAAATTAGTTTGGTGTCTTTCCATTAAGTGTTTTTCACAGCCAGTGGATGGCTAAGTGCCCATTTGTCCTTGGAAATAAGTGTGACAAAAGAGGTTAGAACACAGCAGTTCTTCTTTGAGGAAGTTTTTGTCTAATGAGAATGCCTAATGAGAAAAATCAGAAATCTATTTGAGATGGTAATGGCACCCTACAAAAAAGTGTCACTTAAATATCTCAAGTTCATGAAAATACTTACTCATTACTTTTGTAGATCAATGAAAATCCAGCTTTCTGAGATCTTCTTCTCCCAGGCTCAGCTTCTCCTTTCTTCTTTTAAAGTCTACCTTAGACAAAAGAGATCTAAAAGAGGATCCTTTATAAAGTTTATAGACAGATGAATTATGGCATAAGGATGTGGGCACCCATAGGCAAATAGAAAATGAATATATCGGAAGAATGCATCACATAACTTGTGCTGCACAGAAATATTGGTGAGGGAATTTATTTTCTTGGTTAGCCACTTGATTATTTCCTGGTTCACAGACATGAGCATTCCTGTCACAGACCTTCAATCACCAGCTCCTTATGAATCCGTTGTTGCATCTTCAAATAAACAAAAGGAGCAAGATAAACACATCAGCTGAACGTAGCAAAAGTACATGATCAGTTTATAGAAAATGCAGGATGAAAACGTGAAGGAAAAAACAATTTACAGAGAGATTGAATAATTTGACAATTTTTTCCAGCTACCAGTTGCTGCATATGGATCACTGGGCTGTGTTATTCCACAGCAGATCTCTTCTACTTTTCCTTTTCGGAAACTGTATCTAATTTTCTTGTTACCTCATGTTTTAAGTCTATAGCTTCTAATATTTCATTCACTCATTTCATGAGATCTTCAATACAGTTGAGGTTTATTCTTTAATGCTAAATATGTTTCTAGGAGGGAAATTATCTATGTAGGCTATCACACATTTTTTCAAAAGTTTTTCAAAATGCCTCTTAAATGGCCATCTGTCTAACATAGTTGGTCCTGCTTCATCTAAACTCCTTGTCTGTAACTGAGAAAGTAGAGATTTAGATACAAAACATCACCCAAAGAGAAGAAAAAGTGTATCTAATTTGGTAAACAAAATATAAAAACTTGAAGGCCTTGTAAGTTTCTAAAGGGTTGCAACAGAGTTGTATTTTTATAATCCAAAAAATATGTCTACAAAATTGACACATCTAAATAAATGACAGAGCAATAAATCATAATGTGCCATTCTGCTTTAATTTATTTCAGTGAAATTGCTGTGCAGAGCCATTGGATTGGGCAGGCTACTTTTTGGACATGTTGGATACATTCATTAAGATTACCTATTGCTTTTAATTATGGAAGTTGAATTCTTCAGGGCAAGTAATTGATTTTTACTGTAGAAATTGTTTTAGCTTCTACTAAAAAGTGGCTATGTAGGATACATACATAAAAGAAAAATGCAAAACATCTGAATGCATTTATATCCCACTTTTATGTAAGATTAATATTTGAGTGGTGAACAGGGTTACTTTTCACCAGATTTCTTCAGATAGGTAATAGCCAAGAAAGTTGGCTAATGGTTACTTTATGAGCATAAACTAACACAGCTTTAATTTTTGTGAATTTGAAAAAGAAAAGGAAAATATGGTCATTAAGTATAGTATGGGAAAATTTGCTTTTGTAACGAAAAAATCCCACAATGACGATGTTCAACACTGGGATAGCAACCTGGAGAAGCTGTGAAATTCCATCCTCGGAGATATTCAAAGCTCAGCTAGACAAGAACATGAATTTTGTCCTTTGAGGCTCTGAGTTTTAATAAAACCCCAGCCCAAACCAAAGTTGGTTGAACCTCTTACTGAAAGCAGGGACAGCCTCAATGACCTCCTGAGTTCTCATGAAAATGAAAACATTTTGTGATTGTAGTCTTACTCAAATCAAAATTACAAGTTTTTCTTGTAAACAGTACTATCCTTGTAAATATTAACTATTTTCAGTATGGATTTTCATTTCCAGCATTCATTATATTTGCAGAAAAGTGATATGAGAGAAATAGTTAGTTTTTCAGTCCCTATACACATAGAAAGCAAGTTTTGAATCAACAACCAATTGCCAGAAAACTTTGTGGGTTTACAAAGCCCTTAACTTGTCAGGCTTTGATTTTCACACTAAATATTTGTATTCTTCCATGAGATTGAATAGAAGAACCAACACCACCATAATAGAAAGAATGTCAATGGCCATGTTGTCTGAGCACTTGCCCATGAGTAATTTGCCTCTTGCCATTCAGAGTTCATCTATAAATATGACCAGTCATTCCTCTGCTATGAAATAACTGGGTGTCTGAAATAGAAGTGAAAGAGAGATGATTTGATTAAAACTTGCACTTTGTAGCACACTCCTAAGGATGCTGTTTGTAAAAGATAAGGATTCATATATGTATGTATTTACACCTATGCAAGCTGGAGAAATGGGCAGACAGGAACCTCATGAAGTTTAACAAAGAGAAAACACAAACCCTGCACCTAGGCAGTAACCTCATGCACCAATATATTCTGGGGATTGCCCAGCTTTGCAGAAGGATAGCTGGGGTTCCTGGTGGGCACCAAGGTGAACATGAGCCAGCAGTGTGTGTTTGCAGCACTAACAGACTCCTCAGATGCCTTAGGAAAATTATTGCCAGCAGCTCAGGGGAGGTGATCCTTCCTCTCCACTCAGCCCAGGTGAGACAACACCAGAAGACTGTGCATATAAGGAGGGACATGAACATAATGAAGAGAGACTGATGGAGGGGATGGAGCATCTCTCTTATGAGGAAAACCTGGGAGAATTGGATGGTTCAGGAGAAGAGAAGGCTCAAAGGAACAGAAATACACAGTAAATCTATATAATGTATTTAATACAATGCAAATAATATTAATATAAACGTAGTTAATATACAACAAATATATATATAAATATCTGAAGGGAGGATATAAAGAAGACAGATGCCCCGTGGCAGAACCACAAAATGGGTACAAAATGAAATACGGGATGTTCCATATGACCACACCTTTTTATTTTGAGGCTGACTGGGCACTGGCACATTGTCCAAAGATATTGCGGACTGTCAATTTTTGGAGATATTCCAAAGCCATCTAGACATGGGCTTGGACAATCAGCCTTAGGTAGCCATGCTTGAGCAGGGCTATTGGACCAGATGAGCTCTGGAGGTCTCTTTGAACCCCAACTCTCCTGTGATTCTGCAGTTCTGTGATATGAGTGGGGTGGCATGGCACATTGCAGAAACTTGTTTCTTGGCTACAGGCTAGGAAACCACACTTTTCACAGGGGTCAGTAATATGCATTACTGGGGATGAGAACAAGGAATTCAAGTTAAATTGGAATAATTTTTTTCTCAGATGCTATCCTCCATTTTCATATCCTCTAAGACTTTCTAAAAAGGATGGCATTTTCCATCATCTTTCTAGCAGGATCTGAGATGTGTTGACATTGCTACTTTTTTCTTTCTGATTTTCCTTCCCTTAGAACTGGTGATGCAATGGCTGTGGCTAAATGTTTAGGAAATAAAGTTACATCCATTTCTCCTGGAGTAGGATCCACAGTTCTGGGAGAGAACTTTAAGAAATCAATATGTTGCAATCTTCTCTTTTTTTGTTTGTTTGGTTTTTTGCTTGCTTTTTTGTTTGCTTGTTTGCTTGCTTGTTTTGTTTTGTGTTGATTTTGGTGTTTTTTTTGTTGTTGTTGGGTTTTTTGGTTTTTTTTCCCAGGCTGTTTTAAATCTCAGAACTTTTTAGATTGGAAAAGACATGCAAAATCATTGAGTTCAACCATTACCCTCCTCTGCCATTCCACCACTAAATCATTGTGTCACATCTACACATCTTTTAACACCTCCAGGAATGGTGACCCAACCATTTCTTTATGCAACCTGTTCCAATGATTGACAACCTTTCTTACGAAGGAGTTGTTCCTAAACCTCCCCTGGCATAAGCTGGGGATTTCTCCTCTTATGCTGTCACTTTGAGGTTTCTTTCCAACCTGATATTCCATGAGTTAATGATTACTCTATCATAACAGAACTGAAATAATATAATTATTGTGGCAAATAACAGTACAAGAAAATCACAACGGATTAGTACTGCTTCTCCATTTTCTCCCTCTTTGCCCTAATCATCCAACAACCACAGGTAATCTGATCACTTAAGCCTATCTAACAGGTATCTGTGCATCTCAAAAAACAAGGATTAATTCTGTTTTGTCCCGTGCCAGCATGGGCAACATGTTTACTGAAGAGGCACTCAGGGAATTCCAGGCAACAGCTTGATCAAAACAGAACAAGGATGTAGAAATTTTAGGAAGATTCACAGATCTTGCTCTCCATCAGTGCATAACTGTGATGTCTGTGTGCATCTACCAGGTGTTACAGCATTTTTTATCACCATTAATTGACTTCAAGGGGTCAAATAAAAAGTGGTTGTTTACTGCTTGTTTACTAAATTCAAGGGTTTGCTATTTTAAGTTTAGAAACAAATGTGTGTATTGCACCACATCCTTTAGCTTGATATTTCACCTCTGGTCGCTGTTTAAATAATAATGCAAAGTAGCACATATTAAGATGTAGCTAGTAATATTTTGGAACATGAAGTCCAAAATTAATATTCTAATAATTGCAATCTATTTTAGAGTATCTGTTATTTACTTTAATGTCAACAGTAAGAGGCTTCTTTGTCAGCCTGACAATAATCAATGCTTCTGGCTTTCTTAATACATTCACAATGTGTGCTGTATTGACTGCTATGAGAGAAAGTGTGTGGATCAGAGTATTATAATTCTGTTTGATGTGTTGTTCAATTTTCTTGTTATCAATCAATCATTTTACTTTGTCTTGACATCACTGAAATATCAGTAAAACTGGATGATTTGGTGTGTTATTGAAAAGGCAGGAGGTATGCTTTATGTTAGATTTGTTGTTGTCATTACAAAGAGAATTAGTGAGGAAATATTTATTTCTGAATGTCTGTGTGTATTGCTGAGAGAGAAGGTTGTGTGCAACCATGCTGTTTGCTATTGATTCCTGTTCCATCTTTGATAGCTTTTATTTCCAGAAAGCAATCCTGGAGTGGAGAGTTAAACTGGCCAATAGTACATCATGCCAACGGATTCTTGAAGTTTGAGTAATTGTCCAGTTAAGAATTATTGTGTTTTGTTGGCTGTTTAATAAAAGCGGACATGTAGAGGAGAGTGAGAGGGCATTGACTATTACTCAATGATTTCCACTGCCAGCTATGCCACACAGTTTGAAGGATCCCATATTCAGGGTGGGATTTCTCTCAAAAAATCTGTCAGAAAATATCAACATGAACCTCTGAGCAGGTCCTCACTCTAATCACCCTTTTATCAATGGGCAGCCCATTTTCAGCTAAAAAAAAAAAAAAAAAAAAGAAAAAAGTGTAAAAAATACATTAATCTAATCTGAAGTTAGATGCTAACATAGGATCAGACTAATTGATTCCTTAATTCCATTGACAATATTAATTCCATCTTTATCCTCTACAACAGAAGCCCCAACATCAAGCTCTGATATAGCCAGGTCTGCCAAAGGGAGTCTCTGCCCTTGTTCCTCTCTGTCTGTTCACAGAATGCAGCATGGAAGAGAATGGCAGCAGGGCCCTGTGAGTCCCAGGGCTCAGGTTTGGCGCTGCTTCAGCTCCACAGAGACGTGGGTAAAGTGAACAAACCAAACTTTATTAAGGGAAGGCTTAGCGAAGGGGTCAGCTGGGAGGGAAAACAGGGGATGGGCAGGGTCTGAGGAATGGAGGGAGGGAGCTGTACATAGGCATGGAGATGGCAGGAGCTCCTGGAGCTTGTCACAGGCTCAGCTTTGACCAGCAAGAGCTGTGCCTGGAGCTCCAGCTGGTTCCATCTTCAATGGGATGCGGCCTCTGAGCTGGAGGTGCAGCCTGTCCCCGCTCT
>VRYO01001463.1:7645521-7709139 GCA_009812075.1 Sialia sialis | reverse complement strand
GCACTCTGTCCACAAGTATTAAATGTCCTGTGGCATCTGCTCTGGGGTGCTGAAGATTTTGAAGAGCAGAGCCACAACCAGGCGGGCCAAATGGAGGAGTATGGCCGTGTGCCACTCGGGCATGTGGACAGTCACCCACAGCACCACAGTTGCCTGCAAAAGACAAAGCACCCGAGGCAGTGCTCAGTGCCGAGGTGTCCGTGTGGCAGGGCCCCAGGGGAGACGCAGGGGGAGCACCCGGCCTGCTGCCCCTGAGCCTGCCCCTAGCCCAGCTTTCAGCCCAGCGACCGAGGCTGGGAGCTGCAGGGTGCTGGGCAGAGCATGGAGAGCTGCTGGAGAGGTGACCTGGAGGGCGAGCAAAGGCCGGTGGCAGAAACTCACAGCCAGGGCAAAGACGGCCTCGTTATCCTCTCTGGCAAAGAACGTGCTGAACTCCATCACGGAGAGCAGTGCTGCAAGCACCTCCTGCACTGCCTGTCCCGATGAGCCGATGGTTCTCCACATCAGGGTGGCAGCTCTGTGGGACCAGAGCTGAGCATCAGTACCATGCCCCAGGGGATGTGACAAATGAAAGGAGGTCAGGCAAGCCAGAATTTGGGTTCATTCCATTATCTTGTTTTTCCTCAGCAACAAGCATGTGTCATAAGCCAAGGTCAGTTACCACCAAAGTTATTTTACACTGTGGCATAAGGGAGTTGAAACCTAGTTTATGATTACCTTTTCTTTGTGCCTTGGCTTGCATTGCACATGAACTTATGCTGATTGGACAATCACAGACAATGTCCCTCATAAAAGATAAAATATCTGCACAGGTGACATCTCTGCTTGGAACAATTGAAATAAAAGAAGTAAAACTATCACACAGAAAGAGCCCACATTCCTCTGTAGAAAATATATTTTGAGAACTTTTGTGTCAGGTTTACAATTTAATTAAGGCAGAGACTAAATGAAAGGAGAAGTATAACAAAATACCAACTACCAGATGTATATACTCCTACTTCCTAATCACACTGCTGGATTTGAAACACGACAATGCAACAGGGTTAAGAAGTGAAGCAATGGTAATGATGGAAGATGGAGGAATTCATGCTGAATTATTGAATATCTAGATAGATCAATATGATATATCTTCATGGGACATCTGAAAAAGTAGTCTGCAGTATTCCAGTTTGCTCAGAAACTTCTCAGAAGCATCTGAGCCTACCTACTCAGCATTAATTAAAGATTAATTAAAGATGTATGCAAGATTATAGACTTCTCTTGTGATTTTGCCCGGCTGGTAGAAGTTCATAGCAATGAAAAACTGCTAGTGAAACAAAACCTAGTCTCAAGAGCTATATTGAATTTCTAGTTAATGTCATTTTCTTCTCCTTCCTCTTTGTAAGTACAACTCCTTTGCCAAGTACTTCTCAGATGGTGAGGAGAAAGCAGAGGTTTTCTCGTGAATTGCTCTGATCAACAAATATCGCTCTCCAGTGTCACCAGAACTCCTGCACACATTCATTTGATACTTTTAATAGCCACAGTTCATACAATCACAGACTCATAGAATACCAGGTTGGAAGGGAGCTCCAGGATCATCTGGTCCAGACTTTCTTGGCAACAGCACAGTCTAAACAACATGATCCAGCACACTGTCCAGACAAATCCTAAAAGTGTACTGTATCAGTCAATCCACCACTTCCTTGGAGAGATTATTCTGATAAATTTTTCATCTTATGTCCAATTGGAATGTCCCCAGGAGTTACTTGTACCCATCCCCCCTCATATTTTCATATGACTCTTTGTCAAAGGGGAGTTTGATCTTTGCTGCCGCCCTTTAAATACAGGAACATGGTGAAGCTGTCCCCCCAGGCCTTCTTTTTTCAAGGCTGAACATGCCCAATTCTCTCAGCCTTTCCCATATGTCAGGCTTTCTCCTCCTTTGCTCATCTTTGTGTCCCCTCTCTGGGATCTGTCCAGCCAGTCCACATCCTTTTTGTATAGCAGGGACCAAACCTGAATGCAGTATGCCACGCCTGCCTTTATAGAATTGCATACTAGGGCCATTCCTGACCCAAGAATTGCATTCTGCTGGCTGAGTCGAGTGGGATGATGAATTCCCAAACTTCTGGGGATGTCCTGATCGATGCAGCCCAGCCTCCTGCTGGCTTTCTCTGCCCCAGCTGCACCCTGGTCACTCATTCTGAACTTTTTGTCCACCAGGACCTTCAGGGCATTTTCCACAAAGCTGCTCCAGCCCGTGCTGCAATCCTGGATTACGTTTTCCCAGGTGCAAGACCTTGCATTTGTCTTTGCTGAACTTCAAATGCTACTGTTAATCCCCTCTTTCATTTAATCTGGACCTATCTGGAAATTATCAGAACATACACAAGCAGTGTAAATGATCCAATTACAGCACATTTAATGTCATCCAGCACAATTAGAACTGGTTAAAAGGTACATTTAAATTATTACACATTTGTTTTCAGCCTTAATTGAGCCAGCAGAAATTAATACATTTGTGTGTGTGTGTGTGTGTGTGTGTGTGTGTGTATTAAAGAATATGCCATTAAAATATGCTTTGGAAATGTCAAAACATGTTGTTCCAGCATGGTCCAACATTGATCAGCTTCCTTGACAGCTGGAGAGCCCCATGGGAGTTTTAGTTTGAATGCTTCAGGCTCCTAATCTCTCCTGTGTATTTGATTTTCCAGATGGACAACTGTTCCAGGATATGCTATAAGCTTACTGCCCTAGGGTTCAAACAAAACAGGTCAGTTTACTTAAGTGTATTCTGAATTTCATTCAGGCCAAGACTCTGACATCCAGGATGAGAGCAGTGACCTTCAACTTTCATGAAGGTGTATGTCCAGAGGGCTGCAGGTTAATACTGAGTTGACACAGAATATTTCAGCTCAGTGTGATGAGCCAAATGTGTCAATTCAGGTTGACACAACCCAAAATGAAGACAAGACAAATATATAAAAATTCACATTGTTAGTGAGTAGGGAATATTTTCTATCAAAAAGCAACCAAATGATCTCCATAAAATTTATCACTTACTACAAATTCACTTTCTCAAATGTTGCTTTTTTAGATTTCCAGTTCCATGGTATCTGGACAGCTGGCAGAAAAAAGCAGCAATCAGTTGGACTTGGTAAGTCTTTCAAACCTTCAATCAATCTTGCAAGAGTAGCAGCTTTGAAACTTGTAGCTGTGAATGTTTATATATTTTTCTGATTTTTCCCTGCTTTTCTAGCTTCCTCACTCTCTCAGCAACACATACATTCATATACACACATACTCCCACCTTGGCATGCTGGAGAACCTCCTGTGCACTCTCCAGTCTTACCCTCTCTTTCAAGCACAAGTTCACTCACACAGTCCTCTACAGAGTAAAGCTTCTTTACTTTCTTTACTTTTCTTTAATCTCTTTCTTCTAATGACAGATAAATCCTGTAAAGTAAAAGATGGTCTCTCTGGGAACAACTGAAGTGGGGAACAACATGCATTTCACAGCTCTCCTTCATTCTTTACTGGAGAAGATTAGTGTTGTGGTAATTGTGGCATTCCCATTGGAAGCATAAAGGAGTTATAAAGCTGTAACTGCTTGCTCTATTCCTTCAACCTTGGTTTCACAAGGTTGAATCCAAACCAAATGTGATGCCTTATAAAGCATTCTTGTGCTTCTTTTCATGCCTCCCATACAGACTTCTTGAGATATGAGAGGATTTTTTGTTGTTGTTATTTATTTATTTATTTATTTATTTATTTATTTTTGAGGTCTCTTCTGCTTCTTTGTTTATGTTTGTCAATGTCAACTGAATGTGAGGCACAATAATTCATTCAAAACCAAACTCTGTTATACCCAAGAGAGCAAAGAAGCTCAATATCCTCCCTGTCTGGTCCCTGGATTCTCCTGCAATAATACTGGTTGCTATTTTAGGCATACCTGGTTCACAATG
The DNA here is from genome assembly GCA_009812075.1 of Sialia sialis. Classification (NCBI taxonomy): domain Eukaryota; kingdom Metazoa; phylum Chordata; class Aves; order Passeriformes; family Turdidae; genus Sialia; species Sialia sialis. The sequence goes on along the minus strand of VRYO01001463.1, from coordinate 7,705,192 downwards.
TGCCCACCAAGGCTCCCACTGATGAATTGGCAGGAAATGACAATCCTCTCCTGGTCTTGCAAACCCTACTTCAACAAGCAAAGCTCAAATTGCTGTTCCATATGACACATTTGGGCTCTCCTATATGTTCATGACAGTGACGTTCTAATCCATTGTGTCCCTGTATGGCAGTGCCAGCCTGCTACTACTCAGGACTGTCATCTCCACCATCCAAAGCACCACACTGCACTCTCACAACACTGCTCATGGCATTGATAGCAGATGCTGACTGGTGTAATGAGCAAACCCACGACACCTGCAGCCTGAGCCATTCACATCTGCTGACACTGCTGCAGCATCCAGCTCTGCAGGACAGTGACATCTCCCACTGTGGGCTCCAACATACAACTGCAGTTTGGCCAGAAAAGTGCATGTTGTAAGGAATAGGGCAAGGAAGGCAAGAGATCATGGCTGAATTTGACAGGCTGGTCAAACTCTAGGACAAGAAGGAAATGCACAGGCAGTGGAAGAAGGGACAATATCCTGGGAAGAGTGTTGGGATGTGGTCTGGTTGTGTAGGGTTGGGGTCAGGAAGGCCAAGGTGCTGCTGGAGCTGAACTTGGCAAAGGATACAATGAAAAATAAACATTTAGAGGCAGAAAAGGGAGAGGATGCAAAAGAGAGAAGCTGGACATGACTCAGAAATGTGCACTTGCATCCCCGAAAGCCAAACATGTCCTGGGCTGCATCCAAAGCACCATTGGCAGCAGAGGAGGGAGGAGACTCTGCCCCTCTGCTTTGGGGTCTCTGGTGAGACCCCACCTGCCTTCAGCTCTGGAGCCTCAGCACAGGAAGGACAAGGACCACGCTCAGAGGAAGGCTCCAAAGATGGTCAGAGGCCTGGATCACCTCTCCTGTGAGGACAGGCTGACACAGCCGGGGTTGTTCAGTCTGGAGAAGAGAAGGGAGACCTTGAGGCATCCTTTCAGGACATGAATCAAGTTTGGCGCAGGGCCGTAGTGACAGGACAAAGGACAGTGGTTTTAAACTAAAAGAGAGTGTATGTAGACTAGATATAAGGAAGATACTTTGTTATGAAGAGGCTGAAGAAACTCTGGCACAGATTGACCAGAGAGGTGGTAGATGCTCCATTCCTGGAAGTGTTCAAGGTCAGGTTGGATGGGCTCTGAGCAGCCTGATTTAGTGAGGTTTCCCAGCTCATGTCAGGGGGCTTGGAACTAGATGATCTTCAAAGCCTTTCACAACCCAAGCCATTCTGTGATTCTATGTGCAAGTGGGATGGCACCAACAATTCAGTGCGTTTTTTCTTCCCAGGGATGCTCATTTACTTCTGATAGCCACAGGTCTGTCCTTCATTTGTTTCAGAGAGTGTTCTCTCCCTTCTTCCTCCAGGCAGTCACTATTTGCCGGGCTCAGCAGACAACACACCACATTAAAAAAAAATTAAAAATCAGTTTATAAATTTGATCCCTTGTAATTTTTTTAGAAATTTCATGCTTTCTAGAGCAACATGGGAGTACTTCAGTTTTATCTTTTGTTTAATTGCCTGTGAAGGTTCTGCCCTTGGCAGGTTAAAACTGTTTTGTACTGGATTATAGTTTATTGTGGTCAACAGAAATAAAGTTCATTGTCAATAAGAATATTGTCTCAATATTCTTTAAATAGATAAAATTCCAACCTTTTTCATTCAATACAAATACAAACAAACCAGTTGATTTGTCTTTTTTTACTCTGGATTCTGGAGCGCCTAAGTGATTTAGGGAATAGCCTAAAAGATCCTACAGTGGAGAAGTTGAGGAAATAAAGAGGTTTACAAAGTATACCCCTATGCCCTGGTTCCCAACTTTTTGAATTATATAGGAAGCATTATAAAAAAGAGAAAACAGATTTTAAAATTAGTAACTTACAGAAAGAGTACATGGGTATTTGAAATAGGTGAGAATCCAGAGAGAAAATTAGTTGCTAGGCAAGATTATTGAATATCCTCCACTGTTTTTTTTATAAGAAGGCAAAGGATGTGTACTAGCCAGACCATCAGTTTGCTCTCCCTTTTCTCCACCATGAACTGTGGATTTTAACATGGGTTCAATTTTGTCCATTTCTGGTGGGGCAGTGGGGGAAGGTCGGGGGTTGGATTTTTGGGTTGAGTTTTTTCCTTGTTTCTGCATTTTGCATTCTCAGTTTTCTACTTGAGGCTGTTTGTAGGAAATGCCATGAAATACTGTTGTGCTGTGGAACAACCAGCTCTGATGAGACACAGACTTGGGGCCATTCTGCTGCCCACTGGTGGGTGTTCCCTGGTGCCAAGCTCAGAACACAGCCATCCTTGGAGCTATTTTTTTCCCTGAATAAAAGCTGCCAAGATTCTAGCCCATGGAAACCTCAGCATATCAGCATCACACAGTCTGTATCCTCACTGCTGGAAAAGACAGCTCTTCTCACAGTGAAGGAAATTTCTTTCTTTTTCCTACTCTGTTCTATCCTTGAATAATGTGACAAATGTACAATTTCTCCTGTTTCATAGTACAAATCACTGCCCCAACAGGAAGTGAATTGCAAACCCCAACTCACTTAAGATAGTTTCCCAGTATTGATTGATAGATGGTCATAGAGCTAAAGATAAAAGCTTGAGAGCCCTTTATGCCATTCCAAAGACCTCCCTTTTCTCCTTTTAGCATTGTAAACACCTGTAGAATGATTGAAATATTTTTTGTATAATTTACTCATCACTTAGCTTTGCTTTTGTTCTCCAAATATACTAAACTTGTCTCACTTCTTCCATATATATCTCTTTATTAGTAGCCTTGAATGCTGCTTTACACAGAAGAAATAACCACAAAGCAATGATATTCAGAGGTTTACCAGCACCACATACATATTTATATGTCCTTCATATTGAAGACTTTCCATTGAGTCAAAATACATTTATAATGGAGAAATTTCTATTTAATTTTCATATGAAAGATACAGAACAGATGAGACAGTTTCATGCTTGCTTTCATTTAATACACTGAGGTTGAGGTCAGTGCTCTTTTATATTCCCTTTGAAGATTTGTAGTTGTGTTGGCTTTTTGTCTTTGCTCACAGTGCTCAGTCACAAAGATGCTTCAGAGCTTTCTGCCCCAGGAGAGCTGGTTCCAGCCCAGATCTAGACCACACCGAGAGGTTAGTTGGTCTCGTCATGCTCTCTAGTGGCTGCTTCTCTGCTGAGCAGCTGCCATGCTCCAGGGAGGACCTGCTCTGGAGCAGCAGTGATGCTGCCAGACTTCATAGCCTGAGCACAAAAGGAAAAACTGGAGGGTCATTTTGCCTTCATTCTAGTCCATCCTAAACCATGTCTTAATCTCTCACCTCAAAGAACCAGAGAATAAATGTCTTGATGATAGTCATACAAATTTTTAAAATAATTTTAGCTCTCCTCTTCCTGGCTATAATCCCTCCATTTGAAATCTGGAGTCAATAATGATGAAACTGACAAAAATATGGCTAAAATTGCAATTTTTTATTGGCCCCAACCTTATAAAAAATTGCAATGAAAGGAGCTACTGAGGTTAGTGGGAAAGGGCTCACTGACTTCAGTGGGCTTTGAACCATAGGGACAAATAGACTTCTAGTTCCCTCTTGTCACTAAATTTCAGGAGTTTCCAAATTTTTATGTGGTCTTCCCAGAAACAGAGTTTTTAATGAATTTTAGAATTGAAGATTTCAAGTGTGTCCTTGAAATACAGAAATAATCCACAGAAGTTTATAATGAAATTGGACTTTCAACCTTTAAAAATCCCAGAGAAAGATTTGGTTCAAATTCTGAGAGGCAATGCAGATCAGAATTATTTTCTGAATAAAAAAGAAATTGCAGTAGAATAAAACTGAGATTCAGCAAAAAACAAGTGAATCACTCTTGCTCATATCTCAAGCAGAGAGAAAGTAAACTACCAGATGAAGGAGATGATAGGTTTACTTTTTGATGATAGCTTTTACTTTTTGAAGAGTTACTTCAGTTTAGTGCTAAAATACCACAAGAGCAACATGAATAGCATGATGAGGGATTTGTTCATGGCTCTGGTCCTGCACAGTGGCATGAGCCCCTTGTCCTGCCTGCTGCAGCAGCCTGTTCATGCATTTATTTTAATTCAAGTCCACCAATGCCTTTGAGCTGCACCTCCTTGCCCCATTTCCATGCACCGGAGTTCTGTGGGGGCATCCCTGCTCTGCAGGCTGAGACCAAACTGGCTTTGTTGACTTTCTTCCCACACACTGGGGGTGATACTGTGGGGATTTAAGAGAGAAAAATAAAACTGATGCTTTCCATTTGTGGGATGTAGGTGGTCAAGGGAAACAAAAGCCCTTGCAGAAGTTTTACATGAGATACACAGATGGCTTTGGGGGTGTGGCAGACTCTGTTGATGCTAAAAGGATGAAGGAAGCCAAAAAAGACTTGTGACAGATGCTTTCAAGCTATGTAGTATTTAAAGAAGATTGCATTAACTTTATAAATGTTAGAAATGTTTCCTAACGAAACTCAAGTTTTTATCAGTAGCTGTACTCCCAGACAAATAATACATGAGGTGTTTCCTTCAAGGATGGAGGGAAGTAATTAATGCTGTTTTCAACTTTGCAACAGCTTCAAGTGGAAAATATTTAAAACTCATTCTCCAAGGTGGCTACCGCACAAATTGCTAAGGCCCAAAGGCAAACCTAAAAAGGCTTTAACTATTTATAAAAATAACAATACTGACTGGGGACAGAAATGTCTTCCAATAACTGACTGCCACTAACAAGGACAAATGCTTCAGAGCCCCAGAAGTGTTGGAAGTTGGGTGACCACCATGAAGGTGCATTGGGGGGCTGTTGTTTTGAGGCACATTTCCTAATCAATTATTTTGCTCTTGGTAAATAGTTCATAACCTTGGGAGAGCTAAAGAGGCTGGAGAAAAATGTCAGAGCAGCTACTCAGAGTGAGACTGGCAAAGTGTTGGAGGGGGTTTAAGGGCCAATTAAGAGAGGCAGTACGATGGGATCCTGCCTCAAGAGCTGACAAGCTGGGATATCATAAGGGAAATGGAAGTGCAGTTACCTTAGAAACTGGAATGAGAACCATACTAAATTATTAACATATCTGAAAATTAAGAAAAAACAGTATTTCCATTTATTAGAAAACAAGGTTCAAGGATCTCCTTTTGGAAACAAAGACCAATGAGGGAGCTGAAATTTTTTCCCTTTTTCTTTGCCACCAAAAGGGAACGTCTCCAAGAAAGACCCAAAAAGCAATTAATTTTTTTTCTTTAAATCCACATGAAATTAAAGTGTTTCCTTCCTACACATATCTACTCTTTCACTGACCTCCTAGATTTTGTCTCCCTAATCTTCTTCCCTCAGTTCAGTTTATTTGGGATGGGCTCCAAAACTCTTGGCTATATGAAGAATTTCCAAGGTGACCAAACCAAGTTAAAACTGCAAGTCCTTTTTGGCCTTTGGCCAGGGTGGTTCTCCTCCAATAAGGTGCTTTGGGCAGCAGTTCCACCTTGGAGAATATTAAATGCTGTAAAAGTTATAAAAGAGCTATGTTAAATTTGTTCATAAAAATAGTTAAAACTTTAGAAGGGAAGAAATGTTACATCCAACCTTCAGGCATCTCCCCAAACAGGAGGGTATTCTTCCTAGATGTAGTTTGATACTGGAAAAGTTGAGTTCTAATTGCTTATCATGTCTAAAATAATTCTTGAAATTTTGCATTGTGAAAATGAGTTTATGAGCTAATAAATGAGGATGTATCTGCAGTTTTTTTCCACTCAACACCAAATATTCAAAAATTTGGGAAAGAGAATTGCCCCAGTTTGATGCCCAACTACTTCACTGGGAAACCTAAAACTAAGAGCATTGATATAAAAGCAGTTTTGGGCCATGCAGGACTGAAATTCCTAAGGGGGAAAATGGACAAAGGAAAGTATGTTTTTGCCTGAGAAAAACTGGGCTGATCATCAACCAAGAAATCCAAATATTTGCTTGGAAATATTTTCATAGCTTGATGTGTCATGCTGGAAAGTTCACACTCTGAGTGTCTCTATCCAAAAGCAGACTTGGTGCATGAGTGTGCATCCTGCTGCCAGTGAGTCACCTGCAGGATTTGTCATTCAGTTACAGTATTGGGGAAAGGGGCAAATCCAGTTTATCCTGGGCAGGATTATTGTTAATGACATCATTTAGGCAAATAATTCCAAATGTTGTGCCTGGAGCAGTGGATAGCTACATTGCTCACTGGTTATTTCTCTTCCTTCCCTGCCTGCTGGATGCATGTTTACAAAAGCTAATTAGAGTGGACTGTGTTATTTACAGTGCTAGATTTTAGAAGGAAATAGTTCACTGTATAATCTCTGCCTCGAGTGTGTTCAAGCAGAGATTACTGCAGGGCAACTGAAAGGAGCCAGCAGCAACAAACTCAGCAATTATTTTAACACAGTCAAGGATTTCTATCCCCTAAGTGGCAGTATGAAATATTCCCATACTGATTACCTGGTACTTGATTATACAGGGTAGATATTTCTTTCTGTATGCACTGTATCACTTTGGGCCACAGTTTATTTCAGACCCCTGGGCTTCATATTAAATTTTCAATACATTTAACATATGTAACAGAAATCAGAACTAGGAAAAGTCACAGTTTTTCCTTCTGGTCCTTTCTATCCCTTTCTTTTTAAAGTTTAGAAACCACTTCCTCTCCCACAGCAAGTTTTTTATTTGTTTGGGGTGTTTTTGCAGTTTCACATGATTTCTACTAAGGTTAGGAGGAGGTGGATGAAATCTGGAAAAGCTAAAACCTTTACCTTTTTTTAAGCTACAAAGGCAAAAATGTGAAATCCGAATATTTTCTTTGATGGAAAAGAATCCCTGGATAGCATAAAGATTTCTATCATCTTCAACAGCAGAAGGTTGTGTTTAGCAAACCTAGGGTTTCCTTCAAGGAACACTTGGAAGAGAAGAAGGTTAAAAAAGGATTAAAAGCCTATCTGGTTCTACTTTGCAGGCAAATCAATCAGTACTTCATGTTACCAAGTTTCAAATACTTCAGCTGAGTCTCTTCAATATACGTCACCTATGGTGATCCCATTCCTACTCAAACCCCAGCAAACATGCTGGAGAGCATTATATTTTCCAGAAAGTTGCTCTACAAAATGATAACACACTTTTGTCAACAGGGGTTTCACAGGGAGGCACAGAAACAGAAAAAAACTGAGTGGGAGTATTAGACAACTCTGCTGGCACAGCTGCTACTTGCTCAGTGGAAAACCAGTTCGATCTAAGCAATAATAAAGAACTGGAAACATATAAAACAATTCTGGATATTCCCATTCCCAACCATCAAGTTCAGTCCCAGTTTCAAATTCCACAGACTGTACTCAGCACAGGGAGAAAAGTCTGAGCAGGGAGGCAGGGATCAAATAGCTTCCCTTCTTTATTCCCTTTGTTTAGACAATCCAGACTTGTGTTCCAAATATACATTAATTTCACTATTATGAGCTGCACCTTTTTCATTGAAGAATCCAGCCTACCCCAGTAGTGCGGCTTATATTCAGGTGCGGCTTATCTATGGACAAATTCCAGTGAAATGCCAACTCAGAAGTGAGAGCCAGCCCAGAGGAGCCTGGGGCTGCCTTTAAAGGCTTCCCTGGTCTATGAAAACTGTTTGCAACTTGAGCACCTGACACCAAACCCAGCTGGCAGCGATTGTTACTAATTTGTTACTTTGTTACACATGTATCCTCACTTTAAAAAAAAAAAAAAAAGGAAAAAAAAAGTGCGGCTTACATTTGGGTGCGGCTTATATGTGGACAAATCCCGTGCTCTACCCTGCTACTGGGCGGTGTGGCTTATAATCAGGTGCGGCTTATAATTGTGAAATTACTCTTTGCTGTGGAGGTTGTAGCACAAAATGACAGGGAAGGGAAAAAAAAAATCTGCCACCAAGACCATGCAAGAGAGAAAATACTGACTATGATAAATGAGAATTTTCTCATGTTTGTGCTTTCAGCACTTTACTACAGTGTGTTCAGCATCACAGGAACCTGTTTCAGCAAGTTCTCACATTCTGCTTGGGGACAATATGTGTATATAGGTGAAAGATAACAAAATGTTGGAAGATTTTAATTTTTCCTTCTTGTGGAAGCCAGTTAAGCCACTTCCATGCATTGATTCAGAATCTTTTTCTTTTAATAAGGATTTGCTTTGTTTTACTTGGACTGCTTATATATTAATATATTTGTTAGACTATACAACTGGTTCTGGAGCAGCTTTTAATGTATGTGAACTGATTTATAACAGCAAGGTTAATAATTTATTTAGTTTTCCCAGAACATTCTGTGAGCTTGATTAAGGTAATATTCTGGAGATGTCCTCCTTGCCTTCATGAGTCTTGGAAAATTTCCTTTTAAATATTAAATGTGTCATCTGAGTGTGCAGAATAAGAGAGGATAAGGCAAGAATCACATCACATACCAGGCTGTAGAAAAACATTCCTTAGCAAGGATACAAATTTAAATTATATATATATATATATATATATGAGAAAGAGTTTTACATATACTTTATATAGCACTCTAGTCAGCAACTGTGAATAAGAGAGAGGGTATCAGAGCCCCTTGTCTGATGTGTTATTTATAAATAGATTGAAGAACCATCCATTTTCTTCTTGAACTGATGAGATACAAACATTGCAGTAATGACTTCCTTCAAGTGTGTGTGTGGAATCCTCTGAGTGTGACTCCAACTGAGTAAAGAAGTGACAAAAAGAGCAGCTCCTTTGAGAACCATTCCTCTAACCAGTGTATTCCCAAGACAGTGATGAAGCAAAGAGCCTGAACCATGATCTCTTGCCAAATGCGGGCACACCTGGAGGCCCAATGAGACTTTCAGATCTACCTGAACATTGCAGGAGTCTGCAGATCTCAAGTGCAAGTTGTCCCAGCTCTTTCTCTGTGGACATGGTTCAGCACAAATTCCTTAGTTTGCTTGAGCATTGAAGCAACTATAACTTCCTACAGCCTCCAAAGTTTGTCAGAAAATTTCTGTGGTTTTTTTTCCCCAGTGTTTGTCCAACTCTGACACAGCCACTGAGGATGACATGCACTGTTGTTGGCAGCAGAGTGAATTAGAGCTCCAGCGACAGCCGCCCTGTGACTGAAATGCCTTTGCAAGTTGGAATGCTCAGGGAATCATAAGCCTGGGGAAAGCACAGCCTGGAGAGGGAAAGCTGTGGTGAGGAGAGAGAGGCAAGGACAACTGGAAAATCTGACAAGAAACATCAAAGGAGAAATACGAAGCTGAGAGTTGAAAAGGTAAATTTCAAAGCCATTTCCACCTGGCTGCACTGATTGCATTGAAGAAGAGCAAATTCAGAGCGAGCTCTCTCCAAAGGATCATGAGACCTGCAAAGGCACAATGCAGGACAGGGACCTGCTGCCAATTTGCTAGGAATGCAGAACCTTCCCAAAACCCTGTCCAAGGGGGAGAGAGAAGAGGAGACTGGAGTTGTAAGGGGTTAAACACAGATGCAAAAACTCACTGTCAACTAATTGTCATACTGCAACCAGAATTTCATTGCCAGAGGCACACAGATGTAAAGTTTGCCAGGAGTGAAGATAAATATGAGTGTGGACTGTGCCTTGGTGCTAGAGAGGATTAGATCCTCTCCTTCTCTGTATGTCAAATCCTAAGCTAACTTTTCCTAAGATGTGACCTTAAACCTTATTCTCCTGACTCAGGGCCACATTGGAAACTGCAAGAGTTTAGTCTTTCTCTAAACTCTTACTGATCTTGGCATTTGAACACAGGGTTTTCCTTCATACCTTCATGTGGCTGCTGATTTCACTTCAAAGATGTCAACCCTGCAGCATTAGAAAAACTCTGCCTTTGGCATTGTTTTGGAATTTTGGGATCCTTCAAGAAAGAAACCTCCATACAGAAGATGTTTCCATACAAAGGAGTATGTTTGTCAGGCTATTCATCTCTGCCCACTGCTGAAGTGCTCTGTATCAAACCTCTAAGTGTGGGAGGCAGCAACTTTGAAATGGATGAAAAGACTGCTTATCCTCCAAAATCTGACTGTATTGCTCTTTGCATTTTGTTTGATGAAGTTCCAAAGGACAAAACTGAGGTATTCATACATGTTTGGACAATGTCTATCATATTAAGCGTACTGTGAAGAGAGGGGAGGTAGGTAACAGATGGGGCTAAGTGATGCTTGCACAAAAAAGAAACTGAGTGCAGCAGCATTGAAAGCCAAGAGCTAACAAATAAAAAGACATCTTCAGGAGCTGCAGTGAAAGCTAAACCATCAGGGATTTAGCACCTGAGTACCTGCCTTGGATAGCATGGGCATGTGTCCAGTGGAAATAAACTGTGAGAGTTCCATTGGGAAAGCTGCAGTTTCAGTTTCTAGGCTCAGGACTACATCTTAGAAATTTTTCTCTTGAGTATACAGAGAAAACCAGGAGTGATGAAAAGGGACTATAAACTTTTCATATTCTTTTTTTTTTTGTAACTGAATATCAGGGAACTCCATAACTCCATGGTAGCTGACCAGGTAATCAACAGGCTGAGACCAGCTCACTTCACCACCATCTGCTGCTGAGCTGCACACATGGTAATTTTTTCAAGTAGATTCGGAATCTCCTATTTTTCATCCTGGGATGAGAAGACTGGGATGAGAAGACTGCTCCATCCCATCCCATCCCATCCCATCCCATCCCATCCCATCCCATCCCATCCCAACAAGAGAAGTTTGTGCAGGCCTTATACTATGAACTGCTTTATGAAGGGATTTGTCTCCTATATGTCAAAATCATCCCAAATCCCCAAATTAGCTTTTTAATAGCCAAAACCCCAAACTCACAGCAGAGTCTAGTATTAATTTCTTTCTGCACAGACTACACGTAAAGCTTGTATGAAATGGGATAGGATTTGTCTTTAAGTGCCTCTAAAAGTACAGATGATAATTAAAAACTGAAGTATTAGAAGAAGCAGAAACAGTTAGTGGTCCTTACAATATGGCAGAGGCTGTTTTTCATTCAGCCCTGTTTATCATAATCATCTTTAAATGTAAATTTTCTCCATGCTTTAGTCAGGGACGTTTTTGTACTCTTTAAAGCACTAAAGCTGCAGTCCACATACAAGTGCTTCCCTTTTCAGTAATACCACTTTTGTGATGCTTGTCAAATTTTGCTGAACACCAGGAGAAATGACCACTCCGTGTTGAGCTATTTTCTCATGTAGTGCTCTCCAAGCAATTTGGATTCCCTCCATTTAGCCCTCATCTCAAATGAAATGAAGGCAGTGATTCAGTCAACTTCCCAAAAAAGCATCTGTTCACTGAACCTCAAAAGCAGCTGCAAGCCCATGGAGCTTCAGCAGAGTGACAGCACCTCCTCTCCCCAGTAACATGAGCAGGGGACAGATCTGATGGAAAAGGGATTTTCCATGTAGAAAAGTTCATATATATGAGTATTCACGTTTTCTAACTGGTGACAATGCAGAGTGCCAGCACAGCAGATAACTGAATTGCCAAGGATAAAACATCCAATTTTAAAGATTGCTCCTCTTACTGAGGTTTGATGGTCTTTTTTCCCCCAAAATTTTCACTGCACAAGTGATCAGCCCATTCTGTAGAATCACTGTATCAGCAGAGGATAGACCCCTCCTCCCCTCAAAGAATTCTTTCCTCCCTCACTGCGGCAGGAAGGAGGATAGTGTAAGTCCAGGGGGAAGCCATGGAGGCAGCCAATCTCAGGGCAGAGGTTAATTGCCTCTTTTTATTTTGCTGTCATTTTTTTTCCCAGTGTACACACAATGTCATCAGGGGAAATGGATGCTTTGAAGCCAACATGGATAGGTTGCCATAGATATTTAGCATTTTTGGAAAGATGGCTTCGATTGTAGATCTGTGATATGTCGTTAACTGAGCTTCTGCCTTGATATTTGAATCCTAAGCTAAAATGGGATCTTTTGGCTTTGTTGTTTTGGATTCTGAGACTGGGGCCAGGCTACCCAAAAGGAGAAATAGCATTTAGGTAGGGTCTGGAGCTCTATAATTTACTGCTTTTTTGTTCTCTGCAGGTTCCTTAGTTGGCTTTCCCTTTTTAGGATACAATTTCCTTAGTAGAAATGACCTTCTCAGAAATTACAGTACATTGTTCAATGGCTTTTTTGACCTCATATAAAAATGCTCCTGGTTTGTTGTGTTGGCTGTTTTTTCTCTTAGAGGGACAAGTTCTGCCTCTGTGAATTCAGTGCTGTTAAAACAAAAGGGAAACCTACCCAGACTATGAGAAGCAAATGCTCCATATATAAATATACAGATAGATTTGCGATATATATCTATAAATATATACCCACATATTCAATTTATACTAAATTAAGACATATTAGATTTATGTATAATCTTTATTCATATTTATGTATTGATATTTACTTATACTTTACTTAAATAAGGCTAAGATTACATATGACAGATGTCAGATGTTGAAGTACCTTTATATGCTCAGAACACAGCAAAAATAAGCTTTCATTTGGCAAAAATGTGTTTGCCTGATCCCTTTACCGGCATAGCTTGAAATGAGCGCAACAAGCAGCACACATTAAAAATGTACAAATGCAGCATTGCTAGAAAGGGGACAGGCTGGACACCACTGTGTCAGCAACATGTACAAGGACAAAACCAGCAGCAAGGGGCTGGATATTTTATGGTGACTGGGAGGTTTAGGTCTTGCAGAGTTAAAAATAGAAAAAAAAATCAAATTATTAAAGAAATATATATATATGTGTGTGTTCATTCATGCAATTTTTCTGGTTGCAATTTTCAGAGGCAAAGGCACTCAGCCACGGCTGGTCTCATAAGCCATTTCACAACCAGTCACATGAAAGGGAATAGAACAGTTACAAATGAATCACAGGAAAACACAGGTGACTGCTGGGCAAGCCAAGTAGAAAGTAACAGATAATGACAGGGATGCCCACAGCTGCCTTCACAGCTACCAGAAAGTAATGTGACTTCCCTGAAACTTGCACCATGCTTTTTCTACTGGTGATAGCTTTGTTCAATGTCAGACTGCAGGAAATGGCCCCCAGACCACTGTTCTTGGGTTATAATGTTGAAGTAGATGTGAGAGGTGTTATTCCCAGGCTGCAGGTGAGGGGAGAAATGAGACTTTCCCTGCTTTTTTATAGCTTGGCAACAAAGTGCAGTGTATATTCCTGTACTTGCAAACAGCAATTCCTCTGCCTCTGAGGCACAGACTGAGCTGAGAAAGGTTGGGTGCATGGTTTTGGGCAGCTTTTTCTTTGTGAAGAGAAGGGTTTCTGAGATATGACCTTTAACAACAACACAGGCTGATCCCCTAACCTTGCTGTAATTATTTCTATCCCTCCCTTTCACGGCACTGAGGTTCAAAAATATTAAGGACATTATGTAATTATGAACTCAGACTTCCTCAAGTGCTCCTTTTATCAAAGTACACATTTTGCTTAGACATCAGTCTTTGGTCTTTTGATTCACTTCATGCTATGCAAAATATCTTTTGAAGAAAGAGAGCTCATGAAGTGCTAATGTCTGGAGTCTGCCTGACTGCAGTGATTTCAAAGGTCTCTTGGAGTACCCATTTGAGGGCAGAAATGAACTTCTTCCACTCCTAAAATCTATTTCCTCCCAGTCAACCAGAGTTCAGAGCTCTCAGCTTCCTGCAGGCTCTGCTTAGCAGTTTGTGGCATTGGCTCACAGTTCCAGTTTATATGGGAACAGGATAACAGGGTTAAACAAGGAGTTCTCAAATATATTTTTTAATAAAACATAAGAATTTATTCTTATACACTCAGAATAGAAGAGCCAAGTTTTCTGTCATCACTGTAAAATTTTTCTATTAATGTTTGGCTTTGTATTTTCTGGAGACTATTTCATTGCACCTATTATAAATATTTATGTCAGAAGAAGAAATGTTGGGACTCCTTCAAGGAAAATAGTTGAGAACGGGTCCACCTATTTCAAAAATAAATGCTGAAAGTAAGTGTTTGAACTATGTTATTATTAAATCACTCCCAGTGAGCTTAGTGGGAGACTCTTGCAATGAGAATGATTAGTATACTGTTACCTGACTGTGAATCCCAAAATTAGATTACAACAACAAAACAGGAGTTTTAAATGAAAAAGCAATATAAAGAGTAGCCTCTCAGGTGTCTTTGTGAAACCGTTAGCTAGGCACCTTATAAATAACCTGTTCATTTAAGAGTGGTTTTACACGGGATAAAATATAATCTTCATAAAACCCATGATAATCTCTCCATTTAAGTTAATACCTCCAAGGAAATTTAGCGTAACACACTAAACACAAACCTTAATGGAACTGTTAATATCTAAAAGAACAAAATTAAGATGGTTTCCAAAGCAAAGCAAACAAAGAGGAAAAAAAAAGCAAAAAAACCCTCATTAAAGCAGGAATGTGTGCACTATTTTTTGTATAGTAATTTCACACTGATAAGCTGCACTGAAGCTGAAGAATCAGAAGTGCAGCTCATCACCAGGTGGGACAAATTCTGGCAAAATGCCAACCCAGAAGTGCGAGCCAGCCACACAGGGAACTGCCGCGGAGCCGTGGCTGGGCGGGCGGGGGGCGGGTGGGGAGCTGCCATGGAGCCATTGCCAGGTGGACAGCGAGCCGGAGCCACTGGTGAGCGGGTGGCGGGCAGCGAGCCACCACCCGTTTTGTACGGTGAGGCAGCGCCGCCACCGGCTTCCGATGGTGAGGGGGGGCTTTTCATGCCCCAATGCTGAGCAGGCAGGGAGCCGCGGCAGCCAGTGCCGGGGGGGGAGTGACGGGGCCCACGGCACGGGGAGGGGCGCCCAGGGCTGCGTTTAAAGGCTTCGCCGGTCTGTGAAAACTGTTTGCAAATTGAGCACCTGACACCAAACCCCGCACTGGTGTGATTCTGTTACTAACTCGTTACTTTGTTGCACATGGATCCTCACTTTTTTTTAAAAAAAGTGCAGCTTATCACCTGGTGCGGCTTATGAGTGGGAAATTACTGTAACTGTAACATAGGATCCCACTCTGGATGGGCCTGAGAGGGATGGGTACTTGTGTTTGATGATGTTATTTCCAGTGCTGTGTTCTTATGAATATATCATCTTTTCTGGTTTCAGAAATAAAATATCCATGAAATTGGAAATGTTTTCTCTTGGATCTTCAGACTGTTGATAGCAAACGCCCATGAACAAGTTAAGCAGATATTGGAAAGAAAATGGGATTTTCCATCCATTCTTATCCTTGATCATAAGACAGTCGCCAAGGTCCCGTTAAATATTCCAAAACAGCTGGTTTTACTCTCACTCTTGTCTTCTGAAGCAGGGAAACCCAAATCCTTTTCAGGCTTCCTGAAAATGTTTGATAATGCTGGAAGATTTTATGTAACCTATGATTTTCATGAAGTGTTACAATTGCTCTGTGAATAACTCTTGTTGTTCCACTTCCCCATTCATTCTTCCACAGGTATTTTGCAAGGAAGCAGTACATAGTAAAGGTGCAAGGTAGCCACCTCCAGAATTATCACTTGAATGTGCTTATCCTATAACAGCAGTTTTAAGGATGTTTCCCACTGTTTTGGCAGTATAGAAAATATGCAATTGCATTCAGAGAGTCCATTTGAAGCCTCTTGTCATAACTGTGAACATGGCTACAAAATAAACTTTCTAAAAGAAAAAAAAGAAGAGCAAGAATTCCTTTTAAAGTTTTTTTTCTCACTGCAGGTAAATTGGCTAGACTTTGAACAGTGCTCAAACTTAAGCTGTTTTTTTCCATATGGGTCTGGCCACAGACTCTTTGAGCAGCACTGGAGCACTCTGGACCCACTTTGCAATTCCTGCTTTTGTCATGATCCTTGCAGGAACAGAAACATCTCGTTAACCAGATCTCCTTCTCTGTTAGTGGGAAGAATATTCCTCCCTAAGCAGCATTATCAAACCAAATTATATGAGGTGTATGAAGTACTTGTATATCAATATGAATAGGCATCGTGTAGAAACTTAATGCAACAGCTCTGAGTGAGCTCTTGAAATTCCTAAAATGAAAAACTTTCCTCTTGCTCACTGCTGTGGATACCACCACAATACCTTCCGATTTGTCAAGATTAAGATCACAATAATATATAAGATGAAACACTGAAGAGTGTTTGATAGCTCAGATGGATTCCATCCAGCTGGACCAGTATTATCCAAAGGTATCCAGGGAAACAGACTACACAAGTCCCAAGAATTTGCTTCCTGAGACAAACTGAACATTCAAGAACATTCAGTTCCAAATCTGATTTGTTCTGACATTCAGTTTTATTTAGGTGACTCTGACAGTTATCATCACAGTATTAACCTGTTAAGCTTTACTTGATTTGAATACTGAAGGTTTAACCAGACAGGATGGATATCATCCTATCACAGACCAGGCTGAGCCAAATGCAGATTTTACACTGACATGCCCATGTGGTTTAAAACAGACAGCAGGAAAAAGAACCTTAAAAGAAGGTAGAAAATTAGGCAGCTGAGAGGGGATCATCCACTTGCTGAGGTAGAATTGGCATTAAACTAACTTATTCAGACTGATCTGGGTTTCTTGAACTCTTTCTGGACAGTTTGCTTGGTCTTGAACCAGGAAAGCATTTAAAAAACCCAGAAAAAAAAAGTTAAACACTGGAAAATTCTTCTTTGAAATGGAAGGATTGTTCCAGTGTTCTCCATTTTCAAATATGGATTAAAAATTACTACCTTAAAAATACCCTTAGACTTTTTCCCCTGCAAGGCTCCTCTCCTCAGTGTTTCATCGTGGTGTTAAATTTTTTCCTCTGATCTGAGCACCTGACTCTACCTGACATTTAAGTGAGTTGCACACCCACCTGTCTGAAGGCAGGGTTTGGCTCTTTGAATCTGGATTCTTCTTTGTTTTATTTACAGAGAACAGAGTGCAGTGATGATAAAATACTTCAAAGGGATATATGGACTGCTCTCATCTATTTTCTGCTAACAAAACAAGCAAGTTTTTGTTTGACAGGTAAAACATACATAAAACGAAATTTACTTACAGTAATTTCACACTCATAAGCCACACTGGGTGATAAGCCGCACTTTTTTTTTTTTTAAAAGCGAGGATCCATGTGCAACAAAGTAATGAGTTAGTAACAGAATCACACCAGCGCGGGGGTTTGCTCAATTTGCAAACAGTTTTCACAGACTGGTGAAGTCTTTAAATGCAGCCTCAGGTGCCCCTCCCTGTGCTGTGGGCCCCGTCACTCTGCCCCTGGCACTGGCTGCCGTGGCCCCCCGCCTGCTTGGCAGCAGGGCGCGCAAAGCCCCCCCTCACCATCGGAAGCCGGTGGCGGCGCTGCTTCACCACGCAAAACTGGCAGTGGCTCGCTGCCCACCACCCGCTCACCAGTGGCTCCGGCTCGCCGTCCACCCAGCAGGGGCTCCGTGGCAGCTCCCCACCTGCCCCCCGCCTGCCCAGCCACGGCTCCATGGCAATTCCCCATCCGGCTGGCTCACACTTCCGAGTTGGCATTTTGCCGGAATTTGTCCATAAATAAGCCTCACCTGGTGATGAGCCGCACTTCCAATTCTTCAGTGAAATAGCTGCGGCTTATCAGTGTGAAATTACTGTAATCTGGTTGTTTGACATTACTCACAAGCAAGTTAAATGCTATAAGAGTTTTTTGTTGTTGCAGGGCACTTTCTGTACCCATTCTTACTAATATATTTTAGTCTAACTTTCTGTAGAATACAGACACTAGAAGTTCTTTAAATAACATGTCTGTCAAGTTGTGTTATAATTTGGTCTTTCTTGTAGACAGACTTCCTGATTAAAAGAAATGCAGAAAAATAGAGAGATCACCCCCTTTCTCAACAAACATTTCCAAAGCTTAATTACAAAACCCAATCAATTAAACACACACACACACAAAATGCCCCTGTATGCCTGATTACTTGCCTCATTTTATCTCACTTTTTCTTTCAGCCTTGGGACTTCCTGTTGCCATTTTTGAATATCAGGGTTTTACAGCACCAGAAATCTCTTCACTCTAAGATACTTATGCACAGTGATCAGGTCACCTCTTCATTTTCTCTTTGAGTACAATATGGACTGAATTGCTTTAATTACTCCGAAAGACATTATTTCCATCTCCTAGGTAATTACTTTGTCTTTAGGAAGAACCAACAGAAGAGAGAAGTGTGTAAATACTTTTGAAAGCACTAAAAAAGGTAAGTTCCTGATCTATCTTATTTAACACCACTATTTAAAGATGAAATACTTCTTTTTTCTTTCTTTCTTTTTCTTTCTTTCTCATAAATCAGGAAACTTGCAGAAGATCACAAATTCCATAGTTTCCTGCACTTCCAGTGTCTCAGGTAGCCAGCATGACAAGAGAACCTTTTATGTAAGGTGACAGCCAAGCAACCACATGAGGTTGATTTGTTGCAAATATAAAGTACCACAGACCTCCTCCATGTCAGAAAATATTTTCTGTAGAATAAAGAATAGAAGAATGAAAGAAAACAAAACCATAGCATTGCATAAAACAGAGGTAATGTTTGACCTTCAGACCCTTCAGATCCTTCTGCCATATGGAGTCTTCCTCTATCATAAACTTGTTCAGAAGGAAGGAAGAATCTTTGGGAAACAAACCATAAATACCCTGGATATTTTGTTTTGTTTCCAGACATGAACATATTCATTCTCTAATTCAGCCTAACATAAGCAATGCCTGCTTTACTTTGTCCTAAGTTCTACATGAGAGTGTGGCAATTCAGCCAATAGATTGCCTCAGTGAAAAGCTGATTGTCTTGAAAAATGCCAATCATAGGGCATTCATGTGGGCTATTAGTACAAGACCTCTCTCCAGCTGCAACTTTGTTCCTCCTTTTGATGTGCATCTAAGATACTACCCAAAAAGCTCCATGATTTTCTGTTATTACAGAAAGTATCATCTGTGATTATTACAGATTCTTGCAGTGAGAAATTTGATGTCAGATTCATTTTACCTGATTGCAAGTGTTTGCAATGCAGGTCCATCTGAGCTTGTCCCACAGGGACCACTCTAGAATCAATAGAAGAAATTAGCATTCTTAGGGCACATCTAGCTCATTTTAGCTGTTGGCTGCAGGGTAAGTGCTGATACCTCTTCACTGACTTTAGATTTCTGACAGTGGTCAGATGCTATGACTGATTCTTGGAAACTGCCGAGTAGGTGGGCGTGATATGTTCCTCACGTTGCCATTTAGCTTTTTATTAACTTAGAAACAGTTTTGTTAACTAGAAACAGTTCAACAGAACTGTTACCTCGTTCTGGAGTGCCTGTCACTCAGACATTATGCTTGGTATTTGCTGGCTCTCTGGACTGGGGGCTGCAGGTCACATCACACTGGTATGGCTTTTTCTGGTATTTCTTTAGGAACATGAGCACAGCCCTACGAGAGCATTTGCTGTTGTCACAGCAGCTGCTGCCTGCTTTGCCACCCATGTCTACATGTGGTGATGAACTCATAAAGGCCATTTCTGGCCTGACTTTGGTGCCAAGGTCACTTCCCAAGATGGAGATGTAGAAGACAATGGTACTCTTCACAAACATTGGAAGTAAACAGGTTGGCCAAAATTATGTGAGCACAATAACGTGTCACTGTATTTTCTCCTGAAATAGTCTCAGAGCCTACACCTGTTTTACCTTGTGCCGAATCTTGCTGTAGAGATGAGTTTTGTATCTGGCCTCTATGACTTAGGAGTCTTTGTTTGTTAGAAACACAACAAGGCATTAAATCTAGTTTATTTGCAATAGCAGAAGTTGGTTCTTTTTTCGTCTATGTGGGCATTTTTCTTACTCCTTACCACTTAAATAACATAGAAAATATATGCAGCTGAGCAAGGCATTTCACTAAGTGCCTTTGCTCTGGCTGGTTGCAATGGCTAAACACTAACAAATCCTATAAATAAAACTGGGTTTCATCCAGGGTTGAAAGATACTAAAAGCCTTCTTGCTGTAGTGTGAAATCAATGAAGACTTTAATCTGCTATGATAAGGCAATTAGTCAGGCTAGAAGACCCCGAGTGAGCCAAGGATGTAGAACACAGCGCTGAGAACAGGAGAAATAAACCATGGACTCAGAAATCAAAAAGCACCATTCAAAGATATGAAACAAAGAAGGGAGAGACTGACCTACATGTTCTGTTTCAGTTGTTCCTCCAGTATTGCACTTCCTTTTTATGTCTTCTGCTAACTCATGTCTTCAGAGTAGATAAATATATAGAGTACAACCGCTGAGGTGGATATTTTGCTGCCTGCCTACTCTGGATGGTGAGTAGGTTGCGATTTATAATCTCAGGGTGTTAGCAGGAAGTACCAGATTACTGTAAGAAGTTCAGAAAAGTTCTAAAAATAGGGGAAATTATTTGTCCTCCAGTGGGATCTATTTCAGTTCACTTACAAAAAGCACAAATTACTGATGAAGCTAAAATAAAAAATTACTCTTCCAAAGCTGATGCCACACTTTGGAATGGAGATGTCCAGATCATAGTTGGGTTATGTGAATCACAATTGGGTATTGCCCTTGAGATACCTGTCACCTGTTGAAATTTGGTGGAAACTGTGAAATCAGTGAGTTGGTGAGTTATTGAAGAGTCAGAAACCCTTCTCCCCCTCAAAATAAAAAAAAAAATAAAAAAATAAAAAAAAAAATCCAACCAACCAAACAAAAAAATCCCAACTTCATAACTTCAGTACTAAGAAAGATTTTATTAATGATGAAATTTATCTTCTTAATTAAATATTATGTATATGGGGATCACTTTTATTTTGTTGGTTTGGTTTTTTTTTTCCTATAAAAGCAACTAGAAATGTTTATGCATATGTGAATGCCCCTCAGCTATCCCCAAATAACATTAGAACTACTTAGCCAGCTTCAGTAATGTTAATATAGACATAGAAATCTTAAAGAAATTCTTGTGACTTTTATGAAAATAGGTCACCAGAATGAACACAGACCCTGGCTAAGTGATTTAGCTGAGGGTCCTAAAACAGTATTAGGCTTAGGCTGCTGAGACTCTGCATGGGGGAAATGAAAGATCTTATAAATGTTCCATCTACTAAGAAAACTTAAAATGGACCCTGAAATGAGACATGAGACACATTTCACATGGACTTACAAGTTCCAGTATATACAGTGATATTTATCTTTTGGGGTTGCTCACAGAGGGCACTGAGTCTGCAACTCTTAGTCCAGGGTGTTACTACATAACTGACTTACTGGATGTGGGAAGAGAAGCTGATCCTAAGAATTCAGATGAGAAAAGTTTAATGTATGTTTTTTTCTTACTGAACTGTATCTATTTCTTACATCATACTTTTTAATGAAAGGTTCAAACGCCACTTAATTCTGTTTTTAGAAGTATATAATTTCATTTTTGGTAACATGAAAATAATCCTCCTGAGGACACTAGTTTTACATTAAGAGAGTGTATTTGAAAGCAGAATGAGACCTGATAATTTGAGACATTCTGTGGATATGATAATGTGATCTTTAGGAAATTTATCAAAAAAACGCCCATTATCTTCATTGGCCTTGGGATCAGGCCCTCAGAAGATGGTGCACACCATGTACGTCTGGATTTTTTCTCATTGTCATTTGAATTCAGCCAAGATGCACTTTTTGCCAGCTGCCTAACTGAATGACTAGTCATTATAAACTGTCAACATTTTTTTAAAAAATTTGAAATGTCACAGCAGAGATGCCCATCCACTTCCTGACTTGTTAGCATAAAAAAATCCCCAAAATAAAGTCTTATTAAAGCCCAGGTATTTTCAATAGCAGCATTTTAAAAAGACAATTCCATGTCGCAGCCCTTATAGTGTTTCTCTCATATAATTTTTTATTGCATGAACAGGGAAATTTTTGATAAACTGGACATAACTGTACAACATCTACCATACTATGATTTTAAATACTAATAATAACATCTTAGTGTTACAAAGTATGTTCACTGAAAGTTATCCAAGTTTCTTTTCAGACCTATGAAATACAGTATCATGTAATTGGTTTTGGTAATAAAAGCACAGAGAGATGATTAATGTTTAGATGTTATTGTTTTAATATGAAAGAGACATGAACTTCCTTGTCACACAATTCTATTTTTAATTTGCATATATAAATGCTTTTCTGAAACTAAAGCAAAGCAAATAACTTTCCATTGGTCCAAGAATAGAATGGCTGTAAATATAACACTGAGGAAAATAGCTGAAAGGGCAAACACTTATTGGAAACAAAAATAGGTAAGCTCTGTTATTTAGGTAATTTCAATATTTAGTATGTTTTCTAGAGTCAATTCACTATTATTTCATAATGCCATCTAGCAGCCAGAAGTCACCAAATAACTTGTCTTTTATTTTACCACGCTTTGTAAAGATGCCAAAGTAGTTAGAAATTAGCACACAAGAAAACAGGCGTAGCAATATGCCCATTACTGACTGCATGCAAATCCTGCTTCATGAAACACTTCTCAAATGTCAAACACACAAACAGAACCTGGTTGTGAAAAAAAGAATCTGCATTTGCATTGGGAACTACTTGACTGCATTTACCAAAAATAATTAGTTCTATCTGATTGTAAGCATGATTTTCCTGAAAAATAAAGAACATAAATAACATGAAAAATGTTTCAGAATGGAAACAATAAATAAAGGCTTAATGTTTTTTTCACTTTAGAAGTTTAATTGGAGTAGCTCTAATCTGCTTACACAGACAGATGCAATAGTTTTCCTTTTTCCCAGTCATCTGAAGAGAAATTCTGTACAATAAGTACTTACTGAGGAGAAGACTAGCAAGAGCAAGAATCAGTCACCCAAAATGGTAGGCATGTATTCAGCTACTTAACTCCAAAATTATTGTGCTCCATGAGTAAAACAGTGCTTAATTCCAATATTGTTAGAATGTGTTCACTAGAATTAGAACACACAGAACTAAATATTCTTCTATTAAATATTTAATCAACTGACTGCAGGCTCCAATTATTTTTTTCAATTACCATTGTCCTTGATTCTGCCCCAAAAAACACATGTGTCACAGTCCAGCCAAGAACTACTCTGTGCCCAGTGCATTGCTGTGAATGGAGCCAGTTCTCTGGATACTGTGTACTTCCAAGCTGCCTCTGATACCACTGACACTAGAACTTGTATGTAAAGCTTAGATTAATTTTCTGGCTATCATTGGAATGTCAACCTTCAGAGTCATCCTATCTCATCCCATGTTCATAACACTTCTCCATTGTCTCTTGTTTGTGCTTCTCCGAAGGGCTGAGGTCTTCAGTGGAGCTGCCTTCATAAAAATGTGGGGAAGAAGTAAGACATGCAGAGGGGCTTAGGAAATTTCATTACAGTGGTTGCTCTGTTCTTAAAAGTATTACCATTAATAATGAAAATGTTAAAATACCCTTACTTCTTTTTTCAAAATCCTCTCTCCATATCCAATTTCACATTTAGTGGGACACCTAGAATCGTCAGTATCCAAACAAATGGGTCTTTAGTCTGGGTTTTCTCTCAGTCTTGGAGACTGCAGCTGCCTGCAACTTCACTTTTCTTTCCTCACCTCCAGTCAACATAGCACACAAAATTTTAACAGATCTTTCCCTTCATCTCTTGGACTTCTCCTCAAGTATCAATGCAATACATTGTCAATGGACCATGTGTAAATAGTCTGTTTCTAGGAAAATGAGCTGAGTATTATTGGGGGAAATAAACTTTCTGTCACATACCTTGACTAGCAAGTGTGAATAACAGAATATTTTGCATCTAGAGTACACTGAAATGGCTCTATGGTGACAGCCCCCACCAACAGGCCTGACATTTCCTCTCAGCTCTAGAATGAGCAAGGTGAACCTGTGAAGGACTTGCAGAGTCTATGCAATTTTGTTGGTTTTGTAAGGGAACAGGCATTCTCTCCGTAAGTCTTCATCTTCCTTCATCAAAGTAAGAAATAGTAAATAATCCAGTTCACTATTTTATATATACCCACCCCTGTAGTCTGACAACAACTGTAGTCACAACATCTAGAAAACTGAAACAGAAAAATAATATTTATATCAATATATATCTGCTTTCCCTACCTTTTCTAACGAGGAGGAACTCTGCCTGAAATTTGTAACAGAGCCCATTCATTTTTCTGTGTCTGTTCACTTATGGATGGGACTGGATCTGGAAGTTTAGGCTAGAAAAACATAACTTCACGTTTATATGCTCAAACAGAAGGGAAATATTGTTATTTAATATGGTGCTCATTGCTCTTCTGGAAAGTAAATCTTTAACATTTTATCAGTTAGCAATGTGCTGGCCATATCACATTGTACTGTATTTTAATGACTGAGTGCTGGCAAGCTTTTTTAGATTAAAAAGCAGATAAGTTACGATGTCTGGCTATCTTTATTTCTCTCTATAAACAGAAAACTAGACCAATCACAGTATGAGTGTCTCTAACCCAAAGCCCAGGGAAGAAGGAAAATTTGATTATTCACATTTATTTGTACTAAAAATTATATAAATGTAATTCATACACAATTCATATCTTATTGACACAGCTGGAGGATTTAGTGGGGCTTTAGTGGGGCTTTAGTGTAAATGAGAAATGGGGATCTTGAAGTTTAAAAAGAGGTGGTTTAAGAAAGATAATGTGTTCTTTTTTTCTCACTGTTTAAACCATTTTAACATGTGTATCATTAAATTTTCTTTTGCAGCCCAGAGTCTAAAAGTGAATCATAAAGTTAACAATAGAGTCATAAAGCAAAATTACATTATACAAGGAAAACTTGAGTCTAAACCACAGAAACATAATTGAATTGATGTTTTCCAGAACTACTCATAAGAGCTCCCATATTCAAGACTTTAGTTTCTTCTTTTCTGAATATGAGATCATTTTAAAAAGTTGTAACTAACTGGTGCTGCTAGACAGTACCAGAGATGGAGAGCAGGCAGGTCCAGCAATAGCAATTAGGTGGTCTGATGTCCCTTTTGCACTTATGTCAGGAGAATCACTCCTAACACAAAACTAGCAGAAACAGATCAACCTGCTTCCACCAGAGCCTGAACACTTCCAGAAGCTGCAGAAGCACTTAATGTCATGTGAGGGTTTCCAAGTTATATTTAATATATACAGATATAATGGAATATGCCTCTCGTGTCATTCCATTTGGCCACTTCCCTATGAAAGTGCTAAAGAATTAGGAAAAATATCTGCAGAGGATGCAGGCCATGTCTTTGAAAAAAATCAGAGAACATCCTGAAAAAACTGAGAGCTCAAAGTCTCAATTTATACTGCACTGCCACAATCTACACAGACTGAACAACTGGTTTCCAAGCAGCTCTAAACATCTTTCCTTTCCAAGGAGAGGTGCTTAGGGCATGCATTTCCAAGCATCTCTCTTTTTCAACAAGGAATTACTGCAATGCCAAATGTAAAACCTAGACATAAAATTTGGGATATAAACGGGAATGCACAAAAATGCTGGCCTAGAATGAACTCCACCATGTGGACTTGTTCCACTTTATAACAATCAAAAACCACAGCAGCTGAATGATAACTTTGCAGACCTGAGTACAGACCCTTCCC
Organism: Sialia sialis; assembly: GCA_009812075.1. Lineage (NCBI taxonomy): Eukaryota > Metazoa > Chordata > Aves > Passeriformes > Turdidae > Sialia > Sialia sialis. The sequence goes on along the minus strand of VRYO01001463.1, from coordinate 7,679,529 downwards.
TTGGTGCTGGTATTTCTCCATTTCAAAGCTGTGGGCTTCTTCCTCAGCTGCAGATGACCCCAATTTTTACCTTGCCCCAAGGAGAAATCAATGTCGTTCTTCACTAGAACTTTCATTTTGGGGATTTCAACGTCCTTCAGAAACATAAAGGAATTTCACCTTACAATCTTCTCTGAAGGGGAAACAATTCCTACAAGGATTTGCTAACTGTGATTCAGGCAAAAGCAGCAAACTGATAGAGACAAGGGCACTATTCACGGCAAAATGTAACACAAACAGCAGAAAAATGTTCCTCAGGCCTAGGCAGGCACTATAAGTCTTACATCTAATTTCTTTTTCTCTACAGGCTTCTGAAATCAGTTTTTCCTCTGAAAATATCTAAAGGGCTTTGGTATTTCTCTCCTAAGGTGAATGAGAAAGAAATACTTTAGGAGGCAGTGTTATTATGTCAAGGTCTTTTTCCTATAAAGTTTTTCTTTTACAGTCTGAAGCTACTTTCTGCTACACTCCTAAGGACTGGAATCCATGCCCATCTCTGCAGAGTAGGGCCAGCTGCCCATGCTGCCTGCTGGTAAGCACAGGGATCTCGCTGATCACTGCAGCTCTGATTGCCCCCAATACTTCCAACACACAGAGGCACCAAGGGTTAGCCACCAAAAAACACCAAGGCTGCCATGAGTTAGCCACCAAAAAACTGCCATGAGTTAGCCACCAAAAAACACCAAGATCACAACCTTACTACTTCTCATTGCCCCTTGGAGAATATTTTCCACCTGTGTCCATGCAAGATTCACAAAAAAGGCATATGGAGGCACAGGTGATTATCCAAAGATAATTCCACTACAGAGAATACAAGTAAAATTTTACATGATAATCTAAATTCCACTTGAATCTCAGTGAAAAAATTAGTCGCACAGCTTGTTAAAAAAGGATTAACAGTGGCATAGCTCTCAAATTACTTCTCTCCATGGGAAAAACTGTTCAAATTTTTCAATGTCTTTGGGGGAGGGGTGTTTTTGACTGTTTGCTTGATGCTTTGTTTTGTTTTTCAAAGGTAGTTTTGAGGATTTTTGTGAAACAAAAGCTCTTGATCTTAAGATCTACTAGCCTGAGTGGAAAACTTCTTTTCCTTTCAGTATTCTTTCCATTAGGCCTGTGGAGGCACACTTATTCAACAATTTATTCATAGGAATTAAGAGTACAGCTGTAATGTTTGATCATTTATTATTGATGAAAACTGTGAAAAGGACAGACACCTACAAAATCTTTCATGTATATTTTGTTATTTGTCATTCCTGTAAAGTCTACATCAGTCAGGTACCTGTGTGAGGGTCTTCCATCCTCAACTGGGTACAAATGGACAGGCAGTAATTACCTTCACCAGCCACATAACTGAAGAATGGGGCCATTTAAATAATGACGCCTAACTAATAATTATAAAACACTTCATGTCCCTGTCATCTAAGAAAATTACCTACATTCAGATGAGATGGAGCAGTCAAAAGATTATCTAGCACCATGGATTATGGCTCTAGCCCACTATGATAGGAGTCTGTTCTCTGCTTCTCCCCTTCTCTCCCCTGCCATTAATGCTAGACTGCTTTGCACTACACATCGATCACTGGTTACTCCTCCATTGCATCCCAGATTGAGCATGACCTGCCTTAATGCACACAAATAACAGACTACTGCTTGATTTGTAGTGTTTTAGAGTAGCTGCTGGGCAGAGATCCACCATAATGCTAAGAAGCAGTTAAAGTAAGATCAATGACTAAGTAGACCAAAACCACCTTTCCAATGAAGCACACAAAAAGGATATGACAAAGTGAGGGTGTAAATGTGGGGCCAAATATGGAGCTTTTTTATGGTAAAAAAAAAATTTTACTTTATTCTTATTCAGGCAAATTCATTGAGCTGTTTGGAGTAGCAGCTTTTAGCCCATAATCAAATGTCAAGTTTCTTTCCCTGTCTGATTTAATATTTTTAAAAAATCACTGGGAGCTTTCATAAGAGAAATGTATTTCTTAACTACAGGAAGCAGCCCCCAACTACCACCTGCAACATTCAGATTTTTTCATTATAAAAAGCTTTCCCTAGATAACAAATATAGCAGATCACAAATACACATTTCTGCAGCATTTAACTCTTGCTTGCATAATGGTTCTGCTTAGTAATTTGTAATAAAAGATGCTCCGGCAATGCTACATACCATTGGTGCTACACTGCAAGTAGACAATCACCTTTATCTTAACCTAGAATATACCCCTGCAATTTCTGTTGGGGAAACCTCCGTTGTTTCTTTTATTTCAGTTATTCATTCTTGCTCTTCCATGTGAATGGTAACCCTCTGGATTTGTGGCATTTCTAGAAACAATAGCAAACTGGCTTTCTATTCTGTCAGCTTCCAGACTTCCAGAGTGAGTTGTTATCCACCCCACGGCCTTTTCTTCTCTAATGGGTAGAGCAGCACTTTCTGTTCTGCACAGCTGGAACCAAATAAGCTGTGGGAGAAGGAACAGTTTGGTAAAAACTGTGTGAAAGAACTGTGCAAGGCTGTTGCTATTACAATAGGGTTTTTTTAGGATAAACTTTAAATTCTTTGAGTATAGATGGGTCAGACTATCTTCCTGAGCACTAAAGGTACACCATATTGCTGCCATATGCACCATTTCGTTACAGAGAAATTGAAGTGTGAATTGGAAAGTTTTACAAGCATTTTAGTCTGCTGCACTTTCTTCAGCAACTCAAGGGCAAAAATAGAGAATTTTATATTTTTCCTTGAAACACCCTCCTTACTGCCATGCACCATTCTCTTTGTCTAATGTGGCCATTAGCAGCCAGAAGCAAAGCATGGAATCTTGAAAGTAGGAAGTACCAGCACTGTCCTAGAGATTTGTTTTGTTGCTTTGGCCTAAATAGAAAACCTGTTCACTTTTATCTTCTCCTCTCCACAAGTATTTTTGCCACCCCTGGCCCATGAATGGGATAAAGAGCAGAAACTTGTTTTAATGAAACAAAAATGTTATAAAAATGTTCTGTAAATTCTTAGTGTCACTAGAAACTATCTATTAAGTTCTGGTGGAGACTACAAACGTATACAAAAAAGAGTAGACAATTTCCAAACACAGCAAAAGAGTGCTTGTGGAGAGCTCCTCTTCTGTCCTGTGGAAGCCTGAAGACACATTGGGAACATGCTCCTGACTGTATTACTTTGCCCAGCACAGAATAAACATGCAGCATTTTTGGAAATCAGAGGTGGATTTCTGTGGCAAATAAACTTCTGGGGTTTTTATGTGTGGAGTTAGTAATGCATCTGACAACTCTCTCCATGTGTTCCTGCTGAAAATGACAATTTGCATTTGCAATGCCAAATTTTCCTCTCATTTAAAAAATATTAAATTGTAATAATTTCCTGTTTAGCTGACAGCACCTATCTTTGCAATCTGTTGCAACAACATGCCAGAGCACCAGCTCTTAACATTCCTTTCAGCTAAGCTGTCTCAAAACAGCAAACATTTTGGTTTGGAAACTGTAGGACACACTTGAAAGCTTCAAATGTGAAGATGCACATGGTCAGCCACAACTGCTATGGTTAATTCCCTTTTCTCCCTTATGATGCTTGTATCTCCACTCATCTGTTCTGCTTATCCTGGGCATGAAGCTCTGCACCTTTCAGACTGGTTCTGAGAGTGAAGGGGAGGGAAGAAGTTTGTAGTTTGTTTGCAGAAACTGTCCTTGCTCCCCCATGTTCCTGCTCCCAGACGGTGCTGTCTGGAGCACAGACAGCCAGCTAGAGAGCTCTCCTTTGCTTTTGATTAGTTTTTATTTAGCTTGCTGAGACAGAGAAGTCCCCCCTGATGCCTAGAGGAGCTGGAACACAGGCTACACAGAGTTAAGGGGAATAAAATGGGTATTTTTTCAGAGGCCTTCAAAGGCCACAGCCTGGCAGTGGCAGTGCCACAGTCATCGTCCCCACCTGGATGGCTCCCAGATGGAAGCAGAAGAGGGTTTGGTCACAAGATCTCGCATCTTTACAGATTTTAGTCCATTTGCATGCAAGCATCAACTGTCCAATTAATAGTCTCAAACCGTCATGTTTCATCCTTTTTGCTTGCTTGCTGGCCCACCCTCCTCTTTCTATGTTGTTTATGCTTATGGCCTGAAGTTTGAAGAAACTGTCTTTGAGTCCCCAGCTGGAATAGGACTGTTTTGTCTTCATCAACCAGGCACAATGGAAAAGCACACCCAAGCAGAACAGAAAAAGCTTAGAACTTTAGGCATCACCCAGACTGTGGCTTTTCTTTTTCTTGGAACTCTTCAGCCCTGCTCTGGACTGAAGACCCAGAAGAATACCAGACATCAGGGCCTGGAATGTGACATTTTCCAGTGCGGGAAGGACTAAGAGAGACTGAGCAAGCTGAGCAACACCCCACAAAAAGGACTTTCTGAATTTGCCACATCTTCAGAACAGCAAGAGGTTCCATTGTCTATATTATTCGTTTTTCCATGTTTTTGAATACTTTGCTTGTTAAATAAACAAGGGTTTTAGCTTTTCTCAAAGGGGATTTATGTCTTCTGAACCCATGGGAAGAGGAGTTGCCTGAATTTGCTTTCTAGAGGGACTGGTTCAGAAGTTTCCTCCCAAATTTGCCCTAACCTGTCCAAACCTGGACATACGTTTTGGCACGCAATGTGGAGCTTGAAGAAGGGGAGAAACCCTGAACTGATTGCATTTCAGTTTCTCTTACTCTGTATTGCGATAAACCTGGACACTCTTCTCTCTAAGGGGCTAACAAAAGAAGCAGCAGCTTAATGGCAAAGTAAGCAAAAGTAAATGCCAGCAGCTTCATCTCTTACCTTGTAATCCAGAGAGGCCAAGTGAGAGGATGTCTGAAGGCTGGCTGACATCTGGCACAGCCACACAGCACTATGGGATGTCACTAGAATTTACTGTTAGAACTCATCAATATATCTGGCTCTCTAGAATGTGTTTCCTAGCAGAAAATCTTCAGGTGAGTTCTGCTGAAATAATTCTTTTGTACTGGTTTACAGAGAGAACAGATCATAATATCCCCAAGTTTAAATCTCCATGCACCCACCAACCTTTTTATTTATTCTGGCATCATGTGTCTTATCTAGGGTTCAGTTAAATCCATAAAGCAGGGCTGACTAAAGCTTATCCACCACTTTTAAACCAGCACTTTTTCTCACCTATAATAAAAAGGAGAAAAAATTGGCAGGGACAAATAGTTATGGAAATCAGAATTCTATTTTTAAATAGATTAAAAGATGACAATTTGTGGAACCTGGAAAAATGATGACTGAGAGGGAGATGCTTAAATCTGGGGACTAATACTAGAAAGCAATATATTCAGATTATTATGTTTAGGAATAAAACTTCATAAATTTAAATTAGAAGGACTCTAACAGCAAGGGGAGTTCTGTAAGAAGGTCCCAGATAGTCATTGAGATTATGGAGTTGAATTATTTAACTAGAAGAGATTAAATCATGGAAACTTGGAGTGTGATTTGTTCAAGAAGAGATTGTAAGACAGCAAAAGGGTGAGATAGGAGCTTGAAATGAAACCATACATTATCAGGATAAGATCATTTGTTTGGCTTCCTAAAAAGGGGGATCTAAGGAGACAAAAAATGGTGAGTTTGTTATGCTCTGTTCATAGCAGTATTTTATTAGTTCACTGAATGCTTCCCAGCTCTACTATTGCCTGTAGGCAGTGGAAAGAAATATTATTTTCTTGCTTGTTGTCTAACTTTGCTTCTGGGAGACAGAGAAAATTGGTTTTCTTCTGAAATGTCAGCGATTAGCTGCCACTGGAAAACGTCCCCTGAGCAGAATAGTTTGGTGCACCAGTGAAAGCCAGAAGCTTTCCTTTATTAGTGCTGTCCAACTAACACGTTCCTGGTTAAACAGTGTTCTCACGCTGTGGTTAGGAAAACATTTCTGTAACCAGAATCACATGGACCTCAGGTGACATGTAGCTGTGTGGACAAGTCTCAAGGTCCTTCAAGGTCCTCCAAGATCTGTGGACTAAAGTTTTCACTTGCTCTAGTTCATTTTGTACAGGAAAAAAGCACCCTACTCTGCACCTTACACTGCAGGAAAGCATGACATTGACCATATACAGGACTAAAGGCATGAGCTTCTTGAGCTTCTGGTGAGGGAAGATGATGGATTTGTGGGTGTTTGGGGCCTTTTTATATTTGGGCTATTACACTTTTTCTTCATCCCTCCTTTGCAAGATTTCCTTCTGAAATCACAGGTAAAACTTATTCTCCTTGTTAAGAAATCATTATCACCTCTTCGATGGATCTAATAAGAGCAGACTAATAGTAAGGGAACAGGATATCATACTGCTTTTCCAGTTGGTTGGCAGTGTCAAACATAAAGTCTTTTGTACAAGTAGAATATTGGGGCTCATCTCTGTTTTCCACTGACAGTGACATGGAGGAAGAAAATACTTCCAGTTTATTTTACATCCTAATTGTATGATATAAAATTAAAACAGAATGTATGACAAATTTGCAAAGTCCTTTCTCTCCTATGATTTATTGCAAAATCCATGCCAGCCACAACAAGGTAACAAAAAACTTCCGATGTATTTTCAGCTTGAAATAGGCACACCCAGATTTACATTTTATGATGGATGAATTGGCATCTTCTTTTCATTAAATGTGTGGGGAATGAAAAGTGATTATTCTCAAATGGAGAAATTTCTCACGAAATGCCCAAAGTCTGAGCTAAGTTTGAGCAACCTTCATCAGCTCCCTGTTTCTGCTACCTAAATAGTTTAAATTATTCGAGGGGAAAAAAAGTCTTATCTCTTTTGGGCTTCTGGTGCGTCAGATATGAGAAGGAGACACCCCAAGTTTTTGGTTTATTTTATGATCATAGTATTGCCCTTCCTTTTGGGCCAGAGCACAAATACTCTTCATTCAGAAATTCAAAGCATCCCTGGGGCATGGTCAGTTTCTCTATCTTTACTGCACACATATTTTCCCAGTGCAATGATAAGGAGTATGTTTGCACATATGCATACACCTTAATAAACTATGACAATCAGAAATACAGAAATCTAGCAACAGATTTTACAAAGGTCTGTAGCTGATACAACATCAAAGTGATCAAACAATTTCTTTTAAAAATAGAAGTTATAATTAAATCTTATTTTGAATGTAACCAGCATGACATTTTCACTTAAATAAATTTCATGAGACAGAATGTGTTATATTGCATTAACACCTTTACAGGCTATGTGCTTTTTAAAGCAAGTACATAAATTAAAAATATCGCTAAGGACCTAATCCTGCCTTCCTTGAAAGTGCAATCTGAAATTTTGTTTTGTAAGTTATCTCATTTGCCAATGATTTTATTTTATTTTGTTTTATTTTATAATATTTATTATGGGAGGGGTCGACTTTAATGTTTCCTGACAATGACATGAAAAGCCCTCAGCCATTTTGGTGCCTCATCCAAACTCTGTAGCTGCCCTTATGAGCTTTTTCCTTTGCTGATGTACATTGCTGCTGTTGTAAGCAAACTGCAAAGGTCAGGCTCTGTGACTGCCAGACTGCAGGCTGTAAGTGGCATGAAAATTTGTTAGGAACAAGAAAAGAAAAACATCTGTTGGCCTTGGTGCGCAGCCTGCGCCCTCCCGCCCCGCTGGCCGCGCCAGGCCCCACCTGCTGCCCTCATGGTGGCACTGCTGGCCCAGGGCTCTCCAAGGGCTTCTCCAGGGACATCCTCCTGCAGCCCTTCAGTCCCTGCAGACATCTTCAGAGGGGCTGTCTGCAAGGGCCTGCAGGGCCTGCACCAGGGCCAGAGGCTCCCACTGACAGATGGCAGGCTCAGGATAGCAATGTGGAAAAAATTCTGGCCTGTGAGGGTGGGGAGGCCTTGGCCCATGCTGCCCACAGGAGCTGTGGCTGCCCCAGCCCCAGCAGTGCTGCGGGCCAGGCTGCATGGGGCTTGGAGCACCCTGAGATAGTGGAAGGTGCTCCAGGCCAGGCTGCATGGGGCTTGGAGCACCCTGGGATAGTGGAAGGTGCTCCAGGCCAGGCTGGATGGGGCTTGGAGCACCCTGGGATAGTGGAACGTGTCCCTGCCCATGGCACCAGGGCTGGAACAAGACAATTTGTCTCCCAAGCCAAGCCATGATCATGGGGGCAGCTGGGCCTAATTTCTGATTAGAGCCAGTTCAGCACTGTAAGTTTGACTGACTTCAGGGAGACCATTCCTGAGCCCAGATTCACAGCATCTGAGATTTATCAATGCTACAGGTCTGGCTGAGATCAAAAAAGTCTTGAATGTGCCAGACTCTGCAATACTGCATGTTTCTGAAGCAACTGCAAAGCAGTTTCAGGCTTGGCAGTCAAATCTAACTGTACTAATCTAAATGCATAAAATCTAGCTACTCTAACTATGGAGCATTAATATGTGTCTGAACAGAGAGCTACACTGTCTATGGCTATACGAAAATATCAGAACTGTAATATGCATTTTATCTATTTAAAAACCATATGTATGTAATAGGAAACTTGTAACTACAGAGTGTTAGTATGTGTCACTACAGATAGTGAGAGGACGTACATGCTAAATTTACATAGTTTTATGACTATATTTATAATTATATCTTTCTTATATAAAATTATATGCATTTATTAAACTTCTAGTTCTAAATATTTTCTATTTATATCTTCTTATATCTATTTTATATCTATTTCTATCTGTATCAACATTTTTCTGTGTAATTATATAGGAGTTATATAGAATCGGTTATTTAATTTCCACATGATTTCTTATATCATTGTTTTGAATAAAATACTGTATGTGTATAATATATATTTTATAAAGATACACATGTAATAGAAATCTTGCCCCTCATAAACACAGTTGCTAGAGAGCATTTGTCACAACAGATAGTGACACTAAAGATCTACTATATCTTTTTATAAAATAATAACTAATCAACTATCAAGATCATATAGATCTATCAAAAAAACATTTTTTAATCTAAATCTTTGCAGTTCTACACCTATATATACACACACTATAGCTCTACCTCTATCTATCTGTCTCTGTAGCCTGTGCATTGCTGTCTTTGCCACAGCACCACGAGCTGCTTCTCTGCCACCAGCTGCAGCCCCACAAGCACGGCTGTGTGCACGAGCCCCGCCAACAATGGACATGGGCCAGCACTTTTGCCAGGCAATGACACAGGTGGCCATGGGGGCCAGATCCTACACCATGCCAAGGAAGAGGCTGGGTGGCTCAGCTGTTTGTACACCTAGGTGGCAAGCTGATCTCCTCCAGAAGCTGTTGGCTGCCCATGATAAAATTCTCCAGGTGTTTCTCTTGCAGGGATAAGCACATCTGCTCCAGGGTATCTGTGAGCTGAAGCACAAAGTTTCTCCTGTGCCACCATGACTCTGGCAACACGTTCAGCAGGAACGTGATGATGGTCTTGATGGAATAGCTAGGAAAGTCCTTGCTCACCAGCAAGGAATACCAGCCAAGAGCTGCAGGCATTTCAGGTGTGAGCCTGCCTGGCCATTTGCCTGAAGAACATCTCTGACACAGCATAGGTCTCAGGTCACATTGGGCTTGGGGTGTGGGCTCCTCCAGGCTGGCTGCTCACAAAGATGCTGGAGGCGCCTTGCCACACCCCAAAGAACACCATAACCTGGAAGCTTCCATGCTCGTTGGTCAGTCTTAGTTTGCAGGAGTGTTTGGAGGGCAGCAGCACTAAACACCAGCTGTGTGACTGCAAACGCTGCCAGGTTGATCTCACCAGTGCGCAGAACCAGTGTGCAGTTTTCCTCACATCGAGGTTGCTGATTCACAGGTTACCTGGGATATTGAACTGTTGAGTCCTCCTCACAACCCATGATAGCGGTGCAGGAAGCATAGCAGGTTCACACCCAGCTGCTTCCTCGGGCAGGTGCACTCAGCTCCACACGGACACACGGACACGAAGTTCCTGCTGGACCTCTACCTGTCTGAGCTCATCCTTCAGGTGAAAGGTGTGGCCTCAGGGAGGAGTCAGGGGTACAAGCACATGGTACAAAACTTCCTCCTCCTCATGGACAATCCAGCCTTCGAAGGCACTGCCAAAACTTGTGGCTCCTTGCAGCACCAGAAGGAAAGTCCTTCTAAAGACACCCGAGGACAGTTGGGGTCCATCAGAATCATTGTCTTCTCGCATCCTATATGCAGGCTGCTCTGGATGCACTCCTCTAGAAGGAATCGTAGATCATATTCCCATGTCTTTCCTCTTCCTCTTGGCCACTCCTTTGTGCCTGATGGCTTCTTTACCTCTGCACAAACCACAGCGCCAAAAGAAGGACCACAAGCCCAGCAGATACCCGTACCTGTGAGTGCTGCAAAGCAGAGCAGAGCAGGTCCCCCAAGATGCGCTGCTCTGCTTCAGCATGAGCTGCTCCATATCCTAACTCCAGCCAAATCATGTCCTTTTCCTAGAGCTTCCCATGCCCAGGTGTGTCACCTCTTCCAAACCATCACCAGCAGGCTGCAGGTACTAGACAAAGCTTTACAAGAGCACGAATCAGAGTGCTCAGGAATGCATGGTCTGCAGAAGGATGGAGAGAACGCCTTGAGTGGCGCTGCAAAGGAGTCAGCTGGCAGTGGGGGCAGCAGGGACACCAATCCCAGGGATCTGGGTGCAGAGAGAACAGATCCCCAGAGAGCTGGCCTATAGCAAATCCTGTCCCACTCCCCCAACAGTAGCAGTAGCAGCAGCAGCATGCCCTGCCCAAGGCTCTCCAATGCGGGTCCCCACATGCAAGGGTAGAACCCAGCCCTGAGTGCAGTGTTTCTGCCCTGGCCCTTGTCCCCAGCCTCCTCGCCATGTGTGTCCTCACTGCTTGTGCAAGCAATGCAGGGCCAGCGTTACCTGCTGGGGCCTTCCATAGCTGCCCCCATCATGGTATGTCCCCCACGATGCTGCAAGGTGCCATACCACATTCCCAGCCAGCCCTACCCTTCATCCCCACCCTGACTCAGCCACTTAAGAATGGCCTGAGGTAGACAAAGCCCTGACAGCAGTACAGTGCAAGCCAATCAAACATAAACAGACCCTCAGGGGCTCCCTCCATATAGCAGCCAAAGCCCCTTGAACTCCTGCCGTATGTAAAATGCGCTGACATGGCCCTTGGATGCTTTGCTCACTGAGATATCATGCCCTTGTGGCTGTGCTCTTGGAGCCTTTGTGAAACCCCTGGGTGTGTGGGAATATCCTGGTGGTGGGGAAGGGGCCTCTGCTTGGCAACCTCTCTACTCCTCTGTTGTGCCTCTGTGAGAGGACACTATCTTATAGTGACTTTGAAATATTTTTTTGAGTAAGTTCTGGCATTATTATTGAAATCAATTTTTTGAGCAATGTGTTTTTTAATCTTTCTTATTTATTTCTCCCCTTTCTCTATACAGCGAGTTTGGTGAGAATGGACAGTCCTGCATAGCATTAATTTCAGGCTTGCTGGACATGTCTTGGGGTCTATTATATTGTTGTGGCAATACAATCAAGTCAAATCAACCTTAAAGACATTACTTTCTAATCATTGCTACCACTGGGAAAAAGATATGCAGACAAAAAATCATAGACCATCTTGATCTTCTTTATGGAAGTGACAAGAAGTGGCATTTTTGTTGTCGCGTTGTCAGTTTGCCAGCTGAGTGACCAATGACTACATCTGCTCCCTTGTTGTTCAGCACAGAGCAGTAACTTCAGCGGTGAAAAGATTAATGTTTCTTTTCTGTGTAAAAGGATACTTTTACATCTGATGAGTCTGTACAAATGTACGGAATAAAAGTTTAAAAATCATCTATCTACTCACAGTTATTCATATTTCTACTTTGCAATTTTCTGCTACATAAACAGACAAGTATTTCCAAAAAAAAAAATCTATTGAATAAGAGCAGTGTTGTTTTTCATTTCCACCACATAAAATGCACTGATCATACTGTGAAAATCTGCCTGCTGTATTCCATTAGCAATAATCTGTACCGTCCAGACAATGCAATAGCTTCTGTTTTTGCTGCTGTGAGTGACATTTTTAATCTCAATTTCCAACCAGAAATAACATTTTGAGAGCCTCTTGAGTACAGAAAAGATTTTTGGTACAAGTGTCAGAGAAAACAGACTTAATCAGCAAAAATTATTTGCAGAGTTTTGTCAGTATACAAAATAATGAAAATTTTATTGTAGTCATTGTTTAAACTTCTAAAGTACATAGCTGGTCTGCCAGTAATACTCAAACTTTCACATTCCTGTAGACTTAAACATTTCACCAATATTTGAGTGCCTTAACTCCCGTGTTTACTTAATTTATTAAGCTGTACTCTTGCCACAGTTTTAATGAATATGTTTAGAAGCCTCCTTGACTAAACTGAATGTCAAGGTTTTATAAATCTTTTGGAACTGAATTACTTCCAGTCTATTTTGAGAATTGCCAAGCTTTACCATTTGCCAATTACCGATGTACCAATTGCCAATTCTGTACCATCCAGGAGGCATTCAGTCCTTACTGCAGCCAACTAAACAGAGATATATTTAACTAATAATGAAGATATAGAAAAATCATCTGTAGCACTCTAAAACAACGTAACAAAACCTGAAACTACCACGAAATGAACACATACAACCCCCCATCCCCTGCCACACACACAAACGCACACACACACACACAAATCCTTCAGAAAATCCAGAGTGTCAGCAAGAGTTTAGCAAAACCCAGCCATGGTGATGTCCATCCCAGTGCATATTCACTGACTTACATCCTCATATTTTCAATGGTAAGTCATTGAATGGATGACATATTAGGACTTATCAGTAGCTGAATCTCATTTCTTGTTTAGATGCTTCAAATCTTCTCTTTTTCTGCGAACCTAGAGAACAACTGTGTAATTACTGTAATGTTTTCTTGTCACTGAAAGGAGAACATTATACTTCCACTTCTTAGTCTGAAATTATTTTCTTCTTTTGGCAGATATAAGCAGGTATTTGAGATCTGATTCAAAGACAAGATACAACCGGTAGATGTTCTTGCTTGGATAGCCTGGTGAGGGTACTAACTGAGCTGTTGACTTTGAATTATTATTTTTGTGTTTTCCAGAATACACAGAAATTGCTGTTAGCAGCTCTGCTCACCACAAGATGGAATCTGTATGTGTCAAATGACTTTCTAATGACTTTTTAGAGGAGAATAATTTTATATTTTTTATTACTTTTTAATGTTGAAAGTATGGCATGAAGATAGGTCTGATTTTTGAAAGACAAGTGTACAGGGAGGATCACATGCTCTGAGGTCTTTCCCTCAATCCATCCTATGAGATGAGAACTACATCACCACTTCCCACTTCTGGAAATTGAACTGGATGTCTGTTCTCCATCCTTTGCTGTATTTGAATGTCTGTCCCTTAAAAGCTCACAATCTCTGGAACTTCCATGAGGTATCCTTGCTCAGCAAAGCTATTCAGGGGGCTCATTTACATTCAAATCATCAAATGAAGTTGAGGAAGCTAAAACTTCTGGATTAACCCGAATTTAAGACTCATTCTTTGTTATGTGGGGGATTTGGGATTTTTTTATTAGTTTTGGGTTTGGTTTTTTTAATGGCAATAATATAGAAAGGTTATTCAAAAAAATATAATATGCAAAGTAACATTTGGATGAGTATTCTTTCTTAGAGGCTCTGAAGTTTTCAGTGTTTTGGAATATTTGACTGGTTTATGCAATTATTTTTTTGAATTAAATTGGGCCATAATCTACAGAAAATAGCTTTGGTTTGTTTTTTTGGTTTTTTTCCCCCTCACATAGTGGATATTTCCTTCAGGGGAAACCAGCTCTTGTTGAAAAAAAGAATAATGAGGGTGCAAAGAGATGAGTACTGAAAATGCACAAACAATGTTTTAATATGAGATGCTATAGCAGAAACACATTTGCAAATCAGTAATTACCTACATTCCTGTGTAAAGACCAACACGGAAAAGACATAATGGCTTTGAGGGTTTGTCAGTAACAGTTCCTAAAGATAATGTAGGAGTCATAAACACAACCTGCAAGCAGTCTTCTTCATCTGTTTGACAATTTGCAAGCTCCCAAGGGATCTGTGGTATGTTCTGCTGTTGATCATCAACCCAGTATAAATCAGATCAGCTCATTAGGAAAGGGCCATGATCCAGGGAGAGAACAAAAATGTAGGATATGATCATTAATTCTGACAGAAATATGAAGCAGGGGAAAAGAAATAGAGGTTGCAGGAATTTTTTGTCAGGAATAGCAGATTTGCTGGAAACGGCAGTTTTATAATAATGGAGAATAAATATGAATTCTATTCAAATTGGGCAGATTTGTTAATCTAAAAATGTAATTTTTTTATTTCTCTATATGATGGTGGAAAGAGTTTGACCTTTTATTTTGAAAGAACATGTATTTTTAAAATGCAACTTGGTTTTATTTTCAGAAGTATACTGAAAAAGCTGAAAATTAAGACACCTTTAAATTTGTTCAAAACTGATTTCTTGGGGGTAATTATTGTTCAAAAGAGGAAAAACAATATTATTTAATTTTAAAGGAATTAATTTTGTTTGCAGATTGTTTTATTTCTCTCAGCTTCTTACATTCACTTGACAAATCAACCTCTTACTAACAAATATCATGTTCTGTGCTGCTGAATGTTGTACACTTCCACCATGATTACCCATTTCCAGGAGGATAATACCTGGAATACATGTGGACTAATTCAGATGCTGACAATTCTGCTGCTTTTAGAAATTTTTTTCCTGATTTATAGTAGTTCATGGAGGAGGAACAGTAATGTTTTGTTTTGATTTGTTTTTTGCTTTGTTTTAATACTGTTCATTTAGGTAGAATTAACAGTTACTATCATGACTAAACCTGGGAAGGAAACTGTAAATCACTTGAGCTGAACGTATAGCCCTGAATCTCAAGCTCAGTTTTCTAATAACAGGTTATGAATGATGTTTAGTATTTATAGAACTGAATGGAATTTAGGTGTCAAACAACTATTCTCATTCCTGGTGTAATAAACTTCTATTTATCTCTCATCAGAGCAGAGAGAAGAGCTGATAATATGTCAGCTGTCTAATGAAAAGGTCTTTATAATGAGTAATTTACTATTCTTGGAGATGTTTGTGAAAATTGAATCTCACCAAGGGTATAACTGCAGCCACTCAAGTGTATCAGAAAATACAGTCTTGTAAGTAGTTTTAAAACCTGTCTCCAAGCAAAGACAACTTCATCTTTCTGGATGACAGTCTTTTTTCACGTAGCTAAAGGCTGTCATTCATGTTTGTACTGAATATAATTCAGCTAAACAACACTAGCACAGTGACAGAAGTATACAAGACGGCACCTTCATCACTGGGAAGGTAAAACAAACTTAGGATTTCACAAGCCCACAGTATATATTTCCAACATTTCTTGCAAATTATTTTGGATGCCTTGTTTACTGAGCACTGTGTGTTCAAGAAAAAAAGTTAATTAAAAAGTTGATTTGCCCTTCATTTTTAAAGAAAATTAGGCCCTTAAGGATGAGTCTTGTTTTGCTTAACTGGAACTATGTTAGGTGCTGAAAATAGCCACATGCTTTTGGAAATGTTTGGTTTGCACAGGGGTGGGTGAAATGGAGAGCATCCCCATCTGGCTGTTATCCAGCAGGACAGGTATCACCCAGCACGGTGAGCTGCTGCTGCGTGCCTGCCCAGCAGTAGGGCACCGCAAGAACCTGGTGCCCAAAGATGAGGAGCTGCCACGGAGAAAGGGAGGAGCAGCCCCAGTGTTTGGCCTTGCAGGTAATGCCATCAGCAGGGACTGAAAGCTGAGGGTCAGCTCAGAGCTTGGCTGCTCTCTGTGGGTGTTGGAGGATGTAACGCTCCACTGCTTCTGGCTCAGATTGTCCATACACACATCAACAAATGACAGTCCAGCTGGCTCAACCTGGAGAAGACCTCATGGAGACCTTATTGCAAAGGGCCGGCACCTAAAGGCAGCTACCAGAATGAGGAAGAGGTCATGCAGTGATAGGAAAAGGGAGAATGGCTTCAATTTGAAGGAAGGTAGGTGTATGAAAGGTTCTTCAATATTTTTTACTAATTCTTTACTGAAGAAGGCTGCCCAGAGAATTTGTGAATGCCCCATCCCTGGAAATGTTCAAGACCAAGCTGTATGGGGCTCTGAGCAACCTGGTCTCATGGAATTTATCTCCATCCATAGCAGGAGGGTTAGAACTGTATGATCTTTAAGGTCTCTTCCAACCCAAACCAACCTATCTACAAACACTGATACTGCTGCTTCCTGATGTGACAGGGGCCCTGCTCCTGCTCTGGGAAGCAGATCAGACACCACTGCTGCTCCATTCAACAGCTTAAGAATCATCTGGCCTGGTCACAGTTATTCCTTTCTTTTCCATTGCCTGTAACTTGAGATTGAACATTGCTATTTGCACCCTCCCTGCTTTCACTACCTATGTTGCAACCAAGGCTGTAACTCAGTCCCTTCTCTGCACTGAAATGAATAATCAATTTTTTCAATGTCAAAAATACAGTTCTCAGTAATTTGAATATGGTCTCTGCCATGAACTCTCCACCTTATTTCTTTTTTGTCCCTAAATTCCTTCCTTCACATGACCATGTTTAAAGTTGAGGGTGCAGGAGGCCAGGATAGGAATGAACAGCATTTTATACAACTGACTGAGCTCCTAGGCCATTCTCACACTGTGTCAAGCATGTAAGGCCAGGAGTATAGACAGAAACAATTGCTTAAAGGGAGCGCTTAGCATCTCACTGAAGTTCAAACTGCACAATTCATGCCTGCTAATCCAAATGCACAACATTCATACACAGCAATTTACAGTCTTTTTTCTATTTCTCTAAAACACAATGCAGTGCTATAAACCTGAATTGCTTACAATCATTACTGTTCCTGCCAAAAAAAAAAATAAAATCTTCAGCCAGACTTACTAATGTTGTATGGAACATCACAAATACCATCACATTAGTGGCATTTCCTTACCATGCTTGAATCATAGCTGTTCAGAAATTCTCTATCTTCATTATTTTAAAATGTGCTCTCTTCCAGTCACAAGACTAAGAATTTTCAAGTCTGATTCATTTTCCTTTTGTAGGAATTAAAACTCAAAGCATGACCTTAGACTCTAAAACTGCTTCCTGATTTAATCTTTACATCAGCAGTCTGAGTTTCTTTAATCTTCTGAGGCAATATCTAGAATAATGAGACTGTTGTAAATATGTGAGTAATATGAATGTCACTTCCATACTCTTTGGCTTAGAAAAGAAAAAGGTTTTACTTTTTAACATAGAGGAGTCCAATCTGTCCCAAATGTAATTGTTGCAAGAAGCAGGGTGAAAAAGCTTTCTTGTAGCATAAGCAAAGGACAGCCTTATCTCATCTTCAGTCTCACAAGGCAACAAAACTGTTGTCTAGTCACTGAGTAGATCTTCAGTCAAGGAAGAGCAGATTTATTTAATTTGGAATTAAGAGAACTGTTTCATCCCAGATGAATATGTGGCACTGGATACAGGTGGAAGAGCTTGACAGATCAGTAACAACACCACTAAAACAGGAAAACATCTTACTTTCCCCCCTCTTTTCTCTCTCTCACCTACCCTGATAAAGGCTCTGAGCAGTATCTCAGGCTAAGAGCTTTGACAAAATTGAATATAATTTGAATGCTGGAGTAGCTCCAATGAAAAAATGAAGGTGTCTTTGAGTTAGGGGCTACAAATTTGGTCAAAGGCAACTGGTAGGATTCTCAGTAGCACCTGAGAACATCAGATCCCTTTGCAATTTCAAGAATGACTCAGATTTTCTCAGGATGTAATAAGAGAGTAGTTAAAACAAGACCTGAACTCTTTAACACATAGGACAAATCCTGGGCTCTCATATTGATGTGAAGATAATTACCACTGGTTTTGGGATTATTGTTTTAATCTTCAGTAACTCTTTACTGCAAAATATTCACCAGTTCTTGACAGAGGTGAGACCCTAGACTTCTTCTTGCCCAGGCTGGTACTCAGCCACTACCTCCTCCCCAAGTCACACACAGTCCTAAATTCTCAACAGTTACCTGTCCTCTGCAGAACACTGTGAGCCAGCTACCCCTCTTTCAGGCTACAGAGAGAATTGTTGGGCAAAACCCACCATGAATCTGACTAGCACTGAGACAGCAAACCATGTATTCATGCAGGTAAGAATATACAGTCAGGTCTGTACAGCATGAATAAAAAGCAACACCTTTTGAATGACACAAGGTGTGAGATGCTATATTCTAGTCTGCTTAACTAAGAGGTTTTTGAACAATAAACAGAGGCATCCAAAAAAAAAATTCTGATGGTAAAGGAGAACTTCCACTTTTTTTAGAAAAATTTTACAGCAGTATAATCATTTAACAAGTGTTGAAATGTACTGATTTTGGTGTATTGATTTTGGGTTTTATTCCCCCACCTTAAAGAGCTAGATAATCAACTAGCAGAATGACTGTTTCAGCTTTCTTTCCAGCTAATTAAGAGAAACTGACAAAGGGTCCAAAGGGAAGTGGTAATTTTTGAGAAAATGAAGAATAGCATTCACTACTTTTTAGGATGTGCGAAAAGAGTCTGTAGAGGTAGCTAGGATATCTGGGGAACACAGTCCAATTCATAGTAGGCAGATGATCTGATAGATATTGTATCACATACCTAGAAATGAACTCCCCAAGTGAAAAAGACAAATAGGAAGTAAAGCATAGTGGTTGTGGAGCCCTCAGAAAGTTTTAAAGTAACATTAATAAAAAATTTTACAAGTGACAAAGAATGAACATAAATGGATAACATATTGTGAGGAGCGAGAAAAAAAACAACCAGAAAAACACACAACGTTATTCTTAGTGAAGGAAAGAAAAATCCATAGAAACACTTCTGAAGCAAGAGAAAAAACAAAACAACAAAAAAAAACCCCAAGGAAAACACAAGTTCATTACCCTATGTGGAAGAAAATCCTGGTGACACATAGTAGGCTACAGTGCAGTTTGCCTTCTCTGAAAGGCTTCATTACAGTAGTGGCATATGACACAAAGTCAGAAAGTTCAGTGAAAGAGCCAACAGCTCAACAGTGCATCTGCAATTCACTCTCTGGTGCTTACAGGCTGTCACCTCATCATTTGCTGTTATCTTTGGTGCCACATAAGGGACGGGTGATAGAACTGAGGAGAGAAAAACTTCTGATCATCTCTAAAAAGAAAGAGGAATGTCACTGAGAAATTCAGGTGGTTCAGCTTCACTTGGACTGTTGGAATGAGACCTTAACACATTATTATTACTACATGAGCTATTATAATAATAATAATGTGACAAAAACCAGGCAGCATGGAATTTTCAAAACAAGTCAAATCAGATTATTCTAATTTGTTGTTGTGGCAGGAAGATAAAGGAAATGCAGATAGTCTATTCAATTTGCATTGTGGATAATTTATAAATTTGAATTTTTAAGGGTTTGACACCATCTTCCTTTATACTCCTGTAAAACAGCATGGGAAAACATTTCTAGATAAAATCATTGTATTTGCACAGGTGACTGGGGAAAAAGGCATGCAGAGTATTTTACTGGGGGACACTTCAGTCCATTTGTTTCTGTGTTTGGCCTTTTATTTAATAAATGCTGGAATCAAGTAGGCAGTGATGGAATATTAGGATGGCTCCCAGTGGAATGAAGTCAAACTGTGCACAACCCCTCACATTGCCAATTTGACACGAGCCAAATGAAATCATTCTGGTGCAGAAAGGCTGAGGGCATGTCGGTGTGGCAGTAACAGCTGTGCTCTTAGACATGTGAAGAAAGAAAAGGGGTGAATATTCTCCATGACTCCATGTTTGTGAGGTCCCAATGTTGTACTGGGAAGCCTCAGTGGAGAAAAGGACGAGAGGTATGTTTTTTAAGGGAAGACCTGGGCCTGTTTTCCCAGAAAAAGAAGTGATGCAGAGCTGAAGCCACCCACCTTTCTTTGCCTAAGACAGACTGTATCTATCCTTTTGTTTCTTAAAGGTTAAATTAATAAGGATACCATTGTTTTTCCAAGACATTTATTGCAGATCTCAATTTTTTTTTTTTTTTTTTAATACTGCGTTTTTCCTCAGGCCCCTTATTTTTCGGGTAAACCCCATTTTTTTTCCCCCTTTCTTACAGGCTTTTAAAAAATCTCTGATAGTTCCTTTGATTTTCCTTTAGTTCTGTGCAACTTCTCTAAGCACATTGTCCAACCCTGTCTTCCCTCCTTAACCTATCTCTTTTAAGGGACTACTAGTTCTCTTTAACACTTTCTGTGTGCATTGGCCTTCCAGAAGCCCTAATTTCTCAATTCTGTGACTGAAATGCATTGTCTTGCACTCTACTGTTTTATCTCTGTTATTGTTCTTTATGGTCTCAGAGTTGCAAAACCTGCCATTTCATTGGTGGTACTAAGTATTTCATTCTCTCAATCATTATTCCTTCTTTATCAGAAAAAAGATCTCATAAAATCTCTAGGTATCTGCTGTTTCATATTTCCCTACTCAAAACAAAGCAAAGCAAAAAAAGAAGAAAAAAAAAAATAATAATTTAGAAAAAAAAATCACATCTCACCAAACAAACAATTTCTCAGTGTATTCCAACGATTGTATGGACAGATTTCTTTTTCCAAAAGCCCTGAAGTAAGTGACATTTTCACAATTTTAATCATTTCAAATCCTATTTTATGGAGAACTTCACCTGTATCCCTTAAAGCAGTTTGATCCATTAGATTTCAGTTTGATGTCCTGTACAAGATTTCCCCTGTGACAGCCACAACATTCTCCTTCTTAATCCCTCAGACATTTTTAGCAGTTCTAAAAAAACTAGATTTCTATTATATACTTCCAAATACACAAAAATATAACAAGAATATAAAAATTGTGTCTCTTCAAATGGGTAAAGATTTGGAAATCTGACAGTTTTTACCTTGGATGAGTGACTGTGAATAAAGGGAATGTCACCATTTTTTCCTTAGCATTTTCTCTTATTAACCTTTGACTTTTTTGTCTGCACACATCTACAGTACTTCATATCAAAACATTCTATTTCAAAACCCTTTCCAAGTTTTAGCAACCAGAGCTGACCTCCCTTTCTTTCTGCCTTTCATCCACTTGACATACTTCACTTTAATTAAAAAGTTTACAGGAAATCTGGGGCTTGAAGAAGCAGAAGTATCAGCCAACTTCTAGAATAAGGCAGACAATGATTAATTGTTCTATGTATTTAGGAGAGGAGGACAACAAATATTTCATAGAATCACGAAAGGTTGGAAAGGACCTTAGAAATTTTCTTTTTCCAACCTTGCTGTGGCGGTGGCAAGGACACTTTCCACTAGACCTGGTGGCTCAAAAGCCCCATCCAACCTGGCCTTGAACACTTCCAGGGATGGGGCACCCACAACTTCTTGGATAACCTGTGCCAGTGCCCTACCACCTCCACAGTAAAGAATTTCTTCCCAACATCCAATCTAAACTTCCTCACCTTCATCTTAAAGCCACTCCACTTGTCCTATCCCTGTGTAAAGTCCCTCTCCAGTCTTCCCGTAAGCTCCCTATTTGAATCACTATTTAACAAGAAACACAATACTTATACTTATTAGAAATTATTTTTTGACTCTAAGACAGATGAAATAAAGGGATGGAATTTGTGGAATATGCTTCAGTATGAGGTTTTTAAAAATAGGTTAGATAAATGTCTGTTTGCAGGCATCTATTTTAAAGATTAATGTTGTGGTGACAGATGAACACAGAGCTATGCAGAGGTCTTGGAGACCATTTCAGAGTGCTGTAAATATAGATTGATTAATGGTTCATGTCATGCCACCTCAAAAAATAAGTAGCCTGCCTAGAAAACATAAAGCGTTGCCTCTTCAACATAAAACTTGTTTAAAGCAAAAAGAACCTTTTAACATTCAAATGAAATTTCACTGTTGTGATAAAGAGATTTCACAAAGGGCAATAAAGAAAATTTGAAATGTCAACACACCAAATAAAATGTTCCTTTGACTATTCACAAGATCCTGAGCTTGAGCTCATTATATAAAAGTATGTACCTTCAGTACAAGGCAGAAATCTGTACAGAAAAGTCAAGTAAAAGAACATTCTGCTGTTTTAATAAATCTAGAAGGAAGGATCAGCATTTGCACTTGACTATAATGTTCAAACCTCTCAAAGTTTATGGTTAAAGAAAAATGGCTGAAGAAAACATTTTTTTTGGCTGATTTGCAATTTCAGCTTCAATATACTGGGAGAAGAAGTTCTAAAACCTGAAAACAAGTATGTTGAAAGACTTTTGTGAATATATGACAAGGTTAGAAATAAAGCCTATTCTCTCCTCTTGTGCTTTCTCATTGGCACAGGTAATAAATACCATCACTGGTTTGTGGCAAATGAGACTCAGGTTGCACCATGTCCTGTTTTTTTCATTACCCTTTTTGTAGTGAAAAAATACAAAGATGCCAAAATATTTGGAAGAAGCTGCGAAAAAAATGTTTGTTCTGTTGTTTTTGTTTCCAGCTTATGGACTCATAAAAACCAATCCACTAAAGTACAAACCTGCCAGGTGAGTTACTTGTACAAAAAAAAGCCCTGTTTTCTTTCACCGTTTTTCCTCAAGCCCGTTGATGCCAATCTCCACCATCAAATGGATTTTCAGACTAAGACTCACAAGTCCTTATTATAAAACCTGAACAGCAACAATAAAAATTTTGCTTTCAACCTTTTTAGCTACTTTTAGCAGTGTTTGTTCTATTTTATTTGCTTGTCTACAAAAGCAAGTACATCAACTTGACACATATAGGCGCATCAGAGTACAAGGCGCACTTGCGGGTTGTTGGAGTTTTCCGTACTTTGCCCATACATAAGACACACCGGCGTGTAAGGGGCACTTTCTTTTGCAGTGAGGATCTGCACGCAACAAAATCACGAATCAGTAATGAATCACGCAGTCGCGGAGTTTACTTGCCCTGCTCGGGGCTGCCGCGGGCTTGCACTTCTGGGTTGGCAAATTTCTGAACTTTGTCCATATCTAAGGCACACTAGCATGTAAGGCACGCTTCCAGGTTCCGATCACATTTCAGTCAAAAGCGTGTGCCTTATACATGTGAAATTACTGTGATTTTGCTAACAACCCTTTGGTATTTGGGTAACGGAGATTACCATGAGCTGAATTATGGTCACTGGGAAGGGCTTCTGTTTTCAGCCACTGGCTGCTCTTCCAGCTCCAATGAAGGTGTGGAATTTGTCTCTGAAACACAGTTCTTCTTCACTCTTATCTTTAGCCCTTTCACTCTTAACACTTTTTTGCTACTTTACCTTTCTCTCCATCCTAATACAGAAATATAAAACCACATCTAATATTAGGCATGCAAGTATATGGGCACATGGTATACACGGATTTCAGATGGTGACATGTCCAACAATATTCTGTTTACATAGGTTGCTTATAGAATATCAACATCAATTTCAGCAGAATTAACCTTATGTCACTGCAATGTTTCAAAGAGCATGATTGAACTTGTCCTTCAGTAAGAATGAATTCCACCATTAGGAAGCCACTTTTAATAGAACTCCTAGAGAGAGACGATGCTAGAAACATTTATTATATATGCATCAAAATAAAATATGATCACTTAGCTAAGGATACTTTGGGAGAATGAATGAGAAAAATACAGTATTTTTTCCTAAGAGCTGCAAAGTATTTTAAAGTCTTTTCACACAAATAAGGGTAAAAACATTGACTTTTCAATGTAAAAATATTTTTCTATCCAGTCTTTTGCTTTTTGGAGCCAACATTCAAATAATCTTGTTGATTACATGGAATAATGTGTGCATGAAATAGAATGTTAATGTTGTTTTCTGTGCTTGCTAGGGAAAAATGGTTCCAGACACCTGTCTCATATTCTCCAGACACACCATCAGGAAAATACTTTGATTTGTGGAATTGTTCTCACGGAGTAATAAAGAAGCTTTTGGTTAAAGGGTGCTTTAACACAGACTGGACAAAGTAGGTGCTATTTTTTTATTTTTTTTTTTTGTCGCATCAGGTTTCATCTGTTCAGGGAGGTTTTGTTTTGATAGGTTAGGGGTTTTTTGGTCTGTTTGGTGTTCTTTTAAGAAACAAAAAAGCATGTCATGGCCTGTATTCCTGAGAAGGTGAATATCAACATTTAAAGACAAAATGAGACAATCCTGACTTCCCTATGTGACAGGGAACTTCAAATGAGCAAGAGTAGCTTAGACACTGGAAACTGCTACAGACCTACCCTGCATGGCGTAAATCTTGGAAATTAAAATTTGTTCTTTTTCTCCAAATAGGAACACATGGGTTAATACCCACATACACGCATATCACACAGCATTTATGTTCTAATCCCCTAGAAAGAATGTTGACCTGCTGGAGATATATATTCAAATTGGTATTACAGCTTGCGACAGGAAGATCACTTGAGTAGGTAACCTCTGTAGCTATGTATCTGGGGAGAATATGGGACCGAAAAGTATGAAAACTTCTGATGGTCATGGTGGTTTTCCAAAGCACGGTGAAATCCCATTTTAAGCACATCTGGTGGCTTTGTGCACACCAAGGAGGTGTGAAGGCTTCTGGTGAGAATACCACCCCTTAAAGGGCTGTAAGAATAATTTAAGTGTCATTCTGAATAAATATTAAAAAATGTGACTAAGTAAAGTCTCAGGATAAACATGTCATTTCATTTGTGTTTACTTAATGACTCTGAGCAGGTTGTGACCCTGAATGCATCTACTGCTTGAAATTTGACATGTTTAAGTGAAAACTGAAAATATTTGCATTTATAAAGTCAGACTCAGATTTAATTAAACTATTCGCTAGCTTAGAACTGTCTTAGAATCATAGATAGATGAAATTAAGTAATACAAAACAGAGACTACAGTATTTTTCAGTTCATGTGAGTGGCACTTGCAGTAAACACAACAGAAGTATTCATTTCAAAATGTGGCCTTACTCTTCTCCCCTTTCTCTCTGAATACGTGACATATGTGTAGCTAGTGAATGAGGATTTTCTTCTGGTTTTCCCCACTGCTGCTATTTTATCTATAACATTTTGTTTTTATATTTCATCTTGTTTCAATTGAACAGTTCTACAGCAAGCTGTACACAGGAAGCTACATGGAATTAAAGATTCCAACCTATTCCAAACCAATCTAACTGATGAAAAACTTAGTATTAACTGAAAGTACTCATTGCCTCTTTGCTAACATAGCACATGTCATCACTGCCACGGAAAATTTGAAGTGATCTGATGCAGTGTATGGAAGAGGAACATTTCAACGGGGATCAAGAGTATCTTCACAAACTGGTTGCAAGTCAGTTTAGAATGTGATCCTTACAGCAAGCACTAGCAATTAATTTAAGTCCCCGGAGTGTCACAGCCAATATTATTACTCAGCTTAGGCAATCTTCTTTTGGATAAAATGAAGTTTATTTACTCCAATAAAGAGCAAGAAACTATTTAACAACATTTTGAAGGTATTTCCAAACCAAAAGATGCTAAAACAAAAAAGACAAAAAAACCCTCCTGAAACATTAGTGAAAGAAACAGACATCAATCAAACAAGAGTCTCAAAGAAAGAGACTATCAGGAAAGAATTACAGCTGAGAAATCTCAAAGCAAATGGAAATGTGACTTGCAGTAAATGGGCCATGGCAGACAGACTGATTTAAGCTTAAAAAAGGGATGGTTTTCTGGATCCTTTCAAGATCTGGTCAGACTGCTGGTCAGATGACTGCTGTCCAAGGGCAGCCCTAGAAAAAACCCTTCAAGGTGTCTCAACATCTCAGGTCTATTTTTCCCAAACATGCAAAGTGTTTTGTCTTTATGCAGCACTCCCCAGGCTACAGTTTGATTCCAGCCTGCTGTGGAGTGTCATACTGGCCATCAAAGTCGTATGTTTTCAGAAATGTCACATAAAAAGAAACAGCTGGAGAAAAGGAATGGGCATAGGTGACTTCCAGAGCAAACTAGGACAAGATTAGCTTAATTTCACAGAATATTTAGTATTATATAGTCACATAAATAGATGTTGTCCTAAACTTCTGCCTGCTGTCACATGCGACTGATAGGAAGTTATTTTATGTGAAAGGTACTATTTAATCCACCTTAAAGATTTAAAATCCTCATGGGAATAAAGATGGAGAAGGCGCAGTATGTTCCTGGAAATTCGGAATTCCTTTCTTATGCGAAACAACAGCATACAAAACTCACCCCCAAACCCACTCAGACCAGTTCTTTATCATCATCCCCTCATCTTTAATGTTTTTAATTTAAGTCTCTGAAATTACTGAACTGGTATTGAACACGTCATGGAAGTCTACTTTTAAAGCAACCTCAGACACCTTTATTCCCTTTCAGTCCAGCACCTGCTATGTCCCAGTTGACAATGAAGATTTGGGGTGTTTTGGGGTTTGGTTTTTTTTTTTGTTTGTTTTGTTTTGTTTTTTTGAGACCTTTTGTCTCTCCTGCAGGTTGTTTGCAATATCCAAGAGCCCTTGCACAGCTATTACAGCCAAGGCACAGAGCCTCGGGAATAGCACCCAGGAGATGTTGACTGTGTAGGAAATGAGCATCGTGAGCTGGTTGTCCTCAGGACAGTGGGATGTAGAGACCCTGGCAGGCACAGCTGTTCTTGAAGAGCCACAGCCCAGGGAAGAGCCTGGCCTCTGGGAGACAGATGGGGGAGAAAAAGGCAACACATTCTAATTTTGGCTTTGTTTCTCCCTACTTGGTTCCATTTTAAAAGAGAACAAATGAAATTACTTTTCATAGGATCATAGAATATTCTGAGTCACAAAGGACTCACAAAAATCATCGAAGTCCTACTTCTGGCCCTGTGCAAGACACCTCAAAAATGCAACCACACGGTTAAGAGCATTGTCTGAATGCTTGAACTCTGCCAGGCTTGCTGCTGTGACCACCTCCCAGGGGAGCCTGTTCCAGTGCCCAAACACCCTCTTGGGCATGAACTTTTCCTGATATGCAACCTAAATCTCCTGTAGCTCAGATTCAGGCCATTCCCTCGGGCCCTGTCACTGTTAATGAGAGAGATCAGTTTCCCTCTGCTTCTCACCATGAGAACTTTACAGAGCACAATGAGGTCTCCCCTCAATCTCCCTGAGATTGAATTTATCAAGTTGATAGTGTAGGGTTGAAAATGTTTCTAAAATCGTGGAAATTGTATGCAATAGATTCAGGGGGGTGGAAAGAAAGGTGACATCTGGTAGGCCTGGGAAAGGGAACTAGGCTCTGGAAATGAATGTTGAGTTTGACCTTTATTAGATCACGTCGAAGTGTAATCATCATATGATAAATAATATCACTGTTAAATGCAGTAATTTTTTGGCAAATCAAATACATTATTGTTTAATCATAGCAAGAATCATGAGAAATGGTGTGATCTTAACAAGAATCATGAGAAAGGGTGTTTTGGGGACCTGATTAAAATTACTAGAATTCATGCTTGGACCTTCAATACAGGGTTAGTAATTATTACATAGTTACGTACCGGTATAAAAACAAGTTTCTTCTGAATCCATGTCAGAGTCAGATTTGGGTTCGTGCCCCTGATTCCCAGAGCTCTTCAATAAAAACACCTGCATAATATCATCCTGGGATTATTGGTTTCTAGCTAACAAAGCAACCTCAGCTCCTCCCCCTATGGCTTCCCCAACAGACCCTACACCATCATTACACCCCCCTGCCCCCCCCACCCACTCTCTCAGCTTCATCTCTTCCTTATACTCTGCCTTCTAAAACCACCACTAGAATTTCCCCAACCCAAACCTCTTTCCTTTGTTTTAATAAATCAAGCACTTTATCATAGCCTAACTTGCAATATTTTACTACGGCTTCTCCTAAAATACACAGCTTTTAATCCATCCCTACAGTCACCAACAACTTCAGGCTCTGGACACTGAGAAGCCAAGATACACAGCATCCAGAGCAGTCATGGTGAGTCACAGAAGAAAAGGATTATGGGAATGATTGGGCGTGACCATGCAAATAGAGCCTATACAGCAGTCTGTGATTGGCTGTGATATCTAGAACTTTCCAGCAGAGTCTCTGTAAGTGTGTGCTCAACCCCATTTCAGGGCCTTCTAAAGGCGCTACATAGACCTGTACATTGGACTTCTGGGGAGCAAGGATTTTATTTCTTAGAGGTAGCTGTGAGCAGGTGTTTCAGTTTATATTTTATGTTGTGCCCTTTCATTTTCTAGCCCTTTAGTCATTCTATCCTTTCATTAGCTATTTGGCCACCTTACCAACGCCGTCCCGAGGTCAGGGCAGGCTGGACCCCTCCTACATTGTCACCTGTCCTGCTGAGGAGAGGCAGTGGGTGGGGGATAGCTAGGTAGGTGTGTGGCTGCAGGCCAAGGCCACCCCACCACAGCAGTTCATGAAGGTAGAGTAGCTGTCTCAGATAGGTGGATATGCTGCACCTGCAAATGTTATTTGTACTGATCTCATTATTTTGGGTGCTATAACCACTCACTCTTCTTCCCTTTTTTGGTAATAAATCACAAACCTCAAATGTGTTAGTTGAGATATAACTTTTTTTGTTGGACTGAAGAAATACAGCCAAAACAACAGTGAAAGGGAAAAAATACCCAAACTTTCATTCAGGTATTCTCTATAGATTCTGCTCTTGATTTTGTTTCTTTGAAGATGTGGAAGTACGCTTATGCATTTTTATGATGTGGGTTATTAATTAATGTATTTCACAGCAAGAAACAAAAATCCCCAGCACAAAACCCCCCAGATCAACAATCACTCTGGGGCAAAATTTCAATTAACTGAATCTTGTTTAAATAGTATCGGTTCAATACCTGTTTTCCTGTAACTATTTAAGGGCTCAGCAAACAAAGAAGAAAGGCAAACAAACCCCAACCCACAACAACCCCATCAAACCCAGCAAATGTGGAGACAAATGAAGATGCAGATGATGAAAATCAGTATCTAGATATCCATGCATAAGATTCAGTTTATTAAGACTGGAGCTATATCCTGTAATTTTCACCCATCCTAATATCCATCAGGAATCACAACAAGGAGGCTATTAAATCCTGAGCTAGTATCTCAAGTGATGATACAAAAGCATCACTAGTATAATTTAAAACAAACAAACAAAAACATCTAATAAGCAGGCTATAAAGAGTTCTGCTCTAGCAAAATGATTGGGTAACCTGATTCAATAGCTATTTACCCTGTCTAATCCTCACCACTTATATTGATTTTTCCCTATTATTATTATTGCATTTGCAGTTTAGAAATAAATCCCAGCAATTATTTACCGTATTGCATTAAAAAATGGTATTAATCTTATTCCACTTAATGTATCTCTAGCGCTGATATCTTTGTAATAGCTGTTTAGGCTATTAGTTAGTTAGTCTTCTAGTAGACACAGACTGGATAAATGTAATTAATGTTGTTTCAGGTGTGTTGCATCGCACTGGACTTCAGTGAGTATTACAAGTTTTACGATAAGAAAATTATGTTCTTCCCTATTTAATTTCACAAGCTCTCTGTATTGACACATGTGCAGGGCTTGGAGTGAAATGCTTTAAAAGATTTTTGTATTGAGCTATTGAATGCCATCTTTTCCTGTTTGGCTGTGAGTCTGAAGTATAACTTTCGTAATGCCTTTGGATGAGCACTGATCAACTGCACTACATGAAGTTGTTACTTGTTTCTCCTTCCTACAAGGTACCTCAACAGACAGATGCTGCTTTCAGGTCTCCAAACTGTGTTTTACAGAAACAAAATTTCTGGATTACAACAATTTTTCATAATGTCAGGGTTTCAAAAGTGACCTTCTCTGTCTAGGAAAAGGGTAGCAGATTTCCCTTGTGTTGACCTTCAAAGCTAAAGAAGAAATGTAGAATAAAAAAAAGTGTTTACTGCAAAATGCAGTAAGTTATCCTTTGGATTTTTCCTGTTAAATCGAAGTGTCAAAGAATAAGAGAGAAATTATTTTCCCTTATATGATGTAAAATTAACATACCAGGTAAAACCTAAAGTCTTTGTCTTATTAGAAAAAACCTGCACACCTTCAATAAATCAGGAATTGAGGAAACATGTTCCCTAAGTCGTGCTTGCCTGAGGTTGGTGAGGATGAAACTTCTCTTTTCACCACTGCTGTTTCTACAGTCTATTCAGAAAGAATTTTTCCACTTCACAGCACAATGTTATTTATCATGTTATTTTATATCTCCAAGAAAAACAATAGGCCAAGCAAGTTGGTAAAAACTTCTCTGTCTGTGATTCAGTTTTTGGCATCTTCTTGCAAAAGGCCTGTGAATAAAATTATCTGAGTTTGAAAAGCAAGTCAGTTAGTCATGTTTGGATACAAGAAGAATATTTTCAGAAACTTTAAGAAGAAACTTTTTCCAGTTGATTATGGCAGTCCATTTCATATTTTGTAGACAAGAATGGCTTTTCATTTCACTGAAAAAAAAATCTTTGCTAAAGATGCCTGGATATTTCTAGATATAAGCTTGTTATGATCAAATTCTATTAACAATTGATTTTTCATAGCAATTGATCAATCTACCAAAATTTAATTGTGTTATCCTGTTGATTTTGCAACAGGTTCAACTTTCCAGGTCACAGCATTGCAAAATTCAGATAATACTGATTTTTTATGAGTGTCTAACACAGAATACTTCTTTTAAAGGCTTTTGAAGTCTCTGTGGATTTTGGTAATAGAATTTTTCTTTACAAAATCTTAAATAAGTAGAGTTTTATCTTACAGTCAAATTACACAAATCTGTTTTCTTTGTTCTACAAGTTCATAAGCATAGAGCCCTCCATGGACGAAGTATTCTCTTACACAAAAAAGAATATTAGAAATGCAATGGAACCATTTTATTTCCCCTCAAGATGGTTCTGGAAATTAAATATGTTTTTATGAACAAGAGTATGTTTGATTCCCTAACTTCAATTAAGATTTTTTTTTTAATGAAGTACATTTCAATATTTTGTATATGCCTTTTTCCAAGTTCTTTTTTATAATCAATAGTGACTCTTCTCAGCACTCCAATTTACCCTTCTAATGTTAAAGGACTCTTCTCCATACTCAGAAGTTACTTCATAGAAGTCAACATGTAATGTGAGTGTCAGCAAGGCTGTACTCTTCAGGTATCCATAATTTAAGTTTTGATGTAAGATACACAGACAGAGCTGAGCAGCATTAAAACAACTTCAGTGCTGTGGTTTAAGCAGCACTGCTGCAATGAGTACCAGCCATGGAATCCAAACTGTGAGAACTTCAAAATACAGAATCAATAATCAGTGATGTTTTAGAGTGAAATAAAAAAGACTTGAGTTTTACTAGACAATAAATAGCTCCACAAATGCATAACAAAGGGTTTGAACTATGTGCAAGGAAAATTGAATATAACAAACAGTTGCTAGTACATGAACGGAAATGTCAAAATGAAGCAACAGAAAATAGAAAATCAACGAAGGAGATTTGTTGAAGGCAGAGAGCAGACAGGCTCTGCTGTGGTTACATAATATTCAAGGAAAAAAATCCTAAAAATGGCAAAAAGTAGCAAAGCAGGCCAGAAACACAATTCACAAATCTGGTTTTCCTGTATATTTAAAGCCATAGAATCTTATTTTATTAAAACAAGTGGTTTTCAATGGTCTTGAATCTGGCACTAATAGAGCTCTAAGAGGATGAGCTCTAAGAAAATCTGGCCCAGTTGTCATAGAAACAATTATTTACTTCCATCTGGATAATTTTTGTCATTACAGACCCAAAGCCAATTGAAAAAAATGATTGAACTTCTGTGATTTTGGTAATTCAATTTTTTTTAAAGGAAGAAAACTGCCCTAGATCTTTCTATGCTTAGATTAATTGTGCAATTGTTCTTACAACACCATGGAATGGTTGGGGTTAGAAGGGACCTGTAGAGATCATATAGCCCAGCCCCACTGATCAAGCAGCTTGCACAGGATCATATCATGGATGGTTTTAAGTGTCTTCAGAGAAGGAGACTCCTTTAGAGAAGGAGACTCCACAACCTTTCTAGGCTGTCCATTTCATCACTCTGCCCCCTTTGAAGTAAAAAAGTTGAGTCCTCCACCACCTGTGACAAAAAGTTATTACTGATGGTCTGCAGAAGCCTCCTGGACTGTGTACCCTGCAGATATCAGGTGGTTGGAATGTCCCATGAATCCAGGGCCTGTGATGTTGACTATTCCCAGGTGTTTGTAAAAGGCCTCATCCACTTCCTTTTCCTGATCAGGTGACCTGAAATAAACACCCAGTTTCACCCACGTTAGCCTGCCCCTGAATCCTTGTCCAGAAACTCTCAATTAATTGCCGATCCTCCAGTAGACTTCAATATACTCCAGTTTCTCTCTCACATAAAGAGCAAATCGACCACCTCACAGAATCACAGAATCATGGAATATTCTGAGTTGAAAGGGACCCATAAAGATCATTGAATGACCCATAAAGGGATCAAATCCATAACCGTACTGTTATTCCATTGCCATCCATGGCATCATTCCAGCATTCCACGTGAGCTGTCCTACCATGTCTCTGTAATTGCAATTCTGCTATGGCACACAGATCTCCAGTTCTTGCTGTTCATCCTCCATACTGTGTGTGTTGGTATAAAGGATTTCAGAGAGATAATAAAGCATGAAGGTTTGTCAGGCAGGGTGCAAGAGGATCCACCAAAGCTCTACACACACACTTGGGGCGCTTGGCATTCTGATTCTCATGTGGGAAGGCAGACAATGAATTTTGTTGCTTCTCTAGCTGGCCTGGGTCATTTCCACTTGGA
Source organism: Sialia sialis (assembly GCA_009812075.1). NCBI lineage: Eukaryota > Metazoa > Chordata > Aves > Passeriformes > Turdidae > Sialia > Sialia sialis. The sequence goes on along the minus strand of VRYO01001463.1, from coordinate 7,646,599 downwards.
CACAATGGTGTCATTTGGACACCAGCCCCCTAGTTCTTAATTTTAAATTCATCTCACAAAACTATCCTTCCTGCTGCCAAAGATTCTGTCTCTTCTAGGCAGGTAGATCCCATTCCTTCCTAAAAAGCTATAGTCATCAAAGAATGTCCCCCTCTGTCATCAAAATACTAATGACAGCATTCATGAAGTCAGATGTTGATCTCAATTAAACATCTCTTTCTGGCTGCGTCCTTTTCTCTAACTGGTAAAATAGAAGAAAAGGTCATTTGGGCACCATTTTTCAGTTGCACCTCCAGGGTTTTATAGACTTCCTCAATTCTGTCCAGGTTTTGGCTTGTAATTTCATTTGTGCCCACATGAAAGAGTAGCAGTGGATAGAAGTCTGCATTCTTGACAAGCTGTGGCACCATCTGGGCCACAACCCACATGACTCCCTGTCAGGCTAGCAGATGGGTACCTTGGCTTTAACCTAAGACTGAAAAAAATAATATCTGACTGGCTCTTTACTGGTGGAATATCTTTCTAGGTGCACATTCTGGTGTCATGAATCAACTGTCGTATTACTTCTTCTTAGTGACAAGACCTAATGTAACAGTGAGGTTATTCCCACTTTAATGTTCAAATATATTTTAAGAAACATAGCCCTTTATGATTACCAGAAATGATCTGCATCCAGAGAGCCAAGGATGCATTCAGTTAAGACATGTCACATTTTCTAACCAGGAACAAATGATATAACAGCTGGGAAAACTAACAGCTGGGTCCTGAAGGAATCGTCTTCATTCAGTAGGAGTCATAGAATCATAGAATCACAGACTGGGTCATGTTGGAAGGGGACAGAGTGCCTTGCCTGGTGCAACCTCCCTAGTCCAACCTGCCTGCTCAGGCAGGGTCATCCCAGAGCACCTGGCACAGGATTGGTCCAGAGAGTTCTTGGACATCTCCAGTGAGGGAGACTCCACACCCTTTCTGGGCAATCTGTGCCAGTGCTTGGTCACTGCACATTAAAGAAGTTCTTCCTCGCGTTCAAGTGGAATTTCCTGGGCATCAGTTTCTGCCCATTGCCTCTTGTCCTATT
>VRYO01001463.1:7539313-7644521 GCA_009812075.1 Sialia sialis | reverse complement strand
TGAGCAGAGGGGCAGGATCACCTCTCTGACCTGCTGGCAATGCTCCTCCTGATGCTCCTCCTGATGTTCCTCCTGATGCTCCTCCAGGTTACAATTGGCAAAGAAACAAAGCTCATATTTATATTCTTGAACTAAAGCAAGAAACCTTCCTGCATAAGAAAATTCCCACAACTAGCTGGCCTTCTCCAGCAGCAATATTGCAAGGCACCAAAGTGTGAGTTGTAACACATCCCACTTGCACAGGGACATTTATTTAGTGATGCAATGAACACAATCTGGAACTCACTGAGTCATCTCATTAAAACATGTATTGTCACTTTTACAAGTTGACTAGTCAGACTAGACCTCCACTTCAGAGAAGCAGTGTTTTAAATCCCAAACTGAAACAAATTACACTTACCACAAGGTAAGATAATTCAAGGGTGTCTGCTATGGGCTGATACTTAGATGATTAAGGAAAAGTGAATGTTTTGTTTGTCATTGTGGAGTGATATTGCAAGAGTCACTTATTGACTGAGCACTCTTATCAAGAAATAATTTGATTCAGGGAAATGTTCCTATTAATTTATATTGTAAATCAACCATGTGGATCAATGATTGTCTAATTCAGCTCTACTTCAGCAATACAGCTGCTTAATCCTCTGTGCCGGTGGGTAAATATGGATTGGACTTTCCAAAACATAAGACAAACACAATTTTAGGTTATTTATAAAACAAACAAACAAAGCAAAAAGCTTGGAACTGAACAGAATGACAAGAAGAGGTTGTTCTTTAATTATTTCCAAAGCAAATGAAAAGTTATCTGAAGAGTCCAAGCCCTTGCAGTGTACAGACTTGGAGGGACTTCTATCCCTCTGCTGACTTGGATCTGCAGGACAAATTCAGATACTCTTGAGACTCTGGAATATCTTTGCTATCAGCTGTCCTCTCTAAAATGCCTTGCAAGAGAACATTAGACAATCCAGCTGTTTTAATCACATAGGCTTGAGACTTTGCAAATGAATGCAAAATAGACAAAAATATAAGAAATTAGCATTGTATCAATAGATTTTACACTGTAGTGATAGTAACGAAGTACCCAAACATACACTTATGTGACCACTGAACTCCAGTAAGAACTATTATTTCATTCAACCACTCTGAGGATATGGAAAACATAATTTTAAAAAGCTGTTAGAAAATAGTTCAGCAGGATCTGGCAGCATGTTCTTGCAGCCCGGGAAGCCAGCTGTGACCTGGGCTGCTTGAAAATCCCCAGGGACAGCAGGTTGAGGAATATATAATGTATATTCTCCCCCTATATTCTGCTATTATGAGACCCTACCTGGAGTCCTGCATTCTACTCTAGGGCTCACATAAGAAGAACATGGGCCTGTTGGAGAGTCTTCAGAGGGTCACAAAGATGAACAAAGGACTGCAGCACTTCTCCTGAGGAAACAGGCTGAGAGACAAGACATTAAGATGGCAAAGATACAGAGTCTAATTTGTTCCATACTGTAAGAAAACTTGTCATGTTGCGTTTGTCGATTGGTGGGATAGCATTGAAAAATTCTTTGCCAAACTTGTTTGTCTTTGTTCAAACAGCACATTCCACCAAGCCCACCTAGAAAAACACTGTCATTATAGATGTGATTATGGTCATACTGGCTTTTGAAAGTTTTTGCTCTGAATGGCTGAGCAGCTGCAAACTGAATGTAGATGGTGTAGGCTAGAGTTTAAGTGAAAATACAGCACTATTCTGAATACTTCAAAAACTAGATAGGGACACTGGGATACTGTACTATCTAAATGTTGATAAGCTCAGTGTAAAAAATTGCTTTTGCTGAGAAATGTATTGAAAAAGCCTACTTATTTCTAGATTCAGCTTTCAGATTCACTAGACATTACTGGTATTAAAAGCATGAGAAATGCCATAGTGAATTTTAGTAGGATTGCACTGCTGTGATATCTTGTGTCAAACTGCACAAGTTTGGGGAAGTTTATGAGAAAGTTGCAGCAGCATAGTATGGCACAATAACCCAATGATCAGATTACCATTCAAAGATTAACTCAGAGCTGGAAGAGATTTACTTCCCTCTAAGTCTGTGCTGTAAGTGTAATGAATGATGGGTTTTATAGACAAAATTGTTACCAGTCCTTTTCTATATTTTCCTCTAGCCTAAAACTGCTTCTTGCAGCAAAGGATTCAGATAATTAGTATTAAATGGAACTTATTCCCTCTTTGCAATTTTCAGTTCATCACATTTCAACTTCATTTAACACACTCACATATGTTTGCTATGAAAAAAGGGAAACAGAATTCCTTGTCTGACCTTTCCCAGATTACACAATATGCATATATTTTGTCTTATGACTTTATTTATTTCCATTCCATAGTAAACAACCCTGTGGTTTTCACTTCTTCCTTAGTTTTATATTTATGCCAGGTTATTGGACCTTTGTCTGCACTTCTCAGGTCCTCTAGCTGTGCTACAATATCATTGTTAAGACAAAATGAAGAACAACATACTCCATTCATACTCCATTCAAAATGAGTTAACTTACTACATAGCAAAGGAACGATATTCTTTGCTTTCATTTGAATCTTTCATTTTATCTTCATTTTTTTTTCTGAATGTGAAATTGGAAGTTAAACAAGGATCTCTACTGAATTTTGGAGTAAATTTACTATGTGACTAGCTCAATTTTATTACTGTGTTGTGCACTAATTTACATTTAGCAACAGTTGGTTATATCCAGCATTTTCTTGGTTGCTAAAACGGCTTATTTGAAGTTTTGTTGTTTCTTTCAATCATCTCTAAGTTTGAGTAACCTGTCTATTTTGTGTCACCTATGAATCATTCTGTGTTCTTACTAAATAATTCTAAATGAAGGGTTTTCATAATAATTAATGTAAAGTGTAAGTACTACATTGGTTAGATAATCACTACATTAATGTTTGATTCATCTCTGTGTAATTTCAGGATTTTACCTAAGAAGCTTCTAGCCCAGCTGCAATTTTACATGTGTTTGTGCAGAAGAAATATTGGTAACTGACTTGGATCCTGATTCAGGATGCCATTTTATATAAAACCAGAGATAGCAGTAACTGACTCAGATCACAATGAAAGGTGCCATTTGGAGTTAATGGCTTTTGAATATACTCAAATATTATGTTGAGCAAACAGAAAAAGATTCAGAACTTTTTTGAGTTGCTCATCCCATGCATTCCTTCCCTGCCCCTCCCTAATCCAGACTGCCATGTTCTAAAACATGGAAAAATGGTGCTACTGGGACAGAAGGTTACAACTACGTATGTCAGAAACAAAAGACAACCAACAATTTTTCTTACACTTTCAGATTGCAGACAAAAGTAATGTAAGAATTTTAATAAATATGTCAGAGCAAAAGAACAGAACTCCCAACGTCTACTGAAATAATTGATGGGATTACTCCAAGTGTTTTTACATTGTGTAGAAACTGTTCAAGTGCCTGTGTGTTAATTTTTTGTACTGATGTATAGTTCCTTGAAGTTCCACACCACAATTGTGGTGGAATTAATGTCTTATAAAAGATAAGATTTTAATTTTAGTATTGGAAAGCACTTGGAGATTATTTATTGGAAATCAGTATCATAAAACTACATCACTTCACATGGTAATCACATCATTCAATGTAATTACGAGCAACAAGTGAATGCTTGCTAATGTGCTTAGGATGCAAATTGAAGGCCTTTATTATTCAGATAGAACAGCTTTATTAATAAAGACTTAACATTAAATAACTTTCAGTCTCCAAAGTGGTCATATGTCGGAATTGAGACACACAGACTTGCTCAGAAGAGACTTTTGCCTACCATGAAGATTTTTTTAATCACATGGCGGTTAATTAATTGTATCTTAGGGGGTTTGAAGACTCAAAGTCTGGAAATGCTTACAGTCAGGTACAAAATCCTCTTGACGTGGCATTACAATCCAGAGGATAGTCCTGAACTTCAGCCCAAAGCCAGCACATATTCTTAGTTTATCAAAACTTTTGGCAGCCAGGTTTCAACACAGACAGCAGAATGCAACTGAGGCATGTGTGCTCTGCAAAGAGATTTTTTTTTTTTCCAGACTGCATCCCCCAACTCTTCTGCGGTTTCTGTTACTTCTCTTGTTCAAACAATGACAATAAGTTTCTCCCTTACCTGCAGACTGGTCCCAGCTCTTTGTTTGAACATGCCCCAAGGGAGAGCTACAAATGATAGCTCTCCTGCCTCTGCAACTTTATCAGGGAGTAGATCCAGCTGGTGCTTGGCACATCTCTGCCTCCTCCAGTCTCTGGTTTCTTAAGTGTCCTGTTTACACCAAGGTCAAGAGCACAGGCATATAACAGGAGCCACCTCTGCTGGAAATCCTCCTCAAGTCCAAGTGCCCTTCTAGGACTGTTCTGGTTCCAGACAGAGCACAGACAGCAAAGACAGAGAATGAGGCCTCTTCTGACAGCTGAGGATCCAAGTACCTTGTCATGACATGTCAACTGTCTGTTGATCTTTTTACAAAGATTTACAAATTCTTGTATACCCCCGAAGAGGCACCACTAGGGTTTATGCAACTCTTCAACATCCAAAATACCCAACACCAAATGCTGGTAACTGAAGCAGATCGCTGCTCTTTCTCTCAATTAATCCCCTGTTCAAAAATAAGCTGCTGAATTCTTATGCTCCTAGGCTCTAAACCCCCAGGGTCTGAACAAACAAGCAAGGGAAAAAAATTAAATAAGTAGTCTGTACAATGCATAGGTTGTAGAGCGGGAACTGGGGTTTTTGTTTGGCATTGAATGCCAATAACATTTAAGTCTAGATTAGTTTTATATTATGAAATACTAAATAAATAAGGTTTATTCTTAGGGAAGCTGCAATAAGAATCATCATTGTAAATTTGTATCTCTAACAGGAGGCATCTAAACCAACACAGGCTCCCTTGACAGAAGCAGAGATCTATTTTGTCTAGTCCTGAAGGAGCATTTATTAATTTTATTTATATCCCCTGCTAATCTATTAACTGTGGGGCGATTCCTGAATCTTAAACTGGGTGAGGAAACACCATATTGGTATTCTGCACTTGTATCAGAACACACCCATTTCAGAATTTCTGGGGAACTTACAGAGAAAATATAAAATACTAATACAATTATATGTATCACTTGGTTTAGCTTCAGCTTCTGCTAAAAAGCTTTTAATGTATTATCATAGGAAGATTCATTGGAAAAGATGGGGATCTGAATGTTAGATCTCCTAAGAACCTGAAGGAAGGTGATAGAGGGTCGTGTTGTAGTATCAGGATAAAGGGAGTCTGAACACAGAATCAACAACACCACTGAGCACCTCAATATCATCTTCATTTATAATTTAGTAAATAGAAGAGAGTAGGTAATGCTGAGAAGGTCAAAATGAGAGACATTTTCAACAGAGTAAGTTAACAATTTCATTAATGAGATATCTAAAGTAATAGTGCAATAGAAACTGGATCAAGTTCAATACTAACGAATGCAAGATGTGTTAATTGAGGACTGTTAAATTGCCAACTATGAGGTAAGCAAGGTTAGATGAAAATTACCAAAGAGAAAAAAAAGTCATGTATTTTATAGCAGCACAGTAATGTTTGATATTTCTTATGGTATCTTCATCTGAAATACCTGTTTCATTACATATCACACGTTTAAGAGCATAACATACCACGAAATAAAGAAACCCAGCAACTTTTTTTTGTTGGAGAGTATTAGAGAGCAGATGTACAAAACATTCAGATCACACTGAGCTGGGTCTATCAGTCAAGCAAAAGGGCAAAGAAAGGACATGTTTTAGCTGAAGCTTTATGAAGACTTACAGCTTCCAGTAAAATTCCTCAAAGTTGTTTTCTGCAGTATATTTCAAATACATTCAGAGGTGGGTCTGACCTCCACAGGCTGATGATTCTTGCACTTGGCAGTTGATTGGATCATCATTCTCAGCCTCTTGAGCACAAGGGGAAGACTTTACTGTTGTATAGAAAGGTTTTTAATCAAGATACGCCATCATCTTAATCTTCAATATACTGTCTCTGTCTTATGAAGAACCTTAATGACCCAAAAAAAAAAAAAAGTGTGTTTTTCAGAATAGAATAGAAGACACTTCCTTTTTAATAAGGTTGCCTATCAAAAGAAATTCACCTTCATGTATGATTGGAAATGTTAAAAATACAGTGATTTCTTTGCTAGTACCAGCTTTCAAACACATACCAGAAAGGCTTTATGCTTCTCTTCCAGTAACAGTGATCACACTGATTGCCAAAATTGCTTTAAGTAATGCAGCTCTTGGCCATCCAGGCCTTTTTACTTCCCTACTTATTATGGGAAGGAAGAACAGTGATAGAGGGAGGGAACAGTAACATGCTAAAAATAATCAGAGATGTCAGACTGATACAGATGGTCAACCAAAGAGTAGAGATTTCTACCGGTAAGATCTCAGTCCTGCTTGAGAAAAGTAAGTGACAAAATATGTCAGTTCAGAATTCATTTTCAAATACTGTCATATCTTGCATAAGTTGCAGAAGTCAGCTCAGACTGGATGAACAAGTTCCCCTGAGCATTTTTAAACATCCAACACACCAATGCTCTTATGATCCTGTGGCACACACAGCTAGAAAGCCCTTGCCCTCCTTCTGAAAATATTCATCATTGACTTAAAGCAAAATTTGCAGCCATCTGGGGATGTGAGATTTGTCTGAACAAGAGCTGGGGACCTTGTGGAGTGTCAGTGGCTGAAGCCTTCTGTATCTAGAGCTCCCACAGCAGCACAGTGTGAGCACAGGGGAGGCATTTTTTATTGAGTCCATGAAGCCATGGGGCACCACTGGAGGCTGCTGAAGGCAGAAATGCTTTAAGTGTTCCTTTATGGAGTGGTGAAAATAAACCTGTAAAAAAAAACTCCCTTCTGAGTATGCCTCTGTAGAATTCATGTCTTATTGATGGTATAAAAGATACTTTTTGCATTGTCTTTAGGAGCTGGCTTCCTAAATACATCACAGTAAAATAAATATATTATTTCAGTAGCAATCAGATTTTTATACCTGCGTTATGTAGACAGAAACAGCTACAAGCTATGGTACAGAACTGAAAGGCCAATCGCTTTCAGTCCATTCCAGTTGTTTTCAATCTGCAGTCTTCATTTCCCTGGAAATCCACTGGCTGCCTATGAGAAGTCCACAAAAGATGGAAAAGAAAACTCTGTTTTCAGGCAGCCTGTGTGGACCAGAGTCTCCACAGAAGGAAGTTCCTCAGCCTTTCTGGTCAGCAGTGTTTCAGTGTCTGAATTCTCCTTTTATAAAGATTCCTTTTTCCTTATACGTAATGAAAAATGCAATTTTTTGCCTTGCCTCCTGTGCTTGTCACTGTGAACTTCAAGAATATGGCTCCAACTCCAGTGTAACAACCCAACAGGCAGCTGTAGAAAAAAATGTTTCTTTTCAGTCTCAGTTTATCAATAAGCACAAATAAAATTGATTCTGAGAGATATCAAATCCATGAATGACATTTAAAGAGGTGCTCACTATTCCTCATTTATTATGTCCTTAGTCATAGCACTGATGTGCACACTGCACAGCAAAGTCAATCCTGCTGCACATTGGTACTTGCTGCCCCAGATCCATGAAGTGTGTTGCTTCAGCTCTGGTATAGTTTGTTAAAGTATTCTGCCACCTAAAGGAGATATTTCAGACAATGCCTCCTCAAAATAGTTGGTTTTCCATGATGAATTGAGACTATATGTAGTTATTCCAATTTTAATTTTGTGATTGAAAGATTCGGTTTTCACACTCCTAAAGTATTTCTCCCCCAAACAGTCAACCCTTTACTGAAATCATTTTATTCCTGTGGGTTTCATGGCCTCAACCTCTCAGTAGCTCATTTCCTCATTTTTAAAATGTAAATGCCCTAGAATTAAAACAGTATTTGAGGTTTTGTCAATGACTTCTATGTCTTCAGAAATTGCTGGTATTTTTTCAAGGCCTTGGGCTCCTGCTAAAAATTAATTTCTCTCAAAGCTTTTAAAACAAAATCTGTATGTCCTTTGGCATTCTAAAGGACTACATCTTTATCCCTAATTTAAAAAATGTAGAATTTCTGAGAGATTGGCTGAAGGAAAGAGAAAAGGCTGTCTTAAAAATACTCTGACCCTGAGCCCAAACATGAAGGTAGATGTAGAGATGTACAAATATAGAAAACGCTTCAGTTCCTTGACATATGGAGTAGTTCATTAAACCAGCTAATTGATAATAGATCTATTATTCATGCTTTCCCTAATGAGCCAAATATGCTTTACATTAATTCTATTGCCAGAGTTCCTTATTCTCAGCTGAAAGCAGTGACATCCAAGCCAGTGTTAGAAATATTCTCAAAGCCTGGAGTTCAGACACAGCCCTAAAGTAAATGAGCTTTTACTCACCAGGTGAGTCCATATTGTGTTAAGTGAAAAGATTTGAGTGCAGGAAGACAGAGGGTGGTAATTCAAATAGAGCTACAGTTTTTTATTATCTGATATTTTTCCATATTTTCTAACAATTATACAAACATATTTTCCAATTATTTTTCCATGCCTTCAGATTGGTTGAACTCAACAGTATTTCTTACTGAAATCCAAAGACAAAAATAAATGTATGTTTGGGTACACTATGTTACTATCATTGTAGCCCAATATGATTCTCACATCTTATATTTTTCTCAAAAATGTACACATTTATAAAATCTCAAACCTACATGATTAAAACATTATCTACTCTTCATTTGATATGTAACATAAATTATAGTTCAGAAAAGAAATTGCACTTAATAATTTATTTTATTTTTTGGAACACTGGAATAGCTCTTTAGATTTTTGCACTTGGGCATTATGCAATTACTTACATTAAGATTCAGTTTTCAGGCTTGCACAAAAATAGAATTAAAACCTTCTCATATTTTCATGTATATTTCAATAATCAGAGTCCTAAATAAATCTGTTAAATTGCTAAGTAATTACAAGAATACTGAGCTGTGTATATGTCATGTTGTCTCTTCCAGAATCAGTCTTTAGTGGCCACAGCATCCTTGTGATCCTGGGAGACTCTGTTTTTGTGGTTTCCAGCTTTTGTCTTTATTGTCTTGAATAAGGCAAAATTAATTCATTTATCCAAAATACCAGTAAGAATACAAGTTCATTCTTGCCCAAAAATTTAAGAAAAAAAAATGACTGATTTTTCAATAGTCATAGGAGCCACAGACACAGGTAGCAAATGGACTCTCAGGCTTCTCAGTTTCTTCTTCAGCAAAACACTTTGTTTATTTTTTTTAATTCTCTGGTAGATTCTTTCAGTGCAGAGATGCAATTCAGTTTATATTTTTTAATGATCAAAGCAAAATGTCAACAATGATATTCAACATTGTGTTTTTTGAAAGCCTATCAACACTTTCTATTAGAAAAACATTCCCATTTCATGTAGACAAGGCTAAGTTTTCCTTAAAATTGTACCAAAGTTGCTCATGGTTTCCTTTAATATTCTGTGTTTGGTACAGACTGGTTTATGCCTTCTCTTAAGATCAGGAAAAGTATTTTTTTTTAACCTGTATCTCTGTTAATTTCAGTTTTGTAGTGCCATCCACTTAACAAGATGCAAGTGGCTACCTTTTCCTTTTCTCTTTTCTTTGGTACTTTTTTCTGAGGAAAACAAACCAAACACTTTGCATAGCTTCTTTTTTTGCCATCATTGTGCAGTTCCTTCAAGATTTTTTGACTTTGAAGAGGAGTTAGGCTGGAACGCAGAGTAAAGAAATCAAGATCCTGTTAAAACTGTTGATGTGTTGTACTGAGTTCCACCAAGTAAATCTGTTCTCAAGACCAGTGGGGTGAAGTTCAGCAAGGCCAGGGGCCAGGTCCTGCTCCTGGGTCTCAACAATCCCTGGCAGTGGTCCTGGCTGGGGGCAGAGGGGTTGGAAATCTGCCCAGGGGAAAAGGACCTGGGGTGCTGGTCCACAGCCACCTGAACATGAGCCAGAGTGTGCCCAGGTGGCCAAGAAGGCCAATGGCACCTGTATCAGCAGCACTGTGGCCAGCAGGGCCAGGGCAGGGATTGCCCCCCTGTGCTGGGCACTGGTGACCCCCCCGTCTCAGTGCTGTGTCCAGTTTGGGGCCCCGCATGATGAGAAAGACATTGAAGGGCTGGAGAGTGCCCAAGGCAGTGGAGCTGGAGAAGGGACTGGAGCAAAAGACTGGTGAGGAGCAGCTGAGGGCCCTGGGGCTGTTCAAGGAGGTGTTTTGGAGGCTCAGGAGTGACCTGATCACTCTGCACAGCTGTCTGAAAGGAGGCTGTAGCCAGGCAGGGGTCAGTCTCTTCTCCCAGGTAACAAGAGACAGGATGAGAGGAAATAGCTTCCCATTGCACCAGGGAAGGTTTCAATTGGATGCTAGGAAAAGTTTGTTCATGGAAAGAGCTCTCAAGCACTGAAACTGGCGATTGGGAAAAGTGGTGAAGTCACCATCCCTGGAGATGTTCAAGAAACAGCTGGACATGGCACTAAGTATCATGGTCTGTCTGACAAAGTGGTGTCCTGTAGGAAGATAGCTTATAAGCACAGTGCAGGAGGCAATCTTTCCCAATGAATTACAGCTGTTCTGATTACCAAGGAGTAGAAACAGCCTTGCCTGCCCAGTGAGGTTGGGTGTTTTATAAAAGAGTGTGCTAGCTGACCACCAGTTGCACTTAGAGATGGAGTTGGAGCTTGAGACTCAGAGTCTGGTGGCTGTGCTGTGAGGTGGAAGGGACAGACAAGGTAAGAATATGTTATATGAAGGACAGATAGGGCTATGTGGCTGGGTAAGTGACAGTTTGGGGTTTAGCCAGTCATGCAGCAGAGCTGGTTTGGAGGACAGGTGTCTGCTATGAAAGGCAGGAGCCTCTCTTTGAAATGGTTAATGTAAACCTCCTCCCTCCAAATTATAATAATTTTGAAATTAAGAAGCTCTCAGGCAAAGATATGGGAGTAGGAATAACAGTTCTTTGCTAGGAAAATTAAAATAGAGATACAGTACTACAAAGAAACAAACCCCAAACACTGACAGAGTCAGAATGCAACCTGACACCCCGTCAGTCAGGGTGTTGGTAGCAGTCCCATTAAATGGTGGCTGCAGTCCTCTTGCAGTGACAGATGGGGTTCAGTTGAAGCAGTGCTCCTGTAGAAGGTGTAGTTTCTTTCCAGAGGTCCAGTGATGATGTGGAAAGGTCCAATTTTCCTCTGGGATCTACTGGGAAAAAGGCTGCTTTGGTGTTCCAAATCTCAGATATTATCTAGGTAGGAAAGGCTTGGCTCTTCCCCCTGGCTGGAGCACCTCCCAATGGGATGATGTAATTTTATCAGTCACACAGTGGGACTCAATGGGCCATTAGTAGAAGATATCTCCCTGGAGGAAGGATGGGTTGTGAAAAGATGAAGAACACTGCCCCACCTGATTTGAAGGCTGGCCCATTAACAGAATATCTTCATGGAGATAAGGATCACTGCCCCACCTGGTTTTAACAGATGGTGGTAGAGTAGATACTTTTGGTTACATCCTGTATTGCAACCTAAGACAAGAAGGGAACTTGCACAGAGGAGTCAGTGCTGTGTGAAGCTACTAATGAGGAAAGGAGTCAAAGTTGCCTGAGAAGTCCATGGAAAGAAGGCACAAAAAGTTTTTAATAGAAGACTGGTGATGGTGCCAGTTGTCTGTCTTGACATAATTACTACAGTGCCCAGCCAAGGAAAACACTTGATCCTCTCAGATCAACCTATTTGATTCTGTGTTTCTGTAAATCAGAACAATTTTTGAAAGGAAGTGAAAGTGCTTGACAGCATGGTATCTTCATGAAAACATCCCCAAATGTTGTTTTTATTTGTTTTGCGCACAATTTTTATACAGTAAAGAAATTAACATCAGTTTCATAAAGGTCAGTTTAATCTTCAGACTGCTTCCCTCTAAATGAGATAAAAATACTTCTAAGGAACAACAAGTACAAAGGATGTTTCAGAGCCTCTTGAAATGTCAACAAAAATGCAATGCAATTATAATTTGAATCAGAGAATATTCTGGTTTGGAAGGAACCCACAAGGATCATCAAGTCCAACTCCTGGCCCTGTACAGGGCTGTCCCTAAGAATCTCACCGTGGGCCTGAGAGCACTGTCTGAACACTTATTGAACTCACAGCCTTGATGCTGTGACCACTTCCCTGGGGAACCCCTTCCAGTGCCCAACCACCCTTTGGGTACAGAATCTTTTCCTAATGTGCAACCTGAACCTCCCCTGACACAGCTTCAGGCCGTTCCCTTGGGTCTTGTCACTGGTCAGGAGAGAGAAGAGATCAGTGCCTGCCCCTCCTCTTCCCCCCCGAGGATGTTGAAGACCCCTTTGAGATCTTGCCTCAGAGTCTCCTCTTCTTCAGGCTGGACAGACCAAGTGACTTCAGTTGCTCCTCCTCTGTCTTCCCCCCTGGGACCCTCACCATCTTCATAGCCACTCTTTGGATCCAACAGCTTACATTAATATTAATTTATTTTATTGTGGCTCCCTAAACTGCACATAGCACTCAAGGTGAGGCAAGAGCCTCAGATAAAACCTGTCCCTAATTGATAGTCACAGGTTTCTAGGGCAGCCTGAATTCTTTCACAACCTCTTTTAGGTAAAGACTGAAAGGTGAAGTATTACTCTGCATCACCACATCAGCTTTCCAAGAGATCATTTCTACATTTGCTGGTTGCGAAGGAGAATGACACAGAGGGGACCTAAGAAGACCAGGATCATTAATAGCTAGGCAGATTATCAGAGTACATGAATCAGTAATTTCTACTTGAGGTCTGAAATCTTTGGAAATTGAGATTTTTTTGATCAATGTTTATTGATACAAATTTTTTTTAATAAAAAATTTTAGATCCCTTCATTTTTGAAATCCTGTATTACTAATAACATATTTTAAAACCACTTCCTGCTTCTATTCTGGTGGGGAATTTTTTAGAAAGATGCACATGTTAAAGCTGAGTGGAAATGACATAAGGAAACTAAGTGAGAGAAAATAAAAACTGACTACCAGGGAACTCTCACTGTCAATGAGGGTGAATAGGGAGCTATGAATAAACACTAGGGCAGTAGTGGAAGCTTCATCACAAAACCTGGTGAAAAAAGGAATTTATGAAACCATGACAATGTGGAAAAACTCATGTGATGAGAGTGAGAGATCACTTAGCTCTTTTCTTTTACTATAGGCTGAACTCTTATATCTTTTAAAGTAAATGCCATGCTGTTGTTCATGGGAGTCTTGCTTGTGTAATGAATGATATCTGGGTTTTACTTTATGATTTTACAGAACCAATTCAGCATGGGATAAGTGAGCATAATTGCTGTTGACATCAGTGAGGTGAGACCTAACACAGTGCATGACTTAATTGGATGATGAGATTTACATTTCCCATGTATGCAAGCACTGCTCAGTGGCACACAAGTGTGCTTAGAATACTATCAAGCATTAACCTTCAATTTGTGTGTCTAGTGCCTACAGTGTCTAGAATAAATGCTTGTCCATTCACAACTAAAATTAGAGCCAGCTCAGATACTGGGTTGGTTTTTTTGTTTGTTTTATTTTGTTTGTTTTTTCACATTTTTGGAAGGACAGGATGAATGTTTGTCTATTTGGAGCTCTGTGCCACAGGTAGAACAAGCAGCTCTCCTCTCTACAAATATCCTATGATATCTAGGAGTATCTTAAAGCCTCACAGTCCTCCTCAGTTCTGCCCTGGATATCTCTCAGGTCTTGAATTCCCTCAAATCTCAGTAGGAACTGTAGAAAGAAACACAAGAAATTTGCATTGCTCAGCCTTGAAATGTGCAGCTTAACTGTATAAATAGAAATATTTGCAAGTCATAGTTGCCAGCTTTACTGGAAGGCACAGCTGTCTGCTTAACTCTTCATAGTGAGACTGCCTGTATAAAAAATAAAAGTGAAACATAAAAATAACTATGTGTCTTCTAGCAAAAAAACCACTGTGGCAGAAAGAGCACAGTGCAGTGAGAGATGGGTAATTGCTCAGGTCACTGCTTTTCTGCTCATTATAAATCACAGCCAAGAGGAAGCCCTGTCTGGCCATTCTGTGGAGTCCATGGCTCTGTTTATTCAGTGTTGTGTCACCTCTATTCCTTTACATACAGTTCCAGTTATAACCCAGCACAGACCTTTAAGTACAAAGGCAGCGGCAGAAGAACTCAGCTCCCAGCTGGATAAAATCACAAACATCCCTTTGCAGCTCTTGCTCTGCCTGGCAGCCCTCATGAAGGTTGACTGACCATGTTGTAAACTCTTGTGAGCTGCTGTTTCACAACTCAGACAAAGCTGTGCATGCTGCTGTTGTGATATTACAAATTGTCACCAAAATTGGCAGATAGAGAAGGGCTGATGGTTGCAGAGAGGAAGATCAGCTGGAAGGGAAGACCAGTGTAGATTGAGCTCTGATGAGCCAGCAAATTCTCTCAGCCTCTAATAGGATCTCTCTGGGAAGGGAGAACAGGTATCAGTGATTACCTTTCCAACATGACATGAAGAATGAGGTCAGGCAGCTCCTGAAAATTGTGTTCCTCGTAGTCAGTGACTGCTGGAAGATGGAGTTTTCTGTCCTGGGCACAACATTTTAGTGTCACTTAGTAATCACCACTCTCTGCGTGCTTCTTGGTATCTCTGAGAAATGTGCATATATTGAAGTGTGACCCTTGTTGAGCCAAAACCAGGAGTAGAAATGCAAATACTCTCTTCCAGGTCCCCGGGCTCCTCAGCTGGCATTTTTTCACCTGTGCCCTGGTTTTGGTGGTGATCATATTTACAGCAGAGCCCCTCTGGGCTGAGCCTGCTGCAAGTTGCTGGTGGGAGTCCTAGCCCAGAGAACCAGCAGAGTCATAACATAAGGAAATGAAGAGAAGATTGTACATACTTTAAACCTCACAGAGTTAATTGATTTGCTGGTGCTCACATGAAAAGTTTGGGGCAGAGCTAAATGGGATCCAGAACTGCTCCATCCTGCTCCAGAGTCTCCCTGTAACTATTCTTTGCTCTGCTGAATCCAGTGAGGCAGAATAACATGTTTTTCTGATTTCTGGGGCTGTCAGTGCTGGATAGTAACAGCCATAGCAATAGTCAAAATGTCATCCTTTGAGAGATCTACTTATTTTTCCATGCAGGAGTTGATCTATGAACTAGGGATATAAAATTCTAAGCCTGCTAATTGCAGAGTCATTGTTATTTGCTGGAGACGTCTGTGCCATCATATGACTGCTAAGCATCAATAAGAGAAATAGTGGATCTGTGTCCTAATAATGGAGTCATCCTGGACCTAAAACTCACAAGCCCACATTTTCTTTCCAGTTTAAATAAATATTATGCATATGTTTGCATCTCAGTAGTGCCCAGAATTGACCAGGCATCCTCATGGGTTCTAGGAAACAGCCCTGTTTGTGCTGTTGGCAGACTTTTGCAGGTACTTTTGAATGCACTGGTGATTAAGCCATTGAGAGAGGAGGTCATGGGTCCTGGGTGGCAGCTCCCAATTCTACTGCTATTTAGAAGAGTTAGGTGCCTAAACTCAGTCATGAAACCTGAGACAAAAGCAAGCACATGGCAATGTCAAAACAAAGATATGAATGGAGGAACATGGTATTTGCTAAAATTCTTTTTATTACTGACTGTCTTTCTGCCCTTGTGTTTAATATTTGATGGGGACACGTTCATGCTCCCATTGATGAAATTATGGCAGTGCTGTTAAAACAATTTCTTTCCTTCTTGTAACAGTTGTGTTTGTCATAAATATTCTTTCTCCTTAAGGATAACAGTTAAGTATTTTGATACCCTGGTGTTCTCATAATGAGACAAACAAACTTTACGTGCAACATTTTATAAAGTTTTGTTCTCTGTTGTCCTTTCTGTGACGCTAAATATCCCTGCAAAATCAAATTGTTGCTTGACCACAAAATTCCAGTATTTTTCTAATGCCTTTCAGACTTTTGAGAAACTTATTGTCTGATGATTTCTCTGTAGCAGACCTGCTTTCAGCTCCTGCTTGGTGTTGTTATCATTGTAGTATAAACTGAGCAATGACTATAATCAAAACTTCAGTGTTTTCCCCAGAACACAGCAGGTTGCTATGTGGGTGGTAGCAGGGCTAGGAGAGTCTGCAGGAATGTTTTTTTGGGGGACTTATTGTTGTCAGCAAGGATTTAGCCTGGGGTCTGTATTGACAGAAAAAGAAGCTGAACGCAGTAAATTAAAGAATGAACTGCATTTTCACAAGCTGCTCTCTGTTGGTCACAGAGAATTTCATGCTAAAATTCTGCTGTTATCAGATCAGTGAGCTCAACAGCTCCTTTCTGCAGAAGGTCTTCTTTCAATTACAAATATGTTTCCCCTTACAGTAGTAAAGTTGAATTCAATGTCTTTACTGCTTTTGATGTAATTTTAACTCCCACAGACCTGGATTAATGTATTATTTTATAGCTCAGAATTGAGCCACTTATGATTCACAAGTCACAGAAGTAACAATATTTTGAACAGGCTAAGATTCACTGACAAAATAATACCCAGATAATTTATTTAATGGCATGTGCTACTCTGCAAGGTTGTTTCTTTACCACAAGCCTAATAGTCCTCCCTGCTAGTTTGAACCTGATTTTTTTAAAATATATGCAGTACTGTGACAGCCTGCTACTTATAAGTGTTCCATGGCACTGAAAGAAATCTCCCAATTCCTACATAATGCTGAGAATGTATCCAGATTTATGAGTAATGACTATTTATTTTGCTTAGTACTGAGGATAAAGTTTTCACCCCGTTTCCAGTGAGAGAGAGCAATGCCTTCATTACCTGTCAAGCATGAAATCCAAAGGAGTTCAATGGCCAGGTTGCACCTCTTAAGCTCTAGCTTTTGTGGATCCATTTCCAACCATGCCTTGGCACATGAATAAATAAGCACTCAGAGTGCTTTGTGCTGCAGGAGAATGACTTTGCTGCACAGGCTGCATAGGCACCCTGATTATACCAGTAAATTAGATAGAGCTGGGGAATGTTTTTGGTCATGGAAATGTGACAGATTGTACTATGAGGCTGTTTGAACAGTCCCTGGTGCAATTTCAGCCTGTTATTAACAGTCTCCCAAAAGCTCCAGAGCACTGCCTGCACATTAAAGCAGTCTGGGGGCCATTCCCAGGAAATGAGGTGTATGGAGCCACTGTGCTTTGGAGGCTGAGAGGGTTTATTAAAAACATGCCAGTTGGCTTCAGTGGCCAGGAATATTCCTAGGCACATTCATCTCTAAGTGCAAACATTGCCATAGGGTCTCCTCAGCACTCACAGATTAACTACAAAGGACATAACTACAGCTCTGGACTTCCTGTGACTTGTTCCAATTGGCCACCTCACCCAGGACTCAGAGGAACCAGGCTTTCCATCTTCACTGTCTTTCACTCTTCTGCCCAACACCAAGATCCCTATTAGTCTTTACAGTCCCTTATAGTTGTGAAAAATCCTCCCAAAAGGATTGGTCACAGACACCAATTCAAACAGGACCAGTAAGTGTCCTGAGCTATTGATATTCAACATGTCACAAATAAATAAGGTGTGCTGGATTTACAGCTTCCTCTGCCAGCACCTGAACATCAAGGTGAAGTCTCAGTGCCAGCAAACCAAACTGAAGCCAAACAATGGTCAGTGGTCTCAATGTGAGCTGGCCACTGTCAGGTAAATATCTGATGGCAGAACTGGAAAAGCAAATATCTGTGTTGTCACAGGGATTGCAAAGTTCAACAAATTGCAGTGCTTCACACAAGAGAAACGACTTTAAGGAAACCAGAAGCAGAAATTTCTGATCCATACTGGCAATTAAATCTAATTTGTGAATCTGTGCTATTATCAATTACTTTTACACACCAATAGATTTCTCAGTTAAACATATCATCATTTCTCTCTGCTTTACTTATTTTCTCCCTAATTGTTTCTAAAGAGAGAAGCTGAAACACATATAAAAATGAAGTTAAAGCAGGCATGCAGATAGCCAGCCCTGGTCTGAGGTTAATCCTGCAAGGTAAAATTGTGATAAATTGTTCATTGCTGAAAGTAATGGAAGAGGAAAATCAGGCGGCCTAAACCAAAGAAGAGTTAAGCCAATAAAACAATAATGAAGAACCCAGGAGGTAAAAGGTATTAAATGACTATTAGGAACTTTAGTGTGTCAAAAATACCAAAAGCTATTAAAATGAGTGTACTGGCTTACCAGCAGTAACTTGTGAAGACCAAGATTGTCATAGGAGTGTTAGATCAGAAAGCTAAGCCCCATAGGAAAGAGGAACACAGCAATGAGCTATTCACCTGGGAGGGGAAAAGGTGGGAAATGTGGAATATAAGGTGGAGAAAGTGATGAAGTCATGGTTACAGGCATGTTGAGCAGTGTGGATTCTGATCCCTGCACTGGGGAAGGAAAACAGAGCTCTGGTGTGCCCAAATCATGTGCGTCTGCCTTGTTTCCTCAGCCAGGGCTACCTTCCTTACACAGTCTGAGGGACACCATGGAGACAAGATGGAGTCTGGACCAAATATCCCAACATTCAATCTCTGGACAATGTGCTGAGTACAAGGACTGCCACAATGCTGCTCAGAAATTCTGGTCAGAGCTCAATGCAATAGGCCAAAATAAACTCTGGTGCCATTTAATTAACATTTCTGGGGATAAAGTTGGCCTTGTTTAGCAGACTGGGTCTTTTAAAACAGTTTTGATTTCCAATGGGAACAATACGGTGGGAAAAGAAACGTAAATTGTATACCAAGAAAAAAAAAAAAATGACAAAGGAAAATCTTAATGATACATTCTCCCTTCTGTTAAATAAGATTGTAGTCACGGTACACACACACACACTCCGTGATGCATCAAGAGCTGTTCAAGAATAGAAAGTACAAAGTGCACTGAAGTGAAATCTCCAATGGAGTTGTTTTTCTGCTGCAGGCAATGAGATTTGGATCTGTGCCATATAATTCAGTGCACAAATACTAAACCTGAGGTATTAGCTCATATAAACAGAAGATGGAGGAGACTCAGGCTCTGTAGTTCTGCCTCAGAACAAGTCCATTACCCATGCTAGGAACAAACCCACACCTCAAACCAAACACAGCACTGTGGAGCACTCTCATCCAAGACTCCAACACTTGCTGAGGAAATCTCCTGTAGATTCACTAATGGATCTGCCATCTCCGTGTGGATGTTCCTGGCACCCTCAGGCATTCCAGCAGCCAGCAGACACTTGCCACTCTGCACCAAAAGTCTCCCTGAAGGTGACCTCAACAGATTCCTGGGCTCCGCCAGCTTCAGGAGCCTGAACTGTGGACCGCAGGCAGACACAAAATGCTTGCTTTTATTTTTTTTTTTTTCCTTCCCTCCTTTTTCCAGCAATAAGGACACCAAAACCACTCCCAGATATCCAAGGCATCCACATGGGAATTAGATCTTCCCTGAGACCTATTGGTTATTTATGCTTCCTTGGGGCTGGGACAGCCCACAGAACTCCAAAGGACACAAGAAGCTCATATTTAGGCAACTCAGTTAAATGTCCTTATGATCACCTGCAATGAGATGTTTCAGGTGGAACAAGAGAAGACCAGTGTGTTCCTATCTGCTTTACAGACCTGTAAGACTTCAGACAAGCAGTTTTAGTTTCTCATTATTCATTTTCCTGTTTATAGGGAGTACTAAGAACTTCTTGAATTTAGCTGAAGAAGATGAGACAAGTTAAATCATTAATGTCAGTGAAATGAAGGTTTTATGACATTTCTGTATATTGCATCAACAAGGAGGTAAGTGTTAGTCTTGAAGCTTAAACATATTGAGCTCTTTTATGTCCTGTTTGGAGACTAGTACTAATTCTCACAATTGCCCTCCACTGTTGTCCTGGCTTGTAGCAATGGAATGTTCTACATCTACTCTGGAAAAAAGACATTTAAAGTAAAAATAAAAAATAAATTAATGGTGACAACATCTCATTTATCTCCTGGACAAGTTTGGGAGTTTTTTTCATCTTTTATTTGCAGTGCTACTTACACTGTTTTCCATTATTGATCTATATTGACCCATTCTGTTAAGTGGTTTAGTGTTGTATAAACACTTCCAAAAAATCTCCATGTTTCTTGTTACTGCATCTGTAATTTAGAG
Organism: Sialia sialis; assembly: GCA_009812075.1. Classification (NCBI taxonomy): domain Eukaryota; kingdom Metazoa; phylum Chordata; class Aves; order Passeriformes; family Turdidae; genus Sialia; species Sialia sialis. The sequence goes on along the minus strand of VRYO01001463.1, from coordinate 7,624,288 downwards.
GTCAAAACAGGCATAAAGGCAGTTGTAAAAGGCATTTTTACTAACTTTCAAAATGGCTGCTTTTTTCACTTTGGATATGCTATGAGCACTGGAGATTTAATATTGACTTTTTTTAGAAAACATGCATTATATATACCCAAACCCAGTGACTAAGAAAAAAAGATCTTCATCTGTTCTCTGTGGGTTGGGTATTGTTAGCACTTAAAAAGCAAAGTGTGTGTGTGCAAAGGACAGATCATGTATTCACAGAATCATTGTAAGGAAAAAAATTCTTTATTGTGAGAGTGGTGAGACAGTTTCAAGGCCACACTGGATCTGATTCCAGTGATCAGCTATGCTTTAGAAATAATCTACCTTGTATAACAATACAAATTCTTTTGGACCCACCAGCTGGCAAAATTCTACCCTCAAAACACTATCCCCAGATCAAAGGTTGGCATTACAGACCAAGCATTTTCTCCAATCATCTTCATGATCATGTGTAGAAACAAATTAAATGTGAAGTGGCATTTTTTAAACCATCATCAGCACAACAAAGGAAAAATACACTTTGGATCTACCAGTATTAAGAATTAAATGGAAGTCAAGCATTGATAAATAGCAATGATGTAGTGCACTAAAGCAGATAAAACAAAATATATTTATAAATGCTGAGAAGCTTGACATTACTTGTTAAGCATTAATATATGTTAAAGACATACATGGAATCTGATACCAAGCTAAGTGGAATGATTTCTAGGAAGACTGAATGAATGGTTGAAAATTGCATCCAATTAAGAGATCCTGACCTGTCTGCAAGAATAAAATGTTTACAGAGGAGAGTGAGGGGTGCAATGGATGGCATCCAAAACAAAATGTATAAATATATACTTGCATCCTAATAAGAAATGTACCGTACATTTGATTGAGACTAATTCATGCAGAATTTTAATAGGAATTTCAGGATGTGACAGCAGAGGAGTGCAGACACTTATCACACGGGAGTGTCCTCTGCATTCCCATGAGTGTGGCACCGTTTGTATGTGTGTGTTCTGTGTGAGCACACACACCTCTGACCAAGGCTGTGCCTGATGAAATGCTAAATCCTAAATCCTCTGCCCCCTCACTCAAGACTGCCTGAAGCCAGTGCCCCTCAGGACCCAGGGCAATGTGAATCCTTGCTGTAAATCACTGTATCTGCAGAGATGCAGGTGCAGTTGGACAGAAATTTGTTACAGCTCAAGACAAAGGCAGGGATGGGGTTGTCATCAAGGTGGTTGCCAATAAAAGATATCCCAGAAGACTAAGATACATAAAAGCAATGCAGGAAACACTGGCTCAGGTCTGAGAGCAAATCAGGGCAGTGTGGTGGTACATACTAAGAAGGTCTTGTTCTTCAGCAGAACAAATTATTTCAGACACAGAAGCAGGCTGCTTAGTTTCTACAGCTTCCTAGCCTAAAGGTGCTGCTGGCATCTCCACACTTTCCTCTGCAGGAAGACACTGCCTCTAATGACTCTGCTCAAGGTAAACAAGCTCAACCAAGGCTGCTCACATTGGGATACAACAGGAGCTCATTAAAATTTACAGCCAGTGCAATGAATGGACCAAACCAGCATCTGTCTGTGTTTGTAGTGCTGCTCCAGCACGTCAGCCAGGATGGCTTGAGCTCCATTTCCCCAGCAGCAGCACCCCAGGACATCTGGGCCGTGCCAGATGTGACTGTGGCACAACAACAGCTTTGTGAGCTAACTTCAGTTTTCAGAGATGACAGCAGAGAACTTCAGGCTCTGTGGAGCCCCAGGCAGTGAGGGGCCACAGCATTTACCCATCTTGTTGGGTGTATTTTCAGTTCATAAGGAAATCCAAGCTGCTGTATTCTTCCACTAGAACCTGATGAAACTGGACAAGGACTTCTGTCTATACATGCTCCCAAGAGTCACGACTTGGATCAAAACCTGAAATAGACTCCAGGCTAAAACTATTACAAAACAAAGCCTATCTAGAATCCTTCAAAAGAGATCTGAAACAAGTTGCTAATTCTCCTGGACATTAATAAACTATTCTCTTCTCTACTGAGGAAGATTTGGTTTGCAGAAGAAAATCATCCCCCATCTGTCTTTGACTATTGGCTCATATAATGGATCTGACAGCAGATGGAATTTTTGCCTAGAAGTGCCGACCCTTCCCTGAGAAATGAATAAATGTTTTGTTTATGAAGCAGATTATGTATAAATAGAATGGCAGTCATCAAAAAGGAGGTGGTCTCTTGGGAAGGTAAATAGCTGGTTCCTGACAGCAGGAATACAGTTCAAGGAAAAGTACTTTCATTTATTTCACTTACAGGAAAGGGCAAATACTACTAAGGAAAGCTGTTTTCTGAAGAGATGTCTATCTGCCTTGGCCTAATCCATTTGGAAAAATGGTTCTAAAATGGACAATGGCTGAGATGTTTCTGGTATTGTAAAACTGGACCAGACAGAACAAGCAGTACCTGCTCTACTTCCTGTTATACTGTGCACCTATTTGTATGATTTCCATGGGCTTGCTGTGAATTTTCACCAGCATCCTGAAGCACAAGAGCTGGCCCAGTACTGAATAATAAACAGTCCAGATTTAAAAAAACTCTGCCTTGGCTTTGCTCTACTTCCTCTGCTTTGTCTAAGTTTTTACAGACCAACACAGGTTGAACACATGCATATTTTCAATCTCTCAGATGCCGAGACAATCATCAAACAAAATTGAGCTTGAGCCAGCTGGGGCCATGCTAACAGCACTCTCAGTTGCAAGAGGGTTTAGTGAAGCTCAAAATCTTGTTTGATATATTTCAAGCAGAAGTTTCTGAATCAACCGGTTGATAATCACTCCCCTGTGCTTAGATTTATGAGAAAAGCAAATGAAATTTTTCTGTTCTGAGGTATAGTTATAATTTCTTATGTCTCAGATTACCACTTAATTATACAATTACAGTTATTTTTGGCTAATACAGGCTTTGCTTTGTCTTTTTCTTTAGTCTATGTTCATGTAACACAACTTGAAGGTAGATTAGCCCTGAGCTATCTTTCTGTATGGATACACATACACAACAGCTGTGTGGTTCAGCTGACACTCTGGAGGAAAGGGATCCCATCCAGAGGAGTTTTGACACACTTAAGAGCATCAGGAACATCAGGAAGCTCAACAAAGCCAAGTGCAAGGTCCTGCATCTGCGTCAGTACAATCCCAAGCACAAAAAAAGAGGATTGAGAGCAGCCCTGAGGAGAAGAACATGGAGATGCTGGCAGATGAAAAACTCAAAATGACCCAGCAATGTGTTTTTGCAGCCCAGAAAGCCAAATTTGTCCTGGGCTGCAGCAAAAGCAATGTGGGCAGCAGGTCAAGGGAGGTAGGTGATTCTCACCCTCTGTTTTTGGGAATGCTGTGTCCACCTCTGGGACCCTCCATATAAGAAGGACCTGGACCTGTTGGGGCACCTTTCCTGTAAAGACAAACTGAGAGAGTTGGGGATGTTCAGCCTGGAGAAGACTCCAGGGAGAACTTTTAGTATTTTCTGCTACCTAAAAGGGCTACAAGAAAGCTGGAGAGGGACTTTTGACAAGGGTGTGCAGTGATAGAAAAGGATACATGGCTTTTAACCGAAAGAGAGCAGGTTTAGAGTAGATGTTAGGATGAAATTCCTTGCTGTGATGGTGGTGAGACACTGGAACAGGTTGCCCAGAGAAGCTGTGAATGCCCTGTCCTTTAGAAGTGTCCAAGGCCAGGCTGGGGCTCTGAACAGCCTGGTCTAGTGACAGCTGTCCCTGCCCATGGCTGGGGCTGGGAACAAGATGGTCATTAAGTCCCTTTTGACCCAAACCCTTCTATGATTCTTGATATATTTTTCAATGTTCAGATTTGGTATTAGCAATTATGATCCCATCCAGCTTTATTTCATCCTCTTTTTTAATCTAGACTTTCAACTAAAACTCCCACTGGTTTCACTAGGAGCATTTTAGGACCCATGTAAAGAGTGGGGATAATTTTAGAAATGAGATAACTTCTTTCATATTACACACAGTGAACTGAAACTTGATGTCATTCCAAACTGTTAATAAATTCAGCTCATTTCTGAGAATCCCATTTGCTGCCCCAAGACATGCAGACTAATAACTGAAATATCTAACAGCATTTTTATTTAGCAAACTAAGATTCTGATAAAAGGACAAAAAAACCAGAGCAATCCTGTATCTGGTGCAACTCCTCTGAGTTCTTGAAAGCTGCTCTGGCCAAAACATTTCTAAAAAAATTTCTTTAATCAGAGAAAATTATACTCTGAGTTTCACCATTCCCAATGACATTTACCAATGAGCTGACTGTCAGAATATTCAGGATTGACTTTTTGGTGGGGTAAAAGGGGTACATAGACAGAAACATCTTGCTATAGTCCAAAGAACAACAGAGGTTGGAGCTATATGAAATTAACTGCCCCAAAAAAACAGAGCAAAGCGTGGTGGTAAGTTTATGGGTTTTTTCAATCTCTGTTTAATTTAGAATTCCTTGCCATCTAATGCTATATGACAGCCTAGAAGGAGAAACTAAAACTGGCCTGATTCCACCCTTGTGATGTATGTGAAACCCAAATAAATGCACAGTGTGTTGACTATAGAAATTTTCCCAATTATTCCTCAAGCAAGGAGGAGGAGAGGAGCAGAGCTGTTACTTGCCTCATTCCCCGAGGCATCCTCCAGGTGGGTAATGTAAACAGTTAAAATAGGTAACACTCCCTTGTGCTTTCCATTTTATACATCCATTATTCTGCCAACAATTTCTGTAAATATCTGAGTTTTCATTCATCCCTAAATAGCCTGAACTAAATGTACATAACCTCATATCCATCTTCTGTACATGGGCAGTTGGAAAGTAGTGGAAGATTGTTTACAGAATCATGAGTGTAGGCACATCTTGTTTGGGGAACTTAATAACTTTTTTCCTATTGCAGTTCTGTCCATTCCAAAGGTCTCTTTTCTAGCACTCGGGAGTGCTGGGATTTGTTCAGCAAGAGATGAATGGATGAATGCTGCTGACTAGAGATTTCCCCTCCTTTCCTCCTCTTGCATGGGGAACTTTTGTGACACTCAATCATTACAGTTGATTCTTCTGTTTTCTGCTGTGGAGTTGTATCGAGGGTAGTTTATAGTCAGTGTGTTATCTAACAACATTTGAAGGTTTCTTGGTTAGAAAATTAATAATTTAAAGATTTTTTGAGGTTCATTTGCACAATATTGCTTTCAAATGGGAATGAATATCCATGTCATCTTTTTGTCCAACCTCCATTTTTCAATGAATTCTTAACATTTCATTTATTCATATTCTCTCCATCTTCCGCTTTTTATTCCTGTTTAAAAAAATTCTATTGCGGTGCAAATCCTTGCAGGACTTCAGCCTGGAAATTCTTATTTGTGTAAGAACTCCGTTAATGCTGAAGTAACTTCAGCAAACATCAACAGGTTTGTGGAAAAAGGTATGGATGGGCACAGGTGGGCGAGGCATCATCCTCTTCCTTGTCACAGGTTAACAGGCACTGAGTATGTTCAGGGATGGCAAACCCATTCTATCCCTGTCTAAGAGAATAGCCGAGAGATCCAGATACTCAGCCGAGTTGCTAAGAAACCTAAAGAATTTTAAAGTATGCAAGGTTACAGGGCTAATCTAAAGTTAGACTAATACTGTGTAGCATCCCCATGGCAACCAGGAGTGAACGGCATGTGAGGTGACAGCAGAGAAAAAGACAGAATAATAATCAGCAGTAAAATCTTGGCAGGGCTTAGTGTGATTATGTTATCAATGAGTTAAAGAACGCTGCTGGCCTGCTGGAGTTCAGCTTGTCTGCTGGGGACACAGCTTCTCCTTGCTGCTGCAGAGCAAATGGTGGATGGCATTTCTAAAGTAAGGCTTTCTATACTGGCCAGCTCTGAAAGGGTCAAATGAAAGAGAAGTTGTCCTGAATACATGTGATGTAACAAAACACTCTTTAGTGTTTAATATAATGAAGAAAATTTCCATATAAGATCAAATAATTGTTCCACTCCTCCCTTTAAATTTCCTGCAGCCCTGATCTGTTCGCTGTGTTATTTCCTCTAAAGCACAGTCTGTGTAATTTTGCCATACTATCTTAAGTATTCAAACTCTATCTTAAGCCGATCCTGGGTACTGTAGTCAGTTTGAAAAATCAACTTTTTCCAACATTGTCTTACACACTGGGTTTTATCTGTCCATGTTCATGCTCCCATGTAACCAGGGGACAAGGCTCCTGCCTGAGGAGAGGTTTTCTAAATACCCTGCAGACCAGTGGGTCAGTGACTTCAGGCTTCATGGCCACCACCACCATGGCCCAGCAGCAGAGCTCACATTTTCTGGCCTCAGCCTTGTGCTCCAGCCACGAGTGCATGTGAGCCATTACATTGTTTCCTGAAATACTCAATGTCAAGAGCAAAACTCTCCTGAATGAGTTAAAAAACTGGCAATGCCCCATCCTGAGGTTCACTCATTCCGAAAAATTCTGATTTTTGGGTCTTTGAACTCAAGTTTAATTGAATGTCTTCATTGCATTGATTTGTGAATTAAAGAACTTTTGAACAGAATTCTGACAGCTAGATAAAACTGCCCTGACATTTCACCTTAAATCTTCCTGGTTCTCTTCACAAGTCCTTGAGAAAACAACGTTGGTAAATCATTAGAGGATATCACTTTGCACTGCAAAAACACTGGGGTGAATATTTGTCACTCAGCCATCATCAGTCATATGCTTCTGCACATTGGATTTATGCAGACACTGAACTGGGACAGGTTGATCCTCTTAGCTTGACCAGCAATGGATGGATGGATGTGCATGAAGTTCATGAATATTCCTTGGATCAAACCAGGTAATGCTCTCTTGTGTTTCACAGCTGAGTGCCATTACAGAGTGCAGATCTGAGCTCCAGGTTGCCTTCTGGTTTCTTCTCACACACCACTGGCACAGGCCCCACATGGAAATGCATTTTGTTCATCCTACCTGAGCTGTAGTACTGAGCAAGTTAAATCTTGCAAGTTAATTTCTGCTGAGATTACAAAGGCAAGCAAAGCAGGCTCTGGAATGAGTAAAATGCAGTTTGTAAGGGTTATGGGTACTCCTGAGCATCTGAGACATTAAGACACCTATTTTCCACTTGGTAAACAAGGGTCCCACACAAATAAGCACAGAAAAATACCTTTTCCCAAGTTCCTGTGACTGCATTACTTTAGAATATCTTAGAAATTGAGTTCTCTGGCTAAATGTCGATTCTTCCAGTGCAGACATCCACACTTTAACTCTTATTCAAAGTCTTTACAAGGTGGATCATTCATCTTAAAGCAGGTGCATACAGTTGGTCGAAGAAATCACATTCCTCATTTCACTGTGACATTCACATTAGATAGTCAATGGTCCATGATGCCACAAGTGGAAATCCTCTTAACATTATAAAATTAATCTATTCCATGATGACAGTCAAATATTTGTTACAACTAGAGAATCAAGGACTCATGAATTTTAATGCGTCAGTCTTAAATGCTTTCACTGAAATTGCTTATATTTTCTATGCTTTAATCTACATTCTCTACACCTCCAATTTAATACATTTAATATACTAATAATGCTGAGTCATAGAAATGCTTATAGGGAAAAAAAGTCAGCCATGAATTCATCAATGAAAGGACAAAAAATCAGTCATGATTTCCTTAGTGAAAATAAAGAGCATTAAAAATATTTGAGTCAGTTAATTCAAAAAGACCTAATTTTAATGTAATTGACTAATTATATTATGTTAAGTGAATAACAATTGACTTTGAAAAGTGGCTAATTAAGTTTGCTGATTATAAATATAAATTAAGAGAACTTTCCTTTAGAATATTACTGGATGATTTAATTAATATTTCAAACCTTGAGAAGAAAAAATGAAAAGCAAAACAAAAACCCAAACCATCATGGAACTTGATTTCAAGTATGAGGAAATAATCCAGTGACTTCTGCAAGTTTTCAGACGAATCTTTCTGCTCCAGATTGGGATCCTCTAGGACACATGCTAAAGGCTAATAAATGAGTGATTTACTACCCTTTAGGAATCTGCTTTTGGTGGAAGACTAGGATGCTATTTTAAAAAGTAGCTTTAAAGTATTTCCAACCTGGAAGCCTCATTGCCTGAAGATTTCATATATGATGCACAGAGCTGGTTATTAGGTGAAGAAAAAACCTATTTCAAGCTTTTGAGGACTGTTATCACAATATTTCCAGCCCTTAATTGGATCCAAACATTTTAACCTAAATTTTCTAAATTAAAAAAAAATCAGTTCTGCTTTGCATATTTTTTCCTTTTTAAAATGTTTCCTTTCAATATATTAATTTGCTACAAGCCATTACCAGGAGAGATGTCATTCCTCTGTGTGGCAATGTCATCTTTTTTTGCCCTTGCAAGAGACTTTTTACAAGTTCAGTATCTGCCTATCACTCTGTTTCCAGTGTACTTTATAGTATCTGGGTTTAAGGGTTATTTTTCTTCCCATTTTTAAAGCATTTTCTTCTTAATTTGGAAGCTGCTGCTGCCACGAGCCATTCCTTCGTTCAGCTGCATATCCCAGGTCTGAAATTCATCCTAGCATCTGTTCCCTGAAACCTGAGCAGATGGAAGAGTCCAGGAGGGACTACTTGTGCCAGCATAAGGTAGCTTTGTCTTTCTGTGGTAAATGTTCTCCAAGAGGAAAACTGAATCCCAGACAAACTTGTCAGGAAACCTGCAGTAGTTAAGAGAAGGAATCTGTAAGAATATACAGTAGTATGTATGTCTTTGGGGGGAAAATAAACAAGTTGATATAAGCTAAGCTACAAAGCAACTATATTCTGAAATGTATTTATGGCCATAGTGAGTAATTTTCCTTTACCTACCTTGTGATTGTCCATATGAACACCTTAAGTTTGTGGCAGGTGCCCTTAGACAGCTCCTGAGCAAGAGAGTAGAAAACGTAAACACATTTTCAGGATAATTCAATTAAAATATGCAGTGGATACCCTGTAAGATGGAGAGAACAGAAATTCAATATTTCATCTGTTTCTTTGGTCCTTCTTGCAAAGCAAACTAGTGACCCTGGAAACCCAGAGAAGGATGCACGTGCTCTGTCCCAGATACCTGAGTGCTGAATTGTGTCCTCTATTGCATGGTGTCTTCTAAAGGTCCATTTGAGACCACCTAACCCCATACCACTTAAAATGTGGTTCTGTGGTTTTTAATTCATTGAATAGGAGTCTGTGGTGCCTGAGACCCAGTCAGAACTCCTCAGTCATTGAGAGAGGCCTGGCTGCTGAGATGAACAGAATAAGGAACATCAGTTTTTATGAAAGTACTGCTTGAGGAAGAGCAGTTTTAGCTACATGTTATTTCATTTCAGCTGCTCAAGCATCCTGTTTTTCTTTTGGAAGAATGCAGCATTAGCCTTCACATGGAGGCTAATTTGGAATCCTGGGAGTGAAGGGCTTGGTAAGAGGGATTTGTCTAATTGGTGATGGCAAAGTCACTTTAAAGTCTCTTAAGAGTACAGTAATTTCACACTGATAAGCCGAACCAATTTTACTGAAGAATCGAGCCGATCCCGGAAGTGCGGCTAATCACCAGGTGCGGCTTGTTTATGGACAAATTCCAGCGAAATGCCAACCCGGAAGTGCGAGCCTGCCAGAGAGGGAGCTGCCGTGGAGCTGCAGCCGGGCGGGAGGGGGGCAGGTGGGGAGTATGCTTTGCAGGGCAAGCGGCGTGGCAGGGCCCCGGGTGGCTCGTGCGGTGAGGCCACGGGGGTGGGAGTGCCGTGGCCTGTGGCATGGGGAGGGCACCTGGGGCTGCGCTTAAAGGCTTCTCTGGTCTGTGAAAACTGTTTGCAAATTGAGCACCTGACACCAAACCCCCTGCTCACAGGATTCTGTTACTAACTCGTTACTTTGTTGCATATGGATCCTAGCTTTAAAGAAAAAAGTGCGGCTTATCACCCGGTGCAGCTTATTTATGGACAAATTCCGTGATCTTCCTGGCTACCCAGAAGTGCGGCTTATAACCAGGTGCGGCTTGTGAGTGTTAAATTACTGTACATTTATTTTAATGGTTATTTTTTCAATTGTGCACACAGAAAAACATTGATTTTATATCATGCACAATATAGCATAAGAAAATATACAAAAACATCTCCTGTAAAACACAATATCTCTGCTTCCTAAGTCATTAACAACACCATTCAATTCAGGATTTAACTCTCCCCATTATGTACTCTTTGTATTTCTTGACTCCTTATCATCTTGCCTTTACAGTTTTCATTGATTTATTCTTGTTTGTAGTGAGTTAAGCATAATGCCAACATTTATTGACTGATAAACCTTCCATCTCTTCTGACTCTCCTCGTGAGTAAGGACACTGCCCAAGAGGAGCTCCTGGAGGAGGAGAGCCCTCACCTCACAGAGTGAGTGATTGCACATGCTGGGTTACCCTTCTAAAGCTTAGGAATCCTGAAGTCTTGTGTGTAGCAGCAATTCCATTTGACAACCTGAATCTGTAATCCATCAATGCTGACAGCGCTTTAAATGGTTTTGTAAAATAAATTTCATTTGAGTACATTATTTTGCTCACTCAATTTATAGGTCTCTGTGACAGAAAATAATATGAATTGACTTGTTTTGATCAGAAAGAGCCCAGTGACTTAGGATGTTCTGGAAAATAGAAAAGGGAAATGTTGTTTATATTATTAACTAAAAAATATCCTGGTCCCATTAACAGGATTTTGCTATTAAAATAATAACTTACTCAGAGACACTTTGAATTCCTAGCTGAGCAATTAGACCAGGCTTCTGGAATCTGTATTCAGCTGTTGTGTTGACTTGCCTTGGGAGTTCAAAAAACTCATCAACTTTTATGTGTAGACAAAAGAAGATTAAAAAGTTTGGTAGAAGCACTGAGATTGTTCCATACTTCTTCTTTGGTGAGTACCAAAGAGAAATGTAATATTCTTATTTTCTGACAGGTTGCATTGAGATAATTCCATGTTATTTTCTGCTTGGATTTGTCCAGCTCTCTGCATTTAATTTCATCCTTCTTAAAAATTGACATATATGAGTAGCTTTAAGAAAGCAGGGTATTTCCCTTACACTCTGAATAATGAAAGATTTTCTGCCCACTGAATTTCATAACTTTTAGCACTCTAAAAGGATGCTATTTTCTTTTTTTTTTCTAAACAACACTTAGATTTTATTTTTTAACTTCATCCAAAAAATGTTTAAAGAAACCATTTTCTGACAGTTTTCATCTAATAGCAAAATACCATTCCTATGCCATCTTCCACTTACAAACCTTCTAGTTCTGTTATCCTTTGAAAAGGGGAGATTATGCCTGTTATGGTCATCTAAATAAGGAAAGACAAAAATAATTGTTCACATAGACCCACATGGAGGAAAAACCTTCAATAACAGGAACAATTTTAGATTGACTTCAACAACACTTGAAATACTGTGAAATGAATTCCACCATGTCTGCTTTCATCCAGCCCATTGCGGTACACCATGAGCAGCCCCCTCTGCTACCAAAGAAAAGTTATGCCACAGTAACCTGGTCACCCTCCACAGCAAAATTTTATCTTCTGATGACAGGAGAGAGCAGTGGCTATTTTACCATGGATAGCAAAGCATTCCACATTGACTCCCACATTCTTCTTCTAGACAAACTGGCAAGACACAGACGAGAGATAAACAAAATTCTAGTGGGGTGGGCAGCAATGTTTTCACTCAGGCTGGCAGCTGTCACAATGGGGTCCCCCAGGGTTCTGTGCTCCACACTTCACAACACCTTCCCAAACCATCTGGATGTGCTCTCACCAGGAGTTCTGAAGACACCAAGCTGGGTGTTGAGGAGGACACATCAGAAGGAAGAGATCTCACAGAGAGACCTGGATGGGTTGGAAGAGTGCCTTAGTGAAAACTGTATGAAGTTTAACAAAGACAAATGCAGATTCCTGCCCCTGGGATGGCATAACCAGAGCCCAGTAGAGGCTGGGCTCTATTGGATGAGGAACAGCCTTGCTGAAAGGGACCTGCTGGACAAGTGCCTGAAGATGTGTCAGCAGGGAGGGTGCTGCATTGATGAAGGTAAATGAAAGTAAATGAAAATATATCAAGGTAAATGAAGGTAAATGGGATCCTGGGCTGAATCCACAGGGATGAAGATGTACCTGTGAGGCCTGGAGTATGGTGTCCATCTCTTGTCCCCACAACTCAAAAAAGACATGGACAGATTGTGGAGCATCCAAAGGAAGGCCATGAAGATGATCAAAGGGCTGGAGACCCTCCTCTGTGAGGAGGAAAGACTGATGGAGTTGAGTCTTTTAATTTTGAGAAGAGCTGGCTCAGGGGTGACAACATCACAGCATTCCAGTACTTAAAAGGGCACCTAGAAAAAGGATGAAGGCTCTGTGTCCACAGGGAGTCACAAGGAGAGGACAAGGAGCGACGAGGACAAGTTGCACAGAGAGAGGTTTACTTTCTACATAGGAAGTGAACATTTTACAGTGGGAACCATCAGTCACTGGAACAACCTCCCCAGGGATGTGGCTGAGTTCATGTCACTGGGGGTATTCAAGATTCAACTGTGTGGTGTTCTGGATCATCTCACCTGGGCTCCTTTTCCACAAAAGATTGGATCAGGTGATCTTTCAAGGTCTCTTCCTACCTGGCCATTTTATTATTGTTTCATATGGCTTTGCCTCAATCCCTCACAGGGATGATTTAAAATGAAATTCTGACCTACTATTGTAGAATATAAGCAAACCCAGCCTGCAGATCTCAACTGATGGTAAACAGTAAGATACCACACCTGGACCTTAAAAGGCAATTTTGCAGCTGTAGGACAGATCTAGGTGTCCTTAATTAATTTCTTGCCAGACCATTTTTCTAAAAGAAGCCAGTGGCTGCTTTCTTGAGTCATTTCACTCAGTAGGAATAAGGACTGAAATGAAAATTCTGAAGATCAATAAAAAGCATTTTTGAATAAAAGAAGAAGGATCAAACCTCCCTAACCATTCCACATCTGAACAGGCTCTACAGTGCTCATATTAACAGAGAGCAAGCAGAGATAACTGAGAAACAGATGAAGCAATTGAAAAAGCATACTTATAGTCATTTTCCCCCACAATTTTAATGTAAACAAGAACCTTATCTATGTACAGAGCTGAGTGACTCCAAGCAAATATATGCATGGGCAGTAACTTGCTTCTGCAATTTTTACTATTTGAAGTGTAATATTGTCCTGTGTCAGTGAGTCTCCAGGGTCCCAAATCTGGTTTTTGTTGTTTGTTTGTTGTTTTTTTTTAATATATAAGAAAACATTTTCCCCTCCATTTAACTCATGGAATAAAGTCTTAAACCAGAAGCTCTGCGAAGCTGAATTAATTTGTGTCTGTGGAGCACTGTGAAGCACTGTGGGGAGACATCTCTTAAAACTGCAAAATACTTCTGCTGTTACAGTCAAACTCTCAGTGGAGTGGTACGAAAAGAATGTTCAATGTGAACAAATGTGCAGTTTGTGAACGGTACAGACATTTACTGACTGTGGTGAGCAAGTGCCGGTGTCTACCTCATCCACTCAGCTACAGAAACAGTCACTCAGCATTAATTGCAGCTTTGCTCCTTGGCAAACAGGTGTGCTGAGCCCTTCTTAAAATTCAGGAAAGAGGGTGGCATGGAAAGAGAGTTTCTTTCTTTGGTGCTGACATTTTGTTGTGCTGGATCTCGCAGTGTAATGACATACTGTGAAATGATTAAGTGGAAATTAGCATGTTCGCTTTTCTTCCTCCATTTTCATGCTTTGAATAAATGCAGTTTCATGGTTTTGCCTGTTCCTGTGGGTCACTTTTTCCTCAAGGTTTGAAGCAAGCTGCTGCAAGGTTCTCTTGGCCTAGTGGGCTTTGGTCAGGCTTTGTAGACACTGGCTGTAGTGCTCAGTGTCTGCCTCCAGAGCTAGGGTGGGATTTGTGTCCAGGTAATTGTTAGTCATTCTTCAAAAAAAACCCCACAAACAAACAAAAACCCAAACAAAAAGACAAATAGACAAAATTCACAAGGAAATATGCAAAATTTACTGAGATTGCTTAACAGTGAGCAAGACCAAGGCACCAATATCTCACCTATAAAAAAGAACACTTTAGCCATTGGAGATGTAAAATGTTTCAGGATACTCATCCCAGAGCACTTTTGCTCATCAAGAGATTGATATCAAGCATCTGATAACCCTGATGTGTTTGATAACCCCTATGAGATGTGACTCTGCAGGGCACTAGGGAATCCCAAGGTTTCTTGGCAGCACTCAGGGCTGTTCTGGCTTCACCGCCAGTGAGGTGATAAAAATTCATGAGCCCCTCTGTCCACAGCCCTCTGTGTTCACAAGGTAAAGGCTCCTACTTTTTGTACCAATGACCAATCCTCTTTGGTACCAGTGACCACAATTGTGTGGTCCCCATGGACTGGGGACATGACATCCCTTCACAGGGTTCATATGAAAATAAAAGCAAATTTATTGTAATTTGGATCAACTTCCTTGTGTAGAGCTCTGCACTGAAACACTGTTATGGTTTTACAAGTGAAAAACAAGTGATCTGTAATGATCTGTAAACACTCCCGCCTTTACTAACAGCAGAAATGAGCCAATTTTTTTCCCTTTAATGAAATCTGTGTTATTTATCTTACCCTCTGTGGCTGGACATTTTCCTAAAACACAATAGGGTAGGTCAGCTTTCACAGATTCTGTAAGTGGGCTGGGAGCTGCCACTGAACTAATGACTAATTTTCTCTAGCTGCAGAAACATAGACAGGAACAGCAGGTGTTTATTTTTTTTTTCCTCCTTCTGATGTATCATTTAGGAAGGAATATGTGTAGAAATAATGAGAAAATAATGAAAAGATAAATTCTTTGGACATGACAAGTCTATCTTGTGATAAGCTGGGGAAGAGTAATGGATGCATCAAAACTTTCAGAACAACCAAACTTTACAGAGTAGTTAAAAAGAGACAAAGATTTTCTTTCAAAGTCTTTAACTACACTAAATATTATCTTCCAACACCCTCTCAAAATGATTCTGCCATTTACCATACAGCTGAGAAAGAATGGCAGGAATCCTAGATCAGAGAGGGGATAAAAACAAAGCACAAAGGATTAAGTGACTCATGCAGGATCACACAGGAAATCTGGCAGAGATGCTGCAGGGTCCCCAGGTTCTGTCCTGTTCACATCAGAGCAGAAATGTTAGTCAACCAAGCGGGGTGATACACAGTCCTGTTTGGAAATGTTCTGGTAATGGCTATTTTTCGTTTTTGTAAAATTGCTGCAACTTTTCATGACCACAAGAGTTTTTCTGAATTTTGGCCAGAAGAGATTCTTTAGAAACAAGATAGAAATTCTAGTCAGTCTCACAATATCATCAGATAGGGCAAAATCAGACCAAATAGCTGATTCAATTAATATTCTACTACTATTTAGGATGAGACAGCTGTAACAGGAGAGCCTAGGACAGCCTGGTAAGGTATTTGGTATGTGTATAGATTTTCACATCAAAGATTCTTGCATTTAGCTACCAGCTAGAGACCCACTTGAAGGGCTTTCATTGTTGATTGCTGTACCTGATCAGTTAGTTGGATTTTTTTTTAATGGCTTTGGCTTAACATTGTTCTTTAAATAAGAACAAAAAAAAATTGTCATCCTGAAATAACATAAAACATTAATATTTTCAACTCTAAAACAGTATTTGTCAAGGCAAAAATAGCTGTATGCTACATTTCTTCCCAGGTTTAGTGTTAACAATATGCTTAAAATCCTACCAGAAAATAGTTTCATTAGGCACAAAAATTGTGCATGGATTTACAAGTTCAGCATCCTGCATCTTAAAATTAAGCCCTGTGGAACACAGCAAAAATGTCATGGAATCATGGAATTGTGGAATGGTTTGGATTGGAAGGGACCTTAAAGATCATCTAATCCAACACCCCTGCCATGGGCAGGGACACCTCCCACTAGACCAGGTTTCTCAAAGTCCAACCCAACCTGGTTGAACACCTCCAGGGATGAGGTGTCCACAGCTTCTCTGGGCAACCTGTGCCTCACCACCCTCTCAGTAAAGAATTTCTTCCCAATATCCAGTTTAAACCTCCCCTCCTGCACTTTGAAGCCACTGTCCTTTGTCCTACCAGCTCACTTCAGGCAGCCCATTTTGCAGGTGTACAGCTGTGCACAGCTTCTGCCTGCTCAGCCCTCAGCAAACACAGTCTCTGCATCTTCCCTTCTCCTGCAGAAACCTCAGAAGAGCTGAAAGCTTGGATAAATTGTCTTTCCTTTTAAATGTACTCCTGGGTCATGGTGGTTTACACTGTTTCTAATCTCTAGATGGTAATTTCTATTCCTAGGTGGGAAAACTTCAGTGCTTGAATTGACAGATGTGTTGTTTGTTGCTCTTTTGGTTGCTGTTACCTTTTGTTTATGAGCTGGGATGCCAAACTTCCAACCTAATTTCTCATGCATTTTCTGCATCATTAACTGTTTAAATTTCCTGTGCTTGGACTGCTGTTACTTCTCTCTAGCAATTCCCTCCAACGTGGCTCTCTTAAAATGCAGAAACTGTTATACAATCACAATAGAAAAAAGACCAGATGGCATCAATAACTGCTAATATACCTCCATGTTTATGCTCCAGCACGTGTCTGATGGATGGGATAAGTGCTAGTCACTGGTATTCTGTTTTGTGTCATTGTTTGCTGAGGGTTTGGGTTTTTTTATTAACCATATGCTCCCTAGGAAACCTTGAAAGCATTTTGCATGGCTCCCCAAAATACACTTGCATTGCACCTTAAAAATGGACAGCATTTTAAAACATAGCCCCTTTTTCTTCACAAAAAGAAAATATGTTGTATGGAAAGAAACTGAACTGCTTTCTCTCCTGAGCTTCTATTCCTGTTTTTCCCGCAGCTGCTTTCTAATGAAGAGCCATCCATTCAAATGTTTATTGGTCTCTAAGCTGCACACATCTAGAGATGTGGTTTTGGTATGCATTTTTAATCCAAATACCAGAATAATTATCAATATGACCAGATAATAATTAGAATAATTTTCATTGTTCAGTCTCCTAAGACACTCCTTAGATGTTTGTGAAAGCAGTGCAGCACACAGACTGTCACACACTGATTCTCTGTGCAGACAATGAAAAGAAGCAATCACATCCCTGAAATCTGAAATCCATGGTAAATGACTGGATATGCCATCCTAGTTGTGCTTTTCCATCATTCATGCAGTCAGCTTTCCTCTGGCAGCCTTAGGTAGCAGATTTCTGGATTTGCCCCATGGTCTCACTCACTGTTTTCTCTCACATGTTCTCAAAGCAGCGAGGTGACGCTCATGGCAGGGGAATTTTTTCTGGAGTTTGTGGCTATAGGTAATTCTTAGAGGGGACAGTTGATTATGGCAGGGAGAAAAGCAATTTTATGCAGGCTTCACTGATAATTTGATTCTAACAAAATGGTTAGAGCAGCCTGGTTTTCACCAGCTTATTGGGGATTCAAAAAGTATCCTAAATCATGGAATATCCTGAGTTGGAAGGGACCCACAAATATTGAGGCCAGCTCCTGGCCCTGCACAGCACAGACCCAGGAATCACATCCTGTACCTGAGAGCATTGTCCAAATGCTCCTTGCACTCTGCCAGGCTTGGTGCTGTGACCACTTCTATTCCAGAGTGTTACTTGCATTTCACTATGGCTTTTAGGGCAGAGTTTGCATTTCTCAGCTTGCTAAAACTTACCTAACTAAATTAGCTCTCCAGCAATGTAAGTATTGACATCTGAGCAAGTTTTTTGTGTTCCTGTTATAGTTAACAGAAAACAAGTCCACAGAGTCAGAGAAGCATAGGGTGAGTCATTTAACCAAACATAGGTATCGACTTTAGGATGACATAAATCACACCCTACTCTTCATTGATCATCCAGAAACCCAAAGGCAACGTTTAAAGATGCTTCTGCCACCTTACATTGTCTCATATGGTAGCTTAATTACTGTGCTTTGCCTCCCACCTTAGTTCCTTGACTTGTGAAAGTGACGTTGCACAACCAGCTCCCAATTTGCTAGAGATGAAGATAATGAGTTCATGTTTGTACAGTGCTGAGGAAACATTCTACCCAACAAGCTGTGCCTTAATGATATATTCTTAACCCATACTGATGAAGACACACTGTTTACACAGAGACAGCAAGAGAGCCATAAGCTCTGGTTGTGCTGGCAGCCCTTCAGGGTCTCTACATGGCTTTCAACATTAGGTATTTTGTAAATAGGAACATTAGGGCAGATATGTTGGAAAACTTGCCTAGAGTAAAGCAGAATGTTAGCAGCTGAGCTGGGATAGTGATTTTTTGTGTGTGTGTGTACAGCTCCTGTGACAATTGCTAATTGTCAGCTATAATGTAGCTCTGTTTTCCTCCTGTGATTTACTCATTTACATCCTGAGGGATGATTCTTATGTCACATTTCTATGTTGGCTACCAGAAGTCTAAGAAATGCCTTCAAATATTTCAGGATGAAAGACAGATAAATATTATTAATTTTCATTGCAAGTAAGTTAATTTGTTCCAAAATTTCTGCAGTATTCATGTATCTAATGAGTCAGGGTGTTTCATAACTCATCAGATTTTCAGCTGATGTTTTATAGCTTTCCTATGTCAGAAGGAATAACTAATTGTGGTTGTAAAAAGCATGGACCAGTGAGGAGTTATTGCTACCCTCTATATGCTATACAAATATCTTTAAAAAAATCTTGGCTACAGGATTTCATGAATATGGTAAAACAGTAACAGTTTAAATCTGTGGTATCAAGACACAAAAGTTGTTCACTTATTTTCCAGGAAAAATTTTCAGCAGCAGTTAAATTGCCATCAGAGGCAGGTTCAGATAATGCAGACGTAAGATAATCTCTGAGGTGTAAATGATAAAACTTAACATTATAGCCATGTAAAAAATGACTGGATGGCATCATCCTTTTAGAAAAGTAAAACTACCAATATAGATCTAATCTATTGAGTAGCAGCCTGATTTTCCCTTCTCCTCCCTGAAGTAATAATGAAAATTACAGTCAGAAACCACATACTGCTCTCATGGAATAAAGAAAGGCAATCAGGATGGATTCCACAAACATATCAGAGGTAACAAAAAAAAACCAAACCAAACCAAACAAAAAAAAAACAAAAAACCAAAACAAAAAAAAAACCCAAAAAAAAAAAAACAACAAACAACCAAACCCAAAGGGAAATATAAGCCTATTTCTTATCTGAAAAAAGCTAATAACAAAATAACAAGAAGATTTAGTATTCAGTATTCAAATACTAGTTAAGTGACATTGGATTATTATCTATTATTTTTTAAGAAGAGGATAAGTGTCCAGTATAGAATAGGAAAAAAATAGACTAAAGAATTTTTCAGTAAATAGGTGTATTCAATAAAACAGTATAATCAGCACCCAGTAATGAGTGGTATCCCTCAAAAATACATACTGGGACCAGTACCAATTAATAAATTCATCAGTGACATAGTGAGTGGGGTCAAGTACACTGCCAGCAAGCCTACAGACCACCAAGCTGAGTGGTGCAGCAATGTTCATTGAGGCAAAGGATTCACCAGAGGGACCTGGACAGCCCTGAGGAGTGGCACCATGCAAACCTCGTGAAGTTCAACAAGGACAAGTGCCAGGTCCTGCACCTGGGTTGGAGCAATCCAGAAACAGACTGGAGGATGAAGGATTGAGACAAACCCTGCAGAGGAGGACTTTGGGATGCTGGTGAGTGCAAAAGTAGAGATGCACTGGCAAAGTGCACTCACAGACCCTAAAACCAACCACTGGCTGCATAAAATAAAGCGTGAACAACAGGTCAAGGGAGGTGATTCTGCCTCCCTATTCCACTGTTGTGAGAGCCCATCTGGAGTAATGTATCGAGCTATAGGACCCCCACATCCTGTTGGAGAAAGTTCAGAGGAAGCATGAAGATGCTCAGAGGGTTGGAGCACCTCTCTGGAAAAGACAGGCTGAGAGAGTTGGGTTTGTCCAGCCTGGAGGAGAGAAGGCTCCAGGGTGGCCTTGTTTTGGCCTTTCAGTATACAAAGGGGGTAAGAAAAGTCAAGAGAGATTCTTACCAAGGCATCGACTTAGAGGACAAAAGGAAATAGTTTTAAACTGAAAGAGAGCAGGTTTAGATTGGACATAAGGAAGAACTTTTTCGTAACGAGGATGGCAAGACACTGGAACAGGTTGTCCAGGAAAATTGTGGATTCCACCACTGGAATGGTTCAAGGTCAAGTTGAATGGGCTTTCGAGGACCTTGATCCAGCAAAAGATGTCCCTGACAGGGAGGATTAGAACTAGGTAATATTTGAAGGTCTCTTCCAATTCAGATCATTCTGTTATTCTAACATTAATTCCTGCTACAAAAAGCAATTTCTATATTGAAATTATCTTCCATATGTATAACATACTGAAAACATCAGACATCATTATTCCACTGTAATTAGTAGTATTAAGATAGAAATGCGTCACTGGCTCTGGGCACCACATGTTACAAATATTTCTGAAAAATTTAGGAGAGTTCAAGAAATAAAAAAAAAAAATAAAAAACAAAATAGTATAGCAAGAATGTGGTAAGCATGACCTACGAGAGAATCAGAAAGAAGTAACATTATGGGAAAGTATATAAAGGTCCTCAAATATGCAAAAAACCTTCTTTTTTTGTACACTGTGAAAGAACAAGAGGAAAACAGCAATAATTTGTAGGAAGAATGACTTCAGCTACAGAATGGCGTGTATGAGGATGGTGACATGGAGTGACAAAGCTGCTGTCTCGATCACTGGATGTCTCTAAAAATGCATCAGACAAGGTCAGAATATCTAAACAAGAAGATTGTCTGAGCAGTCACTCAAGGACCTGGCAGTTACAGCCCTGTTTCCCAAATATATTCTCACTGTTTTATGTGGAGAGAGCAGAGAGGGCAAGAGCTAACAGATGGGCTCTGCTCATGAGAAGCTGTAACTGGATCCTATACAGATTATCTGAGTTATACAAATGGATCATTTTGAAAACTCTCTTATTGCCCTGTTCATATGGGAGCTAATGTGGGGGTTGTCAGAGACAGCCTGACTATGTTAAAGGCACTTAAGAAGGAGGCCGGATTAGCCTGTGTTTGGAGCATCCCTTCAACTGCTATCCAGATGCTTTTCCTACAACACACAGAATAAGAAAATACCATGCGTACATTCTGTTTGTAAGTAGGAGTAATTTACTGAAGTAGTTTGCTCACTCAGACTTCTCCAAAGACAGGTTTTCACAGACATTAGTGTAAGTTTGACAAACAGTTGACATTCATTTCTGGTGGAACAGGAAATTTTTATGGGAATGTATTTATTTTGTTTCAGTTAATGGCCCCTGGAGAAGGTATATCTTCATCTAGCATCTAGTTCTCCCTCCAGCATTCTGCTCCACCTCAGAGTCAGTCTCTGACTTCTTGCATCTCCTTGTAATATTCTGCAAGTTGCCATCTGTTATTTGATTGCCTGCCTGGTGCAGTACCTCCCTCACCAGAGCCCATTCCTGCTCAGCTCTGCCCCAACGCACCTCTCTGTCAGGTCACTGTCCTGCCTTTAAGCACAAACAAACACAAAACACAGCGATCCTTCCCTCGCTGTCTCCCAGCCTCCAGAAACCAGGGATGCAGAAGTAGCTAATTGAGAATGGCATCTTGCTGGACTTGAATGGCACTGAGGACAAGCAAGTGTGATTCAGCTAAAGGCTATGTGGGTATGTCAGCAGCTACAAAACACCAATTGGACAGCACAGGAGTGTGAAACGAGGCTTCTTTAAAAAGTGAGGCCCTTGAGGTTTAGCAACACATTCATTAAATGCACTGGTGCCCAGAAGTTATTTTGGTTTCAAGCCTTTGACCAAAATGAGGTCACTCTGAATTTGCTTCTCTGCTAAAGGAGTTTGTTAATCTTGAAATATTTATGCTGAGCTTTAACAGTGTTGCTTCTTTTGGGGCTGCTTCTTCTGTGACACTATATTTTCTGTGCTTTATTTCTGTGGGGTAGATGCATCAAAAGAAACTGTGG
Source organism: Sialia sialis (assembly GCA_009812075.1). Classification (NCBI taxonomy): domain Eukaryota; kingdom Metazoa; phylum Chordata; class Aves; order Passeriformes; family Turdidae; genus Sialia; species Sialia sialis. The sequence goes on along the minus strand of VRYO01001463.1, from coordinate 7,602,113 downwards.
ATCTGGCTATTTGTACAAGAGAGCACATGGGATCAAACCCAATATCTCTGCCCCTCACATACGTACAGAAGGCTGCTCCCAATTTTCCATCAACAATTTCTTCTATTTAAGACCATGAATAAAATCTCTTTCCATGTGTTCCCTGGTATGCTTTATGGGAAGATTTAAATGAATTATTTTAAACACTTTAAAGAATGTAAAGAAATGCAAGCTGGGCCTACTTTCCAGCATGCCCTCACCTGAAACAGAGCACACCTCCATTGAGAAAAATACGCTTCAAACTGAAAACAAACAAAAAAATATGTTACCAAATGGGTATGTATATGAATTTGAAGAAGTAAGAAACAGATTGAGTGCAATAAAATCCTGCCTCATTTCCTTAGGAGAGGATAGAAAAAAAACAGCATTGAGATCAGTGACAGCTCCTTCAGGAAGCTGGTGACACATTTTGGAAGGATGTGTGGAAACAGACAATGTAAAAGGCTGTGGAAGACAGGTTTTATGAATAAAAAGAAGCATCAAATCCCACTTTTGACGCATACCTTCTGAAGTTCTGTAAGTTTGTGACTCTCAAATAGCCCAGGAATAGACAGTCACACTGACAGGTCTCAAATGGTCAATTTGAAAAACTGCTTCAAATCCACTTACTGTGGTATGAGATCCCTATCAGACCCAGCTATGCCTTTTATAAAACATTTATTGCTTGTCTGTTGAAGGCTTGTGCAGCAGCTTCATAACTTTTCAGTCCTGGATGAGGAATTCAGAGTTCTTCACACTAATTTAGCTTCCCTTTTGCCTAAAGCAATAAATACAATAAAATATACTGGACAAGAGATATGTTCTAAGTTCCACCATGGTTTTGTTACTTGAAGTTACAATTTTCAAGGGCTGGGTAAGGTTTAATCACCAAATGATACCTTATCACACAAATTCAGCAGTAAGACAGTTGCAGATCTCAGATGGAAACTTTTAAAAGGTGCTTTAATTCAGATGAAAAGAATGATTTCCCTAATCAAGCCAGATGCTAGGTATTTCTCCTAACATAATCATCATCAGCTGCCAGATCAGGACCACTTTCCTGGAACACTGTTTCCTCCCACCAGGTGTTGTTACATGAAGATCAGGGAAGAACATCCCTAAGGAGCAGCTCCTCATTATCTGATTGCTCATTCTGCAACAGCCCTCACTAACAGGATCTCCTGCTTGGAGGTACACAACCATCAAGTGAAAATACCACTTTCATCTCAGAACTGAAACTCTCCTTGGCAAAATCAGAGTGACTCCAAACTAGTTCAGATCCCAGGGGTGAATTCCTGGCCTAAGTAAAATCAAGAATGAAATTTATGCCATAACTTTCAGCCTCTTGAAGCAAAAGGAGACTTTACATGGATTTCAGTAGGCTGTGATTAAATGGAGAAAACAAACCTTATTAGGCAGATAAAAAATGTAAGTGCTGAATAAGTGCTGTGTGTCACAGCCACGTGTTTTAGCACAGAGCAGCTACACACATGGAGGGGTGCATAGCTGTCCAGAGCTCTTCCATGAAATTTTATGGAAGGGACAAGGTAGAAGCTAAAATGTTCTGAGGCAGGAAACAAAAGGGAGGTGCTTTCTGTAGAGAAGAGAAAGGAAACTGTCTTGCTGAATAAAATTGACCACAGACAAAGCAGCTGAGTACTTACTGAAAGATTACACCTTTTGGAAGTGACCTGCTCACTATCCATGCCATTTGATCCTTTTCCCACTGCTTCCATGACCTGGATAAAGATCTGGTTGTTGACAAACAGCTCTTCCCACCCTGTTATGGTCCAGAGGCAGATTATGGTGGTGAAAGCCCTGCACCAAGCCCTATCAGAGACCTCTACAATCTCATGGCAATTAACCCTGCCCCAGGGGTATTTCCTCTGCTCAGCTCCAGCTAGTCCTCTCCCATTGCCAGTGAGCCATTGCCAAAACCACTCTCACCTGCTCCTGTGACCTGGCAGCTGCCAGGGGTTCTGCTGTCTGCACAGGTCAGCCATGTGTGGAAAATGTGGTGTGAATGTGGTGTAAGTGTGTGGTAAATATGATGCAACTGTTTGGTAAATGAGTGGTAAATGTGGTGTGAATGTAAATGTGGCATGAATGTGGTGTAAGTGTATGGTAAATGTGATATAACTGTCTGGTAAATGCATGGTAAATGTGGTGGCACTGGGGACAGGGCACACAAGGCACACAGGCCACATACCTTCTCAGCACAAATCCAGAGCTCACCAGACATCCTTTTTTTTTTTTTCCCAGGGTAACTGGAGAACATGTCAATGGCCAAGCAGTAACATAGAGGAAAAACTGCTGAAAAAAAGAAATTGCTTCACTAGAAAGGCAGGCTGATTTGAAATTTTGCACAGCTTGGACATCCAAACTGAAAAATGCAATTTTTTTAACCTTAATTTTGGGAAAACAACAAGAAAGTAATTTTTTCACTAAATTGACCTCCATCTGAGTACCTGTCATGCTTAATCCTTCTTTTGTTTTCACCACCATCACCTTCTTGTCCTCATATGTCTGGGAAACATTCTCTTCTCTTCTCTTCTCTTCTCTTCTCTTCTCTTCTCTTCTCTTCTCTTCTCTTCTCTTCTCTTCTCTTCTCTTCTCTTCTCTTCTCTTCTCTTTTCCATAGAGCACTGAATACCCATCAGCCCAGATTTCTTTTAGACTGAGCATTCATTCCACACACATTAACGTTGTTATGCCTGTGAATCCTCAAGTATATCCTTGCAGGTTTATGGTTTAAAAAATACAAACACGCACACAAAACCCCACAAAATCCATACACAACTTTTCATGGCTCAGCCCTCAAAAAGTGATTGTTCCTGGAATAACATTCTACTGAGCAGGCTGAGAGCTCAGGAAAGGCCAGGGGATCACAAGTAATTGTGTTACAGCTATTTAATGAGCTCCCAGTCACCTGCCAAAACACAGTAAATTTCATATTGATTTTCATATGCTATCCCACCTACTGTGTGAAATACATTCCCTGAAATCACTATTTGACTAGTTAAGTAGTTAGACCACTTTCAGATAGCTGTTAATACTCTGAGGATGTTTATTTACAATTGGGTCTCTCTTCATTTAAAATGCATATATGAAAAGCAATAGCAAAACATTGCTGGATGACTCCCATTGTTTCTCTCTGCTTTTCATGAAGGTCTTGGTGAATAACAGAGCAAATTATCAGTAAATTTCCCATAAGAATTTGAAATTAACTTGTTTCATCTGTGCTTATGCAAGTTTCATTCTCCTTTCTGAAAATATGCAAGTAATTGCTTTTTATTGTCCGTGGAAAGTGAATTTAGAGATGCAGTTTTTACATGCCAGTATTTGGGCTGGCAGTGATTGTGTACATTCAGGAGCAGCCTGAGGCAAAGAAATGTGAGTTACCTGAGACAGCAGCACAGCTCAGTTTTTGAATATCCCAAATCAGTCTGTAAAGTTAAATATCAGCTGAAATAGTCCTTAATTAAGCTATCATAGCAAGTTCATTGGAGAAAGTGAGAATCTGTCTTTCTGTATTCTAAACCCAGAAAATAAGTCCCTAAATTAACATATTATTCATGTGCACTTCTCTTCAGATCTAATTGCTGCCCTCTTTACATGTCTTCTTTTTGCAGGAGAGTCTAATGACTGTGAATAGATAATACACACTTTGGGGAATGATTACATGGTTTCAGACTTGACTTCCTTGAGTATAGAAAGAGGTGGCAGATTAAACTTTATGGGCTGTCATTCCTCCCCTCTGTGTAGGACAACACTTTAATGACATTTTCCCAGGCACTGGTATCAAAGGCAGAAAATTGCTTTGAGGTATGAATTCATGAAAAGTGCAGTGGCATTTAGGAGAGGGGCAAGTCAGATCCCATCCAATGTCACGCTTCCCTGATCCAAGGTGAGAGGGGTACTATGGTTTGACTGTGCAGGAGCTGTGCCCAGCTCACAGTAGGCAATGTGTCATCTCTTCTGCTCCTCTCACCTGTTCTCACCAAGCCACATGGCCTGGCAGGTCCCTGGAAGTTTACTTGCCTTGCTGAATTCCCTGGACAGCAGTTTACACGTGCATGCTAAATAAAACAAATTAAAAATCCAAAGACAGACAAAGTAATTCTAGAGGCATATTACTGCTCAGGGAACATCATTATAATTTTGTCTTTATGAAATTACTGACCTACATAATTTATACTCAGAAGTGTGAGACATGATGTAGATGACCTATCTCCTATTAGATCCCAGCAATGAAGCTTGGCATCTTTTGAAACTGATGCATTAGCATGTGTCACATTTAGACAGCCATCTGAAATTACTAGCTGTGATTAATATAATTAATTATCTAACATTATGTGTGCCCAAATTTTGGTAGGACCCTTTCAGAGAGTGAGATAATTTGATATATTAGCTGGAAAACATCCAGACAGTTTATATCTAAAATGATTAGGAAGTAATAAGACACATTTCCTGCTTTCACAAATAATTCTGTAATGAGGTTGTAGAAAAACAATGAAGTTTACAAGTAATAAATCAAAGCAGTGTTAAAGCTGTTGATAATTGCACTGCAAATAGAACCTAGAAACATTTTCTGGTGAAGAGTTTTTGTCATGAATAAGCAATACAGCTTTGGGGACTGACTGTATCCACTAATTGAGGGGACAGATTGGTCAAAGGAAGAGATGATCCTTTGGTGGAGATGACATAATATTTCTCATCATTACTTCTTAAAATGGCTTTTTGTTTCAAAAGTGAGTAAGCAACCTGAAAAGGCTAACTAAACCCAAATAAAAATTATACCTTTTCCTTGTGATCAATCTTCACTTTGTGACACAAAAAGGATACAATCCTCTCAGCTCCCAAACCATATGTTATTAATCTATTTTCTCTCTTGAAAAAGTACAAAATTACTTCACTCCTCCCCCTTTTTCAAATTTTCAGGTGAGCAACAAAAAAAATTCTTTTCTCTGCATTAGCCCCTACCCCAATAGAAATTTCTTACACTTCGACACAAAGTGTAAGATGCATTTTATACTCCAGTAAGAAGTATTTCAGACAGAACAATGATTCCTCTATCATATTAAATTTTCACCAGTCTCTGCTGTGCTGCACTGCAAGCACACATTGTAACCTGTCTGTGAAAAAGAAGAGGCAAGTTACCAAGGGATTTTCAGATAAACAAAAGCAGGGGATGCACAAAGGTTCTGCTCTCCTTATGAGCAGTGCAGTAATGGCAATACACTTCTGTTAATAATTATATGGTGACAGAAATAGAGCAAAATACACAATTTTTTCATGGTGACATTCATGTCATGAAACAATGAAGCAAAAACTCCCTTTGTGCTGCCCAGATGACATGTCCACAGTATTTACATCCTCATGTGCCTGCTGACATCTTTTTAGCTGGTGGGGATCTCAAGAAAATAATGTAGTGGGCTTGAATCTGTGTGCATGTGTATAACACAGTGTAGAATTAAGAGAATGATAGCATTTAAAGAAAGAACAGCAAAGGTTATCCTTTGGAAAGATACAACTAACAGGACGAGACTATTTATTTATTACAGAGTGGAAAGCTGAGAATATTGCCATTGCCTAAAAGATCTTATAAGTTCCTCCTGCAAACCCTTTTTGTGCTCAGCCCAGCTGGAAAAATCCTCTCTGAGGGTTTTTGTGCTGGAATACAGACACACAAAATCTCTGCAATGTCATAGCACCTTCTCTAAAGATACATCAGCATGCAGGTATATGGACATTTGCCACGTGTTGGATCAAGTTGTTGTAAATCTTTACTTGGGAATTTTGCTGACTCTATCCAAGTTCACAAAAGATGAAAATGTGGCAACAAATGAGCTCAAGTAAGGATGTGTAGGAAGAACTTGCAAAGTCCTTTACAAGAATGTAGATCCTATTTTTACCTCCCCACACAAAACCACTAAATATTCTCAACCTGTTAGTATTATCTTCACCAAGAATGGCATCTGCAAGTGCTGTTTTATACAAAATGTTCTTTAAACCTTTGGTGTGTTTTGGCCCTGCTGCTTGCCACTTCTGAGGCAGAAAGCAAGGAAAGATTTTGTGAGGTTTGTGAAGTTCCACTGGGGTGAGTTGTGCTGTCACCCAAGTCAGAACCAGCCCTGCACATGATAACATGCTGAGACTAATAATTCTGACTTTTGGCTGCTTACTATGTGTTGAGGACATGATTTCATTGCACAGTTGAGATCTCCAGGTATGAGATAACCTGCTTGTATTAGACCAGGTTATTTGGGCTTAGATTATCTGACAGAGTATCCTGTCTCCACCAGGGAACAAGTGATTCAAAGGAAGGAGCAGAAGAGAAAAGCAGGCATGCAGTGATTCCTCTCCAGGGTGCTCTGCCAGTCTCCAAATCACTTATAACTCACAGATTTCTTGGAAAGTTGCCTTTGCTGTTGACAGCCTCCATTAGATCTGGACTCCATGAAGTTGCCCAGACACTGCATCCGAACTTCTGGCACCCACAGCCTGCTGAGAGAGGGAGTTCCCTGTTCCCACTGGGTACCACCAAAGAGCTTGTTCTCACAGCCCAAGCAGCTCTTTTCATTCTCATTGCCATCTAGCAGCTCAAACATCAAGTAAACGGCAACTCTAAAGAAAGGAAAACAGATTCCTGATGACCAAATATCCCATGTTTTGAAAACCAGAGTGCCCAGAATTTTTTTCCATCTCTTTCTAGTTCACCCACACATCTCTTCTGGCTGTGAGACATTTGAATTTTAATTTCCCCAAGGATGACAGATCCAATTCCTAAAGCAGGCTGCCAAAATCTGTCAGCTCATTTGTCCTTCTGCCAAACCTCACTAGCAGTAGGCTCCTTCTTGCTCTTCCAGAAAGGAGCTACTCCATCTTTCCTGCTCTCCCACACCGACTAGAACCTGAGAGGAAGGGTCAGGGCACCAAGCAGGACTGGTTCAGCCCAAACTGGAGCCACAGTTACCACAGTTACAGCTTAGCTGCTCCCAGCTGCCCCATATGCAGACCACTGCCTTCTTCTGATGCCTGCAGACAGACATTTGCTGGCTTTTTTGTAAGAAGAGTTAAGACCTCCATCACAGACTAAATGCCAGCAGTACTGATTTTAGAGATGCTTTCCCACCGTTTTCTGCTTCTAAATTTGTATTATGATAAATATTTAAGTGCAAATTATTTTTCCTTCCTTTGATGAAAAGTAAACTGTGAACTTCCTGTGAATGAAAAACAATGTAGAGGTTGAAAATAATTTTAACAGATGACTCATAACTCTACATTGGTTTTTGCATCAGCAACTAAAAATTGGTCAGGATAGATGGAAAAAAGTACATTGAAGTTTAACTACCAAATGCGTCTTCCAAGCCGTCATTACCAAACCCTTTTCAAATGAAGTCTTTTTCATCATAAATCACCCAGCTATGTTTTGCATTTGCAAATTTTTTTAAATTAAAAAGCAGAAGAAAAATAGAATAGGCACTCCTAGTGACACATCTTAAGAACAAAGGGCTCTGCAAAATGCAAACAATTAGAGAAGTCTAAGTTATATAGGCATTCCTACAAAGGTAAAAAATCCCTCTCAAAACAGTGAAGGAGGAATTATTGTGCCCAGTGAAGGTTTTTCCAGCTTTTACTTATTCACTGTTTTTCCCTTATGGTTTTCTGTTGAAACTCTTGTCATTCATCAGCAGCTCTTTGTCCTGTAGGACTCTAAACTTTGCCAAATTTAACCAAAATGATCCATTAATATGGTCAGCTATTGCCTATGTTCTTCTGCTAAGATTTGCCAGTTCTGACTATTTGAGGTGAATACTGAGTGGGTGGGGGTGATTTAAAGGCTGGCTAGAATGATGGAGTATTATCTATTTTCCCTTTTAGGAATATTTTCTCCCATTCTCTAGTATTTAGGAATGGGAAGAAGGGACATGTTCTCTTGAAACAGACATCTTTTCTTTCACGGTCTTTTCTGGAACTGTTTCTTCTCTTAACTAACCTTTTGTTCTCCATTTTGAAATTGTTTGGATCCTAGTCAGCCAGGGAGAAGGGGATGTCCCATCTTTACAAGTCCTTGAGAAGAAAGTTAAAGGACAAGTGGGAAACACAAACATAAAGAAGTTTAATGATTTGCTAGGGTTGTGTCAATGACAGCTAGAAGAATATTTAATGAAGACCAAATCCTGAATTTCTTTTGCCATGAATGAATTGATTTGAAGCAGTAAGAGCAGCTGTTTTATCTCAACCAAATGAAGCAATATCTCAACCAAATAAAACACCTGATGGAATCAGTTGTTTTATTCTGCTAATACAGGCCCCCAAGGATTGACCAAAGAGCCACATAGAAATGGTTGAGAGTAAATTCTGTTTATCACAAGGCAGTGCTAGCCAAAGAAATCTGAACATGATCCCTTCTGAATCTTGTACATTTACTTTTCTCCCGAGCCCAGATTACTGAGCAGGATTCACACTGCTGCTGCGATCACTCATATCCTGGATAAAGCTTGGTGCTTATGGCATTCACCCAGCAGCTTCCCAGACAAACTTCCCTCCTTAGCAAAGAGCATTCATTGCTCATTTCCCACATATTTAACCACCAGGATGTATCAGATGGATCATCATACTGCCACGCCTCTGTTGAAGCTGGGTCACTGTGCCAGACCACAGGAGGTGGATGAGTAGGTGCTGGGGTCATGTCCCTTTTTCAAGGATGCTCTCCGCAGTGGACAGCTGTTGGCTGTTTCACCACCACCACTGCTATTCTACAGCCTGCTGACTGAAGGATCTGAATCCCTGGGTACTGCATGCAAGAACCCTCCCAGTAAATTCAGGTGTGCAAAAATAAAAACTAGAAGAGTGACTTACAACACAAGTGAGCCTTTCTTAGGAGTTAGGATTGCAGTGAGTACTCCTCCAACCTCTACACTGAACACAGAGTGTACTCAACACCATTCCTCTGTGTTTTCTCTGTAGTCAAGTATTCTTTGGTGCTACTGCACTGAAGTTTTGAGGAGTTTTCTACTGGTGGATTGATAGGAAGTGAGAGAGGATTACTGGAAAATGGCAGCAACACATTGCTATGAACACAAGAACCATGGAAGCTGTCCTGCTTCTGGCCTGCTGCAGTATGGACACCTTTTCATCCAACAGGTAAGGCTGTCCCAGGGATCCTGGCATGACTGTACCTGCACAGTGTCCTCTGCATTCAGCCTGGACCTTCCCCTCCCTTCCTCTGTCATACCTAATATTTCTGTTTCAGCTGTCAATGGGAGCTTCCCAGACAGCACTCTCATGATTTCTTCCTTCTTCTGGGCTTTCTGGATCTGTGGGGAGAACAGTCACCTCTACAAGAGGCAGCTGTAAAGTTGTTGGCAAACTGCCCTTGCTTGGTGCCTGCAGCACCTCTGGAGCTCCCAGATATGACAAAAGAATTTAGAAGGTGAAGGTGGAAAGTGAAAGGCTGGAGGTGAAAGGCTGGAGCCAGACTCAGAACTGGGCTTTCAGCAGAACTTGCAGGATCGATTCAGATTGGCCCCAGGAGATGAGGCTGGGAAATTTATAGTCAGGATAGTTGTTGGCTCTGAGCATCAGGCCAATCTCGTTATCTTGGACATAGACAAAGAAGATGAACTCAGAGTACAAACTTTGCACTGCAAGCCACTTACACAGCTCTGCTGTATTAATTATGTTAGTATTGGTTTCCCTCTCAATCAATTGCTGGTCCTGCCTCTCGTGGCACCTGGAATTCCAACTCCTGTTCGCCTCCCTCACAAGCCCTGCTGTTCAGTGACCTGCTCCCTGTTAGCAGCCACAGTGCTCATGCCAGCAAGGCAGGTGTTTTGTTGTGGTGGTGGCTGAAGTTATTTCCATTTACAATTGATAAAGGCTCTGGGATGAATGACAAGACACTACATTTGATTATTGAGGCAAACCTCTGAACTGTTCCAGATTCCACAAAAGCTTCTTCTTGTAAAGGGCTTGAAAAACTTAATCAACTTAATAATTAAATCCACATAAGAGGCCTGCACCAGTTCAGCCTTCTCTTACTCTGGATCAGCACATGGAGAAAGCCTCATAAAATGTTTTTTTTTCCCCCATCCACTGTTCTTAGGACAAAAGCTTCTCTTTTTCCAACTGCCTGCTACATCCCTTTCTCTTCCCTGAATAGCCTTGTTCAGCTTCCAAGACACAATATGACCAAACTAAGAAACTGCTTTCTTTGCTTTCCCCACAGGCTCAGGAAGTAGAGCCCACACAGAAAACAAATGCATGAGCACATAAACATCTTTAGGCACACACATGAATCCATCTTCTTAGACAAAGGCTTGCACAAATTTAATTTTTTTGTTGAACTAGGCTCAGTACCATGAAAATTATCTCATTAATTAGGATTTAGAAATCACCTCATTATTGGTTTTATTTTAATTACCAGCACATGTATCTGAAACAATTTTTTTCAGATCACCACATGGGCCATTTTAATGGTAGCTGGGCAAGAGAAATACAAAGCTTTCCAAGGAAAAACAAAGGTTAGGCAGATTGTCTACAACACAGGAGATGTCCCTCTTGTCACCTAACATTTGTGTTTCTTGGGTTCTCTGGCATCCAGTTGCTGGTATTTGCATAGAGTAGGATAACTTTGGTTTAAGTCTTTGCCATGCACACAGTCCAGCTGCAGGCACACACATCTGCCATGGGTTAAAAACAACACAGTGTGCCCACTCTTCTAAGGACTTGGACCTAAACATCAGGACAAAGTTAGTGGATGGCAGCTGCTGTGAAATTAAATTGGAGTGCATCTCTGGAAGACAGAGCTCTAGGCTGACTTCAATGTTTATTCATTACAAATAAACATTGAAAATTATTTAAGGTGGTTGTTAAAACCTCCCTGGAACTTCAAATGAGCATGCAAGGTTTTTTTATGGTCTTAGGAAAGAAAATCTTGTTCCATTGACATCTTTAGATCAAGGATTTCTGCTGCTCTCCCAAGGACAGATGAGCACACTCAGTCTACCATTAAAGTGTCTCAGCTTTGTTTTGTAATAAATACTGTAATAAAAATTCTATTTCAGACTGGAGGCTTTTTCCAAGCAAGGGTGTGGAACACAGATCTGAGCTATTTAGCTAATCAATACTTTTGTATACTTATCTGGAAACTTGTGATCCCCCCAACTCCAGCTCCATTTCACCAATTACAGTAAGAAAGGTTAAGCTTGGATTTTTTTTCATAAGCAACCTGATTAAGAAAAAATATGTTTTGCCTCTTTTTCAGTACTTAAAAAGTTCATAAAGCCACCATCTAAGTAACGTATTTTGCATCTCAGAACTGCATTTCTTCTTGATGGCTCAGTAAAACAGCATGTTTGTAATGCAGATAACACATTAATTACTTTAGGAACTGACAGCGTATTCCTGCATGTTTTGCAAAACTGTGAAGTTTGTTGTGCTGAGTAAAGGGTGCAATGTTTTAATGTGCTTCCACTGCAGAGTGCTGGATCAGGAAGAAGCAAAGGAGACCTTCAAACAATGGGAAGAAACAGAAAGGTCACAGGCCTTAGTATTCTTGGGAGTTTCAATGACCCCAAGAGCAGCTGCCCAATGAAGGGCAGTGGAGAACCCCAGAGTGATGCACTGGGGGAGCCCCTGGACCAAGGGAACCTCAAGAAGGGAGTGGAGACATTCACCAGGAGCCCAGAGCTCAGCACCAGGAGAGCTGTGCAGGGCCAGGAGAGACAGCGGCCAAACAATTCCTCCCATAAAAGAACCCCTTAGGAAGTGCTGGAACCAGGAGCACTGGCAGGCAGGAAGGGCACTGCAGCTCTGCCAGCTCTGCCAGGGGGAATTGGTCTCCAGAGGCACAAGGTCCTGTCCTCTCTCAGCTCTGTGCCCACCACAACTCATGCAGACAGAGCTCAGAGGGAGCACACTGCCAGCAGATCAATTCCTCGCTCCGGTGTCACCAGCAGAATTTGAGCATTTTTCATCATGGGTCTATCTACATGACCCCAGGCCCACTGGAACAGATGTGATTCACCAAGAGGGGGAAAGGAACTTCGTGCAAAAGTGAGCTCTGATTAAAAGAGCTTTAATCTGGATTTGAAGGGGAAAAGAGATAATATTCGTTTCACTAGAGATAAACCTCTCTAGCCAGGTGGCACACAAATATTTGAGGGATGGTGTGAGAGTGAGGACCTTCAGGCTGCTCCAGGCTGTGCTGAGCACACTGAAATATCCCTGCAAGAACATTTACAACCTCTCAGCCATCTCCATGGGCCCAGGGGATGGAGATCCAGTGGCAGCAAACACGTGGGGATGATTCATGGTCTCAGTTCAGGCTATTTGCAGGAATGTAAAGACACTGCATTTCAATAAGGGCTGTCTGAATTCAAAGTTTGGATTCAGCTGGGGATGCCACAAGTTTACCTCATATTTCAACCCCATGGTATTTACTGTGGACATGACTCCAGCCTGCTGCACTGAGTCCAAGCACTACAATACTTTGATTATTTCTCACTGTCCACAGTGGTTTCAGACCAATAATGGAAATGAGAATTATTACAGTATGAGGTTTGGAAGGGTGAGGGGAGTATGAGACCTCATTCTTCATTTACATCAGTGAAGAAAAAGTTGGTGAATTCACAGTAATGCACTACCCATGGCCAAATCCAATCAACAGGACAAACCATAGCAGAGAGATTCCCTTTATTTTTCAACTAATTTTCAAATTTTCAAGCCTTTAAATTTTCCAGGTTTCATAAAACTGCTTTTATTGGCAGGGGTTTTTTTTTAGGTTGCTGTAGATGGCAATGTCTTTGATAAATCATCTTTTCTAATTTTCCTCATAAGCCTTTTTTCTTTCAAAGCTCAATTCAGTACTAACAAAAAACAAACAATGAATTTACAACAGAGAGTTTTAAATAAAAAGAAGGCAAATGCCACTGCTACCTAGCTCTTCCAGGTCAAAATGGACAGTCAAATAATGTCACTGTGATGCTACTTTTTTAAACTTCAGATAAACTGTAAGGAAGACTACTAAATGCATGCTTAGCAAAAAAAATTAAGATAGGCATTTCTGAAAAGGGAAGAAGTAATGAGTTTGAAGTTATATCTCATGATTATTAAAAAAATCCATCCTTATTTGAGTTGGAAGGAGAATATTAATATTTTATGACATAACTCCCTAATAAGAAATTAAATATTCTGAGTACTCTAATACTTCAAGTAAAACTGCTTTTGCTCAAATGTTTTGTGCTGTAAGTTTTGTCATAAGCTATATTTCAGTGATATTACTATAAAGCTCACAATTTGCCTTCAGAAAGACTGAAAGTAACCTGAATCATAACAAAAAGGAAACAAAACAAAAATGTTGTGACTATAAACTGAACATGGACAAACAGCCACTGGTCAGTATGTCTCTTTGGAGAGATATATACTTCCCAAAATGAAGAGGGATTCCCCAAAATTATTTTGCATCTGAGGCAGAGTCCAAAGCCTCTTTTTCTAATTTTTTTATTAGGACTAATAAAAATGTTTTCTTAAAAAAACCCTGAAATACTTTGCTCCAAACACAATTTCTTCCACTTAATTAATTACATATATAGATTTGAAATCAGTTGCTTTTAGCCGAAATAAAAAAAATCAAAACTATTCTATTCTGAAAGAATCAGGACAAAGCACTAAATGTTACAAAAATGCATTTGTATCAGGGAATTTCACCATAAAAATATATTTCTGCAAAATGCTCCAACACAGCCATTTTCCAGTGGTAGATTGGTTGTGCTGCTGATACCCAAAGTGGCTGCAGTTCTGTGTGTGATGAACTGCTTGCTCAGTTTGCTTATCTCCTTTGTACTCTCAGCCCTCTTTGCAATACACAGCTTGTCAGAATGATTCAGAAAGTGTCTCCTTCCCACCTTATACTTAAAAGCCCAGCATAAAAATACCCATTAAAACCCAAATAGTATTAATCTCTCACTTCTGTTCTGAATCCTAAAAGATGAAAAGAGGAAAGATGTAATTTACCCATCGTCTTACTTCAACTTAGGGTTAATTATATGTAATTATATATAAATCAAGAAACATTTGTCATTTTTTTCCCAAAAAACATCCAATGATTGAGACACCAGAACTCTTTAGACAACCTGTTTTCAACTTTGTGATTTATTTTTTGTGCTAGTTTAACGTTTTAAAGAGTGTCTAATCTTAAACACTGGAAATTTCCCTTGTTTGGAGTTTGAATCCAATAGGTCTTCCTTCTGTAGATACCAGTCATAGCTGAGAGCAGAATTATTGCCTGTTCCTCATGCTTTCCTGTCACACACTTGAAAACAGTTTTAGATTATCCATCCAGTCTTCCCCTTTCAAGGCCAAGTAGTTGTTATTTATTCAATTATTCCTTGTAAGCCGTGTTTTCCAGCTCTCTAATTATCATATCTAGGTTTTCACCATTTAGTCCATGTTCATCTACTAACCCTGGGCTTTGAGCTTCAACACATGTTCCAGGTAGTTTCTTTCAAGTGTCTGACACAGTGTCAGCATTTTTTTTAGTCTTTTGTTTTGTTTTGTTGGGGTTTTTTTGTATGAGTCTTTCGGGGATTTTGGTTTAATTTTTAATGGGTTTTTTCTTTGGGTTGGGGAGTGATTTGCGGGAGATTTTTTGTTTTGTGGAGATTTTTGTGGGTGAGAAGTGTTGGGTTTGTTGTGGTCTTTGTGTGATTTTTTTTCAGCAGGATATTGGATCTTATTAATGTCATCAAATAGGTTAAGGTACTTTTTCCATATCCCCAAATTCTCTGAATTCCTCTGAATTTTGTACATTATTCTGAAAAAGATGTAGGTTTTGAAATCATATCACATAATCTGATATGACATAATGTCTAAAATCAAATCTTTCTTCCTAGAACATTCTTATTTTTGTTTTCCAAGTTCATTTGTATTTGCAGTTTTTTCCACTCTGGGAGAAAAATAAAATACGTTGAGAAGAGAACTACACTTAAACCTTGCAAAAATGTCCAAAGCTTCAAATGTATCTGGACGAAAAGCAGGCAAAGGAAGCATAGACAAGAAGTAATTATAATCAAACACTTTTAAAAAAGGATGGACTTATTTGTGTGAAGAAAAAAAAAAATAATTTTCAAGCTCCATTAGGTTGCTATTAGAAACCTCACTCTAAAATAAAAGAGAGATAAAATTTCTGAACCGTTTGTTAGAGTTCTTAACACCTATTTAGGCAGAGGCATTTATAGAGATCTGAATGTTGAGAAATTTTGTTGTCAGGCAAATAATGGTGACAATGGCATTTTCTTCAAACATTTTGGAATAAGCTCTAGACAAATTATGAAGAGAGCTCTTTCCTGCATAAGAAGGTCTTAAACACCAGTAACCTGGAGAGTCTTAAAATATGCTGGGTGAGACAGCAGAATTATCAACACCCTTTTGTGCTCAGGAAATCAAACCTTCATCATGTTTCAATACCACCAGAGATTTCTTCACCACAGAACAATCTTCATGCTTATTTACTATTTAAAATATGACTTTACTTAGAGAAAAATAAATAATAACTGTGGCAATCCTCAGGGCAGCAGTGGGTTGCAGACATGCTGAGGTTACTGCAGGTACCTCTCTGCTTTTTATTCTGCCATGGAGAGGACACTGGAGAGGTCCCACTCTTTGTGGGAGCTATTCTGAGGATCCATGATGAGAATCCAGTAATCAACTTAATTTAAAATTACAGTAATTTCACAATTATAAGCCACACCTTTTTCATTGAAGAATCCAGCCTACCCCAGTAGTGCGGCTTATATTCAGGTGTGGCTTATCTATGGACAAATCCCAGTGAAATGCCAACCCAAAAGTGAGAGCCAACTGGGAAGGGCTCCTGGGGCTGCCTTTAAATTCTTCGCTGGTCTATGAAAACTGTTGCAACTTGAGAACCTGACACCAAACCCAGCTGGCAGCGATTCTGTTACTAATTTGTTACTTTGTTACACATGGATCATGCTTTTAAAAAAAAAAAAAAGTGCGGCTTATATTCAGGTGCGGCTTATATATGGACAAATCCCGTGCTCTACCTGGCTACCAGGAGGTGCGGCTTCTAATCAGGTGTGGCTTATAATTATGAAATTATTGTAACTCACCTGAAATGAAAAGGCGGGCTGAACTAACAGAAAGAAAAACAATGCTTCCGTTTTTAGCTCAGGTGATAGTTCACCTTTACCTGCCTTTCAAAGTAAGCAATAAATGCAGAGGAGGAAGGTTTTCTGTCACTCTCTGGGTAGGGATGAGGAAAGCAAGGCTTTTTCTTGCTGGGAAATCCCTGTGCTAAGGGGCTGTCATGTCTGTAACACAGGCATGGAGCACAGCCCTGTGTTAACCCAGCTGGCAACATCACAGATGACAGGAGCTGTATTCCCCAAAACTGAAACTCTCCCAGCAGCTGCCTTGGAACACCCTGCTGTAACATCAACACTGCATAAATCCTTTCAGCTTTGAAGATGGGAATAGAGTGCAAAAATAATTTAACCCCAAAGCTGGAAAACTCCCTGCCATATCTCCAGAATAAATGAGGACTGGTTTAGAGAGGTTCCTTATTTCAGATTTTTCTGTTTTAGCTGTGATTAGATATCAGATGGCTCATTTCACCAGCACATCAATAGAAAAATGTGTCTCCTGAGCAAGCAAGGATGCCTGACTCTCCTGGGGCAGATATGGTCCTTGCCTCACCAGGGACAGCAGCACCATCTGCTTAGCACTGCCGGGTCTCTCCCTAACTTGTTCATGCACAAACAGGACATTAATGAAACTGATGTGTGAAAGTCTGGGATAAAATAGAAGGAAGGCAGCCCTTTGTGGCTGTAAATCACTCTCTACCCTGCTGACACAGACACAGGATGGGATTTAGTGCAGGGATATCCTCTCTGCAGGACCCTGATCCCACAGACACGAGTGATTTGCTGCCAGCATCCCCTGTTTGGTGGAGGGCAGCACGGAGAGAAGCAATTTCAGGTTTGTAGACAAGGGAAGAGTGGTGAGGAAGCTGGAAACTGCCCCAGTGAGCTGGATTTGACCTTCATGTCTTTACAGTGGTATAGGGAGAGGTGTTTTGGCTAGGCAATGTTTTAGAAGGCTGTGGATTAATTGCAGCTTAACTGAAACACAGAGCAGGTTTTGTGTCAGTGGGAGCTGTGCTGCTCAGACAGACAGAGGGGCAAAGGCACAGGCTGCTCTGGAAAAAACAAGGATCAGCCATGTCACTCTAGATATCCCAAATTTACCCTGTGTTCCTTTACCTGCAGTTCTCTGTGCCTTCTCAGTGTCACTTCGCTGTGCTTTCTCAGGTCTCTGTGCATTCTCAGTGTCAGAAGGAATTGTATCTTAATATTTCAGAGAGGTTTGCACAGACTAAGTTATTAATATTTGTGAAATACTCATGTAAACTGAACAAAGAGCAACAGAAATGTCCTGAAGAAACCTAAGTGGGGCAAGTTTTGAGTGATATTCCTTCCACAATGCTGATAACCCGCATTTAAGAATATCACTGATGCAGAATATTAAAATAACTGCTGTATTAATGAAAACATAAAAGGGACTGCAGCAACAGAGCCATGACCCTCACAGGGACCAGCCTACCTTGAAACAGGTGCACCGATGATGCCAATTCACATCAGTGACAGAACAGAAAAATCTTTTTCTCAGGATTCTGGCTGAGAGACAAGCTTTACATGGGGGAGAAATGAATATCCATAAAACTGCTGACCATGTAGGGTACAAGCTGCCATCTCTGGAAGTAAATTTGCAAGGATTTGTTGGCTTGAAGGCAGACACTGCCTCTGCTGCTGCTCATTCTTTTGCCGTGCAGAGGGAGATAATGAAAAGGAGTTTCAGAGCCCAGGTAAGGAATTGTCACCCAGCTCTTCAGCAGGACAAGGGAGAAGTGCAAACTCTCAGAGATCTCCCAGTACCTGCAGATTGCAGAGTTCCTGACATGGAGGGGAGCTTTTGTACCCTGGTTGTTCCCAAATGAGCAGCACAGGGCAGGGTGTGAGTGGATCACAGCTCCTGAGCCTCCTGCCACCCCACGGTGACATTGGCATTCCTGTGAGCACCTTCAGCTACACAGGGAGAACTGTCAGGAATGTAAATTTTGCAGTGCAGCTGCAAGGAAAGGCTTTTGTTTTGTCAACACAATAATCAGGTGTGTCAGGTGGGAGAATTTCTTTGAAATTTCCCATTCACAGAAAATTCTGAACATTGCTGCCCACTCCAACCTAATTGAGACTAAATACATTTCCAAGGAAATTTGCAAGGTGAAATTTCCAAGGAAATGGGAATGCTGCTTGCCCATCACTTCTGCCAGACAGCAGCAGGTAAATTTAAAAACAAGTAAAACCAAGCAAAAAAACAAAAAAACAAACAAACAAACAAAAACCCCACAAAAACAACCAAATAAAATAATGATTGAAAATAAAATAATAAACATACAAAAAATTTTAAAATTTAGAAGTGGCATTTTTCTTATTTTGCAGAGAAGTCTAAGGGAATCACATAATTCTTCTACTGCATGAAAATGATCACAAGGGATCCAAATGTCAGTGGAAGACAGAGACCTGCAACAACTCCAGCGCTCTTAACCCTCTTGAAAGGACCATGAAATCCAGGGTGCCAGAGGCAGGGGAGATGATTGTACAGAGAATGTGCTTTGCAGAGATTTTGGCAGTGAGATGTGGGAAGAGGCAAGGAAGAGGCAAGACAGAACGTCCCTGTCCTCCAGCCATTACAGAAAGGAGAGTGTCAAATTGATTAGACATGAAGTACAAGTGGCATCTCTGTTTTACATTTTCTTAGAGCCAGCTCCAGAAATGTCAGCCAGGTGGATTCACAATTTGCTTACCCTTCCCACAGACTGCAGAGATTGCTTTCAAAGATGTCAGCCATCCTGGACATTTTCCTTTGGAATGCTCTGGGTTAGTTGCTATCAGAGTTGGTAAATTAACTGGAGTCCATTAATTTTGCTGGTCTCCCTATGACTGTTAATTTTTGTCTTCCAGAAAGCAAATGCTTTGTTACTTTATCAAACTGTTATGGCTCCAGACAGCTTCAATGCATATACGACATATATCCAATAAATGAGCCAGATAACACACACAAAGAAGGAAGTATAATCTACTAAACCAGCTGAAAAAACAGGTGTTGAAAAATTTCACGCCTCAGACTAACTGGTCTATGTTTATTAATTAATATGAAATATGATTAGCAATAACACAGAATGTAGAATCTTTTTCTGTTTTGCTTCTTAATTAGTGCAATAAAATGTTAACTATGAAAGAAATTTATGTCCCAGCCTTGTTACACTGGAATTTTCCACTGCTGTGTTGAACACTAAGAAAGAAAAAGCTATGTTGTAATTCTGCAATGATCTACATCCTGAATAATTCAAAAGGGAAGTTCGCTCTATGCCTGCAACTCTGATTACAGTGAAAGACAGTGGCACTAGACTGCCCACTGATTAAAAGCATCTCCAGCACCTTATTTATAATTAGGGACCTGAAAAAAACAGTGCCGGAAAATGTTTAAGTGTTCCTCAAATATCATAGAAAGTGCTGAGGCTGTTGAGTGATAAATTACCAGACCAGTAATTCAATCTAAGCTTTCTAATGATCTCATCGATCAGTCACATCTCATGGCTGTGATTCATGATATCATCTGAACCCCCTCCTATTGAGTTATGGCTTTGCTATAAAGCCCACATTACCCATTATCCTTACATTGAATATACTTTATCTTATTACAGGAGCACTCAACTGCCTTGAGAGACTTGAGGGGCTATTGGTTTTCCTATCAGGAATTCTAGTTTTCAAAGGATTACAGGTCAGGAGAATAAACTCTAGCCTGAGCATCTCTGCCTGACCCTAGGAAGGCAAGGATGAGATTGTGGTTTGGGGGGTAGCCTTGGCCTGGCAAAGAGCTTGTGCAATTCCTTGCTCACACAGGCTACACACACAGCCTTGCCCAAGTCATTTGAGCAGCTGAAGCGCCCGAGGGTGTGGCTGTATCACCTGGTAAACTGGAGAGCAGAGGGGTCTGAACCTGCTCCTGGCATTGGTGAGCAACATCCATGCAGGATGGAGAAGGGGTCTGGCTGAGGCACCCCTGCTGCAGAAGCAGCTTTATTGTGCCTGACTGTATTTATATGGGGAAGGTGCGATGGATCAGGCTGTTCACTTCTTCTTTAGGAAAAAAAACCAAAAAAAAACCCCCAAAAAACTGGTATTAACTGTCCTTTTACAGAGGCTGAGTTAACAGAACACAGTAAATTCCCAGTGGAATGGAGCCACCTGCACACACACCACCACTGTGCTGGCATTGACAGGAGAAATGCAATCAGTTTAGGAGGAAAACAATGGTTCTCAGTGCTTTGGGGTTCATTGCATGATGCCAAAATGGATCTGTGTACTCCAAACTGGCCTAAGCTGGGGCACAGCTAAGCTAAGTGTGTCTGGGGAACCTGGAGAGCTGCTCAGGGAAGAGGCTCCTGGGAGTCTTGGCTCCCTCCTTGCCAGGAGGCAGCTCTGCTCCCACAAAAAACACCTAATTTCCTGGCACTGCTGAGGGCAGTGGTGGATGAACTCTTAACTCCTCGGGTATCCACAGTGCTAAATGAGAGATGTGTTGGCATTACCCGGTGCCAGGGAGCAGTGGGAGTGGGGCTGCTCCAGGGGGACACGAGCCAGGAGACCATGCACAGGCAGACACTGTGCCTTCAGCAGCAGGGCGCAGATCCCCAGCCTCAGGGTGACACCAGTCCTGAACAACAGCCCCAGGCAAGACTCAGGTCCAGGCTCCTTCAGAGTGCAGTCAGGAGCAGCAGGATGTAGGACTGGTGACAAACTACTTTGCCCTTGTTAATTTCTCCCTCTTGAATGCCACCAGCCTCACTTCCTGACGAATTAACACACACCAGCATGGCCAAGGACCTTCTTGTCCTTTCTCTCTGTCCCAGGTCACCTGTTCTGCTCTTGTCTTTGGTCAGATTGTTGAAGGTAAGTGTGTATGAACATGATGAGGACATGCCAGACTATGGATTCAATCCACTGAGCCAAGGAGGTGTTTGCTGCTAGTGGAGCTCAGAAGGCTGAGGTCATTCAGGCTGCATTGAAATGGCTTGTCATGCCTTCCAAAACCAGGAGCTGAAAAGAGCAGGGCTTGCTCTTGCTCAGCACACTGATATCTTCTGATAATGCCTCTGCAACCCAATCTCCGTCTGAACTGCCTCTGCACTTCAACAGAAAAGCATCTTACTTTTTTCCCCCAAAGCATAGTGATTAATTAAACTTGTCTAAGTCAGTTTAATTCCTCTTTAAGCTATTTCTCTATTTTTAGATCATATAATTCTGGTATTGTGACATTTTAAAGTTCAGTGACAGTTTGGGGGTAGTCTGCTCTGAAACATCAAGGTGAATTTTCAGTGAGCAATTCAATAACGTTTCAAAAACTTCTCACCAAGATACTTTAAAAATTCCAGCCAAAAATACATTTTAAACTGGTGTCCTTATTCCAGACATGAAAATCTTAGCCTCATCTGCAGAATGGCCTAGATGCTACCCTCTGTGTATACGATCAGTAAAAAAAGGTGTAAAAAAAAAAAATAAGGGCTTTTTCAGCACTTTGCAGGAACAATGTGTGGATGAGAAACAAATACAGTGGATGTGGCTTTTTTTCCCCCATAGCCGTAGCTATGAATTTCTTTTTCATTTGCAGTGCTCATCAATTAAGTAATCATTCGCTATTAAAGAAAATTATTATTGCTAGTAACAATTGGCATCTTATGCTAATTTTTGATAAATGTTTATCCATCCACCTGCTGTAAGCAGACAGGGCAACGAGTGAGTGTCCTAGTTTGGAGGACAGGTGTCTGCTAAGAAAGGCAGGAGCCTCTCTTTGAAATGGAAAATGTAAACCCCCTCCTTCTAAATTGTTATAATTTTGAAATCAAGGGGCTCCCAGGCAAAGATATGGGAACTAGGAATAACAGTTCTTTACTAGGAAAATTAAAATAGAAATACAGTACTACAAAGAACAATCCCAAAACACTGAAAGAGTCAGAATGAAAACTGACACCACATCAGTCAGGGTATTGGTAGCAGTCCCATTAAATGGTGGCTGCAGTCCTCTTGCAGTGACAGATGTGGTTCAGTTGAAGCCGTGGTCCTGTAGAAGGATGCAGTTTCCCTTCAAAGGTCCAGTGATGATGTGGAAAAGTCCAGTTTTCTTCTGGAGTCCAGGGGAAAAAAGGGCTACCCTGGTGTCTCAAATCTCACTTTTTATCTAGGTAGGAAAGGCTTGGCTCTTCCCCCTGGCTGGAGCACCTCCCAATGCGATGAAGTAATTTTATCAGTCACACAGTGGGACTCAATGACCATTAGCAGAAGATATCTCCCTGGAGGAAGGATGGGTTGTGAAAAGATAAAGAACAATGCCCTACCTTGTTTCAATGGATGGCCCATTAGCAGAATATCTCCCATGGAGATAAGGATCACTGCCCCACCTGGTCTCAACAGATGGTGATAGAATAGATACTTTTGGTCACATTCTGTATTGCAACCCAAGACAGTGAGTTACCTGCTCACCTTTACTGAGCAGCTGATCCTTCCTAGAGAAAGACCAGTTTCCTTTCCTGAAAAGATCATCAGTAAAATTGTCAGAACTCTGCTTTGTGCTGAGGTCAGACTGGATAATTCTGTGTATTTTGTTTTCAGTTTCACCACATCCATCTACTTTTAGTAAAGAAAAAAACTCAGCACATTGTGTACTGATTTGTATGTGCTGAATTTAGTGGAAAAATGTGATGAGGTGGGAAGGAAAGAATAAAGCAATATTCCCAGAGACAGTTGTTATCACTGCTAATTAAATAAAAACATCATTAGTTTCTTTCTTCTATAAGCTAGGTGCCTTTAATAATGAGAAAAGGGAAAAAACAAAAAAAACCCGCTGAAGCTGTTTTCATGAAACATAACTTAAGACATGACTTTTCTTTAAGGACACATTCCAAAAGCCATTAATGAATCTGCATCAACTTCTGCAAACTTTTGTGCAAACCTGAGAAGTTTCCAGTTTGCTTCCAGCATCCAGTGTGAATGGCGCTCATTAACATTCCAGGTAAAGGGATTCAGCTCCAACACTCAGACATTTTATTTAGGTGTCCACTTCTAGAGATGTGATTCAGTGGCTGCAGCAGGGGCCACTGGAGATGCCCAGCAGTTCCCACATGAAGGTGTTGTTCAGGTTGATGTACCAGCCCCACGTGGTTACCTGACACACAGGAGTTCTGAGAACTGGATAAAGCCTTCACTCTCTAGTGACTGTAGTGGGACCTGAAATGTCTGACTCACATGGACATGTGAATTTGGGCATCTAAATTCATTAGTTATGAGCTGAAGCCCTTCCTAAGTTTCTAAATGAGATCTGGAAAACCAGCAGTGTGCACAGTTCTCTTCAGTCTTGGGGCCACATGAGATGCTCCTCATTGCAGTCTCCAGTGGTGGAAACAGGAACAGAGGATAACCTTTCCTAGGTAGGGTTAGAGCTGCTGAGCTAGTTCAGCACATTGCAGAGAAACAGAAAGTTCTCTCAGTACTTCTGAACAACAATTAATTTGAAGGCAGGAAAACACTGAGGAGGTACAAGACATGATGTTGACAACAAGCAAGCTTTGTGATCTGACAAAGGGCAGGAATAGTCTCACAGACCTTTTAAATTGCATTTCCTCCCTGACAAAGCCATTACAAAGAAAAGCTTCCTAGTGATCTATATAATACAGGAATAAACTGAAATGTGTTTTTCACCAAACAGGCCGAGTAGCACTGGAGCTGAACTGGCTCTGAGGACAAAACAAGATGCCACTCTCCTCTCTGGACCTGTGTAGTCACACTAACCAATGCAAATGCACTGTGACAGCCAGACAGCCTTAATCACCATCACAAAAACCTGTCACTGCCACATATTTATTCCCTGCTGACAAGACAGATTCAGGTCCTCTGGTTACTGAATCCATTGCATAGTCTGCTTCAGCAAGATAACAAAAATGCCAGTGGGAAGTGTGAAAGGAGCTGTCCCAGTTATCCATCCCCTGTCATGCACTGAATAACTGTTGCTTCTCTGAGACTTGGGGCTTGCTGGGAAGGAAAGAAGGGACAACCAGACAGCTTCCTTTTGGATCTGTGCTGAAACTCAGATTAACAACTATACCAAGGAACAAATATGTGAAGCACACAATGTGCCTGTTTTATCACTCATGAATATACATTGAAGAGTTTAATTGGTCCTTAAATAGATATTTGGACTAATACTTCTCATTATAATAGATTACATAACTGGCTGTTAGGAAGCCAAATTGTAAAGATTATTAAAAGCCTGAAAGCCTTCCTCACATTTTTTGTCCATTATGTAAGTGCTTATCAAAGCTGGAATAGAATGAAGGCATCCCCACAGACACCTATTTGGTGGCAATGATTAGCATATGAAGAAAAGATCCATGACTCCTTCTCCAGCAGCAGAAGACAGTAGAAAATTATGTCAGAAATCTGCATTTTCTGATCACAGCACCTTTCCTTCAGGGACTCCTGGTGATACAAACCATGGAGTTGTGTTTCAGTCTGGATTATGTCAGCCTAGCCTAGTCTATGCCATTAGACCTGTAAGTGAGGTGTGTCTTACCTTTAATGCTCTACAAATCAAGACACCAGAGTTACTTCCTTGTTTAGGCTTCTCCTAACAGTGATGGAGAGGACTCTGTGGGAGCAATTAATTCTTTCTGTTTTATGATGTGTTATCCCATATCTGAATTCCCCTCAGTGCATCTTGGAGCAGCAGCAGCCACCCCTTGCCAACCAAATCAGTAATCCTCCTTCTCTTCAAAGGACAGCCTCTATGAATATGAGTTTAGAAGACAAATGCAAAAATGTGTCTAGTTATAAGATTAATGTCTAGGAATGGGCATGATTGTTATGTAATTTAAGTGCCTGGCCTGGTAGATTTGTATGGAAACTGGGTATTTAAGAATGATCATCCTGATGATGTTTCAGAAACATGAAGATACTCTAGAGGAAAATTTGGACTTCTGAATATGCAACAATGCATATTTGATGCTCAATTATGTGTAAAACAGTTGCCCAGAGTGCAATAAGCAGAAAGACCTGGCATGTGCCTCACTCTCAGGTTCTCTCCACCCAAGCAGAGCTCAGGGATTGGGCGGCCTGGAGCATGTGGAGCATGGTTTGACCTACTTAGCTCCAGAGTGTGACTGAAACACGCAGAGGTAAAAATAAAAGAGAAACAATAGCACTTGCCAGTGTAACTGCAATCCTGGAGTTTGTAGCTCTGTGGCATCCATGGTTGCCATGGTGATGATACAGACTCCTGCGACAGTTACAGGTGTAGTTAAGGGTACCAATTTCATTCCGTAGCTCTGGATTCTCACACCTTTGCCCTACAAAAACTCCCACTAAATCAAGCATATGCAATTCATTGTGAAGATATTAATCTGAATCTGCAATTCTATTCCATTTGCACAGTGCTTGAAAACAAAACAAAGCTCACCTAGAGGATGAAGGTTTTATGATTGTTTGCATTCAACCAGTTATTTTCTTTTTTTTAAAGTTAAACAAGATTTGCTTAATCCATTTTCCAGCTGAGTTAGAGGAGATGGAAAATACTGTTTCTCTTGGAAAAAAAGTCAAACGAACCTATAAACAGCTTATATGTCTTTAAAAGGTACAATTATAATATTGTTCAGGTATGGGATTGCAAATTCAACTTGTGCATGTATTTGCTAAATTGGGTGTCAGAGCCTGCAAATGTCACTTGCATATTCAGTAATCAGTCTTGAATACTCCCCTCTCATTGAATTCACAGCTGCACACCTTTGCCCTAATGTGCATAAGAAGCATTCCAAAACCACAGAACACCTAATGAAAACAAAGGACCAGAGGCAAAGCAGTGCAGCAGTTACTTGTACTTCTAAGCACAAAAAGCTGCCTTTGTGTACATCTATTCCATTGTTTCTATTGTCACAGAACCTGTCAGGTTATAAATGAAATAAAGGATCACAGAATCACAGAATGAGTCCATCAAGGGCCGTTTGGCTAACAGAGCTCCCCTGCTCTGTCTGTGACAGCCAGAGGGTGACAATGCACACCCTATCCTGCTGAGATTGCTGCTATCAGTCAGTCTTTGCCATCACACTGTTCACGTTTAGCAAATCCAGACCTGTGCTGTCACTTGAGTAGAGGAAAGCCTCTCTCCTGGTCCAGGGAAAACTGTCTCTCTACAGTGATAACAGAAAATCATCTCAAGGAGAGGAACTACCTGACAGTGGACTGTTTTCTTTAGTGTTTTCAATGCAGCTCAGGGGAAAGTGAAAAGAAAACAAAAAGCTGAGAGATGATAGCAGGTGCAGTTAAAAGAGTCCAGGACAGTCCAAGATTGTCACAAAAACAAAGAGCACAAAGTGCTGAAAGTACCAAATAGCCCTTCAGAGAGCTCAGCTCCTTCCACTCACCCTCAGACAGACCCTCTGTGGATCCTGAGCCTGCCTTTCTCTCCATGGGGACATCTCTGTGCTCAGCAGTCTCCCTGATGATCAGAACAACTAATCAGAACTAAATCAACAACATGCTAACAGATTATACTGATGGAGGAGTTTTTAAGAGCCCCAGGCTCAGTATTTTTCTTTTTCAGACTCTATCCTGAAGTTTGCTCAATTTTCAATGCTCAGTTTTCCCAGCTTAGAAAATGTGGAGAGAGCCAAAAGTGAGGTAGCAGGTAAGCAAGAGAATTTACTACTCCAAACTTGTGGTAATTTGATCTCAATATAATAACTCGGTCCATCTATGGATGGGAAAAAAAAGAAGTGGGAGTTGGAGTAGGGCTCAGTCTCACCACCTGGCTAAGTTAGAAGTGGACACCCAGAAAGAGCACACTCCTTCCTCTTTCCTGGGTTCCCATTACCATCTCCATACCACAGTCTGACACCTGTTATTTGTACTAATTTTTTGGGAGGCCACCCCAATACTTTTTCCCTGGCTCTGCTCCAGCCTTCTTGTAGCAGAGGAAAGAGGACAATAGGAGACACTTCCATCCTGTCAGAAATATTTTTTTTAACTGAGATTCAGATGCCAAGCCTGTTCTCAGCTCTGAATCCATCTGCCTGTAGAAAACTAAGAGCCTTGTTCATTGACTGAACACATCTGAATACAGTAAGAATACGACAGACAGGAAAATTTGGTCCTATTCCTGATGCGGGTACTATAATATACCAGTATCTGTGACATTCAAGGGTTATTTTTAATCTATTTCCTCAAGTTTTTGACCTGAAAGTGAATGTTGCATGATGCAATTTTTTAATTCATTAATTTTCACAAATTTACATGTTCAGCAAAGACTTTAAGTGAATTCTAAGAAAAAGAACTTAACAGAGGTATTCGTTACATGGGGCTTGCATCAACCACCATATTGCATTTTCATGGAACATGAAAATAGAAAACTCTAGACACAAGTGTGCATTGTATGAGTGTGGTGTCCTGGACTGACAGAGATCCTCATGGACAGAGACCTGATTGCACAATCTGTGCATCTAATTGATTTCTTGGAAGTTCACAACTGTCTGTATCAGAAATTGAAATATTTTCTGTGTTTTTTGGCATGTTTTATCAGGGTCTAGGAGGAAACTCTTTCTGGTTTACGTGTACAGTTTTTGTAAGAGGCAGGACATTCACATTAATTCCATGTACAGTGCTTGGCAAGATGTAACTGTTCTTTGCTTCCAGTTTCCAGTCTCTTTTTTTCCTAACTTGCTGAGCCCAGGCTCAGCTCTGGATAGAGCTGACTTAGCTTTTAAATACATCTCTACACTTCTCTGCCTGCAAGCCAAGCTCAGCTTACATAAGGAGGGATGTTACTGTTGTTGTACCCTGTTCTTTGCAGAAAGATGATTCAGTGAATCGCCTTGTTTTGTGCTTCACTTCTACAAATTTTGTATAAAAGCAAGTTTATCCTCGTTACTTCTGCAAAAAGACATCAAACTGCCTTTTAATTTCTCTTTAACTGATTGACCATGACTGCTCTTGCCCCAAATGAAAATTGGGAGTGCATGGTTTCAGGCACCTCGTTTCTCTCCCTGGAGCTCCAACCCACTGAAGCAATCAAATGGATATCTGGATTTGATTTAGGGTTCACTCCAGGTACACGCACTGTCAGGAGGTCCCTGCTGAGGCTGCCGCAGAGAAACTGTAATGGGAGGTGAAATAGAGATGATTCCTCAGCGCTGGGAGCCAAAGCCCCTGGCTTGGAACTAGCCCATGGCATGCCAAACCACAAATGAACGTCTATAAATCTCATCCATCACAGCGACCCTTTGCTCCACGAGAACCCAGAGAGATGGAGCTGAGGGATTTCTGCATGGGAAGGCTGTGGCTATAGAGTATTAGGGAAGCATTAGAGAGGTTATTTGGTCACAAGCGCAAATCAGTTCATTAGAAGCTGGGCACAAATTCATTGCCTTTGTGATCCCTCAAATCCCACATGGTTATGATTCCTTTATTGCCAAAAAGAAAGGTCAGATTGATTCTTGGTGTAATCCTTGTGGTCAAGAGATGCAAACTCTAGGCCCTAGTCCTTTGTTAGTGGCTAATGCTTTATAGCAAAGACATTGCTGTTATTTCTCTTTCCAAGAATCAAAGAATGGGTTTACACGTGTGCAATTCAAATGTACACTATTTGAAGTTCATAAAATGCTTATTCATATGGGACCAGGATTTGGACACTTTTTAACATCAAGGACAGAAGCCAGCTGTGTGGAACTGCCAGCAGATTTGATGGTAAATGGCATATCTATGATGTAATGAATTTTGTTATCTCTGTACTTTTGCCAAGGAACTATTATAGCTTACATTCCAATCTATAGTTAATGTCTGTGCAGATGAATACTGTTTTCTGCTTCCACCATTTAAAAATAGTTTTGCTTCCCTCTGCCTTATGCCACTCTCTCTTTCATGGTGAAGTTTTTTGTCTTTTCAGTAGAAGGGTGCATAGAATTGATCCAGCATTCAGCACAACTGAGAGTGTGAAAACCTTCAAAAAGGGACTGAAAGTACAGAAACCTATTCCCTACAGTGCTCCTACTTCTGATTTGTTCAATATTGCAAACATAATAAACTTTTATGCTCCGCATTTCTAAGAAGAAAAGCTATGGAAACTGCAAAGCAAAACAGCTTGTATAGAAGAAACATAAAGGACAGGGAGAATTAACAACTCTTTTCTGTTTAAATACATTGATAATAAAAACATATATTCATGAATCTGCTATATTGCTCAGGCTGGAATGAATTTGCTTTGTGAATATCCCAAGCTTTGGTGTTTCTAATTTTTCTCAACCTGTTGTTGCTTGTGTACCTCTGAAAAAGAAGTACCTTAATTGTCTCTTGGAAGAACTGTTAACTTTTGCTCATTTTCAGTTTTTCTTAGATAAGCTAAGTCACCTACTGATTACATGTTTTTGGACAGTAATGAAAAAAAAGTGGACCTGAATGAATCATGGAGTTAAAACTCATCCATGAATCATAATGGTTTAACTAGGAGTGAGTCATGCCAGGATGAAATTGCTGTACTGAGTTCCACCAGGTTCTTTGTCAGAAGGGATCTCAAGAAAAGTCATCACGCTGTCCCCACTGGGCAGCAGGGCCATGGCTGGTCCTGCCAGTGCTGCACAGGAGACACAGCACAGTGGGACATTTCCAAATCTGGCAGTGGCAAACTGCTGGAAGATGCTGTGGATGCTATGCAGAATATACATTGGATGTGGCTCCCTGTATGGCATGTAAAAAAATTCCTGAAACCTGAAATTGTCTGAATCCCATATCCCAGCTGAGTTACTTGCAGCAGCCACAAGTCCTATGAATATTGCTGGAATTCTGGACATCCCTAGTTGATCCTGACAAGAGATGCCCTGTCTGATGGATTGTTTTGTCTGACAGCTTTGCATGGTTCAGCCAATAAAAAGACTGAAAACTTTCTGATAAGAGAGGATTAACTTTTCCTCCACCCCTGTCCATCACCATAAGCAAGACACTTTGTGGATGGTTCCCATCTAGCTGCAGTTACCTGCCCTGTCATGGGCAGCACACGATGTAGAAGAAAGAAAGGCACACTGGCTTTTCATGCCACTGGTGCCTTTGCTTCTGAACTGGAAAGACCCCAACAATGAGCCACAGAGCCCAGCAAGTCCTGTGGGCTCTGCCATGCTACAGCACTAGATCCCATCAGCTCTCTGAAGACAAGCTGTAATCCTGAAGCACATCTACCCTTGCAATGTTCCATCTGTCTGACCTGGAGATCAGCTATGTTCAGACCTAACCCTACAGGCCTTTTTTGCCATGGAAGACACTGCCCTCCCCTTGCTGTGTCCCCCTTGACTTGCTCAGACAATATGAATAGAGGAGCTTCCCAAATAGCTCACTAGACA
Organism: Sialia sialis; assembly: GCA_009812075.1. Lineage (NCBI taxonomy): Eukaryota > Metazoa > Chordata > Aves > Passeriformes > Turdidae > Sialia > Sialia sialis. The sequence continues at coordinate 7,571,581 of VRYO01001463.1, read as the reverse complement.
TGTCTGTTGCACATTTTGATAGAATCATGGCATTATGGCAATGAAGTGGCTGGAAGTTAATCTATCTACTTACAAGCTTCGTAACATTCTTTTATCGTTATATATATATTGTATATATATATAAAAATATATATATATTTGACATTGCTATATCAAAATCTTCTTTTATGGGATCTCCTTTTATTCTATGATATGACATTATCACACTGCTGTGAGTAGTCTTTGTTTTTTGACTGAATCACCCCATTGCCTGTCTAGCCATGCCAATCAAAAGACCAGCCTCCCCACAAGAGTTCCTTACTTTTCATACTTCTGCATAGACTCATCAAGGAGGAACATTCAGACAAAGCCATGTAATGTACTGACCACTCTCATTTTGTCCAATCCCATACATGTGTGTCCAGAAACATTAAGTTTTCAGGTCTAAGCCTTCCTGTAAACCATTGCTAAAATTTGTGTATCTTCTCTCTGCCTTCCCGGGCCTTTACCTCTGGCATGGTAAGAAGCAGGCTCTTTCAATAAGATCTCCTTTCTGAGTCTGCTTGAGACGAATCCACAATTAGTCTTCCCTTTTCGTCACTACAGCTCATCCTTGCATCTTGCAGGCTTCTGATAATCATCCCTGTCATTTCCCCCTGACCTCAGACCAGAATCAGATGCAATTGAAGGGACCTTTTGCTAAGGAGCTTCTGTTTTAAGGCTGTGAAAAGAGCAACATCTCTAAGCTGCCTTTTTCAGCTTGCATCTGCGCTACTCGTTGGCCTTTGCATCCTGTGAGCAGCTTAATCCAAAGCTTGTTCTAACCATATTACCAGCTGCTCTCTGACATGGCTCTGCTCTCTGCTATTGATTTGTATGTCAGTGGCCATCACATTTCTTTGATTTCTGCGAGAGCCAGGACCTAAAATAAAAGATCACAGGAAGCCAGTGATATGTCCTGTATCGGAGGTGGATATGACTAAAAGTTCAAGAAGCTCTGCTTTAACATTCTTCTGCCTTTTCAAACCATTTTTCTTTCCATGCAGCTATAGTAGTCTGAATTCCTGCTTTGACTTTTCAGTGCTAGAACTGTTTTTTGTGTAAGCCTCCCCTCCTTCATTCTCCCTTTATAAAGGTATATTCAGAACAACAACTTCAGGATGAGGGTTGAACCAAATTTGCCTCTCCCACCCTCGTGCACAGGATAATCACTCAACAAATGGTCGGAAAGCAACTTGAAGAATCACAGAACCACAGAGTCATAGAAGTCAAGAAGAAATCAAGAAGCCATGTAGACCCCTGCCATGCAGCTGGCAGTTTCATGAGGCTGACATCATTTGTGACAGATGGATGAGATTTGTTAGCTAGTCCTAAAATCTTTCTGTGAGTTGCACCATCCTACACAATATTTCTCCTAAAGGCTAATCAAAATGTCCCTTACTATAATTTAAGGCAATCCTTCTTTTCTATTCCCAGGCAATACATTCCATTTCTCACTGTATCTGTAACACCCAGATATGTGTTTCACAGAAACTTCCAGAGTTTCCCTCTCGCTGACCCTAGTCTTCTCTGAAACAGAATGAGTGTACAGAGTGTAGCTCTTCTTTCTTACTCTCCCCCAGCCTCTCTTGACGACATCTTATCTTGATGTGTGCTACTCCTCGTACATCTGAGCAGCTCATTTGTGCAGTTAATTGTACATCGCTGCTCTCTTGGTTATTTCTCCATGACCTGCTTACTGTTAGGATAAATCATATCAACAGACTTACATGAGATGTTGTTGCTATCAAGCTAGGGGAAATCAAGATAGCACACATGGGCAACTTCTAGAGAAGAGGCCCTTTATTGACCAAAACATAGACATATTTATAATGAGGATCACAAAGCTCAGGCAGAACAGAGAGTTATTAGACAGAATAAAAAAACAATCTTTGTCACGTACTCACAGCAGTTACTTCTAAAACAACAGGTGTCTAATCTTCCTGAGAATGTCTGCAGCCCCAGAGCTGTGTATTCAAAACAACTTGGGAAAGTTTTAGATATCTACGAGAAACAAGAGCTGTGTAGCTTTCACTCTTCAGAAAATCCTGACAGAAATTTTCCTAGGCCACAAAGAGTGTCCACAAAGCTGAGTCCCAGGAGACTTGTGAGGCTCTTTCCAGGCTGGAGCAATGAACCAAGGATGAGATGCTGCTATTCTATGCTGTAACAACAGAGATGATGGTGTAGATGTCTTCATAAGCAAATTACAAGAAATGCTGAGTAATGTTGAGGTCCCTTGCACACTTCTGTGATCATCTACAAGTGATGCTAAAATTCATCGTTTTACATTTTTAATGGTGCAGTCCAATCTCAAAACTGGTTCCAATGTTCTTCACGGATTCATTCAGAGAGGAGTAGGCAATGAAATCCTGCTTATATGGCACTATTGTTCAGGAGTAGTGTCACCAACTTGAGGACTTTCTCCTGTTGTAATCTAGACATGCACAAAGTAGATCCAGTTTCTCCATAGGTAGGAATAAATGAAACAGGCCAATGCTGATTCACTAACCCTAAGGCCAAGCAGCATTGCACCACTGTCACCCATGTGGATAAACTCTCCATCACCACCAGAAGATGAGAAAAAGATCAGGTGAGGTGCCATTTGATTTGGGTCTGTGGTGGAGTCCTGGCCAGGCAGTGCAGACCACAGGGTAATGATCAAACACAGACAACTGCTGGCCATCACTTCAGCCAATCCCAGCCTCTGCACAACACATTTGATGAGATGTAGCTGGCAAGACCTTCAGGTCTGCCTCAGGCTGTCAAGGAATGTTGAATGCTATTTACTGATTGCTGCACCTTTTGATCAGTGAAATGTGTTACAGCACTTGAGTTTAAATAACCACCTTCTGAAGAAAGGGGAAGAAGGTAAAAAATAAAAGATCTATAAAAGCATGGCTGAACTAGAAGGTCGAAATTGCTTGTTATAGGGCAGAAGGCTGGCACTCTATACCAATTAAAGCAATTTCCCGAGCCCACTCACTCTCCTCATCCTCTGCAGAAGTTTGTAGATAGTTAAATTTAGCTGCAAGAAATTTTCTTGCAGGCTAGTCTTCATGATTAAATGAAATCATTCTTTGATTAGGAGTACAGAAAAAAATTAGGATGAGTATCACCAGAGTAAAAATGGAAACACAAGTTAGATTGTGAAATGAGTCATCTGGCAGAAGTATGTAAACTAAACACAACAGGCATCCCAGAATAGCTCCTCATGAGAGAAAACATCGTAGTGACTGAAATCTATACATGCAACTATTGGAATAAACTACAGGAGATTTGACACATTTGGCATATATTTTTACCAGTTTTTAGAAACTTTAGAAGTATTTTGGGGAAAAAAAATCCAAGTTTGGTGAAAATGACAATATCCAAAGATTACAACTTAAAAAAAAGAAAGTTTCATCATTCATTTATAACAAAGATGTTACAAGTCAGACTACAGCCAATTTTTTGTTATGATTTAGAAAGTTATTTCCTCTTCAGATAAAAACCACTGTATGAAATCATAACAGATGTGATTTTTACAGTGGTTAAAACCCTTTAAGCTACTCACCTTCATGGAATGAGCTTCTTCACTGCCTGCTTGACAGGTACAAGTAATTGATGGATTATTCAGGAAATTCTACCCAGGCAGATGCCATATGCCAGAAGAAGAATGAATTTCTACCCTTACTGCTTGGCTAATCTCTCCTATCATGAGCAAAATTGGCAATCCTCAGTAAGAATTGTTTATCTTCATAAAATTATGTAACTTTCTATAAATTTAGCATTAGCAACACAAAAACAAGTGCCCAAGCTAGTGCATGGCTAATGCAAGCCACCATATGCTCACTTTTACAGGCAAACTGCACAGTTGTGGATGTCCATGCAACACTCAGCACAATATCCACACTGTTTTGTCACAAAGTCGTTTTTGGAAAGACTCAGCTTTCAGGTCATTACAAAGCCCTCCTTTTGCCACTGCTCTGGATCATTCTCGATCCATTAAATTACTACAAATTGAAAACAGATAGTATTAATATTAGGTGTGCCTGTTTCCAATTTGAAATTAAAAAAAATAAGTCAGTCTGCCTCCTGGTGGTGTATTCTTAAATTTTCCAGCTAATACTCATTAATAATTTTCTGCCATTTAAGACAAGCAATTTCCATGCCCATTTGGAGACTTCTAGCTCAAATTTTTGAACAGAGATTTTTGTTGATGTAGCTTCAAAGAGCCACATTCCACAGTGTAGGAGTGTGCTTCTTCTTTGTTTTTCATTCCATAGTGTTTTATTCTCTATAAGAAAGAAAAACTTTCTTCTAACTGACATATATCAAATCTCAGAAAAAATATAGCCTACAGTCTGCTAGGCAAGAGAAATCATCAACCAAATCAGTTCTGAGCATTGTCATTTTTATCAGAGAAAAAGGTTATACATTTTATTTTCCCTCTGGAGGCTGGTACACATGAAAGATGAATTAGTTCAATAAAAACTTCAGTGGAGAAAACTTGTTCTTTAGCTCAAATGCAAGATCTTGTGATTTTAAAAGCCCCAAATAAAATTCTGCTGATAGCTTAAGTGAGAAAAGTTACCAAAAAATAATCCAAATTCAGAAAAAATACCTCAAATTTGTCTTTAACTAATTCCCAAGTCTTTCCTAGAAATGTAATTTATGATCTTTGGGTTTTTTTAATACGTCTGAAGTCATAATATGAGCAGCTTTTCCCTTCCTGGCAGGCAGCAATGCCCATCCAGGCCTGTCTCTTGGTCATCTTCACTTCACAGAACATCTCTGTGACTTAGCTTGTACAGATAAAATTAAATCCTTCAGAGCATGTGCCACCAAGGGACTGAATGAGTCTAAAACACAATAATCTGTCACTGCAGATTCATATCTGGCTTGGGGCAGACGTCAGCAGATGAAGTTCTGATTCCTGTGCCTGCAGGTCAGGCTGTTAGTCACAGGTATTATATTATTGGCACCCGTGGTTCATACTGACAGTTATCAAAATAAGGGTCTGTTTTAGAAAACTTGGTGCCCTGCAAAGCCTGAGTGTGACACGACTCCAGGCAGCACCTGAGCACCAGGCAGGGGTCACCAGAGCTCACCCTGGGGTGTGCAAAGGAGGAAAGGGACGACTACAATTAACCTTCAACAAAGGGCAAAATTCAGCTTTTGTGAAGGTTTTACCAGTTTTAAAATTCAGCTTCTCTCCTAGGCAGAACTTTGACCCCCCCGCTTCAGAAATGCTCTGTGACTGAGGTCTGTGGGGACAGAAAGATGTGTGAAAAGTCAAGGTATTCACCATTCAGCAATGCTGCTTCCAAAATGGATTCATCATCATCTTCCACTTCTGATATCATTGAACATATACTTTAGCATTTACACAGGCTAAAGTTTATGAAGATAACACAGAATAATCTCAATTCACAGGAAAACACTAAAAAAGTTTCCTTGCATCTTTTATTTCTATCAAATAGCAGGAATCCCAGGAAGACCTGCTGGTATTTACATATAGGACCAGCACATGAAGCATGCCTGTAACAAAGCCATGGAATTTGGTCTTCCTTTGGTGAAACCACAATGAGTAAAATGATGCTGAAGTTAGTTCTTGCTTCTGTGTGCAGCTATCAGAAGGATACATTCCCAGGGACGACTTAGAGGAAGACTTAAGATTTTAAGCAATGCTAAATATGACATGTGGCCATGATTTTGGGATACATGAGGTACAGAGTATGGAAATGACATTTTTATGCTTTGAAGAATTTTTCTCTGTCAAAGACTTCCTTTTATCCCATCCAAGAGTCTGTAATTGCTGTCTCTTGCAAACTTCAGTGATGAGGTCCTGTGACTGCTGTAATTCCAGGGCATCCATTGGAAAGCACTGTCTCCATCCAATGCTTCTCACTGTCCTCATCTCCACCTCAGCACCTTTGTATCTTGCACTCTTCTGATTCAGCTGCTTTCAGATGCTGTTCCAGTAGCAATAATGAGATGGTGCTAATATTTGTTTTCTTAGAGCAGGATCAAGCCTTTGAAGAAATAGTGCACTGTGTGATGTGAACCATTTTGATGTTTTTTGACACACAGCGAGGGAATTTCTTCACTACTTTCACATGCTTTAAGACATTTCCTGAGACATCAGCATATCCTGGGAGTTGGGAACTGGCATATTGTGTGTGAGCCTTGAAAAAAGTCCCATTCATGGGCAAAAGGAAATGAAAAATATCATTTCAAAACCCCAAAACATAGCATATATAATACAGGAACTGGACCTACAACATTTAGACATTGTTATCTCTCATTAAAAAATCAGGGAATTTGTAATAAGTCTCAGTGATCTGAAGACTTTCTGAGAAAAAAGACATTCATTACTGCTCATAAGGAAAGCTGAAATGCTGGTCTCTTGGATTTGATTTAAAATCAATCAATTTACTATCAGTTCTGTGTTTCAAATCTATAATAATATTGCAAGGGTAAGATCTCTCTTTATCCAGGTGAGATTCTCCAAAAGGATGCAGTTTCAGCCACCCTCCTTGATTATTCTTGTCATTAAAAAAAATATGTCTTAATGTGTATCCTAAAACTTTCCTTTCATAGTTTCAGGCAACTATTTCTTACCACATCATCCACTGAGAATTATCTTTTCTATATTTATTGTTACTCTGAAGCTATATATTTGAATCTTCATTGTAAAAGATGGTATAAATTCAGCTTCCTCCATGTCCTCATTGTTATTTTTTTCTCTAATACTTTTATCTTTTTTGTCACCCTTTTTATTTCTTTGCTTCTCTGCTGCCATCCTAACTGGTGCCATTCTTTTGCTGACACAACCTATTTTTACCGATGACAGAAGAAAATCAAGAAGAAAGAGCATTATTTTAAACTCTCACTTTTTCCTTTACAAAGTCAGAAACATTAAAGATAAAATTCTCTAGTTCCATTTTCAACCTGTGGTTGTTCCTATCTTTTGACCACCAGGAAAGATCATAAATTGCCCAGGAGTTATGGAGCTTATAAAAGTAGTTGCTCTTTACAGCAACACTGTTTAATACTCATTACTTTTTCCTCTCCAGAACATTTCAGGGACAATGGTACAAAATTTAACCACAATAAAAACCACTGTGCGAAAAATAGAACAATCCAGGGACACTTTTTTCAGCATATCTTTCAGAGATATGTCCAGGAAAGGTGTGTAGTAACTTAATGTTGCTGTTGGCAGAGATTAAAGTGTGTCTGCACATAAAAAGTGTTCTTTGCACAAGTGGCTTTGCAGCCACTCCTTCACACAAGCAGATATTCAAATGTGTAGAATGAGATGCAGAGTGATAGCTTCTAACATTTCCCATAGAAGTTTAGTTCTTGAGGACCCTTGGCTAAATTAATAAATGTTGTATTTTTGTATGCATTTTCATGACAGAATGAGCACCTTTGAGTCTTTTCCTATTGCACTATGTATTTTTTATGTGAATTACTTACTAACTTTGCCACTGTTTTTGTGTCCTGGCACACTTAAGTCTCCTCAGGAAAATATTGATATCTGTCATCTTTGTTTTTCCAAATCACTTTTGTTCCTTGGTAATATAAAAAATATCAGAGGTATCTGATTTCCGTTATGTTTTCTTCTGCAGTCTAGATTGTTACACTGTTAAGCATAAATATTTTTATGTTTTCTGCACACTGAAAATTCTTTTAGAGAACCTGGAGAATTTTCTGCTGCTTCTGAGACCCTGCTCTCTGCTGGGGACAGTAATCTGCTTTTATTTCAGGATTTGAGGTTTTTCTTCACTTTTGTTGTCAGAGGATGTAAAACAGGAGAAGAAATAAGAAGCACCAGATAATTTTTCCACAAATCTTGTGCTATTCTTAGCTCCTAATTTCTCAAATCCATAAGAATAATCCATTTCGTACTGTTTATTCCTATTAATGCTAAGTTCAAAGACAATGTCAGGACTGAAAAAAATGGTGTTTCTTCACAATTCATAATTCTTTTTCTCCCCTGAGTACTCACCAGGCTCCACAATTATATAACATTACACAGTGTACTTGATTTACTGTGTTCTCTGGAACAATTCATCTGCAGAATTCACAAATGGGAGGCACCTAATATTGTCACAATGATAAATAAATACCAGTTAATCATGAGGTGAGTTGGAAACACATATCCCTTTACTAGGAAGGGATTGTCTGGTACATAGTATACTAATTTAGTATTGTATTATATAATATATCTATTGTAGTAATATAATGTTGGATTGTGTACAATACTAAAATTGAGGAAAGGTTTCAGGCTTGGAGAAAACTGATTTTGGTTTTACTCTATTATGTACTATTTTGTCTCATTATCACAAGCACAAATCTCACAGCAGTGAGCCATGGAATCACAGAGTACTTTGAGTTGGAAGAGACCTTAAAGATCACTTAGCTCCAACTCCCCTGCCATGGGCAGGGACACTTCCCACTAAACCAAGTTGCTCAGATCCCTGTCCAACATTTCCAGGGATGTGACAGCCACAGCTTCTCTGGCCAACCTGTTCCAGGGAATTTTGCACAATGTCTGTCTGATACAATGAAATAGCACGAAAATTGTGCAGCAGTGGGGAGAGAATTGAGGTTGAAACACCTGGGGGCAGATCCTGGTTCAGCACTGCCACAAGCTACCCTTTGACTATTTATAGCAAGGTGTTCAGGTCTTCAGACTTTTTTCAGAACTGCGCTTTATCTATTGCTTTGCCAATACTGATCTGGAATGTACAGCTGACTGATTGTTTCTTAATAACCTGTTATTAATATAACTTTAATCATCCTTGATCCTGATTTGAAATAAACCTCTTAAATTGAGTAGGGTTCCCCTGCAGCAGTCACCATCACTCATTATATATTTCCAGGAATGGATACTAATTGCTATGAACTAAATTAATGAAATACTTTGGTCTTTGGTCTGGCATGCTGTGATTAACTCCAGCAAAAGGTAGAGGCAATTTTAACAGGAGGGAAATGGAACTTCTTTACTCTGTGGGTAATTGTGCACTGGCACAGGTAGTCCAGAGAGGGTGTGGAGTCTCCCTCACTGGAGATATTCCAGAATAATCTGGACACAATCCTGTGCCATGTGCTCCAGGATGGCCCTGCTTGAGCAGGGAGGTTAGAGCAGATGTGGTCCTTCCACCCTTATCCATTCTGATTCTGAAAATACAACCAAGGTGAGGAAATTTGCTTTGTTATGCGTTGTACATCACCGGGCTCAGTGAGGCCCCGGTGGTTTTGAGGATGTCCAGATGAACTGAAACAACAACACTGACATTTTATAATTTACTGACTACCACAATCCAGCCACCAATAAAGAGGGTGATAGAGAGCAAAGAGGAGCTACCTTCATATTTTCTCTCCTTTGTTTGATGTGCACTAGTTAAGAATAAGAACATTTATACATATTTATATTCTTATAGGTAGTAGAAATAATCTCCTTAATCTTGGCAGTAATTGTTATCCTGGGGATCTTGGTTGATGTAAAATGTTTCATTAACTCCAGATAAGTACAGAGACATTGAACTTCCCAGAAACATTTTTTTTTTGAGGTTTTAAGGCACTTTGTGATACATTTCACAGCAAGCAAGAATAAAACAAAACAACCAAGAACTGCATTTTTGTTCAAATTATGGCTATGGGAAAATAACAAGTTGGCTTACTTTAATTGTGTTCTCTGCCCTCACCAAAGGGTTTTTTAAGATAGCACTCGATTGTCAGCAAGATGCCATAGAAATGAGCATGGTCTGTGTGGCCTGAAGAAAGTAAATGGCTTCATGCTTTGTTCTGAGAAATGCTGTCATTTGGATTTGAACCAAATGGCTTCACAGGGAAAACACTGCTGCCTTCTGCCAGCAGGCTGCAAACAAACACCATGGCTGAAATTCATCTGAGTATGGAGAAAGCTAATCTCTGTGCCTGTGCTCTTCTGAAAGCCTTATGCACAATACAAATAACCATTGCACTCATCCCTCTCATTTAGTTCTGAATGTCTTTCTCAGTTCTTGGAACTATTAATTACAAGGAGAGATTTAATTATGGCCCTAAGTGCATTCCAGATCCTTACTGCTGAATTTTGACTTGAAGGACTTAAAGTCTTTATGGCCCCACGGCAGATTGTGACTTTTGCTGCTTATGCACATTCAGAAACAATAAACAGGCCACCAGATGGGAATGCAAACCCTGCCAGTCGTGCTCCCACAGCTCAGGAACCCAGAGAGGATGCAAACCCAGAGAGCTGAGTGATCACCCAGCGCTGTGCAGGTGAAGGGTGGGAGGATGATCCCACTGATCCCACACATCTCCACACCCACCAGGCTGGAGCAGATGAGACCGCGCCACTGACTGGGAATGTCTGCCAGAGCTCAGGCAGAGAAGTGAACTGTCACAACATCCAGCTTTGAGAAACTCCTTTCCCAGAGGTTTAATTCTGATCTGAGTGTCAACAGTCCCACATCAACAGATTTACACCAGTGATCAAGATCTAAAAGTCCACCTTCTACCATATGCTCTGCTAAGTGAGAAAACAGGCTGACTGGCACTTTTATTACTACATTCTCCATGTCTTGAGGAACAAATCCAACACAGGTGTCATTCATGTGACAACATAATGGCAAAACACAGTGGAATTTCTCCACAACCACTCTTTCTGAAAGAGAAAATGGGGATGGAAAGCAAAAAACTTCAATTCTGCGGAATGCCATTTTCAGTTCACTCCAGAATGCCATTACTATATAACAAATGTGAGCTGGCAAGCATCTCCTTCTTAGCAGAAAATTGAAGTATTTTGTTGGAGCTGTGGATAGTTTAATATCTGTGAGAAATCAGCTGCAGGAGGTAGGGAAGAAGGAAAACATTGCTATAGAGCTCATGCAGAGAAGCAGGATTGTCTCTGCCTGCTTAGAATTCAGAGCAGAACTTTTGCATTCTTATTGACACCAGGAGCTTTGAGACATTGCACCTCAGCAGTCAGGTTTTGTTCCACATCATGGGAATTTATCCATCTAAAAATTAAGCTAAATTTTGTCACCATTGTGAAAATTCACACCCCCCTTCTTTTTTTTTTTTTTTTTTGAGGAGAACAAAATACAACCAATTAACCTCCTGCTAAAGGGATCACACGAACATCTACGGATCAAAGAATGTGAGGCAACATTAAAAAGCTAAATTGAGGCAACTGTGGCAACAAGTTGAATGAATAATCAAGTCAAATGAGTAGAACAGCATTTGATGGCCTGGAATGGAAAAAGGCAGCACAGGAGAACTAGTCTGCTTTGCCATGTTGTTAGATTATATAATGAGACAGCATAAATAGAAAGACAAGCAAAGGTAGCCGCAGAACCAGAATAAATATGAGATCAATGAACCATTCCACACTTAAAAACTCTCACCCAAACGACTTTGGAACATTAAAAGCCAGCAGTCTATGCCTTGTGTTAATCTGCAATAAAAATAACTACAAAGAGCTGTATCTGAACTGGGAACAAAGCTGTCCTTTACCTTGTATTTCTGTCCTTTACTCACATCACCAGGCTCGGTAGTGCAGAACTGGAAAGCTGCCACAGGGCTCCCCAGAGCCTTCTCTGCTCTGAACAGCCCCCACCTCTGTGGTCCTGTCTGCACAGGAGAGGGGCTCTGTCCCTCTGATCATCCTTGTGGCCTCCTCTGGACTCACTCCAACAGGTTCACATCGTTTTTATGGGAGGATGGGGCCAATTCTCGAGCCTGTTGAGATCCCTGTGGATGGCACCCCTTCCCTCCAGCATGTCAAACACATCACACAGCTTTGTGTGGCTTGGAAAACTTGCTGAGGTTGCACTCTAACACCCAATCCCATTGTCCACGTTGGCAACAAAGATGTTAAACAGCACAGGTCCCATAAATGTAAAATGCTTATACAGGTCCTTGTAGCTACAGCTGAATTCCAGCCTTCCCTCCACTGCAGTTCGTGCTTTTTGATTGTTATTTTCTCTGCAGTTCACAAGTAAAAGTACCCAATACTTTTTTTTTTTTTTAAACCTGTCAGACTGACAATGAAAATAAAAATGTGAATGTTCACAGTCTCACTGAGCTGATGCTCATCAGTATTCTCAGTCTGAAATCAAATTATAACTGAAATAAGAGATTGGTAAATAGGGGAGCCTTTGGGACTGGGATTTTCTGTTTTGTGTAGAACTTAGAGAACTGCCTATCTGTGCCTCCTGAAAATATCCTTCCTTTGTGGAAGAAAAGCCCTTTGAACAGAGAAAACATGCAAAAAATAGTCTAGGAGGTTACTGGTGTTAGTCTGTTCCTGTGCAGTTACTTGATAAAATCCAACAGGAATGGTTTGTAAATAAACTTTTGCTGATGGCCAGAAGCTAATGCCTGTTTAACCTCTGGGGTACCATTATCCTTTGCATATTTGATTTTCCTGGTGTAGCAGTTTCTTGCTAAAGGAGGAAGGAAGCAATTGGGAATTTCCTGATGGTGCAGAAAAGGGGTATGTGATTCTACCTCGAGTTATTTCACAGAAAAGAGGCACTTGCTGCTTCTCTTTGGCAAGAGCTGTGGGCATTGGAGGGGCCAGGTACTGATTCCCAGTGTAGTTTCAAAAGAAGCTTTAAACATCAGACCAAGCCCATGAGAATAAGTGCAGATTGCTCCCATTTTGGGGTGCCAGGTATCTACTGAAGGCATGCCCTGTGTTTGGGCTGTCCCTGCCCACGTAAGTACCAGGGGAAATAAATTAATTTTCCTCAAGTGTGGTTTGCCTGCACTGGTAATTGGCAAATGGTCTCTCTCTCATCATCTTGATCCATGATCATTTTTATCCCAATTTCTCTCATCAATTTGAATTGAGGAACAAGCAGCTGAGGGAGTGTTTGCTGTTACCAGGGCTAACACATCACAACTCTCAGGAAAGCGAGGGAAGGGACAGTCCTCTGTCCTTGCACGCAGCTGGGATGAGGCCAGGAAACTAACGGGGACTGAAGAGATCAAAAATACATCTCCACACATTTAAAATCCATCAATATGAGAGATAGAGCTCAAAGTGTCCATGGAAAATAATGAACAGCCTTTTACACATTCACTTTGAGAAGTTTCCTCATGATTATCCTTCATAAAGGAGTAAGTTTGTCAAGAGCAAAGTCCTCCTAATTGTCTCTATTCCCAGGGCTAGCAGAGTATTTTGTTTTTTATAGAAGAATTTTCACCTAGAAGATACCAATTAAATTTTGAAAAAGCTGTGTCAAGGATCTTGTGGATTTCCTTCTCTCTGCAGCTTCCTCCAGGATGTCAGAGCATTGGGGAATCTTGCTCTGAGTTTTCAATGCCCAGCCACCAGATGTATTGTGACTTCTGTGCCATGTTTTGGGATTAAATAGGAAATTGTCTGAAGGGAAGAAAACATGGAGGCATTTCTAAGATAAGAAACGAGACAAACTTCTCCTGTGCCTTTGGAAGTAGCTCCACCTGGGCCATTCAAGCTTTTGCCACGTGTCTTATTAATGGATGTACACTTTAAAAGCTGCTACTTCTCTTCAGTAGTTTCCTAATGCACTCTCCACTGCTCTCCCCTCATTCTCAAATGAATTTTTACCTTTTGGGCATCTTTGGCAGATGATTCCATTAAGGGCTGGGAAGTTGGAACACTCCCAGGACGGCATCGCTCTTGCCCATGCCTGGAAAATCACTTAGCAACACCAAAGAACATTTATTGCACATCCTGCTATTTATGTTTCATGTTTCACATGTTGACTTTCTCTCCTGCCTCCAAGTTTTTCTGTTGGAATTGCCTCACATTAGATGCCCTATTAGTGATGGCTGATCACAAGTGCCCATCCTGTCCCTGAGAACTAAGCAGGAAAATTATTTCACCTGCTGCAAGATCCAATTGTTCCTGCTTGTTCTTATGGAAAGCTGCAGCATTTCATTAATGTCAAATACATCCTCATTGTTAAATAAACGCCATATTCACAGATACAGGAACACCAGCATGGATACTCCCAACATTTAAACCTGATAATTCTTCCCCTGGAGTGGTTTTTAACACAGGGAAGTATCCCATTCTGTACAAAGTCCTGCCTTCATTACCCTCTTGGCTCACTCCAAAACCCCTCCTTTCCCTTGGGTGTCCCTCCATTTTTCCTGGTACACCCACACTGGTATTCCTCACGTGCACTGCTTTCAAGGAAACCACCTGGGTGGGAAAGAGTGAAAATTACTGTTAAGAAGCTAAAGATGACCAAAACCATCACCCCCACCCAGCAACTTTTTTTTTATTGTTGTTTTAATATTTTTGCTGTTCCAGCTTCTCTGCATCAGAAAGCCCAGTCTGACACCAGAATGTGCTGTGCTGCAGTACAGCAGGTGCATAAGAATCATAAGGTGTAGGGCTTTCTCTCTGAGGGGATTCATGTTCTAGATATTTGACTCTGTGTACAAAACTCTAGAGAGAAGCTAAACACAACAATAGAAATTCAGAATAGGAATTTACCTTTCTACCCCCAAATAAATGTGTTTGGGGGAGAAGGAAGAGCAGTAATGCTCTTAATACCCAGCTGAACTTCTTCACAGTGAATTAAAATATATAGCAAAGAATAAAAGTAATATGTATTGAACATAAGATTAAAACATAGGGGAAAATATTAATGGTTCTGTGAAATGAGATGAGCTGGATTAACACAGGGGTGTGTGAAAACCTCTTTTTAGTCTCATTAGGTTTAGTTTCTCTCAGATTTCACTTTGGGTTTTGCTGCTTGAGTGTGTTTTTGCAGAACTATTTCTGGAAGCAGCTGAGCTACATTCTGGGAACCAATCCCAGCAATGGAGCATGAAAAATAAACTATGACCATATACCTGATGCACTATTTCCATTTCCATCATGCATTTGACTGGAAGGAGAAAGAACAAAAATTTTACATTCATTTAAGCAAGCCATCTGTAGAATAAGTATACAAATTGGATACTGTGACAACAAATCAATTTGAACCTTGATGTAAGTAGAAATTATTCCTATATGAAGTCATACCCCATTTCTGGGTAGAATGCCATACTTTGTGGGAGAAGAAATAAGGACATTACTTTGAAAGAAGGATATTAAGTGCAGTGGAGAATATAAAAATATTCAGGTTAAAATCATATAAATTACTCATAGTAATATACAAAATTTGTTAACAGAAAAAATGTGACAGCTACTGCCATTACAAAACTAATGAAAGCACAACAGTGGCAAAAAAACTATCAAGAGCCTAAGGAAGCTCAATTTCTCACAGTGTTACATTCTGTGAATTAAAGTATATGCACACAAAGTATTTTGGGTTTTGTACAGGAATTGCAGTCAATTTTGTCCATGCTTCTTTCTAAGTTCTTAAAACATATCAAACTAAAATGGCTTTTGGATGCAGATGAAGAAGCAGATGAAGTTTCCAGCTGTTGAAGAGTCTTGAAAGAATCAATGGATTTGAAAGCTAGCAGTGGATTGATGAGCGAAAAATAAATGCAAGGCAGACGTTTCCCTGTACCTAACTCTTTGTTACTGAATACTTTAAGCCAGAATACCCCCTCAACTAAAATCTAAACTAACAGTATCCTGCTCATGATATGACATAAAAGTGGAGAAAACACTGTGGAAAATGTGGAGAAAACAACGTGGACTTATATTCACGCTTACAGGTTGTGCAGAGAAGTGATAGAGAGCAGCCCTGACAAGAAGGGCCTGGGGATGACGGTTGATTAAAAACTCACCCTGAGCCAGCAGTGAGCACTTGCAGCCCAGAAAGCCAAATGAATCCTGGGCTACCACAGAAGGATCTGGGCAGCAGGCTGAGGCACGGGATTCTGCCCCTCTACTCTGAAACTCCACCCAGGGTGCTGCTCCCAGCCCTGGGGACCCAACACAAAATTACATGGAACTATTGGAGAAGTTCAGAGGAGCCCTCAGAGCTGGTAAGAGCACTGGAGCACCTCCCTGGGAAGACAGACTGAGAAAGTTGGGGCTGTTGAGCCTGAAGAAAAGGTTGTGTACAGATCTCATGGCAGCTTTTCAACACCTGAAGGGAAGCCAGAGGACTCTTCATCAGGAACTGTGGTGATAGGACAAACTGTGGGCTCAGAATGAAAAAGGAGATTTCAGCTAGATATTAGGGAATAATTCTTTACTGTGAGGAAGATGAGACACTGGAACAGGTTGCCCAGAGAAGCTGTGAATGTCCATCCCTTGAAGGCCAGGTTGGTTGGGGCTGTGAGTCTCCCAGTCCAGTGGGACGTGTCTCTGCCCATGGCAGCAGGGTTGGAACCTTGAAAATCCAGGCTTTAACATTCTTTTAGGTCCCTTCCAACCCATATCATCCTGTGATTTTATGATTCTATACATCAGTTAATGTCACCGTTTTTGTTTCTGTCAGTGCGTGCAGGTAGGAATGAGTGAAGCAAGGGGATGATTGCGTTCAAAATCCATTCACTGGGGGAAAGTAGCAAGTCATTCATTCTCATGTGAAGCTGAGGGGTGAGGATCAGCCCCAAGTGCTGCAAAACAGGCTTGGAAGAAAGGCCAGACTCCCTGTTTACAGCAGTGGCTGCATGAGTGATGGCTCTGTTCAGTACCTGCTGGTGGGATGGGAGGCCCACGGGGTATTTGAGCAGCACCATCTCCAGTCTGAGCTATTTCTTCCTGAGTAATGGAGTGCACCCAGCACTCCCCACTGAGATATGGCTGCTTTCAACAAGACTCATGGCAAAGCCTTAGCAGAGCCTCAGGATGGGTAATCCTTACACTGAAATATTCTACTGGGCAGGTTTGTAGTTTCCAAGCACAAGAGACACCTGACTACTCAAACATTACTACCTCCTGTGGAAACCACAGCCTTTGCTCTCAGTTGGGCTTTGGTGTGTGAGTATCTGTCTTGAAATCCCAGTCTGTCCCACCACATAGGAAACAAGGAGATGTGCTGGCTTTTTCCTTCAGCAGCTGAGCAGAAGTCCCACCATAGCCACAGAAGTCCCAAATGCTGCACACTGATCATGAAGGAACACAGCTGTGACCAGGGGCAGTTCTCACCGGGGAGTGATGGTAAGAATAGGATTCATTCCAAATTCATGGTGCAAACCCAGTAAGCCTGGAAAGCTCAGACCCTGATACATCTGGCTGCTGCCATCATCTTTCAGAACAGAAGCTTTTCAAGACCAAGGGCATCCAAAGAGATAATCCATAACATTCAAATCTCACACACAGCCTGGACTGCTGGAGTCACTGATGGCAAAAACCATACGCAAGCTATCAGTAAAGTGAAGCTGCAAGGATTTTAAGTCAAGTGGGGGCCACCACCCCAAGTGGGTGGTCAGAAAATACAGCTCAAGGTGGCACAAGACTCCAGAACACCTTCTGTTCCTTCAGATCTCACAACCAAGTATTTTAAAGCAATTGATAAATACTTGCTGGTGCAGAACTGTTCTTTCCTTCAGAAGACTGCAGAAAGTGCAGATTGTTTTTAAGAAAGACTCACAGGCCCTTTTTTTTTTTTTCCCCCAGGAGAATTTCAAATATCTGCTGACACCCTCAGGCAGAAAGGCAGATTTACTTTCAGTTTAAAAAGCATGCTTCTCTCTCTTTCTTAAAAAAACCCCCAAACCAAAAAAAACCTTCATCCAAAGCAATTGAGGAGAGGCTGTTTGCTATTTTTTTCTCAATTTAGCTGCAAAAACATCCAAAAGTAACTCATCTGCAATATCTAGTACCCAGAGCTGTAGATAACAGGCCACAGCTCCAGTACTTAGCAACCTATAACAGAAATCTGAAATATGCTTTGTTTGCCTCTTTGCACTTGGTTCTCTAGAGTTTTAAAGCTCTATAAAACTTTTTATCTCACTAGACAGTAAATATTCTCAAAATGAGAGCTCAGGTGGCCTGAAGCAGGCTTGGGGAGCTGCTGAAAGTCAAGCAGTAGGTGCTGTCTTGTCCAGGAGTGAGAGAAGACCAAGCAGCCAAGAGGCAAAAGGCTCCAAGTTCAAACAGCAGCAATAGGGCTGCTCTGCTCCTGTCACCCTGGCCCTGGGCACCACAAAACTCTGTGCATGTCATGCTGATGTCACCCAGAGTCCCATCCTCAGCCTCATGCTATTTATATTGTTCTTTCTGAAGTGACAGCTATGGGTGATTAGGTAGGAATTTATATACGCATTGAAAAATAAGTTTCTTCACCTGCAAAATTTAAAAGGAAAAAATGGGAGGAAATAAGGAAAAAGCTATTTATTCCAGTCTCATTAATTGGTTTACTTCTCCTTGGTGAGAAATTTTGGATTTCTGAGGCTTGTTTGAACCTTCAGCGTCCCTATTTTCATGTCCTTCACTGCTGAAAGGAAATACATGGGCACTGCTCAGTTCTCAAACAGATTTGCCATGCCATGCCATTTTCTGGTGGAGGTTATTTTCCAGATAAGGAAATTATTTGTTACTGTACACCAAAAAGTTTTCAGTTTTGCTGCGCTCCTGCATTCAGCAGGAATTAATTCAGTAATCCAGATATACTGCAGCTGGATCCTCTCCTCTCATGTTACCAACACAAGACTATTTGAAAAGATCTTTTTTACAAACAACTAAAAATCAAAGTTACCACTTTTTTTTTTTTCTTTTTTTTTTTCCTATCTCTGTTTAATGTATATCTCTTAACACTTGCTCTGGCCTGGAATTTTTCTCCAAGGACAGTGTCTTGCTCCAAGAAGTAAGTGACAAGTTGCCATGTGCAAAAAAGTGAGATGTGAGCAGAGGAAAATTAAGAAAGGCTTTTTGCAATGGATTGAAATCACTCCAGGCCAGACATTGCCAGCCAGAGGGAAATTTCAGTGCAGAAATGACAAATATAAATGTATTTCTACAGATTGAAAACTTGCTCTTCACATTTCCTCCTTCAGGTTTCCAAAGGTTCTTTGGGGGGTTTTGTTGTTTGTGGAGGGTTTTTTCAAACTGAGAATTAAGTTTGAACAGTGATCCTCTCATAACTGATCTCCTTTCTTGCCCTTCCCCATCTGTAAGGAGCAGCCCCAAGAAGTCATCACAGTCATCAATATTCAGTTTCAGAATCTTGATCTCGTACGTCAGGGAACAGGAAGACAATATAAAACAGAAGAAGAAATCTCAAACACTTGAGGGATACAGTAATTTCACAATTATAAGCCACACCTGATTATAAACTGCACCTCCCAGTGGCCGGGGAGACCATGGGATTTGTCCATATATAAGCCACACCCGAATATAAGCTGCACTTTCTCTCTTATTTTTTTTTTTTTTTAAGCGGGGGTCCATGTGTAACAAAGTAACAAATTAGTAACAGAATCGCTGCCAGCTGGGTTTGGTGTCAGGTGCTCAAGTTGCAACAGTTTTCATAGACCAGGGAAGCCTTTAAAGGCAGCCCAAGGCGCCCTTGCTGGCTGGCTCTCATTTCTGGGTTGGCATTTCACTGGGATTTGTCCATAGATAAGCCGCACCTGAATATAAGCCGCACTACTGGGGTAGGCTGGATTCTTCAATGAAAACGGTGCAGCTTATAATCGTGAAATTACTGTACTTTAATGGGCTGATGTGTTTTGCTCCATGGAGGTACCCACCTGGAGTTAGCCCACAGCACTTCCTCATGGGAGGAGGTGCTTTTAAACAAAAGGTTCTTTTAGTGAATAGGTGCTTTCAGACAAGCGGTGCCCTGAGCTAACTCAGTTGCCAGAAGTGGTGTAGTTGTTACCTGCTATCACTTGTGAGATAGATCTATCCTTAATGAGTCAGGACTCTTCTGCTAAACTGAGCTTTGCATCAAATCCTTTGTCAGTACCTTGGGGAAGGTATAGCAGTGCAAAAATTGCTTGACAACATCCAAGAAAGAAATGTACTAAAAAACAGTAGTAGGTTTTTCGGAAGGGTTCATTTGCACAGAGAGTTACTTTTGAAAACTTGTGCTCCTTTTAGCCAAATCTAACTCTCTTTAGTTCAAGATGAAAGGGAGGGGGCAGGGAAGGAAGGAAATGATTCTAGCAGAGAAAGAAAAGAATAAGTCCAAAGCTGTAAAGTCAAACCAAAATCCAAAACTCAGGTTGAAAGGTTAATGAATCCAAATAGCTCAGCTGGAGTGCTGTATATTGAAAACTAGCAATCATGTTGAACAAGGGAGTAATCAAGAAAGGATGGAAAAGAAACACACTGGGCCATGGTAACACAAGGCCAATTAAACTTGCTTTTTCATGGAGATACATCCAGTGAAAATGAGGTCCTTAATTGGAAAATATGATTTGCCACCTCTTTCCCTACTGAAAACATCTCTGCTGTTTTAATTTTTGAATAAACAGCTGTTTGCACAAATATTTCTAGTTTTATATAGCCACATGTAGTCCATTAACTTCCCTCCAAGTGCTCTCAAAGCCCAAGGTGAAATCACAAAGTGCCATTCTAATTACCCTGGCTAAGGCTCGAGGGGTCAGTGGACACAGGACCAAGCAGACCCAGACAGGATTGTGAATGGACATCAGAACTGAGAGGCTATAAACAAACCTTCCAAGGGCTCAGGAAAACATAGTGAGAAATTTGCAGTATTTGACCAGCTAGTTCAGCAGTTCTGCATAATTGCTCTGCATTGCAGAGAGAGAACTTCAGAGCAGGGAAAGTTTTGAATTTGTGCTAAATGTGGAGCCAGGCATGTTGTACCTGAATGCAAGTATCTGGCCATACCTGGCATTCTGTAATTACACAAGCTGCACTGGTTTCTATGTGAAGTTTCTTTCTCAACCCATGAAACCAAAAGGAGAAGGGGTTGGCAGAAGTGTGCAAGGAAGTTGCAGCTTTCCCTATTGGAACCACTGGGACACACACTGCAACACATTGTGGAGAGGGGAAAGCCTTCCTTCTTCCCATCTCCTGGTAAAAATGCTTTGGATATTTCCAGCCTGGAAGTTGCCCCTGGACTTTCCTTGCACATTGCAATATGACATTCAAGGAATGTGAAACTATATTTTTATTTCAGCAATCACACTAAAAGAACTTAACATAGGTCAAGAAAAGGAGAACAGACCAAATGGCCTCAATTAAATAATAATCTTTTTCAGTAACAGTTATGCAGTATCTCAAAAATCTTTTCACTGCTTCTTTCATTCTGTATTTTAATAGTATTAAAAAAGCCAAACAAATAATTAGAGGACCAATCCATATGTGCGCTATTACTGGAGATTTCTGAAACTCATATGATCAGAGTTTTTGGTTTTTTGCCCCAGAGAGCTTGGCTGTTTCTCAGTTGTGGATTATGGTCTGTCATAGCAAAAGCAGCTTTTATCAGTTTTAAACTGAAGGAGGTTATTCAGGTGAGCATTTTTAATCTGAAAAAAATCTGGAACCAGTAAAAGTGTTTGGATTGAAGGAGGTGAGTTGGAATCTGTTTTGGTGCAAAAAACATTTAGGGACCTCTTTAAATTCTCTGGGAGACAGAGACTGGCAGGGCTCACATGTTCAGCAAGAGGTCTGGATTTTATTAGACTGTGTGCTGTGGACCTGTCATATTCAATAAAATGAGACTTTGGTTTCTATTAGTTTCTTAATTGAAGTGTTTCTTAGGAAAATCTGCTACCTAAAAGAAGATACCAGTAAAATAAAAATAGACTATCTAACCATTAATGGTCAGTGTCAAATGACTTATTTAATGCAGTAGTAAATCCCAAAACCAAAAATGCATTTCACTCCTTCAGAGCTCAATACTCCTGTTTTGTTTTTTTAAAAAAACCTACCCTCTTGTAGCACATTTTCAACATCCAGTTTCTGCCTTGGTTACTGGTCAGGGTCTCAGCACCACAAGATTTCCAATATAAGAGGGAACACTATATAGTCACACAAGAGAAAGGAAAGTGAAGAAACGAGTGTTTCCTTTACTTTTATAAACTGGGCGAAAAAATAGTCAAGACAAACATCTGATGACTCTGCATGAGTTTAAAAAATTTACAGAAAAATGAAAGGTCACCTTCATAGCTCAGGGTGTGCTTTGTAGTAAGGGCTTTGCCCTGGGATTTTCTCCCTAAGAGAAAGTCAAAGTAAACAAAGAAAATAATCTTCAGTATGAAGCTGGCAAATATATCCATAAATGTGCACATTGCTTCCAAATCAAGGTGGATAAGGCAAAAAAAAAAGGAAAAAAAAAAATTATTGAAAAGGGATTAGAGGCTGCCCTTGGGGAAGTCATGTTCAAGGACTGGACAAACCCTGACAGGCAGAGGGACCTTTACTCATTCCCAGAGAGACTACACAGTTTCCATCTAATAAAACATTAAGTTACACTGCTAAAATTATGTGGTTTAAAGGTCTGAAAAGGGTTATTATCTTTTCTCAGTGAGCCCAGTAGAAAGTAGATAGACTTAAAGACACCTTCCTGAAATAAAGTGTTATTTAACACATACGCAAAGCATCTTTAAAGAGTTTACTTTTTAAAATGGGAGAAGATGGGAGAATCATCATCCCCATAAGCAAAAAAAAAAAACCAAAAAAACAACCCATCATGATGTACAAAGTAGACAAGAGTAAACAGCAAAACACTATTTATTTATTTGGTTGGTTTGTAGGGAGTTTTTTTGTGGTTTTTTTAAAGTTTATTTCTCCTTGTATAACTCCCACAGCAGTAAAACAGTCTTGAAAATGAATCAGCAGTATTAACTCCCTTGGCAATGCTGCGCTGTGGGGGGCAGGTTCTCCTTCCTCATGTAGAGTTAAGAAACACCCTTGTTTTTCTTTCTTTTATACTGAACATATTGCTCTTTGTCCTCATGAGGAGGAAAACAAACAAACAAATAAATAAATAAATCCAACCAATAAACTAAAAATAAAACCCCAAAACTGAAAGCCTCAGAGAAGTGAGAATTTAATTCTCTATTAATAAACGAGGGCATTGGAGTCTGTTAAGAGACTGGGGAGTGTGTATGGAGAAAAATTCCCTTAAGTGCCAACCTAACAATTCCATAGAGCTTTTCTCATGCAAGTTCTGGAAGGAAGCTTTATTAAATGATTTACTCTTACTTTAGGCACAGCACTTTACCTTTGGATATTCTGGCTGGAAGCTGTCTGCAGCCTGCTGTTAAAAACTCTGCCTTGTGCCAAAACAGGAGTGCAGGAAGAGGAGATGAGTAGATCCAGAGGTTCACATTTGTCTGGGTTTACTTTCCTGAGAATGGGCTGTGATCAGTTGATGCAGTGATGCAGTTACTGCAAACACTGCACTGGGGCACACTCAGGCACTGTTGGGGCACCAGTGTGAAGAATTTTGTGTGAGGCTGACAATTTGCTGTGGACCTGCTCCTATTTATCAGACCTGATGATATCTCCAATATTGCCTAAAACATAACTAATGAGGCAACTACCATCTCCTGTTTTACTACTCTGGGTCTGCCAATTCTTCTCACATCCTCCTTCCCTAGAGAATATCCCAGTTTATCTTCCTAATTTTCAAAGATCTCCAGTTATTTCTGTCCCTACCTGTCCTTACCAGTTAGCAGCTAGGATGGCTCATTCCTTTGCTCTTTAGTTGGCTGTGGTGTTGTTTTAAATCCTTCTTCCTGCCCCAAATTCCTTTCTAACATCTTTTTATTTATGTGTGAGATAAATATAATTTTTAGTTCTAAGCCTATCAACCTGTCTGCAGCTCAGCCTCACCTCAAAACCCACTTTGGGTTAAAGCAGCAGCTACCATGAAAAACCAGCTGAGCACCAGCTGGTGCATTGCCACAAAACCTGTAGACTGAGAATTACGAGCACAATAAATTGTCTTAAAACTTGCCATTGCTCTCATTACCTCAGACCTATTCACTACTTCTTGTCATTCATTTTCTTTTCCTGCTGTAATTTCCCTGAAGACTGAAGCAAGTTCCTGGGGCCTGGAGCTAAAGCCCACTGTGCAGTAGGATGATTCCTGGCCAGCAGTCAGTCTGCATGGCATGCACAGAAGGGAAGGGATGTTGGGGATGTTGATGTTCAGGGCTGTCAGTGGGAAGCTGTGGACTCTGGCACTGAAAGAACTGAACAGATCTCAGCTGTCACATCCTTGCAGTACAGCCCTTGTACTAGGCACCATGGAATTTGGAATATGGATATACTAGGATTTTAGCATGTTTGCAGCCTAGCCATGTGGAGGTGGTGTTTGTAGCTTGCCTCACAGCCTGATCCACTGCAGAGCTCGCCTGAAAACAAAAGGCAGCTTAGTCACTTTTCCCATATAAGCAGCAATTCTTTGAAGACATGCAAAGAGGCTTTTTCAGCTGTAAAACAGCAATGCCAGGACACTTAATATATATTCCTTCTGAATTATCTCTGTATTTCAGAAGGGCTAGAGTATTTGTAGAGGATTATGGTATGCTGCCTCTGCCTGTGAAACCATGGTTGTGTGGGTTTCTTATGAACTGTACTTTAAAACATCAAAGACCCCATATTTTTTTCTAACTGTTCTTAAACCTCAGCTTGCCATTTTTCAATCTTCCCCCCCCAGCCACCACCCACCTCCCTGCTTGCTGTTCTGTATTGATAGGGGCAGAGGCTGAGCAGAGCCTGGGGATGAATGAGATCACTCCTGTCACACTTTGGTTGTTCTGGGGCTGGGGGGAAGGATTATTCCATGGATGGTCTGCACCATCCTTCTCCCTTTCCCTTCTGTACCTGGTTTATGTGGGCTGTGGAGCTGCAGGGCACAGACCAAAGCCCTCCATGCCAGCCTGAGGCAGGGGATTTGGCCACAGTGATGTTCCTGAAGAGCAGGCAGCAAGAGCAATCCATCCTTCCCCAATGCCATGGGTGGCTGCAGTGTGAGTTTCTCCTCCCCACTGGCAGTCCACCCTGGCCATCAGCAGGGTGCCCCTCACAGTGCCCTTCCTCCTCTGATGAGGAACCAGGAAACCTGAAATGAGGGAGTGCTGTGGAAATGGCAGCTCCTCTGGGCTAAGGAAAGCTGAGAGTTTGGAGAAGCTGTGAGGTTTGTGCTTCCATAAGGCTGAGGTCATGAGACGTCACAAAGGCTCCCAAAGAAAGAGCTGCAGTAGGTAATTGGTGATCTTAAAATGGCTTGTACCGTGCTGCTTGGAGGAATAATAATTCCCAACTTGGTTGACAAGCACATGGATGTTTCTCATCCCCACACCCTCCAGAGCGCCCATCCAAGCTGGAGAGCAGATCTGCTGGGCAGATCTCTCCTTACTCAGCTGGGCTGTGGAGAAGCTGCCTTTGTGCCAGGCAGTAGATCAGACCCACTGTGAAGGTCTCACCAGCACTCTAAAACAGCCTGAACATCTTGTAATCTACTTCTTATTCCTTGCTTTTTGCGATATTGTCAATATCTTCATTGTATATCTCAACATATATCTTAGTTCTCTCAATTTTCTCTAAATAAGGCAGGTGTAATGATTTTTTTTCTTTCCATCCTTCATTATGAAGATCAACTTGTTAAAGTCTAAGTTTCTAGGGTCTGCACTACTACATTCACATAGATACTAGAAAACAGACACAGGTCCATTATATGTGATTGGGTTAATAGGGGTTTTATTTTGCCATTGAGTAAAGGTGCATTAAGAACCCTTAGAAAACCTCCATAATTCCATGCTTTGTCCCTTCTTTTACCACCATCTCAGAAGCTAAATGGTAGCTAAAGAAAGAAGATAAAGAGCTGTGCTTCATTAGAGATCCAAGCTTAGCACCTCAGAGAAGTTATAAAGACAGGATAGCATTTAATATTGCTAGAAAAGTTCACCTTACTTGCCCAGCAATAACCACTAACAAGCCTCTATACAAATGTCAGCAGCTCCCTCAGCAGCAGCTGCTCCATCTCCTTTCTCAGGCCCTAGAACCAGCAAATTTGCTGCCTTTCCTGCCAATAATGTTTCAAATATTTGTGCTGTTCATGTAGTTTTAATATCACTCATGGCAATATTGTTGCTAATGAAATAAAAACTGCATGACTCAGAAACCTACTCTGCAAGGATCTGAAGTAAGTGTAAAAATGCAATTTCTGCATGTGAAAGGCAGGCAGTTTTCCTTTCCAACAAAAGTTGCAAACTGCACATCTTTTTAATGCAAGTAACAAGGCTCTGAGAGCCTTCTTGCTAACAACTCACAGAATTGTATTTGTTCATATTCTATTTGTTCTGTTTCACAGTGTTTAGGGGTTGTTGTTGTCAAGTTTTTTTAAAATTACACATTTTAAAATGAAGCAATAGCACAGCTTTTAGCTATGTAAGTCCTAGTTTAATCTGCTTTTGTTATGATTTTGCTGGGTATTTGCTAGAAGTCCAGCTGGTGGGAGATTCAAAAACAACTCATAAATTGCTGCTCACCAAACCCGCTGCCAGGTCTGACCCTCTTTGTCCCACCACCTACCTCTCACTATAGAGATCAATTTGTAGCAGCTCTTAAATTCCACCCTGGACACTCAGTGATCACTGACAAAATGCAAGCATCATGTAGTAATTTCAACATCTGAAGAACTGGGCCATTAGATATTTCACTGATAAATAATGCTGCTGGCTCTCAGGGTCCTGATACCCTTAAAATAAAGGTGATCCACAACAGAATGATTGGAGTCTGAAAACTGAGGCACGTGTTCATTTGTTTTGAGATGTATTTGAAAATATAATTCAGTATGTGCTAAATTAATGATCACAGGCAGAGATCAGATGGTTGGTACAGAAAAAAGAATCCACACGCCATGTGCCCGTTTCTGCTGTGATGGGAATTAGTTTAAATATATCTCTTACATCTGTTGATTTTTGGTTCCACTTTTCAGTAATAATCCAATCTGCACCAGTATTTAAAAAATAATTTAGCTCCATACTGCGGCAAAAAATTATTATAAATAAATCAAAATTAAGATTGCCCAAGTTCCAGGACTGTAACAACATACATGAATAGGGATGGATAACTCATTTTAACACACAAATGAAATATTATTTAAGCTAGAAACCTGCTGGGTTTCTTCATTATATCATAAGCAACCTTTAAGATTATGTAACAGCTGTAAATATAGCACTGAAGCAATCCATGGTTAAAAGAGGCTTTGCAGAAGCACTGCCTTTCTTGATTATTCAGTGATCAGACTGAGAGAGGCTTTGTTGATCCAGCAGCAGCAGACTTCTGCCCTCCAATGTAATTCTCACTTGTGCTGAGCATCCAGTGAAACTGAAGCAATGCTTGGGAAAAAAAGGGAACTTATCTCCTTTTCCATGATAAATATAATTTGATACTTTTTTGTCATCGCTGATTGCCTTTTTTTCATAAACACTGAGCTAAGTGCTGTGTCAGAGCCCAGTTGCCCAAAGAGATCTGAGGTCTGCAGCTTTGTCCCTATTTAGGGCCACTCTGAGGCACCTGGTACTGTGTCATCACACACACAGGTGCTTTCCTGAGCTCACAATAGCTAATTATGTCCATACACAAGTGATCTTCTGGCCTTTTGGCCAGATCAGCTTTGAAAATATTCCCTTTCATTCTATTCCAGTAGAACTGTATTTCTGTAGTACTAAAACATCTCACAGGCTCAGGCCAGTTTTAGAGTGGTTTTTGTTAAGTCTTTGTGCCCGAGTGCAGGACAGGGGGTTCCACTCTTCCTCTGTGCATCTCATATATAATTAGAGCTACACCAAAACCTAAAAACTTGGTAAAGAGTCTAATGCAGGACCATACCAAGCCATGGTTGTGTGATCTGACTGTCAGGGATTTGCAGTTTGTGGGATGAAGTTTGGATTTGATGTTTATCCCCCCAAGCTGCTGGAACACACTATCTGGGAGGAATGCATTTCCCTGCAGGTCCTCCAGCTGAGACCCTCAGAAGTGCTGATGCTGGCCTGCTATGGAAGGAGCCAGAGGACACTGCTCTCCCTGGAGGACTGGTTGGCAGCAGAATCCTCTCTCCAGGTGTGTCTCCAACAATCCAAATATTTTGCTTTTAAACAGCAAATTATTCTTTTTTTTTTTTTCAGACAGTCAAAATTGGTCATCTTAATAAGGATCATTTAAGAGGAATGAGGTTGGAGCACAAATTTAACACCTTAAAGGAACTGGACCATAGATTATACCATTAGGTTTCTGAGCTATAGTACATATTTTAAAACCACTGAAAAATTCTGGCTGCTCTCAGCAGCTTGGGATTTAACTTGTAAAATCAAAATGGATTCAAAATGTTTTATTTTAGAAATTGAAGTGCTGTATCAATTCAAGTCATAATAAATCTGAGATTTGTACAAGGAATGAAGAAAGGGAGAAACAAGAGAAATACTCAGAACATAGGTTATAGTGCAAATCGACTGTTTAAGAACAATGCTTAGGTTGTCATATCCCTGAGGACTGCTGGGGAATAGGTCTCATGTAATTGAGTGGAAATGCCATCTTACCTGAAATAGACTTACGAAAATATTTGTTCAGAAATAATCCATTTTCTTGGAAGGAAGTAGAGCAGAAAAAAGATTTTCAATGTAAATCTTCATAAACAGCTGTCCTTTAATAGCTGAGTCCAAATATAAAAACACATTTGCAGATAGTATGAGCATGGGTGAATATTTATTTTGCCTTCCCAATAATAGACTGGACTTTCCAATAAACATGCCCACTTCTAAACCTATTGAAAATTTTATATGAGTTTAATATTAGGGGGATTTGTGTTTCTATTAACATTTCAGGAGCCCAAATTATTTTCCCAGTAGATATTTTGTATTGTTGTCTTGGCTGCTTTAAAGAAAAAGTTTTCCTCCAGTGTTTAAGAATGTACATTAGGGGAAGAACTGCTTTTTTTTTTGAGGATAGAAAGGAGCTCTTATCTGGTTTCTCCAAATTTAGGACAACAACCAGCAAGCAATCCAACTTACTGCAATCTCAGCTGCATACTGTTTAAATTGTCAGATTCACAGAAAAATAAATGACATTCTGGCTGATGGATTTATCTTCTCCATAGATGTGAATAATTTGAAAAGAATTATGAGGATGCAGTTATGTTTTATGGATTTCACATAATTTTCAAAATTTCATCGTGTGGAAGTGCCTTATTTGATGGGAGATGGATCTCTAGCTCATTAGTTAGGAACAGGTCTAGAATACTTTGACCCTTGGCAAAATTGCATTGTCACTTCTGGGTGTATCAAAGATGGATTTAACCATGTTATTCTCTCAGTTATGGCATCACTGCTTCCCACTGCTTTCTGAAAGCAGAAACAATCTACCCAAAATATTCTCCTCTGTCAAAGTTTTAATTTTGTTTCTATGTAAATAATGCATATGCCAGGCACTAGTGCTGCTGTCATTAACTGGGAATAAACCTGGAGCTTTCAGCTCTGCCAGTCCAGACCCACACAATCTGAGCAGAAGCAGCAGCTCTGTCACATTCTATTAAATATCAGCCTGCTGCAGCCGCTGCTGCTCGCCATTGGGAGGTGAATCTGCATGCATTAAACACTGTTTATAATATTAAATGTGGAGGTGCCAGCAGACACTGTGGAGCCCTCATTTGATCAGTTTTTAAGGGCAGAAATCAGGCATGAAGGGAGGTTGTTCGTGGCTTTGCACATCTGCCTCACTGCCGCTCTGCCTGGCTGTGCTATACTCATTAACTACCACGGCTGCAAATTCCAAACAAACCACACTGCAAGCAGCAGCTGCAAATGAAATAATTAAACTCTGCTCTGCTTTGCTGAATGTTAATAGGATAATTGTCCTACAGACACTTAACTTAGCCTGTACCTTTTCTGTGTGTGAAGCAGTGAAAGCTTACTTGAATGCTGCAAATGTGCCTCAAATGATCCAGCTAGACATGATGCAGAGGGAAAAAGCAAAAAAAGTTCCTTTCTCACAAGTCTCAAAGTGCTGAAATCTCGATTGCAGGGGAAGGCTGTCTTGAAATGCCTGAGAAATAACCCATTGCATTGATATTCTGTCAGAGTCTTTCACTGCTGAAGATAGAGAAGTAAAACAAATAAATCCTGTCACTAAGGAGCGAGCTGAACTCAATACAGTGCACAATGTTTGCAGGTCAACTCCCTGCTCTCCATAGGCAGGTCTGTTCATAACTGCTGTGTTGAACACCAAAGCCCACTGTTGATCCCCACGTGCTGACAGCAGTTACACTCACACTGAAGCCAAAATAATAAATCTCATCAAGCATTCTTCAGAAGGAGACCTGCATCCTTCAGGGTCAACTGCACAGAAGAGGAAAGCAATGTCAGAATGGAGTAAAACTTTCTAACATACTCTGGAAAAGCTTTGAAGATTGCTTGGCCTCAGAGAGGGGAAGAGTCCAGAAGTCACACTGATTTTTCCATCACTCTTCTCTTTCCAAACAATACTCATTTGCAGTCATAATTCATGTTTCCTGGGTGTTTCACCTCTATTATCCTGTGCCTGAACTTGAGGATACTTGAGGAACTTTTCCGTAATTTAACATGCTACATGAAGGGGGCACAATTGAAGTGATGTGCTGCCGAGAATGAGTGGATCTCCTCTCATCTTCTGCACAACTGCCAAACCCAGAGCATGTTCACTCAGCAAATACAAGGATTAAAACACGAGTGCAGCTCTTTTTAGCTAATCACACACACACACTCAATTACTTTCCTCATCATCCTAAAAGAGGCTGGCTAAGTTCCTCCCTCCTCAGATGTGTCCATTCCAAGGGAAGGGGGCACAACAGTGGATTTTAGGGTCCCAGATGACTCAAGAAGGCATCCAATCCTTCTGCAAGGATTCTGCAACCAATAAGCAGATTATAGGTATCAACCTCAAGTCCTGAGCCCTCCTATGCACATTTTCAAATCAAGGAGAGTAAATGATTGAGGCAGAGAGCAGATGTTTAGGCCATGACTGCTTATAGCTTGAAAGAGAGGAAGACATTTTCCTCTGTTGATATCATGAAGTCTTAGTTTCTTAATTCTCCTCTTTGAGGGAAAATAGAAGCTGTTTTGGAATGCTACCCCTGCCTTGAGGTGGTACCACAGGTCTGCTGAGAAGCAGTCACAACCAGCCACAACACATTAACTGGAAAGGACAAAATGGGTAAGACTATCAACCTGTGCCGTGAGAAGAACTCCGTGTACACCTCACCATTCTTCCTGTCTCATTAAATTAAACTCAATCAAATCAAATCACCTCTGAGGTTTAGAAATGTGCACAAGAGGGAACTGTCTGGGCTTTCAGTTCTGCATGAAGTGTGGGTAAGAGGAATGTGCCTTTGCAGCTCAGCTTCATTGGTGTGTGAGCCAGTATTCATGTCAGGTTTTCTTTAAAGGATACTTGAATGACTCTATTTTTAGCTTTTACTGTGATGTTATTTCATCAGCTACTGCATGCATAATGCATCATCAGCAGCAAAAATTTTAATCATAGCATAAATCAGCCAAAAGATGCTACAAGAAATCAAAGTCCAAATTGCTTTGCTTGGGGACTTGAGTAAATGGATTTTGATTTTTAATTTCTAAATTCAGAGAGGCTCTGGGGGGCATGTTCCCCAGATGTGTAGCTGATTGGTGAATGTGTGTTGCAAGGCTATTCAGGTGCAATCTCAAAACCTGAAACATCATATTTCAATATGAAAGGAGCTTTTATAGGTTTTCCTTAAGAGAAATTGAGACCATTATTTGGGTCCCTCATCTAAATAATTCAGCTAAAGTACAGTTCCTGATTGATGTCCGAAAGCCACCTGCTGATCATTCACAAATTCCAAACCAAGGAAGAAGAATCCGCAAAGTAATTTCAGTGTAGTCCCCCAAGACCCAGCAAGGAAACCTTTCACAGGCACAGGAGGCTCAAAATGTTCCAGTTTAATTTCCAACAGAAAAGAAAAAGTAATTATCAGAGGCTGTGTCCTGTTATTAATGCGTTAAGGAAATAAAATTCAAATCAGACACCTTACAGAACAGCACACAGACCTGGTTTTAAGCTGGAAAAGCTTTTTACTCATTGTTGCTGGTTTTGTTATGGACAACCCATTTAATCTAGCTCAACAGCTTTAAAAAGTGGGTCGAATATGTTTTTGTGGGGTCAGATTTGTAGGTCAGGGTATATTCCTTTTTCCTGCAGATAACATGGATGTGAGAGCACCGGCCATCTCAGCCAGGAGAGATCCAGCTGTTGGTGCAGCAGATGTCTGCTCCCTGGGAAACAGAGGCAGGACCAGGTCAGGGCATGCTCTGTGCAGGGACAGCCTGGGCTTGAAAGTGCTCAAGGATTAGGGCACCTCTTGCTTCCTAAATAGCTGTCCTAGGAGAGATGGCTGAGCCAGATCT
>VRYO01001463.1:7516519-7538313 GCA_009812075.1 Sialia sialis | reverse complement strand
AGGAATATTTTTCCCTGACCTCCATGACTCTTCTTCACAGTGTTTTATCTTTTGCAGGGAAAATAATTCTCCTCCACACCCCTGCAATCTGGAAGAGCCTTTGAAATTCTCTGTTTCATGGTTCTATCACATTTATCTTCAAGTTATCTCTTTCCTTTGATTAGGCTTTTTGTTTCTTTTTCCCCTGTGTTATCACCTCTGTTTCCATAGTACATAATTGAGCTACTGAATATTCATTATTAGTCCCTGGAGTCACATAAAGATCTCCAGGGGAGGATAAAGCCCTCCTTGGTTGTGTTTTGGTTAGATAGAGCCAAAACACTAAATGTAAATTAGTATGCAATATCTCCCCTTATTTTAGAAAGAATTGGAGAGGGAATATTTATCCTTTCATAAGGGAAAGGAGGGAAGGAAAGGAAATTTGGGACTGAGAGGGAAGGAGGAAGGAGGAAAGCAGCCAGGGAGTCAGGAAGAAGGGCAAAGACTACAGTCCAGCCACCATGATGTGAAATTCCCCGCTGTCCTGAAATCTTTGTGTTTATTGAGGGTATTTCATCACTGCTTGGTAATGGTGTCAGAACAAACAGACTTTCAAAGCAGCAGGAATAAAAAATTCAAGCAACTAACTTTTTATTCAGTCAAGCAAACCTGCCAGGTAGGAGCTCCCTTTGCAGGCAGAGGTCTAACAGCGCCAGCAGTGCTTCGGATGGCCCAGATATAAACAGGAGAGAAGAGCATAGGTGAGCTTTGACACATTGCTTCATTAGTCACAGGTGTGGCTTCATTCCCTGGGGATCCCAGCCCCAGAAGGGCTGCAGCAAGGAAAGGTTGTGTGCAGCCTGTTACCCTGTCTGCTTTGAGCCCTGCTCCAAAGGCTGATTTCCCCTGCCTGGGGAGGGAGGAGCAGGGGCAGTGGCATTCCCAGGGGGCAGTTCAGGGCATCTGGAGGTCCCATCCTCAGCACAGACTGGTTGGTTCACCCTAGATAAATGCCCCATCTGACACTGCAGCTTACAAGCTGAAAAAACATATCAGGAAACATGATAGTTTGGAAGACAATCTCTTTTTCTTCTTAATAAAATGATCTGCATGACAGAAGTATTTGAACAGTTTTGGATTTGTTAGACAAAGGCTATGTTTGGCTGTAGTAAATACTCCTAATATCCTCATTTAGCATAATTTCAGTTTGACCTTTTTATACTTTGCACTGTGTGAAACATTTTCCAGTGACTGTGATCAGGACACTAATCTAGATCTATATCCAGGGATATAATGAGTATTTAAAAGCATGAGATGATTTAAAGGAGAGATGAAAGGCTCTAGCCTTTCTAGGAAGGTAGGAGGACATACTCCTGAATGGGATACAACTGGACCAAAGTCTCCTCAAGCACCAGGTGAAAATTAACCTGATGTTCCTCTCCACTCTGCCCTGCTGTTGCAGTTTCACCATTGCAACCTTCTGATACCTTTGCCCAGGACACCTGCCTCAGTACAGGCATTTATCCACCCGGGACCTGTGCAGCCAACCAGAACATTACACGTGCTACATTCTGGTAAATTCGCCACGAGGGTTTGCTAGCTGTTTCTTACATTTGTACACACGAGTTCCCTTGGTGAAGCTTTGTGCTGACAAGGGCAGACATGCAGCATTTGCATCCTGAGAGGCACTGATGGGATGTATCCCCATGATCATCCCTTTCCACATACCCAAAGCAACTCCCAGCACTTCAAATTTGCCTGTAATGCTGCAAAAAAAATAGAAGTCCAGGACACATTGTCAGTTTAAAAACAAAAATCAAGTTTGTGTTATAGAAGTCATATAAATTGCAAAGCAGTACTTATGGGTGATGAGCTGTCTGAATGATACTTCCTTTGCTGCTTTAGGGAATTTTAAATAACAATGTATTTTAGTGAGTCACTGTAATGACTTGAAACCAATTCAGAAAGCTAAACTTTCTGTAAAAGGCTACTTTCAATTTGGAACACGAGGTATTATTCAGAAAGTACCAAATATCTGTTACTTGTGTAAAGATTCTTTACAAACCTAGTACAAAGCTTTTCCTTGGTAACTGCTGTGTTAATGGCAAATCTAAACCCTGGTCTGTGATAATCATTGTTATTCTTATATTAAGAATTGAAAAGGGAAATAATTTTCACTCAGATTCTTTATTGTGTATGTTTATAATCCTTCATTCAAAACAAAATTAAATCTACTAAATATCCAGAACAAAGTCCCTAAAGATTGACAGGTCCCACGGGCTGGTGCTTTTTGGTTCAAACACTTTTCCTTCTTTTCGTCATCTCAATATGAAGCTCACATGTTAAGGAAGCAAACAGTAAAAGGACAAAAACAAGTCCTGAAACTTAAAAACTGGAATTACTCACAGCCATCAAATCTCTGCATGAGTTATAATTAGCTCTATTTTTCACTCACATGAAAATAAGTAAAGGATATGTTCAACTACTGCACATAACCAGTTACACCCAAATGTATTGAGAGAATGTAATGTATAGTAAGTGCTGATGTATTGCTAATTTTTTAAAAAAAATTAATCAGGAAAGACACAAGTTCCTCCAAATACTTTGGACAGAAATGGAGGATTCTGTCACATTGTCTGATCACACAGATGGACCAGATGAATATTTATTTGCTCATGACAAACACACAAACATTCAGTGCTCAGTGCTGGTGTTTCCCAAGGCAGCACTGTGGAACTGGATCAGACCTTCTGGGGGGAAGGAGAGAGGAAAAAGAGCAATCTGTAACTCTGACAGAATTTATAGACTTTCTGAACCATAAAATATGGTTCTTCATGTCTGCCATGGAGAAGGTCAGGATGTCATGGAAAATTTTAGCAAAGGCCCAGGAACTCAAACTCCATGAGTTCTCATCATTAAAAGCTGTACAATAACTAATTTATTAGCTAAATGTAAAAGTTCAAGTCACAATGTTCCAGTCATGTTCCAGTTGAATTAATTCCAGTTTGCACAGGAGAAACCCCTCGCCTGATTGAGTGGACATCATCTGTGGGCCACCCATTCCTCAGCCTTCTTTAGCATACTTGCTTTCTAGGTCTCCTCTTGCTTCCACATCTTTGTTTTGAATTTCTTTCGCCATGCATGGGCTAGCTTGAGTCTTTTTCCATGCTGAGTTTCATTTTGTTATTTTCAGCTCGGCTCTGAATGAGTTAGATGATGCTCATGCTGCAGAGCATTGCCAATCTTGTCATACCATCTGTTTCAAAATTAAAGAAGAAGCTGAATCCCTTAATGGGATGAAATAGCTGTACTTTGCTCTGGAAGTTTTCTTCATGGGTTCTGTTTTTTGTTCACTTGTTGATAGTTCGGTCCTTTATGGCCCTGTAATTTAAATACCATTATGTTTTCTGCCATTAAGCCTCCCTGAAAGCTTAATTTTACCTAAGACTGCTGATGTTCTACACAATCCAATTTATTTTGCAGTTTGAAGCAGAAAATTCTTCACAGGTATTTCTAAAATCTCAAGTAGTAATGAAGAACAGCATGTTTTACAAGACAATAACTAGATGGTTCTTCTACTGATTTTTAAGGCTGTGTCTGCATAGATTTCTATATCATCACCTAAAACAGTAAAAAGAAATAATTTTATAATTCCTCTTTAAAAATGGTTGTGATTTTTGCTTTAACTAAACCTTACTTGGGCTCTTTTGTGAATCCTATTGCTTCTGCCTTAGATCTGGAGGATTTCAGAAGGGCCAGTGAGAATGTGCTCCTCTACCTCTATGGAAAACAAAGAAAAAACAACCTGGAAAAGGTCCAAGAGAAAGGTAGAGCTATAGGAGTGAGGAAGCAGTTTCTCCTCTGTGCACATCTGAGCATGAGCTTTTTACACACCAATTACATTCCATCCTCCTGCTCCTCTCAGCAAACTGGAACTAAAGGTGACTTTATAGGTCTGCAACAACTGGACATGATGAGGATTTTTTTTTTTTTGCAAAGTCATTGAGCATGTATAATACAATTAAAAGCTATACTTTCTCCTAATACAGTCCTATTTATGCATGAATGTTGATGTTTCTTTTTCAAAATTGTTTCCTTAATGTCAGTGTTTTCTGTTGACTGATGGGACCTGGTTCCTCCAGAGGATGGCATTTTCCTCATCCTAGGGACAAGGAACAGAGCAGAGCTGGCAGAATCTCATTACGTGGGCATTTCAACAAGAGGGACACCAGGAAATTTTCAATCAATAAATAAATACATAAACAAGCAGGAGAATTACTGAGGAAGATTACAGCAGTGGCAGGAGATTCAAGAGGAGATGAACACTTCAACACTTGTTTGAAGCTCTCGTAACAGCTGCTGACAAATTTCTCTGTTTCAAGCCCTGATGCAAGCTGCTATTGATGGGGAGAATTACAGGTCTTGTAGTCCTCTTTCTCTGCTAGCCAGGTTTATCTTCAGCACTTCAAGCTTTTGTCCCTCAGTTGAACATTTTCTCCTGCTGGACTTGCTAGAGCTGTTCTGGGAAAACAGAAGACAGCTATGTCTAAAGTGCTGAAGGCACAAAGCATGGCACAAAGCTAGAAATAGGTGAGTACTTGGGGTCTGTGGTGTCTCTCAAGCACATAAATCATCTGCACTTACCAGCCCTGCAAAGCACCCAAGGGAGCAGTGCCTCAGCCCATCACCTCTGGACACATGTGGATTTCTCTCTTCCCTGGAACTGGGCAGTAGAGGCAAAGTCACTAAAGAGTTCACACTTCCCTCCTATCTCTTTGCTTCATGAAAACAAAACACAGATTGTGAAGTCATGGGAATGGACCTATTTTACAGGAGACAAACAAATTTCGAAGATTTAAAATGCCAAGCCATAATCTTCCTTTATAAAGCACTGTTATTGTTTCAAAGTGTAAGGTGCAAAAAACAGGATTAGAAAATAATAATGTCTATTCGGAAGGATTAGACTGCAGCTTCAACTTGAGAAATAGTTTTTCAGATTGGATAATTTTTAATAAAATATTCATCCTTACCCCATTTGATTTCATTTCCTAAGTCCTGAAGTCTTCCTTTCATAGGCAAACTTCTTGTTTCTGTGGGATTTTTG
Organism: Sialia sialis; assembly: GCA_009812075.1. Classification (NCBI taxonomy): domain Eukaryota; kingdom Metazoa; phylum Chordata; class Aves; order Passeriformes; family Turdidae; genus Sialia; species Sialia sialis. The sequence continues at coordinate 7,533,230 of VRYO01001463.1, read as the reverse complement.
ATTGCATAAGAGCTGCACATGTTCACAAGATTTGAGTTCTTTTGAATTTTTTATAATCTCTAAGATTAATTATTTATAAGCACTTTTTAGAAACTTTCAAGTTTGGCGTTACTAATTTAATGCATCTTTTCTTCCCAAATGCTTTTGGTAATGCATTATTATGCAGCTCAGTTCAATCAATAATGAAACTTCATTTTTTCATTCTAATTAGTCTTCATATTTTTAATAGCCTACAAAATAAAAATGACAAGTGATTTATTTTTCTGAGCCTGCAACCAAAAGTTTGGTGCATATACCCTAAACCACTCTTTTCCTCTAAAGTGTAAATTAGTCTGTGGCACTTTAGTATGTTATCTGCACAAGACTGGATTGTGAGAGATAACATGCAAAGAATTTTGAATTCCTACAGTGTCATGTATTTTGCTAGCAGAATAAAGTTGTTTTTATATCATTATACAATACCATTCATGCTACCTAAAAGCACTTATTTACCTCTTCCCACAGCAGGCTCTATACTAAGAAAAAATACTCTTTTATTCTGTTCTGTAAGTGAAAATCAGCATGGAGTTCAGTGCTCTAAAAATCTGTGCCACCAGGACTTTCTCAGAAAAAAGAAAAAGCTATTATGGGGATCTAGTCAGCCAGGAGGTTGAGTTAAGCATCCAGTCATCAAAGTTCTGAGCTCATGTTTCTTTGGGAAAGAAATGAGCCATATAGACTATTTTCTTCTGAATCTGCAGATTTTGGATTATTTTTAGATACTGCCTCATCATTGAAGGTTTGGTTTTGTTTGGTTTGTTTTTTTTAAATTTTGTTAAAGACCACTAAATAATTTTAAACTGAGAGAAGAAATTGCATAAAAAATAACGATTTATGGCAGGCAGTCTGTGGTGATACCTGTTAACTATTGCAGCTAAAACAGAACTAGTTCTTGAAAATATTACACAAAAATAGACAAAAATTAAAATATATTCTCACATAATCTCTAGAAACTTCTAAATTTTTCTAGGCTTCTTTGATTATTTATATTCTTAGGTGCCTGAATTACCATGGATGCATGTTGAGGTTTTTTTACTGTTTATATGCTAACAGGCTTTAAGTGTTAAACCCAAAACAAGGACCTATCTTTCTAAAAAAATAGTGACTTTCAAGGAAAAGAAATAAAATTAAAATTATAATGAGTTAACATAAATAGGATGGCTGAATTGTGTGAAGAATACAGTTTCATACAAGCCTGCTACCCATATTCCTTTTTTGATATTAGCAGATCAAGTTTAAGAGGTTCCTTTCCCTGCTACATCAACCTCCCTGGCAAAGCATCTAAATGTGCATTCTTACCTCTCAGTAGAGGAAATGGCTCAGTTTCCCAGTCCTAGTTTCATTTAAGATATGGTGCTACTTTGGCTGGGATAAAGGTTGCAGATGGTATAGGGATGAGTTTTGATTTGTTCTGGAAACAGCACTGATAGCACAGGGATATTCTAATTATTGCTGAGCGGGGCTTACCCAGAACCAAGGGCTATTCTTCTCACAGAAACAAGTGCAGAAAGAGTTGGGAAGGGACACAACCAGGGCAGGTGACCCCAAATTACCACAGGTATATTCCAGGTGCTGTACTCAGCGTATAAATCTGGGGAAGAAGAAGGAAGGAGAGACATTCAGAGAGATGGTGTTTGTCTTCTCAAGTCACTGTTGTGCACAAAGCAGCCCTACTTTCCTAGGGATAGATGACCCCTGCCTGCCCATAGGAAGCAGCGAATTAATTCCCTGATTCACTTTGCTGGTGTGTCCAGCTTTTGCTTTACCCATTAAACTGTGTTTATCTCAACTCATTAGTCTTCTCACTTCCACTCTTCCAATTCTGTCCACCATCCAGCTGGGGGAGAGAGCAGGTGGCTGAATGGGGCTTAGTTGCTGGCCAGGGTTAAACCATGGCAGAGGTTATATGGCACACACCTTGGCATATCTGGAGTTCTCCTGGGATGCCAGCATGGAAAGGTTTCTGACAGGCAGTTTGCCCAAGTGGAGCCTTCTATTTAATCTGAGGGATGTAAGTGGTAACACTCTACAGCAGATGAGCACATTGATGCTGTAGCCTTCAAGTAAGACAAGGTATTTGTACTTTTACAGATTCATAAAAGTAAAATACTGTGCTACTTGTCCCAGTTTGTTGTTACTTTTATCAAGACGGCGGGAAGGAGGAAGGAGGGAAACTGCAAGGATTGCATTGCAGAAAGCAATCCCAACGAGAGGTGGTGCTGCATGTCCATTCTAGAGGGAACTTCTATCTTCTGCTAAGTTAGGAAAGAGGGTGGGAGGCAGTGCTGTCTCCCTACAATACAGTTCTTTACAAGAGCAGTACAGTATTAGTTTTCCCTATTGCAGCCAACAGAATTTATACCCACTCTCACTGAGAGATCTGTGCAGCATGAAGTGTGCATCAGCTGATTTTCACTTGTACTTCACATTAGTTACAAATCAAAATGACCTCTGAACACTTTCAATTGCAGTCTTCTACAGCTTCAACAGTACATATTTTTGCTGCCAGTGATGCAAATTTGAACTTCTGTTAATTAAATTATACTCCATAAGCATCTTGGCATAGTTAATCATCATAGGCAGTTCTTCAACTATAACAACTGGAGATAGAAGGTTGGATTTTAGTTATTTAAGTATCTTTTTTACACAAGAAAAAGGGAGGTTATACTTGAAAGATAGTGGATCCGATAAGGAATGATGTGCTGCTCCCTCATACTAACAATCAGGCAGGCCTTGCTGGAGATGTGAAGGTTTGGGGCAGCCTTGGCTGCAGTTACGACGAGATTGTGGAGTATCAGGTGAGGAAAAAGCAGGGCAGTGAATAACATTGCAGCCATGGGCTTCAGGAGAGCTAACCTGCTGCTCAAGGTGGATCCAAGGTGAAGCTCAAGGTAGGCTCCTTCAGGGATTGGATCATGAGTGAGGCTGAAGACCTTGTAGCAAACTAAAAAAGCTGCTAAAACTCGATGAATTGCTTAAGGAACCTATCCTGAATAGCCATGATCTCAGTCAGATCCATTTGGACATTAACCTCTCAGTGACCCAATGCTTCTCACAGCCATGATGGCCTAGATATGGGCCAAATTTAAAAAGGTAAAAACTAACTCAGTAGCTTCTATGATAGAGAGACTTCATCAGTGCACAAGGTGACACAAGGGAAGGGCTATAGATGTAATTTATCTGGATTTCTGTAAAGCATTGACATAACACACCCCCACAACATCCCTCTCTCTGAATTGGAGAGAGAAAGATTTGATGAATGGACAGATGGAGCAGCCCTGCCAGGAAGGATCTGGGGGTGAGAGCCTGGACGTGACCCAGCCATGTGCACTGGGAGCCCAGGAACCCAAACGTGTCCTGGGCTGCATTCAGAGCACCATGGGCAATAGGTGAGGAAGGGGGTTCAGCCGCTCTGCTCTGCTCTGCTCTGGTGACAACTCAACTGCAGTGTCATGTGCAACAAAGGGAGAAATTCAGCCTGTTGGAGTGAGTCCAGAGGAGACTACCAAGATGATCAGAGGGCTGGAGCACCTCTCTTATGAGGAAAGGCTGAGAGAATTGGGATTTTTCAATCTGGAAAAGAGAAAGCTTAGGAGTGATCTAACTGTGGCCTTCCAGTACCCAAAGGGAGCCTACAAGAAAGATGGAGAGAGACTATCTACAAGAATATGTAGAGAAAGGACAAGGGGGAATGGGTTCAAACTGAAACAAAGTAGGTTTAGATTGGATATTGGGAAGAAATCCTTTACTGTAAGGATGGTGAGACACCAGAACAGGTTGCCCAGAGAAGTTGTGGCTGTTTCATTTCTGGAAGAATTCAAGGCCAAGCTGGACAGTGGATTGAACAACCTGGTCTAGTGCAAAGTGTCCCTTGCCCACAGCAGTGGAGCTGGAAGCAGATGATCTTCAAGGTTCCCTTCCAAACCAAACATTCTGTGATTCTATAATTTTACTTATGTACTTAGATTTTAGAAATAAAGTTCCACTTAAGAAGCTGTCTCTGATTGCCATGAATAAAAGCTTGAAACAAGACATAGGTGTAAAAATAAGTCTCAGATATCTGACGGGAATAAGAAAAATCTAATTCTTGCTGTTATTGCTTACATCTGATGATAGTTCAGCCAGCCTCATGGTTTTGCAGATGCATGGAAATAAGCACAGGAGATTAATACATTTTCAGTGCTTGGATCACTGACACTATGTGCAGCATTAACAGCCAAGAAAGCAAGTAGGAGGATGGCCAGTTTGCAATATTATCAGAATATCTCTCTCTGGTACAAGTTCTTTGTATTAGTGGAAGAGAATATTCTTTATACATGATGCATGAATTACTGGTCCTGCCCAAATATGAGGAACCTAAGAACTGATGCCCCTAAGAACACAGAGGGAAGAGGCAGAGTCCTGAGTCTCTACTCATGGAGAAAATGTTTATTTATGACAAGAGTACTTTATATAAACTGTATTTTTCAGCCAGCCAACAAGTTGAAGAAAAGGGTAAATTTGTGGCAAAATGTTCTGATATAAAGTTTATTTCCTGCAAATATACTTAATAATCTAAACTACAGAGTGTATGACAATGCTTCTTCAATCTGTGCAAAATACATCATGGAGTAATGCAGAAACTAGGCATCGGTGTATCAGCATATCCCTAGAGATCCTGAAATTTATAGCTCTATTTATATCTGAATTATATTCTGAATCTTAGCAATGGCAAGGGACGTTGTGTGTGAACTGAGACATGTTGCTATTCTAATGAGATACTGTCTCACTAAAGAAGGAAAGGAACTGGGTCAGCTCTAGCAAAGGCAGAATTTATGCCTGGAAGAGGGCTACTGTTATCCCTTAAATATTTCTGAAATTTCAGTCCTTCCTTGTGGGCAAAACACAGGGGATTTACTCTGTGAAATGCAAATATTCAAAGCCTGGTGACTCTTTCCTGCGTTTAATCTCCCAGTTCTAAATGTACCTCGCAGCTCGCAGGCATGTGTCCCGTCATCTGTCTATCCCCTTCCCTTACTCCCATCAAACAGCAGTCCCTGAAGGGTGCAAGAAGTACTGTGAAGAATGGTCTTAAGCCTTCCTGCTGCTGAGAACTGCTGATGGGGCCAAAACCAGGCTCCTCCAGGATGAGTAGAAGTGGGTAATTAAAGAATGGTGCTGATGTTCCCTTCATCCTTTATGTTTCTCTCGCCTCAACTTCATCTTTCTTGGATTCTGTCCAGAGACAGAAGTTATCAGAATAATCTGAAGTGCTCTAACACTGTGTAACACTGAAGGGTGAGTCAGTGTGTTACAAATGAGGAATTGTCTATCTTTTATCATCAATATGCTCCATTTGCTTCTGCAGGCATAACAATGCATCCATAACAACTTATTTTATAACAATAGAAGTCTATAATACAGAATTTGTTAGCACATCCCATAGTATGCTGAATCAGCTTAAAATTTAAGGAGACTTCACACTTTAGGGGAAAAGCTGTAATGGGTGGCCTTTTTGAGCTGCTTGTCATTTTGAATTAAAAGTCACAGTAGAACAGCCTGGATGACCTCAGTTACTGCTCTCAATTCTTTCCTCACCACAGGAAATCTACCGCCCCATCACCTAAACAGCATGAATGTTCAGCTAAGATTTTCATTTCTTGCAGCAGTTTCCTGATCTGTTGGGTGTTATTCCTCAGCAAGGCATGGGGTGGGAATGTAAGTAGGTCACCTTTCCAGACAGCCATCACAGCTGGAGACATAGCTGGGAGGAAATGCTGTGCCTGAGATAACATTCAGGGAGCAGCACAGAGAAATTATTCCTAGTCCTCAAGTTCTCCAATAACCTTTACCTCACCTCCTATCCCCTGCCTTGTCCCTGCCACAGCTTCACCCAGCTACAGTTTAGTTAATGATATCATGGTAATCTATTCTCATAATTAAAGAAAGGGCCTTTTCAAGCTCTGCTGATCAAAATTGTTATCTGTCAAAAATTTCAAATACATAAAGAGATATGGGAAAATACTCATCAGGTTGGACAGGTAATGACAGAAGTACGTTTCTAATGAGTGCTATGGGAGAATAAAAGCAACCTCAGATTAGGAAACCACAAATCCCAACCATTTCCATCTACTTTTAACAGCCAATATAGAACTCCTTAACACAAGCCTTAGAGACTGAAGGTGAAAGGTTGCTGGAGTCCTTCAATTTCTTAGTCTTTTTTGAGAAGTAAAATGAAGGTTGAAGAGGATAAATACCAAACAACTGTTGGGGCTTTTTTTTTCCATTTCAACTTGCTTCAAGTTCAGGATACTGCCTCTAATGGCAGGGTCCTGGAACAAGAGGATTTTAAGGTCCAATGTAACCCAAACCATTCTGTGATTCTATAATTCTTCTGACTTGTAAGTACACTATACTACAGAGTACCTGGAAAAAAAACCCAAAACTTGTTCTGCCACTTATTTTTATTCTTCCTTCCACTTTATGAAATTTTGCTCCATGAGAGGGAGCAAAATGATAGTTTGCTGTCAGCCAAGTGGAAAGGTGTAATTTTATGGACCACTTCTCTGTGGAATAGGACTGATGAGGTAGGAAATGCCAAGTCTCTTACAGCACATGGCTTCTATAGCACTGTATCTGGGAGGAAAGAGGGATTTATGCAAAACTGTTCCCTTAAAAAAAGGTCAAATAGGGAGACAAAGCCTTCCCATCAAAAAGGCTTTGATTAGGTGACAGCAATGCTTTCCATCTACCCTTTGAAAGGGTACAAGAATACAGGGAATATTGAAGTACCTTCTGAGCCAATAATAAGTAGAGGCAAGATGAAAGTGACTGAGTAATTGCATCAGAAGTTTGCAATTAATGACCAATATCTGTCTAAAAGTAATAGGAAAAGACGTTAGTCTTTTGCATTTTATACAATACCAGGAGGAAAAAAAGTACAGTTTGCTTTTAATATTGCCATTAGAAATGTTATTCTTTATACAATAAAAGTATGTTTCACTCAGCTTTCACTTATGAATCAAATGTGCAAGCACCAGTTGTAAACTAAGGCCTGTTCTCTGCAGCTTTTTAAAATACAGAAAGAGCAACACTGCAGCTGTAGGATGATGTCTGAGACCACAGCCCATTTGTGTGGGACCAGAAAATGTTTAGATTCCCTGACAGAAGTCAGATCAAACATTCAAATGAATTCTTTGGACACTATCCAAAATGAGCTCCTGCATTTGGAGATAATAGAATTGCCAGTGTAAATCATACTGAAGATGGATTAGACTGCAAATGCTGTTAATACATCTGGTGGGTGACACACATCAACTACGAGCAGTGGCAAGCAAACATTTTATCCTATGCCTGTAGAGGCTAAACCTGGTTAGATTTATTTGCAAGTTTATTTGTAGTTGCAAGGTGGTCAGGAAAGGACTGAAGTGCCTGAGAATTACACCAGGGCACAGTATTTTTTGGTTGTAGCTGTGGGTTGCACTCCAATATACATGTTGATAGTTGTGGTTTATTTTAAATAACTGATTTCTAATAATTATTTCTGTGTTACAAGCAAAGCAAATTTTAGGTTATGTCTAAGTGAGAAACACTTCCTATAAGCAATGCTCTTCTTTTACACTAGATTATACACAACAAGATCCATTAAACATAACATGTAAGACCAGATGAGTGTAAGACAGAACTTCCGTTTTGTCAAACTTTACTCCTTGTGAAATCAGCTTTTCTGTTTTCAAAGCCCATAAGGATGTAGCACTGTCATCTAAGAATAGCCATACCAATGCAACACATGATGGAATTACATTCCAACTGCAGAGTGGATGTTGTCATGGAAAAGGGAAGGGGAAGGAATGAGGGAGGGAAAGAGGAGAATCTGAAAGATCTGTCTTCAGCACTATGCTGAAGTCCTGAAGATGTGATTAATGTTAGTAAAAGGCTAACAAGTGAAAAACCAGATGCATCTCACTTGGACTATATTGTGCACAATAACCAAGCAAGTGATTATTTGGTAAATTAGAATCCCACTCTTGTGTCTTGGACATGGAAGCATTTTAAAGAGGCCCTTCTGTAACATTACAAAAAATTTTAACAGGGTCCTGAAAAGGAACCTTTTAGTTCCAGACAACTTACACTTGTCTTCATAAGTTTTTGTAATATTCCTGGTGTTAAAGTATATTTTGTCTTTGAACCACACATTTTAGTGATGCATAGAAAGCACTGCACACCAGAGTAAAAATACAACATGCAGTAAAAGTTACACACCATTTTTGTCAGCTGATTCTATGCACTTATCTGAAAAACAAAACAGTGTTAGTGGGAGGAAAGAGATGACTGCTATTAAAGTAACCATACACTTCCATAAATTAAAAGTAAGAAGTCTACAGGATATTGCTATAGTTACAACAAAGTATACTGCCTCTAGGAGTCCTTTAAGGTAAAAGCAGATATTTAATTTACTTCATTTTGTTCTTCTGAAGATTCAAAGCATTACATAGGAATTAAAGTTAATACTTAAAAAAAGAAAAAAATCACAAACAAGGAATGATGCTTCCAATGGTCACACCTATTTTCCTTCCATATATCAACAGGTTTCGAACAATATCCTGTAAAGGAAGCAAAGAGCTATTCACCTTTTTCTGGTCTCCATACAGAAACACAAGTATAACTTACAAACAAAAAAATCAGATGCTTAATGGAGCATGATGCAACTGCCTTTTAGTCACTAGTTACAGTCTAAATGACTATTTTCATGCACAAGACACCTCACAAATATTTGGAAGACAAAGTAGTAGGGAAGAGATTCTTGCAGAGTCTATATTTGTAAAATCTGTCCAGGTTGTTTGGCTAAAAAGCATTATCATAGGATCACAGAATGGAGGTGTATGAGTCCTTGAGTTGGAAGCAACCTTGAAGATCCTGTTCCAAATCTTTCCACGTGCAAGGACACCTTCCACCAGACCAGGTTGCTTGAAGCCCTATCCAGCCTGGTCTTGGACACTTCCAGGGACGAGCATTTCCCTGCACAACCTGTTCCAGTGCCTCACCACCCTGACAGTAAAGATCTTTTTCCTCATATCTAAGCTAAATCTACTCTCTTTCAATCCAATAAACCCATTTCCCCTTGTCCTGTCACTATATGCTTTTGTAAATAGTTTTGCCTCATCCTTTGTTTAAGTTCCTTTCAGGCACGTGTATATTAAATTTCTATATTCAGGTATATTAAATATACTACTGAAAATTTAGGCACAAGTACTACTAGTACTGTCCAGCATTTTTCATGGTTTTTGTGGTTCATTAATGAAACAAAGAAGGAAGATTTTCACAAAGTGCACCAAGAAAATGAGCAGTTTCTTCTTGGCAAAATCAGTAATTAGAATTCAGTAAAATGCAGAAACAGAAACAAGCAAACCTAAGGTTTATGTTTAGTCCTGTTCATTTTTGGGCTGCAGAAACTTGTGAATGCAATCACTGTTCTGCTAAAGTCAAAGGAATATCTGTCAATGGGTCATGGTTTATTCATATAATCTTAGATTAAAGACAGAATATCTCCAACAGTAGAGTCTAAAGGACTAAAAAAATTAAGTGCTATTATTGCTGCAAGTGCTGAGAACTAGGATTGACGATCAGGCACAGTAATTTTGAAACACTAATCTTAAAGAAATTAGGACTTTAGTTAAAAGTTAGAAGAAACTGGGCTTGAGATAGTTACCTGAAACTTAAATAATTGATTGCCTGTCAATTTATGTTTGCTCAGCTGTGCTTGCAATGGGAAAGGATGAAACTAATAGGTAGGTCCAACGAACATGAACAATTGCAACCAGAAACTCATTCTTTGCAAAACTGGAGGTGCCCCAAAAGCCATTTGTATTGTCATTAACAGAAAAGGTCAGGGCGAGGAAGACTCGCCTTACTTCCTCCTTTTAAGACCCCTCCCCACAAAAACGACCCCAGACTTAATTTAAGAAGCCAACCACACACGATTAATAGCTATTCAAGCTAATTACCATAGGAAGCAGGGGATGGGAGGGGCTGGTATTATGAATCTGTATTTGTTTGAAGCTTTTGTCAATAAATAGACTCTGTGACCACCTGTAATTTTGCAGTGTGTATTAGGGGGCTACCCCACGCTGCTGCCCAGCGCTGACTAAACATACCCTTTCTAACAGTTGAGTATCAGTGTTAGACCAATACTCATATTTTTGGTAAATCAATTTCTTTCATCAATGACACTTTTCTTGGAGAAATGAGTCACATTATTATTCAACTAGAATTTTTTCTTTGTTGCTTTTATTTTCTTCAGTACTATGAGATTTTCAATTTAGAAGATTAAAAATACATACAACCTGTCTTGCTTCAGAAACTTTGAAGCAAAAACCAGTTCAAGATCACAAAATAAAGATTTTATTCCTTAGAGACAACAAATTTTTGCTATTCCTGAAATGAAAGTCATGGCTTCTGCAGGCTATTTCAAAAGCAAAGCAAATATCTCTTTCAGGCTTTCTTTAGAAGGCAAATCATAAAGCCAGCAGAAAATAGAAGCAATTGGAATATATAAGCAGTTTAGAGACACTTGTTCAATCTCAGTAATTACCTATTCACAGAAGCAGGATTGGTTAGACAGGGCTATAGATATTTTTCTATTTAAAACTGAAGAATTTTCTGAGACGTGTTAAAATACAGGATAAATGGCATCTCTCTTCTGTCAAAATCATACCAAGATAAATAGAATATGGTCAGATAATATTTTTTGCTGCAGTCACAGCAGATGAACAACTAAGAGCTAAATTCTGTCTATTCATATGCATAAAAATCCTGATTACTTCACTGAATTTCCTTCTGTCAGGCAAAATTATGTCAGAAAGCAATCCTGTCAGTGATTTTCTGAACAGCATTTCTTGAAGTGATTTTAGTGTTCAGGAACATCAAGAAGCTGTATTTTAAAACTATATCCTCTTTATATTTTTTGTGTGGTTTGGGTTTTACAGTCATATTCAAGAGTATTGAAAGATATGCTCAGTCCTTCACTCTTTCATTGGGCATCTCAATCTGCTCGGGAAAGTTAGATGAATTTGCTCCCAGAGAGCAGGAATAAGCTTCAGAGGACTAAAACATACACAGCATGAATATGGCACTTGGTTAGGCAAGTTCTAAATCACTCTAAATCATTCCACTTAAAGAAAAAGAATATGAATGACAGACAGCATCAGGCTACTTTACGGATGGCAGCAACCTAGCTGTGGAAATGCTGGCCTTCCTGACTGCCAGCATTTTGATCAGTTTTGGCCCTAAGAAATTTTGTCTTCAGAGTGGCACCTACTGTGAACCCTTAATGAAGGACACATGGCTCTCAGAATCAGGTTGTAAGCATACAGGAGCAGCTGGCACACCTGAGAGCAAAGCTGAAACCAGTCCCAGATTTGGCAGTCACAGATGTCATGTCAGGGCACGACCTCCTCCCAGGCTGCTGCATCCAACACAGACTAGATAAAGCAACACCTTTACCACAGATTTGGCATATTCATACAGCTAAATACATGTAAAAGGGGAGAGGAGAGGAGAGGAGAGGAGAGGAGAGGAGAGGAGAGGAGAGGAGAGGAGAGGAGAGGAGAGGAGAGGAGAGGAGAGGAGAGGAGAGGAGAGGAGAGGGAAATACAGTAATTTCACACTTATAAGCCGCAGCAGGTGATAAGCCACACTTCCAGGTAGCCGGGAAGACCATGGAATTTGTCCATAACTAAGCCGCACCGGGTGACAAGCCGCACTTTTTTTTTTAAAAAAGTGAGAATCCATGTGCAACCAAGTTATGAGTTGGTAACAGAATCCCGCGATGGTGGGGTTTGCTATCAGGTGCACAATTTGCAAACAGTTTTCACAGACTGGCGAAGCCTTTAAATGCAGCCCCAGGTGCCCTCCCCGTGCTGCGGGGCCCGGCACTCCCACCCCCAGCGCTGGCTGCTGCGGCTCCCCGCACCGCTCAAAAGTGGTGGCAAAAAGCAACGGCAAAGCATGAAGCCAGCAAAGCACGAAGCTGCCAAAAAGCAGCGGCAAAGCGTGAAGCCGGCAAAAAGCGGCAGCAAAAAGTGGTGGCAAAGCGCAAAGCCGCCGAAAAGCGGCGGCAAAGCGGCTCAGCTTCGCGCGAAGGCGGCAAAATGGCGGCTCCCTCCTTGGCGGCTCGCACTTCTGGGTTGGCATTTCATCAGAATTTGTCCATAAATAAGCCGCACCTGGTGATTAGCTGCACTTCTGTGATCGGCTCGATTCTTCAGTGGAATAGGTGCTGCTTATCAGTGTGAAATTACTGTACTTTTTATGTCTTTGGTGGCAGCAGCTTTTAATCAGTATTTCAGCTCTGGAGGCAAAATTCAGCTTGATGGCAGTGGGAATGTGGGCAGGAAGCAGGGAAAAGGAAAGGAGGGATTGCCTGTAGAAAACCGTGAGAAATTCATGTAGGGGCTGAGAAGACCAAGGGACTCTGAGGCACGCAGGGGAATTCCTCTGCTTTTGGGGGATTTTGGGGGGCTTTTTCGTGGGCTTTGGCAAGGAATGCTGAGCGATACCAGTATGACCTAAAGACTTTGAGACACATTTGGCCACAGGGGCTCTGCCTCCACCCACTCTCCTTTTCCTTAGCTCCCCTGAACTATGGGTCTCCCCCACCTCTCCTGAAACACAAAAATGCTATATTGTCCTTGGCAACTATTTACATTTTTTGCAAATTTTTCAAGGAAAGATGCAACAACACTCACTCCTCTCCTCTCTTAGTGGTGCAGAGGGATTAACAAACAAAATAAACCTTAGATCTAGGAGAGGGGAAAACCTCTGGAGGCCCTGGAAATCAGTGGATAAGTATTGACAGTGATTGCTTTTCTGCCGCAGGCCACTTGGTAGAGAAGTCACAATTGCCCTTCTAGACAAAATTCCTAAAAGAAAAACCAAATCCTCTGCATTGCCAACTCTATGTCCCAAAACTTAATCTGCCTGTGCCTCAATTCAAATGAGGTAAAAGTTGTCTTATCTACTCATTTCAAAAAGATGCTGTAAAAAGCAAATTAGCATAGACATTTAGAGAGAAAATAAGTATTGATGAGCACTAAGGCAAAAGTCCACCAGGAAATTAAGTTACAAAAGCAACATCTGAAGAGGTAACAAATGCTCCACTGGGACACACACTGAACGGCAATGAGCAAACAAATTAGGGAAGAGTTTCTGATTTGGTAAACACTAATTGTTCTGTACCTAAAATGTGGCAGAAGTCCAAATGGAGGCAAATGCATATATACGATCAGGTACGTGCAGTGCAAAACTCTGTGCTGTCTGAGGGAGGAAATTAGGTAGGCACACGCCACCTCCTGGCATTTCTTAAATAGAGCTTGTGACTTATTTATCTATTGCCCACATTGTAACTTCGCAGGAAAATACAAATCTGACGTGTGTGCCAAATAATAATTAAAAAAAAAAAAAAAATTGCATCTACACTGTTATTTTCAAAACAAAATCTCCTGCAGGTTTTGCTCCATGTAGCACAATTTCAAAATGCATCAAAGAAGACAGAGTGGGTTAAATATTATGATACAGCTGAAAAAAAATCTTCTGGAATTACCTGCAGGTGGAACAAAGGGGCTTTATTTTTTAAATTATATGAAAGTATGTGAGTTGACCCAAGACATTTGTTAGCTACCTTTAATTCCAGTATTTCAAGTTAGCCAGCATTTCCTGCAATGATGAGGTATCAGCAGAGGGGCAGTGGGATTCCTGTGCCTTGGTGTCTGTTCCTAGCACAGGAGGCAGAATGCTGTATGAGCAGAGATTGTGCATTTCCACCTGTGCATTTCAGCCAAGAGGGGTTCTCAGGTTCTGCTCTCCCAGTACCACTCCATGTTTCTTGGTATCACTGACGCCTCTGCACAGTCCCAGTTTTGATACTCTTAAAATAGTCAATATTTTACGTCCCTAACAAAATTTTATGTTGATTTTCCCAAGACTTATTCCTGCCTAATTTTTATTTTATTTTATTTTATGTGTTTAATAGGAAGTAGTTTTGACATCCTAAACCATTGGGCAAATTGGCATCAGGTCAGCACAACTCATTTAATTTCCTATTAATCCTGCCAGTTCACAGAGGCTGAGAATCTGGCCCACTGTGATAGGAAATTGGGTCTTTTTTTACTCAGTGGAGGCTGTCACCCACAGGCCGTTTAGAAACATATTTGGTTATTTTTATGGATGTGACATATGTTTATTTTTTTTCTATGAATGGTGGAACCAGTAAATCTTGTTTTTGCATGGGTTTGCGTACCTGTACCTGCGCTGTGATATTTCAAATTTTTCTCTTATTTTCACCATGATCTCATTCCATGATATTTTAGTAGCACCCCCACATTCCCTCACTGCCATCTGGGAAGAAAGAAGCACAGTCAGGCCTGGCTTGGTGCTGTATCTGCACTGTCTGCTGTTGGTTGTGTCTGTAGCTCTTAGGCACGGCATAGCCAGGCCAAAAAATCACAAAAAAATACTGAGTTCATGTGAAGCTTTTTTTTCCTCAGTGAGATCATCAATTCAGTTCACTTCTGCCTGTCATTTTGCAGATTTTCACAAAACCTTCAGAACCATTCTACCTGTGAAACTCCTATCATTGTGGCTAAATCATCTAATGTGCCTAAAATTGACCTGTTGGTTCCCAATTTACTAGAGACTGGTCAGTGGGATTGCAATAGCCTTAGAAACCAAGAAAAAAAAATGTTATGGGACATAATGTGCATTATTTGTTGTCAGTACTTTAAATGACACAGAATAAATAGTTTTTGCAGCAAAAGCAAAGATTCTTGGAGCACATACATTCTTTTCTAGCGGGTTTTAATTGGTTCCCAAAAAAATCATCATCTAGCCAAGACTGAAAATGGAAGAGAATAATTAGATTCTATTTTTTAATGTTATGGTAATCAAAAATTTTGACACTATTTTCCTATTTCACTGCAAAGGGAAGAGAACACTTCAAGTGAAGATCCACAGAATATGCCAAGGTACATCAGCAGCTCAGTAGAGCAGAGTGGGAACTTGACTAATACATAAAATCTCTGATTTTGGAGCATGATATACTGCAGTGTGACCACCTGCACACGTGGCTAGATCTCCTTACAGAGAGCATTTCAGGAAATCTGAGCTTCACATGGAATGCATTTCAGATGGCATGCCATTGCCATCCACTCCTTTGGTGAAACCTCTGTACTTCATTCTCCCTCTGCCTTCAGTTGGACGAGTTAAAGTTTAATCACACAGACCTCACTTGAATATGGTGCTATAACCCCACTTACTTTATTGAAATACTGCCTATTCTCAAAAAAAAAAATCTATCAAGATTGCTTCAATCTGCCAGAAAAATCACAATTATAGACACTCCTGATGACAGAAAGAATGCAAAACATGCAATCCAATGGAATCAGAATGTTTCCTCAGCATAATTTTCTTTCAAAGCATCTTTAAGGCAGTTAATGATTTAAGAATAAATTCTCTGTGAACATAAACTATTATTAGTTACCAAATGTGTATGTGTGTAATACATGTCATATAAGAACCTTTCTTATTCCCTTGAGGATTCTGTAATACTGACATGATGTGGAATTAATTCTCTAAGTATATATGGCCATGGTTTTGAAAGGTATGTGGTGATTTGGGCTCCAATTTTAAGATTTTTGCTCTGAGACATCTCCAAGACTTTTCTGTCAGTGGCTGCTCAGCACTTCCTGGGAATTTCTAAAAAATGTAGCCATTCCAATCTATTTTTGCTGTCCTTCTGACAGCTGTCATGCCAGTGAGCAGAGCTCTCACTGAGAACTCTCACTTGAGATGAAACTGGGGAAAAAAACTGATATCAACCAGCAACTTCTGGATGGTCTGGGGTGCAGAATTGGCATGAGCTCTCTGCTTTGCTTTTCACGGCTGGTTAATATCGTCAGTTTGTATCCACCATGGCTCCTGACAAAATTAACAGTGACAGAGGGAAAGTCCTGACACAGGCCCTGGGGATTTAATCTCTGCAGTTCAACAATGCTGTAATGGGTTGACCTTGGCTGGATGCCAGGTGCTCACCAAACTGCTCCATCACTCCCTAGTAGGGCAGGGGAGAGAAAAATAACATGGAAAACAGCTACCAGGTTGAGATAAGGCAGTTTCAGGTCCGAGAGTCCATAAGCAAAGGGAAACAGAAATTGGTCTCTACTTCCCATTGGTGATCAGTGTTCAGCCACTTCCTAGGAAGCAGAGCTTCAACACAGTCACTCTGGAAGACAAACACTGTTAAATAACAAATGGCCCCCTGTTCCTCGTCCCTCCTTTAACTTTTATACCTGAAGTGATGTCAGATGGTATGGAATATCCCTTTGGATAATTTGGGTCAGTTGGCCTGCTTGTGTCCACTCCCAGGATCTCACCCACTCCCAGCCCCTTGACAGGGGAGCAGGGGAGTAATGTTAGAGAGACAGACAGCACAGATGCTGTGCCAGCACTGCTCAGCAGCAGCCAAAACATTGGTGTGTTATCAACACCCCTTCAACTATCAATGCAATGTACAGCACTGTCAGGGCTGCTAAGGAAAAATGAACTCTACCTCAGTCACACCCAGTACAGTCTCCATCCCTTATTCCATACCGTTTAAGTCATACTCAAATCCCACATACAGTAATTTCATGATTATAAG
>VRYO01001463.1:7498079-7516312 GCA_009812075.1 Sialia sialis | reverse complement strand
CTTATGATCAGGTGTGGCTTATAACTGTGAAATTACTGTAATTTACATATCTTCCAAGTATTCCATTCTATTTATTTCTCATTACTGGAACCCATTCTTACCTATGCATACTTAAAGTACCTCCCTAGACCATCTCCATACCCAACACAGATTTTCATTTATCTCTATTCCCTATCCTTTCACAGATAAATATTATTTTGCCATTTCATGGGCTTACTTCAACCCTCCATATCAGTGACTTGGGCTCCATTTCATCAGGATGGGTGGTCAGGACAGGAGAAGCAGCGCATTAGATCATTGGGCACGGAAAGCAGCCTGGCTCAGATCATCATTGCATTGTCCTTGTTCATTCTGATCAGTTCATGTCATTCCTGATTTTAAATAGACTACTTGCTACACAGTAAACAAAAAGAATTATGAGTAAATTGAAAAATACAGTGCACAATAAAAAGGTAGCTACATTACTGGCAGCAAAGAAATAGTACAGATTAGGAGTCAATTTAGTTTACCACTGAATGGATGATGGAGTACGCATAGAATCCTCAATTCCCAGGGAAATAAACACAAAGTTTGCATCCAAACTTCAGGGAAAGCCCTTCATATTTCCAGGGGGTGTGTGGGAGACCATTGATTTTATGAAAGTTTGTGTAGCTTTTGTAGTTTGTAAAGTGAAGTGCCTGCCAGTCAAAAAATCCAACTTATCTCCCTGCATCTTGTTCTCAAGGCCAGATGTTTATTGTCAGCTGGGAAATCCACCTCTGGCGCCAGAGATACCTCCCTAATGGACACATGTCCAGCCTGGGTTATCTCACCAATTCATGTGAGGGGGAGAATGCCCAGAGCTGTCACACCAGCTGATAGAACATAAGCTCTTCTCTGGTAGGGGAGAGGTCCTGCCACACCTGTGCAGGTCCCTTTAGCTTACTTTGTTTTATGGCAAGACCAGCTTTCAGACAAATTTGGATCCTTTTTCTTTTTCTTTTTCTTTTTCTTTTTCTTTTTCTTTTTCTTTTTCTTTTTCTTTTTTTCTTTTTCTTTGATTTATTTCTTCTGCTGTATTGCCCCAAACAATATCATCAATTTATTTCAGGTTTGGAGCTCCGCCCTTTTCCTGTGCAGTCTGGATCAGTCCATGGCAAATGGTTGGGCTGTGTTTCCAGCCATGGGGCAGTCAATTCCAGGTATACTGGACACCCCTACAAGTGAAAGCAAACTGTGGTCTGCACTGTGCTGCCAGAGGGACTGAGGAAAAATGCATTCATGATATCAACTGTGGCATCATTTGGCTGCTTTTGACTCCAGCTCATACTGGAATTCCAGCAGGGTGGCACATAAGAGGCAGCATGACTTCATTTAGGCCATGATAGTCTCCTGTCAGCCTCTACTCCCCATTTAGATTTTGCACTGGCTACATGACTCTGATAGAAACATCTTCTATCATCAATTACATTTGGATAGTAATAATATGTTGTAGTTGTCACTCATTTATAGAATCAACCATAAAAATGCAAGGTTGGAAAAATACACCAACAAACACATATTAATAAAATGATTATTTGGTGTCTTACTGTATAGTATGTGTATATATGTTGTATTGTATGTATAACATTTCATTTTCATTTCATGAAATGCCTGTGGTGGCTGAGTAAGCAACGGTGTCATTGCTATGAAAACTCTTGCTTTTTCACTATTGAAAGCTGAAATTTATGTTATAATGGATTATAACTGCAACTAGATTAATAATGTCCACTAATTCAGCCATTACTCATGTTAATAAGTACTGAACGTTTCCTTATTTCTTTATCTGCAACATTTTAAACTTAACAGTATCCTTCTTACACAGGTATAAAAGCATTTTCAACTTATAATTCCTGCATTATATTATTGTTGGGGAACATTAATTTCTTTGTGATTTTTTACTTTTCTTTATTTTTTCTTTAAAACTCCTTGAAGGGCTTATTCTCTTAGACCATCTAAGGCTAACTAATAATTCCTGATAACCTTTGAACCTCCATGAGCATTTCAAACTGAAGTAGGTTTTGCTGCTTGCTGCAAATATTGAACATTTGATTGGAGTTTTAAGTGACTTAGTAATCCAATCAGAAAATGTAGAACTGCTGCTGCCAAATTACTCATGCAATTCACACTTCAGATACTACTCAAGTGAAAGCTTTAAAAGCTCTGCTAATATAATAGTCATAGAATCACTGAATGGATAAGGCTGGAAGGGACCACTGCGGGTCATCTGGTCCAACTTCCTCGCTCAGGCAGGGTCATCTCATAGCACATGGCACAGAATTGTATTCAGATGGTTCTTGACTATCTCCAGTAAGGGAGACTCCACAAACTCTTTGGACAATCTGTTCAAGTGCTCAGTCACCACACAGTAAATTCCTCTTATTCAGGTGGAACTTTCTGGGCATCAGCTTCTGCCCATTGCCTCTTACCCTTTTGCTGGGCACCACTGAGCAGTCTGATCCATCCTCTGACACTTCCCTACATACACTGATAGACATTGATGATCTCACTTGTCTCTTCCCAAGGCTGAACAGGCCCAGCTCCCTCCAATTACCTCTGTTGCCATCCACTGGACCTGCTCCAAAATTATGACCATCACTTTTTAAAGAACTATAAAAGCAGGTCACTTGGGCCATGGAGTTTTGTGCATATGTGGATCAGCATGTGTACAAACTGTTGCTCCAGGAGATTTAGGAGATGTTTAAGAAAAATTGGCCAGTCCACTTAGAGAGGCTTGGGATGATGGAGTGTAAAACAAGATGCTTTGGCTGCTAATTAGCCATGCAGCAATGTTTTATGTATGAATTCAACTTTTTCTTAATCTTACTGGGTAGTTTGGTTGTCAGCCTGGATGTGGTCAAAGGATCAGGTCCATCTTTCACTGACAGTAAATGAAACATTTGTGTCAGAAAAAAAGGTGTCCAGATATTCTTCTGATGTCCTCACTAAAATGAAAAATTACTGTAATTCACAACTAAATTTGCTACCCATTACATAACACATAAGGAAGCTCAAAGAGATCACTACATACATATTCATAGACTACAGCTGTTTCCTCTGTTTTGAAACTGAATTAGGAAAACAGTTGCTTTAAACGACAGCACTACAATTATGCTAAGGGCTTTATTGACTTTTATTGAGTATAACACACCACATGGTTCATGCAATAATGTAATAAAAAAGACCTGCTTTAAAACATATCAGCTGTCTTCAAACAATCCTAACACTGTATTTATTGTGTTATCTGAACTTTGTAAGGCTAGTCCATATACACAGATGTGTTTAAAACAATGAAAATGGGGGAAAACAGTTTTAAAACCCTCAGAGAATAAAGAATATTCATCACAGAAACAGGAACTATAATGTCAGGCAACTGAAACTGCTTTTTAAACTTTTAAAGAAATCAGAATGTTACTCACAGTATTACATTTAATATATGTGAGCAGAGGCTTCAACCTGGCTTGCTGCTTGTTTTGTTAGACAACTAGTAAGATCTAGCAATCGCACTACTTGCCAGAATTTTGCTGAAACCATATGGCATGACGAGAACATTGGAGCCTGCACACCCTTATGCACAGACTAAAGAAAAATAAGACAAATAGCTGGAATGAAACACTTCAGTAAAGAGATCAGACTGCCTGTAGCTGATGGTTAAAAGGATGATCTTTGAACTGAAGCAGCATCTGACATGAGTTAAGACCATAATAATGCATTTGAATTTTTGACGGGTGAAAAAGAAAAATAAAACTTTCCTCTAGGTTTCAGAAAATGAGGAGGATTATTATCACCAGCTGTACTTAAAGAACAAAGGGCAAATGTAGATCTATGTTCTGACTGTTGTTGGCAAAAACTTTAATAAATTGGCTGATACTGCCAACATGTTCTGCTTTGCAGGCAGTGACTCAATACACATATCTATGGAAGGCTGACTGTTCACTGTGTCTTATCACTTCAATTATGTTTGGTCCCAAGAGTTCAAAGCCATAAGCTGTATTTCAGAAATCATATAAATGAATAAGAAGAACTACAGTTTACTCTTTTAACTTGCTCAGTTGCACCCACATGTGAGAGTCTGTCCAATTTTCACGAATTAACATGTTTTGGATACTGCTGAAAACTGTGAGACATGTAGACGTCTCACTTCCTCAGTTTCACATTTTTAGGGATTATTTTCAAGGAACACAACTGAAACACTGATCCTGTTTCTACTATTGGTGAAAGGGAAGTTTCTAGTAGTTTCAAAAGCGTAAGAAAATTAAATGCTAGTTTTTAATTGATGCAACATAAGCAGAACTGAAGTCAGTGAAAGACATAAACTCAAATGGATTGACAGAGGGAACTACTACAACAGGGAAGGGGCTTTTAGGGCTATAGGCTGGATTGATGAGCCAAGACCAATTATATGAAGTTCAAAAAGGCAAAGTGCCAGCTCCTGCACTTAGCTCCATGCAGCACTGCAGGTTTGGAAGGAGTGGCTGGAAAGATGCTGGTGGAAAAGGCCCTGGGGTGCTGCTCAATAGTGGCTGAACATGAGCCATTGTGTGCCCAGGTGGCCAAGGTCAATGACATCTGGCTTGTATGAGCAATAGTGTTAGAACATTGACTATCTCCCTGTACTCATCACTGGTGAAGCCACACTTCAATTCCTGTGCTCAGTTTTGGGCACTTCATGACAAAAATGATACTGAGGGGCTGGAGTGTGTCCAGAAAAGGACAACAGTGCTGGGGAAGAGGCTGGAGCAGCAGAGGGAGCTCGGAATTTTCAGCCTGGAGAAAGAGAGGCTCAGGGGGACATTCTTGTTTTCAACAACAGTCTGAAAGTAGGTTGTATCCGTGTGGGGGTCAGTAACTTTTTTTTCAGGCAAAAAGCAACAGGACAAGAGGAATGGCCTCAAGTTGCACCAGGAGAGGTTCAGGTTGGACACTAGGAAAATTTTCTCACTGAAATGCTGGTTAAGCGTTGGAAAAGAGTGATGGAGGTGTTCAACCACTGGACGTGGCACTCAGTACCGTGGTCTGCTTGACAAGGTGGTGTCGGGTGTTATAGCTTGGGTTCAATGATCTTGGAGTTCTTTTCCAACCTGAACGATTCCATTGAAGACTTCCGATTTCCCCGTGCCTGTCTGGGAAATCTGGCATCAAAGACATCAGATTTGGAAGTTGGCAGTATTATTTCAATGAAAACAGACTAAGAGATTGTGCTGTCTTATGTTTCGCTGATTTTTACTGGGGTTTAGCATCACGGTCTGTGGAGGTGCGTTAAAACTCCGGTTTCAGGGGAGGGTCCAGCACCGCCCGCCCTGCCTGCCCCTTCCTTCAGACCACGGCTGACAGGATCCTGGAGCAGAGACGTACCCGGGTCGGGCCCACGGCACCTGCACCTGCACCGGCACCGGCACCGGCACCAACCCCTGCCGGCGACACCGACCTGCTCACGGCGCGGGGCACGGGACACAGAGAGCACCGCCTCCAGGAGCCGGCGAGCCCGAGCCGCAAGGGCCTCTGGGAATTGTGGTCCGCGTCGGCTGCCTCCGCCCCCCCGGCCAGCGCTTGGCGGGTCTCAGCCAGCCCCACGCCCCGGCGCTGTACCTCCGTGCTGTGTCGGGGCACTTCTTCATCCGCCGAGACCCCTCGGCGTCTTCTCTGTGTGAGAGGGATGGGTGGAAAAGGGCACGGAACGATTCCAGATAGAACTACAGCTCCCGGCGTGCACTGCGCCACGGGGCACTGAACGGGATGGGGGGTGGGGGGAGGGTGAAGATGGCGGCTGCTAAACTGAGCCGGAGGGGAGGCTGAGGTGAGTTTGCGGCAGCCGGGCAGTGCTCCGGTACTCGTGTTCACCCTCGCAGTCGCCTCCTCGTCGCAATCTCCCGCTTCTTTCCTCTTCTTCAGGGTTAGGAAGGAGGAGGACGCGCCAGCGGGGTGGGCGCTGAGGGAGTGGCGGGAGGCTCGGGCCGCCGGCTGGCGCGGGAGGAGAAGCCTCAGGGCATCGCCTCAGCCCGGACCCGCCGTGGCAGCGGCTCGGGGTGTCCGTGTGGGCGCTGGGTCGCGGCCGAAGGGCTGCCAGGCTGGCTCTCCGCCTCCGGGCGGGCCTGCTCGCCACTGGAGCAGCGGGGACAGCGGGGCTGGGGACAGCGAGCGGATCTCCCCCGCTTTTACCGGGCAGGGCCGTGGCTTTGGGAGTTCCCTCAGCAGGTTTTCCTCCAATGCATGGAGATAAATTAACCGAACCCAATGCACATTGACAGGAGGACGACACTGTAAGCTTTCTTGGCTTCTTCTTTAATCACGGAGTCCCGCTTTAGAGAGTTGAGGTGTGGGTTCACAAATCCTGCTCCTGAAAACTATGGTACAAGTCTCTTTTTTTGTTACATCTAGAAAGGTATCCCGTGGTCTTTTGAGCTGAGATACCAGGAAGAAAAGATTGAGGTGTGGATTGTCTGTGCTGTTGTATGACTTGTGAGAAAGCCTATAACTTTAAACCAGAGTTTTAATTGCCATATCAAAACTCAGTTTGCTAGCCCAGATGTTACACTTTGCAAAGCTACATCAGTGTTTGCTGTGCAAACTGATAGTTAAGCTAAACCCAGAGTTAAAATTTAAGACTTTGGGATTTTACAGATAATTATTTCCTAAAGCAATTGTAATTAATTCTAAATAATTTGAAATATTTTCTCAATAAACTTCATATTTTCACAAGTAGCTTCAGGACATCTTGCCTGAAGACTTGGTGTTAGTGCTCTTAAACATGTGGTAAAATTTCTTTGAGAAATTGATATTTGGAGTTGAAATTTTGATTGTAGTGTCCTGATAGGCCTGGTTTTATTTAAGCCTTTTAATAACAATTTTAATATTTGTCTAAAAAAAGGCTGCTAGAATGAGATTAATTTCTGATTCAGGAAAAAACCTCAAAAATTTAAAGTAGAATACATTTTGTGATTTAACAACTGTTTTAGATATTGCAGATATTTGTGGTTCATGATGGACAGTACCCTCTCTCTATTTCTAATCCAAACTTGTGCAATAAAAAAGAATGAACAAATTTTATATTGCATGCAAGTTGAAGGAGGTGTGAAAATACTCACTAGAGTTGGCCATTCAGGTATAATGAAAAGGGACTGCACTTCTAATTATAAAATCTAAATTATAAAGAGTACAGGTTAGAAACAGCTTTTATTGATGCCAGTGACGTTTAACTGCCCAGCCTAACTCTGTAAGGAAGCAATCCTTGTAAAGTTACCACACAATTTTTAAACCATTTTGAAGATACATAATTTTTGGAGTGAAAGCAAGCCCTGTATTCTCAGGGTAGTCTCATTAATTCAGCCAGCTTCACACATGGCATTGCCTCTCCACCTGAGAAGGATAATTCAAACTAAAGTCAGGTACTTTCCCAGAATTACACTGTGGTATGTAAATCCATTTTATATTGCATTTTCTGAGTTCTGGGAATTGTACTTGGAGCTTAAGTGTCTATATTTAGGAATGAGCATGTGATTTATTAATCTTGTATTGCACTGGCCATTTGCCTACTTTCAAAGCTAAAGACGTTGATTAATTTTTCAAAGAAGAAATATTAGTGGAGAACGAAGCGATCTAAAAAGTAAATGTGCAGTGGATTTTTAATTTTTCAGTTCATGCCTTTGTGGCTGTGAGGGGTGCTTAAGCTTCTGCCCTTATTTGGCATAAGTTAGAGGAATGAACAGGAGCCCAGCTGGCAATTTCATTCTGAAGACACAAAATCAAGTTAAAAATTTATGGTGTTACATAATAACACAACAGAAGGCTTACTGGAAAAAAATACAAAATCTCAGGTATGCTGACTTCTGTTTCTTTACCTGCAGCACAAGGTTATCTAAATTTTTCCATTTTAGGTCTTTTGAAGAGGTCCATTGTACTGGGCATACAGTAAAATGATCTCTGCTTTTCTGTTTGAATTTCAGTGCCATTTCTGGAATCTTGTGATAATAAGAAATATTTGTGCTTTTAAACTATCCTTTAAGTTCAGATTCCAGTTAGTAATGAAAAAAAGAAAGAGTCAAACAAACTGTATTTTTATCCTTGTTCTGATGAACAATGAATTGACATTTGGCTCCCTGGCCAAATGATGTAAAATCTCAACAAAATTGTAAGTTTTTCTTTGGAAGGACAATTTTATGAGTCATTCAAGTGTTCCTCTGTCTTTAAAGATACATTCACTATCTTTGCACTTTGATTTTAATTACATTAGAACTATTGTTATATGCTTAGGAAAAACACAGTAACTTTTAGTCCTCCACGAAAAAGTAGATATAATTTTATTTACCTTCATAATATCCAGGAGTCAGTTGCTTTGATGAAGACAGCATTGTATGATACTTAATATCCATAAGTTTCATCTTGTGATCTGATGGATGTTACAAACTGACAAGGAATATGTTAAGCAGTAAGTGCTAGGCTAGGAAACTAAGTGCTATACTGTGATTTCCCATAGCTCCCTTTTAATTAGCTAAAAAAAAAAATTCCACTTCATCACATTCGGGAGGGAGAGTGGGGGGTCCTTCTTCTGTTACGTAGAATTTTACTTCCATGACAAATAGCTGAGCAGACTCATAGTGAGAAACTTCTTGGTTTGGTTTAGTTTAGTTCTGTTCTGCTGTAACAAGTGACAGCATCTGTGGATTAAAATTTGTCCTAGGCCAAGTGAGACTGTGATTGAAGACTTTGTGGAGAGAAAATTGTGTGGCCTGTTCTGCATGTGGAGGCCAGGCCACCTCCATATGGAATTTTTGGTCCTCTTACAGATCATAAAATGACTAAAAACCCAGTGAATTATTTAAAACCAGGTATTTTCTCCATATCTTAGTTGATTACGCAACTTTTCTAGTAATTTCTGCAGAAAACTCTTCCAAAAATCTTCTAAAAGTGAGTTGACTTTGCTGATAACAGCAGTGGTTATGTTTTAGGAAAATGTATTGAATTCCTGACTGCCAGAGATGTTCAGTAAAACACTCTTGAGTCTCTGGCACTTGACTCCCTGAATCACTCACCAGGTTCTCCGCATTTTTATTTTCTTATCTGTCAGTAAAATGATTTTCTTTAATGTTTCAGCTGGGTCCATAACTACATTCTGAACCAGAGTTTTTGCCTTTCCCTGTGTCTCTTGAACATGAAGATCCACAGCAGATTTCCTTTTATAAAATTACACTGCTTCTCATGCTGCCCTTGGAGAGGGATGTACAGCTCTCTAATAGATGGGATATTTTAAATAACTTACTTTGAAGTACTATTTTTAATCCCAGTTGCTGTCAGCAAACTGGAACCTTTGATTGAAATGCATATATGAGAATAAAGTTTATTTTTAGCAGCTATGAGCATTGCTTTAATGCGTGGTCATTAAAACATATGTTGACTGAATGAAATGTTTATTTTCACATTATCAATTTTTTTGGTGTATGTATGTATACAATTATTAGCTGAATATCGTTTATTTAAAATTTTATTTTATTTTTGAAGACAGCAACACTTATTGTCTAACTGAGAATTTGTTCTTATTTGTGGTGAGTTTGGATTTGGCAACCAGTAAAATGCAAATGCACTGCCTTAATACAGAAAAATCTTCAAATGATTCGCATTTTAGTGCTAATTATTGAACAGTAGATTTAGCTACTTTTATGTCCGAAATAGATTGTTGTAACTTCAGATGAGTTAATTTTAGGAATATATTTAATTGCATCAAAAATCCTTTGAGCAGCTATTGTGTATAGGAGGTTGCACTCTTATCTAAAATCTGATCCTGGGAGAAAAATGCCCTAGAAAGTGCCACACAGGTTTTTCAGTTGTTTTTAGTAGTGTTGAACAGAAACCGCTCAGGCATTTTAACAGGGAAGTGCTGCAGTTTAGATCTGAAGTGGAAGCATCCTGTGAGACTGTGCAGGATTTAACTTCCCAAACAGTGGCACTTGAGAAGGGCACAATACACAACAGAAAAATATTTACTCCAGCATCAAAGGCAAGAACAGAATGACTGCAATTCAGGAACTGGCAAAATCTACTTCTGGTCTGGTCAGCTAAAAGGATATCTGGATTTCTGTGGTAACAGCCCCTTGTATTGCAGCTGAAAAATGACTTTGGCTCATTCTGCATGAGTTACTGAGCATATTTGGATGTAAATTGTCTAAAGCTATAGTCTTGACTTTGTTTGTTTGTTTGTTTTCTTCATAGTTTCTTATGTTTTTGCAAAATTGAGGACAAATCCCTGATTTACAATGCCTGGCAGTAAGTATTCTTATCTTAAGTACATTAAGACAATACTTGGCAGTGTTTACTGTTAAAATATTTTCTTTGGGGTTTAAAGATTTTTAAGAAATTAAATGGAAAAAGAAACATAATGCTTGCTGTCATTTATAAGAATTTTAAGATGTTAATATTATCTGGTCTCTGCCTTTGGAAATCTCTATATATTTTTCAAATAATAATATGGGCTTTGCGTTTGTCTGATTACAGATTCACAGTATAACATTGAATTTTATGATTTAGAATATGTTCTGAAATAGTTGGATTCAAAAACTAAGGAAGATATTTTTGATATAAAAAAGCTATATTTTGATATAGCTATGATCCTGTCTTTGCAAAATGACAAGTAGTGTTTATAGAAGATAGCATCACTGTTTAGGATAAAAAGTGATAGGACTTAAAACTGTTGACTCTCAAAGTTAAGTGGGATTTTTGAAGCAAATATTTCTAAGAATCAAATTATTTAAAGAGTAGTAAATTTCTCTAACTCAAATGATCAAGTTATAATATGTGTTACAAAAGTATAAATTGAACTATTCCCATAATTAGTTTTTCTCTTTGGAAAAAATTCTGTATCATCTGTAGTAACATTGCTAACACCGGTCTTTGGATAAAGCAATCTTCATAAAGTTACAATACCAGTCATATTGAGTGCATTCTAATACAGGTTTGTAGTGAATTTCATGGATGCTGAATTTCATGAGGAAGTCTTGGAGCATTTGTTCCTTGCTGTGATTTGCAATAAGCTGCGGCTGTGGGTTCTAGAAATACCTTACAGTAGTTCTGTGTTGTGTTGTTTGAACCCTGGTCATGTGAAATACCTCACTGTAAGTAAGATGTGTCACACCTGTCATGTGAAGGAGTGTGTGGAATTTTTTTACCAATTAAACTTGAAAAGTTAGATTTTTTGTTATTTAAACTAGATGTGCTTATGTTTGGGGTCATTAATATCAATGCATGTAGAGTTTGCATTACTGCAGTCAGATGGGAATTAAAGAGCCCAAAAGAACTGATTGCAGTGTTTATCTGCAGTGAGACACTCAGAACTATGCAGCCATTTGTTTATTTGCCTGTGTTAATGAGTGCAAGTACATGGGTGAAGGGAAGGGAACCTAACAGACATTAATGTGCATTGCAATTATTGTGAAATAAGAGTATTTTATAATATTTTACTTATGAAAGTTATGGCAATGCAGAAGTATGATTAGATTTTAAGGCAGGCAAGCATCCTTTTGTGTCTAGTAGTACTTCTAATCAATAGAGAGAGAGCTTCAGGAATTCAGCTCTGTTGCATGTGGAAAAGAAATCTGCCTGCTAATTTAGGCTTCTCTAAAGGTTCCATAGGATTCTTTTCAAAGCATATTGATGAAATAGGCTACTGCTACACTGTTACTTTGAAATCTAAAAGTATTTGTCCTTGAAATCTGAAAAACTCAGTTGTTTCTAAAGGCTGGAGGTTTGTGTGTTTTTTTGTTTTTGTTTTTTTTTGTTTTTATTTTATTTTCACATGGAGTTCTCTCATCCCACATATCAAGAAGTGCATTGACTTTCTTTAGGAATAAAACTTAAAAAAGGCTGTTACAGTGAGGTATTTTCCAAAAATTCTGTTGTCTTGCAATGAATTATTTACAATGAAGTATAAATCTTAACGGGAAATTTTGATGGTGTTCTTGCTTCATACTGACCATTTCCTTTATCTGCTGTTGTCCTGTTTTATTTCCTGGGTCTGTGTAATAGTTCCTGGTGGTAATTTTACACCCCCCTTCCCCCCCGCCTTTTTTTTTTTTGATACAGTAGTTGAATGAATGTATAGGTCTAAAGGAATATCATGAGAGATTCAGATAACTGGCATTACATAAAGACTGAGTAAAAGCTTAATTAGTCTTTCTGAGGAATTCAGCTGTATCTGGTGACACTTTAGAAGTCAGTATTAAGTTACTGTGCATGAAACATTGACAGGACAGTATGCTTTCTAAGTCCTTCAATATTAACTGTGGGGAAAATAGGCATTAATCACAACTGGACTGTGGTGCTGAGAGGGAGAGAGATGAACAGAGGTCATTAGCCAAAGGTGCTGGATGCTCTTCTCATTGAACCTCGGCTCAACCATGGCTGCTGGCCTCTGAGTTGTTCATTGCATATTCAGATTATCACATTTTCTATTGAAACTTCTGCTTAGCAATTCCACTTAGGAATGTGGGGATTTAGTGCTGCACAGAGTCCTAAAAAAGGTCAGTATTTTAGTCTCAATGCAGTTGTAATAGCCCAAATAGAAAACTTTTGGTCTGCTCTCTTAAACTTGAGATGTAAAAGTGTTTGGCTTTAACTAGCTATGACATGGCATTTGTGTTGACATCTGTAGTGCAGGTATGATGGTCTATCATGGCTGCAGCACTTGGATCATCCTTGCCAAGGTGCAGCTTTTCCCTGTAAATTTCATGTTTGACTGTATGTTACGGGTTTGTCATGTGCACAGAACAGGAGTGTTGATGTGAATGTTTACAGACATGGGCAGTGTCTTCAGCTGAAGTTGAAATGCAAATTCTGAAATGTTGTGAAAGCAAATGTGTTTTCTCATATCTGTTAGAGTACATAGGAGTAAGTTTGAACTACACATTTTATTAATTGTCTAAGCTGTGCTTTATCACAAAGAAACTGTGGATTAAAAGATATATATAGAGATATATATATATATAAAATACATATGTAGTGCTTTTATACAAAAACAAACCCAAATAACTTATAACCAGATAGCCTCTGCAGTACAGGCAGTATATGTTTCTCACTTGCCTTATGTGTTCTCAATTTCTCTGTTGAATAATTTGTGCAGAAATTATCATTTAGCATATTTTTGTTATGGAACATGTGTGATTTTGATAAGTTTTTTTTGTTGGCTGCATTCACATTGAAATGTTAGAGATGCTTCTGCTAAGGATAAAAAGTAATAGCTAAGTCATACCAAAATATTTGTTGAAGACTCTTCTTTTTGAACATTATGTTCTGGATATTCACACTTAATAAGATGTTTGAAACACAACTTGGTAGATAATGAGATTTTTCTTTTCCAGAAACAGCTCACCTACTTATTAAATGTATTCCTTGACTTCAGTTAAGTGTTTAAATGAAAGGCAGCTTTTATGCTAAAATGAAATTGCTTGAACTGAAAGAATTATATGTGGCACAGGTGAGAGTACGTGTTGACTATAAAAATATATTTTACTTGTAGCAGCTCTGTGTGTGACTTTTCAAACTTTTTCTTAGCTTATTCTTTTCTCTTTTGGCTTATGCCATTAACATAATTAGATCTTTGGTTTTCAAGGTTTTGTTAAATATAATTGTTAGTTAAATTGTTTTTAGCTGGTTAGCAGGTCCTTATGACTGACTGTAACATATAAATTAAAGAACAAATAAATAAAAATAAGGATTTTGCCAAATGTATTTTCTCCACATTCTTCCTCTGAATTATGGCTGTGAAATTTAGTAATATGGACACTTCCCACTCTCTTCTGTCAAATATTTACTGGTTGGAAAGGGACCATTTTGATTTAAGAGGTACATATATTAGTTATGTGGAAAATATTCCATGATTTGGCATGTTCTTGATTGCAGTGCAGAAGCAGTTTTGGTGATGTCAGAATGGCCCCAAACATGCTCATTAAGCTACATAACATTTTGTTTCCTTGGCCTCCCAAACACTGTGTGGATTTTTGCCACTTGTGTGTGCAGAGGCAGCTCCTCTGACAGCAGGTGGAGTGTGCTGGTGGCTTCCCCGCTTTGTGCAAGGTGAAATCAAACCGAAAATGGAACAATTGAGAAGGGCTTCTTAATTTCTGTGTTCATGCATGCTACTGCTTTCTTGTGTTTCTTCATAGTCTTTAAACAAATAAATGACCCACCCCTCCTTCAAACCCAAAAATACCCATCAAACTTTTCAAATTATTATTTGCTATGCGCATAGTTTTCTTGCCAAGTGTAGGAGGGAAAACAGCACTTGAAATGGAATTTGAAATGAGTGAATTCTTACATGGCATTTAACGTTTTTAACACATTTTAAAAGGCAGATAACTTCCTCATTTTGATTTCTCCTCTCCCAATAATTTTGGGAAATTCACTTATTTGTGTTTTGTGATTTTAGTTTTTATCGTGTATAAGTAAGTATTAACAAGATTGGTGATGGGAAGGGAAGATTGATCACCCTGTGAAATAAAATTCCGAAATACCGGTGGCTGGAGATGTGTTCCTAACTGTGTCGATATAAATATTTCAAGGACAAAGCTTTCTAATGTTTTTAGTGAAAATCAAGCTGTAGTTCTTACTAATTGCCATCCAGCATACATTTTCGCTCATCTGTAATATGTATCTCATGTAGCCTTTACATTTTACAATGGGACTCACTACTTAATAAAGCACTTTTTGTAATTGCCTAGTTTACTTTATAATTTTATGACAGCGTTGCTGACTACTTAAAACAGTGTTAAATATGTTATGATTCTATAATATTTTCATATTTTCGCTATTACAGAGGAGTTACATCAGGGGTGTCTGAAATTGTTTGCAGCTTGAGTCTGGTATCTTAGAATGAGAAACATCCAAAGGCCTGTATCATGTCCTTTTCAGCTACTCACCTAAGGGATCTCAGGAACTTGGAAAACAGCTGTCAAGGGAAGGTCATGGTTATGCTTTTGGGCTTCATTTGGCAACTTGCCACTTGCTAGGACTAGGCCAGAAAAGGGAAGTAACTGTCTGTCAGAATGTCTGTAACTATTATAATACTATGGTTGCAGAATATATAATGTATTCCTTGCATAATAATATGTAAAAAATGCTTTCAATACATTGAAAAGAAAATGTAGCGACTTTTCCAAATGTATCCTTGATGAAGCTAAGAAAAGAAACAAAGCAGGAACTTGCAGCTGGAAAAGTGTAGTTCTTTGTGCATCTGTTTATTTAATTCATGGTACCTTAAGCAACTTTATGTGCCACCAAATTGGTGCTTCCTTATTTAATGAATGGATTTATTTAAGACTTTTTAACTTGGAGCAAGTGTTCCTTTTGTTGTTTTCTGTTAGCTCTCATTTCTATGTACACATCATCCTAGCCCCATTTGGGAAAGTTAATGTTTAGGAGCAGTTCCATAGTTAGAAAGACTCATACTAAGACAAGACATGAGGAGTGATATCATCATCATCATTCATCCTTCTATTTCTTCCATTTGTTTTGGAACAGACCTCAATATAGCCGAGAAATGAACAGTTGTGTTTCATCCATTCCTTGTTAAAACCTGAAGAGTTTATTTTTTCGGTTGTTACTTATGTATGCACAATCTCAGCATCTAACATAAAAAATGAAATGCTTTAGAGATGAACTTCATTTGGTGCCCATCAAAGCCTGTGTGTGCTTTTAAACTGTACGTGGACAATTCCCCAAATATTAAAATGCAGCTTAGTAATTTTTGGGGCTTTATTAAAATATGACCGTCGTTGTTATTTACAGAAATCGCTTTGCAACTATCAGTCAATTAATCTTGTGCAGCCTTGTTTGCTATTGATTTCTGAATCATGGGACGAAAGGGTAAGAAGGCTCATGCTGATTGTGCATGCAAGTGTCCTATTTTTTTGTGCATGACAACAAAGCAAAATTGATTTTGGGGAGCAGGGGTAAGATTTCCATTATGTCATTAAATGCCTGTCTCTGGAAAAGCCATGGTGAACTCCTTTTAAAAGTATTTTGGTTTTCCCTTTCCTTGATATATGGCCTTTCCTTCCCACTGTTGGTCCCAGTGAACCTCAGTGGCTCTCTAGGGAATTGCATTCCTAGTGGAGATTGCTGAAGATGAAAGTTAGCTTTGTACACCGCTCTTGGCTTTCAAAGAATGCTATTTAATTTCCAGAAAGTTACATTATTCAAGATTGATTAATGCACAAATTAGACAGAATTTAATTAAAGGCGGGATGGATAGATGAGCAATGCTCTTCTAAGTCTGCTGAGAGTTCTGGAAGCATTTGGACAATGCTCTCAGGCCCAGTGTGTTCCTTTGGGCTGTCCTGTGCAGGTCCAGGAGTTGGATTTTCTGATCTTTGTTATAACCCTTTGTAGTCAGAATGTTCTACAGCTGTATGATTCCACATCTAACATCTAACAACTTGTAGACCCCAAGACTTCAAAAATAGTTGGTGCCTGTATAAGTCGTGTCCAGCTGGAGGTCTGTTAACGGTCTCAGTCCTTTCATTTTTCAAGAGGAGCACAGTTGTGATTTTAAATTGTACTTGGACGTGTTACAGTATTTTGTTGATAACAGTCTGTACTTTGGCTAGAAATGGGCACTCTGAGTCTTTAATTGTGGCTTGAGAATGCTTACTCATTCCTTAGTTAGAGAATGAGAAAGGAATTCCAATCTAACACTAAGCTGTATAATTATGTAAATTGGTGCTCCTTCCTGATACTTTTGTAAAGCTGTTAATACGTAAGGAAATCAGTGATGATAAAGCTTCATTGATATTTTGTTAGAAGTGCGCCAACAAATACCTAATAATTTATGCTATTAAAACAAATGTTCTTGTGTTCATTAAACTAAAATGTAACTGTGCAATGATTAGGAAAGGACTTTAGAAAGATAATACCCCATTTATGAACTTTATATGTAATAAAATATGAATAGTTATAATTGATCTGTGTCTGGCATGACTGAGCTAGCAGAGTTCTCTTGTCTCATAATAAATGCAGTGCAAGCTGTTTTCAAGGCTTTCTGTGTGCTTGTGGTTTTTTTTATGAAATGAGTTTGTGAATTGTTACTGACATTGGCTTAAACATGAGCTTGAAGTTCCTCAAAACTGACAAAACATAATGTTTGCAAATTGAGTCTGATATTGGAATTGCGGTGTGGTTAGAAGTGCTGGTTGTGGGCAAGAACTGCTGGATTGCTGCAGAAACCAGTGAGCCTGTGTGCCCACAGATGGCCTGTCTGGTTTCTACAGGAAACTGAGGCACTCAGGATTTACTGCTTAACAAGATGCATTTATAAAACAACTTATTTGTGTATAGATATGAAGCTGTCTGTCAAATACACTGACCTTCTAGACTGGCCAGTTCAGTGTGGTAGGAGAGGGACATACACAGTCTTTAAGTACTGAAGGTGCCCAGAACAGCAAATCCACTGTCTGTTCCTCTCTAACTCATTAGACATTACAGGAGGGGAGAAATTGCTTTTTAATCAGCTGGAATGTGTGGCTCTAGATAGGGATATGTTCTAACCTTATATGCCTCTGCTTGGGAGAAGAGGTGCTTTTCAGTTCTGTGGAGAAACCTGAATTCAAGATGAAGTGCTCTTTAAAACAAATGGGAAAGATAACAACCATGAGGATATTTTAAAATTGGCATTGACCTAGAAGGAGGTTCGTTTTTTTTTTTTCTCTTTTGTGTCTGTGTTTAAAACTGTGTTGCATATACTTCTGTCTGCTGTTGTGTTCAGAAGCTGCTCATCTGTAAGTGCAGGATGACCTAGGTAAAACTTTGCAGAGAAAGGAGAGCATGTAAAATGAAGTGTATTGGCAGCTCCAAGGATAATATGATAATGATATGATAATATGTAAAGAGATTTTTTTTTCAAATTTTTGATTCCATATTCTTTTAATGTTCTTTTTCTTTTAATAGAAACATGTACAGTAGTTTCACGAATATAAGCCGCACCTTTTTCATTGAAGAATCCAGCCTACCCCAGTGGTGCGGCTTATATTCAGGTGCGGCTTATCTATGGACAAATCCCAGCAAAACGCCAACCCGGAAGTGAGAGCCTGCCAAGCGGAGAGCTGCCACAGAGCAGCGGCCGGGCAGGTGGGGAGCGGGCTTTGCTGAGCGGTGCAGGCTTGCCGGCGGCAGAGTCGCCAAGGAGCCAGGCGGGCTGGCAGTGGGGTTGCCAGGGAGTGGGACGAGCTGGCCAGCAG
>VRYO01001463.1:7468095-7497343 GCA_009812075.1 Sialia sialis | reverse complement strand
AAATCCCGTGGTCTTCCCAGCTACCAGGAAGTGCGGCTTATATTCAGGTGCGGTTTATAATCGTGAAACTACTGTATGTTTCCATGTCCAAATGGCGAGATCCCATTTTGTAAATGCTTTCTGGGAATATCAAACAGCTAGGAATAGACATAAGCAGAGCATTTAATTGAAGATTGGTGATATTTAAACAAGAATTTGAATTCTGAAGCCTGAGTATCTTCTGTGACTATTTTTCAAAGTAACAAAACACTTTTGTTTGCGTATTATTTTTTCATTAATGCCAATACAATTTAAACACCTTTGTTACCAAACAGGAACTGTTGCACTGTCATGTTTTGAGCTTTGTGTATGTGCCTCAGCAGAAATATCACAGTATGGTTCTAGATTCACAGAAACACTTTCATCCATTTTTATGTTACATTCTCTGTACATTGTGTATGTGTGCAGGAAATAAAATG
The DNA here is from genome assembly GCA_009812075.1 of Sialia sialis. Taxonomy (NCBI): domain Eukaryota; kingdom Metazoa; phylum Chordata; class Aves; order Passeriformes; family Turdidae; genus Sialia; species Sialia sialis. Next base: position 7,496,885 of record VRYO01001463.1, on the reverse strand, counting down.
TATGTAATGTGGTCTTGAACTACTTGTGAACAGAACTTTTTCTTTGAATTAGGAAATGTTTTTTAAAGTCTGTGCAAATGTATTGATGCCTGTAGCTGGATTTGCCCAAATGAAGGTAAAACTTGTTTTTGAAGCTCTGGCCATGCTTGTGTTGGTGTTTGGGATGTTTTAATAGAAGAAAGGATCCACAGAACAATATTCTCTTGCATGTCCTATGAACAAGTCAGTAGTTAAAATCTAGTTTCCTGAGCTGAGCTTACCTTCTCTGTTAGCTTTGAAGGTTCCAGAGAGAAGGCCTGTGAACATTTGCTTTCTGGGACTTTTATGTATGTTTCACTCATGAAAACCACCTTCTTGTGCCTTGTTTTTCAAGTGGCAGTGTGGTACCTGCTCCCCTGGTCTGCTACAACCCCGTGTGTTTGGGCAGGTGAGCTGCAAGGCGCTGTTGGGCAGGAGGGGAAAATTAAATCCTCCCGGGCTACGTACTGCAGTCATAGTATACCTGCATTGAGGGGGTGATGCAATGGTTCTGAGCATACTTTTACCAAGGAAAAAGATGTACAGCAGCATAAGATTCTGGGATTTCTTACCACGACAGCTGTATTCCTTCCCTGTGAATTGGATTAAGAGAGCAAACTGCGTCATCTTAAGGAAATGGAAAAAGTATCAGTTGTCAGAAAAATTCTTTGTGTGGCTTTTAATTCAAGTTTTTCAATGCACAAAGCTTCAGGTGCTTTCCTTCTAAGAAGACTTGAAACCCTGGGCACTTGCTGACCAGTTACTCATTGGTTTGAAGTGGGCTTATTGTCTGTAGGGCAGGTGATAGTTTACCAGTGCCATCCTTACAGCTCTCTTCAAATAATAAAGTATTGACAAAATCTTCATAAAATTCTAAAAGCAGAGTGTTTGACAGTCTTCCATCAGTTTCTTGGTATAAGAAAGCAACAGCTTCCAAAGCAGAAGACACTACTCTATAATGTAGATTCAGTTGACCAAGGAGATAAAACTTTAGACAACTTGGCAACTTTCTTCTGTGTCAGGGATCATTCCAGTTTTTTTTGTGATGCTGACCCTGGAATTAAAACGTCTGAATAGCAGAACTGTTCTTGGTGTTTTAGTGGGTGTTTGTGTTGTGTGATACCAGGTAAGCCTTACGTGCTGCTGCCCTAAGCTTGAGAACTTAAAGGTTGATTATAACTTCTAGATTTGTATCCAGAATTGTGCTCTTGTCCAGCTTCCCATTGGTTCCCCTCTCATCCTCAGGTATACAGGGGATGTTCCTCTAAGGGCAGTAGCTCAAACCACATGAGTTCCTGTAGCAAAACAGAAGCAAGCAGCAAGTGTTAAAATAACTCTTTTCCTTGCTGAGAAAGAGGCCTGTGTCCAGTAGAATGAGGAAATTAAATGGAAGGGGAGCTGTGGAACATCTAGATTAGAAATTTTAAAACTAACTCGGCAGAGTGGCACAAAGAAAGTCCCTGTCAGCAGTCTACTGTGCTGCCTGAGGTTGGGACTGGGAAGAAAGTGTATGACCAGCTCAAGCGTCTGGGAGGCATTCTATCGCTTGGACTTAGTCACCAAAGTACTGAGCCTTTTAGACAAATGTATATGTGTGTGTGTATATATATATATGTATTTTACCAGCAGTTGGCCAACCTGCTGCTCAGAAGTATGGTTTGAAGGCTCCAGAGGCAGACAGTGACCCTTTTGAAATAATTTTGCCTCTGGCAACCCTCTAGAATTGCTTCTTGCTCATCTGTGTCCACCTTGGAGATAGGCTAACTGTTGCTGCTTGGCCTGTTACCTTTCAACCATGCCTTGTGTAGTGTCTTTCCTTCAGTGTCTGTCTCAATCCAGTGGTGCACCAGCCTCTTCTGCTCTTCCATGTTAGATGTTGCTCCTTAACCTGTCTCAAAGTGAGAATGAGGTGGTAGGAGAGGTGCAGGTGTTGCAGCTCCTCTTCTCAGTGGAGTGTTAAGCAGGTTAGGTAGCTTGGCCTTTGAGACACATGGCATTTACAGTACTCTTCTCTGCCACCTGCAGCTGCCTTCTGCACCTGGAAAGTGTTCAAGGATGCAGCATTCTGAAAATGGCTCATCTGGGTAAGAGAATAGCCTAGGGTCAAGGTGGAGGCAGGCTTTGAGCAGGATTGTCTGGAACTCTGATGCTACTTCTGTGCCATGATTGTCACTGAACTGGGGACATTCCATTCTCTGGTACCCGTGGATGCTGGGAGGAGCTAGGCATTTGGACAAGGTGTGTTAAGTAGCAGGTGTAATGCCTATCCTTCATTACTCATTACTCGTTTTATTCAGAATTAAATAGTAGGTAAAGAATGTCCTCCTGGCTCAGTGTGTTACTGGATGTGCACCATGGGTGTTTTGTCAGTGTTAGGAGTCTGCTCCATGCTCTGCTCTTTGCCTGGATGGAGGAATAATAGCAGTTCATGTGCTTCCGAGAACACACAAGGCAATATGAGCCTCTCTTTCTCTGTCTCCTTTAGTACTGTAGCTCATTTGCATCACATTTTTCACTGATTTATGGAACACCTTGTTGTGAAATCAGTATTCGTTTAGAAATAAGGAGATGATGAAACAAAAACTCTGTGATTTTTTTCTGTCCACTGGATTTATCGCCTAGAACTCATTTCCTAACTGCAAACTAAATACTGAGAGCAGAAATGAAAGTTGGACTTTGCTTGTTCATTCTTTCCCTGAACAGATTATCGGTGCCAGCTGCGATGAAGAGGGGTCAAGGAGATTTATGTAAATGTGTCTTTCTAGTCTTCTAAAGTCTCTTTTTTGTATTGCTTCAGTGATAGTGATCAGAGAAGTAAATGACATTGGCTAGCTTAATAGGAATATAAGTGAGGACAGGAATTCATAGAGCTTTTTCCACTGGAACCAGATTAGGTTTAGGTAATTTTGATGCTGTATTATTAATAGAGAGTGACAGTACTATCTCAAAGCAGGAAAGCAGGAGGCAGTGTTGAGGAGAGCAGAAACGAGCAAGTAAAGCAAAGTTTCTATGTGAAACGTGCAAAGGTGGGAGAAAGGAGAGACAGTGTGGAAACACTGCCGGTGGTGGGACTTTAGGAATGCAACTGGAGAACCTGACGTAATGGAAAACTTCTTTTTAATGGAATAGAAGTCTTTAAAATATACTGCTCCAAGATAATATCTTTCTGGGGGGTTTGTTCTAATTGATACTTGCTCTGAAAAGAACGCTTTGTTCAAGAAGCTTGCTGGTGAGCATTATTTGACTAGCTTAGGGGTATTTCTTATTAGTAACTTCACATGCATTGTCATTTCTTGCTCTCACAAAAAGTTGGTATTCAAATAATTTTTACATGCTTCTTACCACAGCAAAATGTGAATCTCTCCATGCTGATTCCAACATGCAATGCTATGGGTTTACGGAAGAGTGGCTGGAAAGCTGGCAGAAAAGGACCTGGGGGTGTAGGTCAACAGTGCCTGAACATGAGCCAGTGAGTGTGCCCAGGTGGCCAGGAAGGTCAATGGCACCTGGTCTGTGTTGGCAGCAGTGTCACTAGCAGGACCAGGGCACTGACTCTCCCCCTGTACTCAGCACTGGTGAGGCCACATCTCAAATCCTGTGCTCTGTTCTGGGCCCCTCACTGCAAGAAAGACATTGAGGGGCTGGAGCATGTTCAGAGGAGCACAGAGCTGGTAAAGGGGCTGGAGCGCAAGTCTGAGGAGTAGCTGAAGGAGCTGGGGCTGTTCAGCCTGGAGAAAAGGAGGCTCAGACCTTATCACTCTATAACTGCCTGAAAGAAGGCTGTACTCAGGTGGGAGTTGGTCTCTTCTCCCAGGCAGCAAGAGACAGGACAAGAGGAAATGCCCTCAAGTTGCACCAGGGGAGGTTTAGATTGGATATTAAGAAAGTTATCTTCACAGAAGAGGTGGTTAGTCACTAAGATAGGCTGCCCAGGGCAGTGGTGGAGTCACCATCCCTGGCAGTGTTCAAAAAACATGTGGATATGGCGCTTCAGGACATGGTTTAATGGTGAACCATGTACTGGTGGTGCTCCTGGGTTCATAGTTGAATTTCATAATCTTAGAGGTCTTTTCCAACCTTAGTGATTAAATTATTCCAGTTCAGAAGAACTCTTCTTGCAGTTGTAGCACACCATAATTAACTTTTTAAGCATACTATGAGAAATTCTGAGGACAAAGCTGCATTTTTTGAGTGTTGCTTTCGTTTGTTTTAAGTAAATTGAGCACCAAAATATTTTTGAAAATAAATGCAAAATTGTCAAACCTAGGTATGGATGGAATTTTCCCAGTTAGATGTTACTGAGGGTTTGCTGTCATGGGGCGAAAAGTTCACATCACAAGGTCAATATCCCTTTCTGAGGACAAAAATTTAATCTGCATGTTGGACATTTTCTTTGGTGCATTTTGGTGGAGAGAGGCTGGAAACCAGCCCCTTAGAAGTCAGCCAGCATTTGGGAGAGGGGAGGGAAGGCTCATCTGGGGGATGAGACTTCATCCTGTCTAAAGATGAGTCCCTTGTGCCCTTTGGGAGTGCATTCCAGGGACATTGCAATGACTGATCAGTGCGTCCTTACAGCACTTGCTCTTTTTATAGCAGGTTGAAGAATATTTTTAATTAACTCCCTTATATGGCTGGAATAATTTCCTTATTATAAAATCTCTGATCTCTTTTTCGTAGTGGAATGTGAATGTCCTTGAAAGTAATTTTAGTTCTGATTTAAATGCATCAACTGATATTAACAGTTCAAAAATAACCAGGTATACTAAGTGGTTATGGTTTAAGTGTTATTTTATGCACTTTCATTGGGACATTTGAAAGAAAATTATTTATATTTCTCATCTCAGATACAGAAAATAAATTAAATTTTAATGTCTTGCAGTCATAAATTTTTACATAGTTATATTTAAGTACATTGAGCAACCAAATGTAATTTTAATATTGCTCTGTTTCTTATTATTAGCAAAATATGCATTTTTCAGTATATTGAAACTTGTATGTTAATTATACCATTTTTTGATAGAATAGGATTTAAAAAAAAAAAAAAAAAGCTAGGACAATTAAAGTTAGGGATGATCAGATCCAAGCTTGGGACCTAATAAAAATATTCAGTGAGTGGACACAAATTATTAATGCTCTGTAAACAGTTGACAACAGTATAAGACAACATGACAAAACTTTGGAAGAAGTTCCAGCATTAGATAAAACAGATGATTTATTTTCCTACGTTTTGTTAGAGAAGAAAATGTGTCAGTTTTAAATTCAGTTGGCAGAACTTAGTCATTTATGTTTAAACCCACCTTGAAGCTTTTGGTTTTTCTGTAATTTTGTGTAAGATACAGCACAAATATTCAGACATGCTATTTTGAAATGTAGCTTTATTAATTTTTTATTAAATTTACTACACAGGATTTCCTTTAATAAACTATGTGGGGATATTTTCTGTGCAGCTCAGTGTTTTCTCTGAGTTTATTAGCACTGATCTCTTAAGTCTTGAATTGGTATGGAATTTTTATGTAGTGGAAATTATTAGCTGTGTTTTTATTAAAAGCTGTGCTTATAATTTCTAGGGTTTATAAAAGTGTCTGTATGAAAATCCTGCATTTGTGTATCCCAAGTGGATGTAATGCAGGAAGTGAAAAGAAAAATGCTGAGAATTAATGGGAAGCTGGAAAGTAATTTCAGAATTGCTTAACTCAAAATTTATTTTCTACCTGATGCATCATAATCATGTTAATGATTTAAATTCTGTAATCCTTCCTAAATTCTGTAATACTTCCTTAACTAGCAAGTATTACTAGAGATAATATTAATTTCATTATTTTTGGATGGTTTTTGTCTAAGATTAAAAAAAACATTCTGTTTAAAAAAGTCTTTTTGGTCAGTAGTCTGCCTTAAATGCATTTCTCTCTGTCCATTCTCCAGGAAGATCAAATGAGTAAATTTTGGTAAAATATTTATCACTCTACAGTGAAATGTGGCAGCTGTTTGAGGATAGTTTTTCCTGAACCTGTATGGATTTTTTTTATTTCTAGTCAGAGAAATAATGAACAGTATGTTCCAGGCAAGTTGAAGTAATGAAACTGTGCAGTGTCACTGGAGGAGCTGTGAATCACACATTGACAATATATCTTTTATTCTTTTATCTTTCCTTGTGCTGGCCTTGTTAACAGAATTTGATACTGAAGTTTTTCACGTGTTTGGTGGCTTTATGCAGATGTCACTGAGCTGAGCAGATAAGCTTACAGTGTTGCAGAGCCCTCGGGGGGATGTAACCACAGCTATGCCAGTGTGAGAGAGCAAATTTCTGGGAAAGGAGACAGTTCCCTGGGAGTGAATTCATATCCAGGATGAGGCAGTATGTGCAAGTTCCAACTGTTGAGCAAGAAAGAGCCTATGATTATAATTCTGCTTTTGAACCGAGACCGTGTATGTGTTTGGGTAGGTGAAATTGCATTTTCCGGTGGCGGGGGCTGTGTCTTACTGCTGTTGTTTAGAATAGATTCGTGTAAAAAGCAGTACCCGTGCAGCTGGTAAATGTGTACAGTTGTTACATGCAGTAAGTAAAATGCAGATTATAGACCGCTTTAGCAGAAGAGAATGTGCATATTTGAACTGGTGAAAATCACACTATTGTAGAAGCAAACTATTTTTTAAGCCTTTTGCATTAACCATCGTGTTACAGTGCAGAATTATCTGTAGATATTGCTTTAATTCTAATATTTACTAGCGTAAAATGATGTAAAGAGGTGTGCAAGGGGGAGGCCATTAAAATGCAAATTTTGTCATAGATTTTTTTCCTCAATAAACCTGCGTAAATTGGAACAGGATTTTTTTTTTTAACCAGTGTTCTATGGACCTACAAAACAATTTGTTTATGTGAAACAAAAATGTGTTTATTTACATGAATTTTTATCTGTGCCAAATTGGTATCCAAGAAGTAGGGAATCTGTTTTCAGTTATCCGGCTTCTATCCATCTTTGATAAGATTCTTTTTTGTCTATGTAGTAAAATGTTCCTAAATGTTATGGGTTACTTTTAATGTAGTTTGTTCATTTGATGTTTTTGGGATTTTGTTTTGTTGTCTCTTCTTTTTTTTTTCTTTTTTTTTTTTCTATTCATACATTCTTTAAACCTATTCCTACATTTTTTTAACCTTTCATGCTTATATCAAAATGATATAACTGAGCAAAGATTAGTAGTTTTTTCCACAAAATCTGTGTCATGACTGTTAACTCTTCTGGTTTTTGCTTTTGGTTTTAATTTCTGTTGTTTGGAGTACCTGTCAGTTTTATTTCTGACAGTGTTCTGCTTGGAGGCTGAAAGCTTTCACAGATTAAATCTCACTTTCTGATACTCGAATGTTCTGTTTAATGTAGGAAGTTCTTTTGATGGTATTAACATCATATTAATTTTAGGTTTATACTTTGATGATAAAGATTTTTTGACGAGTTTATGGGATTTTTCCATGTAAACAGCTCCATAATTAAATAGCAATATAAAGATACTACCGAAATCCAAGATGAGGAGAAAATTTCAAATCTTATGCATACTTACTGTTAGGCCCTTTTTTTTTGGTGTCAAAATTCACTATGTTCCATAAATTTGAAGGGCACTATTTCAATAGAGCAATATTATGTTTCCATTAAGTGAAACCATCTGGTAAGGCTGCCAAAATGAGTTGGTACTGTTACCTGATCTTTTTTATCCATCTCAAAGAAGTAACTGTATCCAGATTTTACATTAAGATTATGTAATTAACACAGGTCTGAAACACCATTTTAAGATTTTAATTGCAGTTCTTTGCAAAGATTTTGTTCTTCTGTCACTTAAAGAGGGAGAAAGTAATTCTAAAAAGTATTTTTAATTGCCTTCTTGCAATATTTTAGAATGTTTTCCTGCTCCTGTTACATTTTAGATAGTCCTATCAAAATATTTTGCTACAGTTTTTGTTAGAATATTTTGTTATATTTAGTAGTAATCAAACATTTTGTTTACAGTGGACCAAAGTTAATGGTCAACTATAAGGTAGGAACACCAAGTACAAAGAGTGCTGAGCCAAACAGTGCTGCAGAGTTGCATGCCTAACTAAAGAAATATTTAGCAATAATACATGTTTTTTGGTGCATTTTGATGGTCTTACTTGAATTTCCTGGAATGGAATGATACACAAGACACTCATACAGTACTCCTTTCTTGCTATGATTTTACTTACTTTTAAGATGTTGCACAGCATTGATCTCAATAGAATATTTTGTAGAATTGTCTAAATTATTTCTGTTTTTAGTCAAGTAGGATTTTAACCTCTTTTCACACCTACATTTTCTAGTGGCATATTAAAGAACTTTGATTTTATCTATTTCATACCTGCAGCTTTTACAGAAATGTAAATTTTTACATTTGTTAGACCTCCATGAGTATGATATCTGCAGAAGTGGTATGAAGATCTTGGCAGAAATAACAAAGTACTACTTAACAAAAAAATTCTCATTATTCCAGTTATTTATTCCTTGAGTACTTCTTTTAAATTATGTATTAAGTCAGTGTTGATGTTACTGGTGATATAGGACTCTCATTCCTGAGCTGGGCAGAATTCAAGTCCATTGGGGAGAACTTGGAGTTAATGCACAGTTGTAAAATCATAGATCTGTCTTCATATCTGTTTTTGATTAAATGAATTGCAAGAACTAAGTTGTCAAAGTATGAGCAAGATGTATTTTTTGTCCAAGAGGTAATAGTATCAGAAAACAGGTGTAATGGAGAATGTCTTCTCCTGTGGTCTTGTAAATAATACCAAGTACAGCAGGTGAAATTTTTGTCATGAATCTCCCAGATGTTCTGACCATTATGATTAAAAACCACTAAGGTTACTCAGATATCTTAAGTAAAAAATCTTGGTGCTGTTGCAGAGAAACTGTAATCATCAAAAGTTTCTGCCAAGATACGCTTCATTGGTTTGAATTTTTTACTATTTTCAGCAAAGTGTTATAAGATTTTTTTGAGTATGTAAATGGGTATCTTTAATAAAACACTTGGAAGGTATTTAGCTACTCTGGATCCTTCAGGTGTTGAAAGACATGACCTGCATGTGTGCTTGTTACATTATTATTGAGTGTTTCATTGCTTACTCAGTGGCTCTTGTGCAGGAGAGCTGCTTTGGTGTTGGTTGATCTGAGGCTTGACCAATAAGTAATCTGATAATACGCCCACTAAACATTTAAAACCTGATTTGTCAAAAAAATTTAAAAACAAGTGACTAGATCTACCCTGATAAACAGTTGGACAGTTACCTAGAAACTTTTTGTTTGTTTGTTGGTTTTTTGGTTTTTTGGGGGGGTTTGTTGGGGTTTTTTTTTTTTTAGTTTCTTTTTTTGGGGGGGAGGGGGGGTTTGTTTGTTTGTTTGTTTTTGGTTTTTGTGCTGAGTTTTAACCCGACTCCAAACTTCTAGTAGTTCTTAGTGCTAGAAAAAAGACCAAACAATGCTTTGCAGGTTTGTTACCTTTTTAGAGCAGGTAGTATGACTTTTGAAATTAATAAAATTGAAGTTACATGCATTGTTCTGATTATATAGATAAGTGGTAGAGTAGAAATGAGGTTTAAAAAAGTCATTTCTCTGCTTCAAGTGGCCGTCATTTCATTGGTGCCCAGTAAAAGGAAGGATAAGGGATAAGAAGTCAGAGCTTCTTTTGTATATTATGGTTTGTATTGATTTATATGGGTGCCTTTAAAACAGATTTCATTTTTGTTTTCTGTTTATAGAATAATGCACATTTGGGTGTTTTGAAGCAGTCATTCAGAATGAAGTTAAACCTGCAAATAAAGTAGCTTTGGTTTTAGTATGACTGAATTTTAAAAAGCTTTGATTTTTCTGCCTGTTTTTAAGTATGGATGACAGGTGCATTTCCAGTACCCGAGACCCTTGTGTATTTTCTCATGTATTGTAGCATGTTAGTAATTTTGCTTATTTGACTTACTTGTACTTTCAATTCCCTTGGTTTTGCTTTATTGCTGATAGCAAGCTGAATTCAGTGTTATCTTCTTCCTCCATGTTTGTCCCTTCACATGAGTCCCTAGAACTGCATCCTAAATCCCGTTGGGTAAATCTCTCTGCAGGAGTTTGCTGCTGCTGTGCTGCGCTGAGACCTCGCTACAAGCGGCTGGTAGACAACATATTTCCTGAAGATCCAAAAGTGAGTCATGGCTTTAGAATGTTAAGGGATTGATGTTTAAAAATGTGTTGTTATAGCTTGTGCTTTAGCAATTTTTAAAATTTTCTTTTTTTCTTTTCTGTTTTAACACTTTACCATAAAATCTGCTTTAGCGCTTAATAGCTTTGAGAGAGGTTAGTAAAATAATTTATCTGGGGAGGGATCCATAGGGATCATCTGTCTAATTCCATTTCCAAAGCAGCGCCGCATACTGAAGAATAAAATTGGTATGTTTTACTCAGAGAAACAGAGACTTCATTAAACAAGGTGTTCTGCTGCAGAGGCAGCACTTGATCACTTTCTAGAACTACAAACACTTGCTTTCTTGTGGTTGCAGGTGTGAACATCTGGTTTTCTACGGGATTTTAATTTTTTAACTCTCATCTTATTGACTGTGAACATTTTTATGGTTCTGATAGACTGCTGTGAACCTAAAAGGTTTTTCTGATGTTTTTAAAAAAAATTTCCAGGTTCTCATTTTATTTCTTCATTTCACTGTGACACCTTGGAGCTATTTTAAAGCCTAGCTCTTACTTTCTGTGAGAATAAATGACTTCTGTGTACCATTGAGGAATGCATGTGTCTGCACATAATCATTTGACAGATCAGACTGATAAAGAGCTTGTATTTCTAGTGCTCTTATTTTTTTAAGTTTGTTACCAAATTTTTATATATTTTGTTACATTAGAAGTAAGCAGCAGAGTCAGTATTTGTATAATATTTGTCTTATATGTTACAAAGTCTGCCAGCATTTTTTTTTAATTGTGTTGTTACTGAGTGCCAGGGATTATGTAAGTGCTTATTACTGGCTTTGTCTCTACAGTGTATTGAATGCATGGAACAGTATGGTTTTATAGGTTTATATGCTCTAATCTAGTTTTTGATACAGATGTAGAAACAGCTGGAAATGCTGCAATTGTAGTGTTTTAGTTTAAATCTGACTCAGTAGCTCTGAGTTGGCACTTTTTAGTCTCTGCTTTGGTTAGTATTCATTGGGTCAGTGGAGGACACAGGCAAGTTCAGGATGTTTCCCTTGAGTTGCAGACTTTCTCTAAAGTATTAGAAGATTTGCTTGATAAAATTCATTAACCAATAATGAGTGTCATAAAGGCTTCTAAGTAATTTATTTGAACAATAAATGTTTTCATGTTTTACAGGGGGAAAAAGAGATAAAAAGACAAAAAGCCTTATCCTTCTTACCTGATTATTATGGTTATAACCTCATGTGAGCAGATGCATGTTACAGTTCATGTTGGAACTAATATGTTAATCTTTGATCTTGTTCTGACAGTTAGCCCTCAAATGCCTGGTGGTCAGCCTTGTTCAAGATCTGACACTGAAGAAGTAAAATATTTAAACTACAGTATTAAATATTTAAGCTATAGTCTTGTTTTCTATTTTATCAAAATTATGCATTGAATATACTTGATGGGGGTATGGGAAGAGAAAAAAATTACCTTGTCCTATAAGGAAAGAAGAGTGTCTTAGAACTGGTCATGTATCTCACTCCCTTCCTTCTCTTAGAATACCCATTCCCTTACCAAAAAACGTGGTGGAGCAAGCTAGTTGCTTCATTTCCTTTAAAAATATTTTGTTTCATGTTGCTGATTTTTGCAGCTAAGGTTATGGCAGTTTTGCTCAATAGTTTGGGTTTTTTTCAGTGGCTTATTTCTGTTTGTAAGGATCTGACCTTTAAATGTTAACTAGAAAAAGAGGAAGATATTCTATGGACTCTTTAATTTTCTGTTTTATATTTCTGTTTCTAGGATGGTCTTGTTAAAGCTGACATGGAGAAACTGACTTTCTATGCAGTTTCTGCACCAGAGAAGCTGGATCGAATTGGGGCTTACCTGGCAGAGAGACTGACCAGGGATGTGGTCAGACATCGCTATGGGTAAGGAGAGAAGTCATTAAAAATCGATGCTAACAGGTCCTGGAATTTCATTGTGTGTGTTCTGATCAAGGCTCAAAGCCAGACAGATCCAGTCCCTTTGTGGACAGTTAACCTTGTCTGGCTGCCAGGTGCCCATGCAGCTGCTCTCACTCCTCCTGCTCTGCCAGATGGAGAAGGAAATAAAATGGAAAGCTCATGAGTTGAGATAAGGACAGGGAGATTACTCAGTTCCATTATGGGGAAAATGAGACTTAACTTGGGGAGGATTGATTTAATTATTGCCAACTAATGACAGAGTAGGATAGTGAGAAATTAAAGGCGAGCTTAAAAGCATCTTTCCTCCAGCCATCTTTCTTCCCAGGCTCCACTCCATTGGTGGTAATGGACTTCACTCCCAAGTCCATTACCTCCACCCCCACCATGCAGTGTAGATTAGGACTGGGGGCTGTGGTCAGCTTGTACCATGTGTCTGCTGCTCCTTCTTCCTCACACTCTTACCCTGCTCTGGCCTTGTGTCTGTCCTTGTACACCGTCCTTCAAGCACTGCTCTAGCATGGCTTTTTTCCTCAAGGTGCAGTCCTTCAGGAACAGGCTGCTCCTGCATGGGTCCCCCATGGGATCACAGATCCTGCCAAAAAAGCTTCTGCATGGGCTCCTCTCCATGGGGCTTGCCAGGAACCTGTTCCAGCAGGACCTTTCTATGGGCAGCAGTTTCCTTCAAGGCTCATCCACCTGCTGCAGCAGGGGGCCTTCTGTGGTCTGCACTGTGGATATCTGCTTACCTGTGGGCACTTCCAGTGTCCTTGAGGGGCTCAGGTTTGGGAAATGGTGGGTCAGTCGTGGAGCTGGATGTGTCTGTCATGGGGGCTAACTCCTGGTTTCTGACAGAAACCACCCCCGCAGCCCCTTGCTGGCAAAACCTGGTGGATGTAAGCCCAATACACCCTTGAATGTCAGTCAGGATATAGGGAAGCAGGATTATCTTCCTTTTCAGCCCTTTTGGCTAAATCAAATATTTAAGTGAGAAATATTAAGTCGAAAAAAATGGCAAGAAAGCGACATCCAGACATCCATTTTTGGGCCTTCATGACATCCAAAGCTGTTTTTTATAACTTCATAGAAAGGGTAGATGGCCAACACTCAATTCTGTACTTCCTTCCCTCCTACACCACTCTGTCTCCCCCCAAAAACAGAAAAAAATGAGAGAAAATATGCATGTAGAAAATGGCCCTAAGTGTCATTTATACACTGTGGGAAATAGGCACCTTCCATTCTTTCTTTTCTATTTTTTGTGGTAAGATCCTAAACGGAACTAATTGAGTTGATGATAAATGCAATATATCTTATGTGAGTCTCTCTGATTAATTTTCAGTTACGTTTTAATTGCCATGGAGGCACTGGACCAACTTCTGATGGCTTGCCATTCTCAAAGCATAAAACCATTTGTGGAAAGTTTCCTCCATATGGTGGCCAAGCTTCTGGAATCGGGCGAACCAAAGCTGCAAGTACTTGGGACTAATTCTGTGAGTAAGCTCAGATGCTAAATCAAATCAGAGTAAATTTTTGCTTGGGAAGGTAGTTTTAGAAGTCTTAAAGGATCTGCCAGTTTGCATGAATTGAAAAATGCTCTCTGTACCAGGGTATATCCTTTGGACCTAAACATAGAGCAGATACCAGCTGGAGGCAGATAAACTGTTTCCCTTTAGTGTCCCAAATTCTTTTGATGTCTGGGCTCATTCCCTCCAAAAATAACTTCTGGAAGGAACAGGAAAGCTGTGCTGTGGGTTCATATTTTGAGTCTTTAAGCAGCCCTCCTGTAGCCAATATATAGGTAAGACAGTGCTTTATTTTCTGACAGCTTAAGCTACACAGAAAGATTCTTGTTAGCTGAAAAGTAGCTTTGAGTATCGCAAGCTCACCGTCTTATCATCTTGAATATTTCAGGATTCAGAACCAGGCTTGAAGGGCATAACTGAAAGTGTCAAAATAAAGATTTAGAGATCTAGTCTTCCAATTAGAGTGATGGGTACAATCAAGGGTATAGCTCTGTCATACTTGCCTTCCAACCACTGTATTTTCCAGCTGGTAAAATTGAAATCTCATAAATTCTAGGACTCTGATGTGGACTGTTTTCACTTAGAGTGATTGCTTTTACCTGAGTATAGAGTACTTGTTTTTCATGTAAATTTTCGCCATTGCTAACAATGGGGGGTTTCTTTGTGGAATCAGTAAAGCTGTTGGGATTTTGGGTTTGGTTCCTGGCTGATGAAATTTGATGGAGTTGCAGTTCAGGAAGACAGGAGGGTGTAGTAAAGTGATCTTACCAGAGAAAGATTTTTTGTTATGATGGAATAAAGAGAGTTTTGCTGTAATGTAGGGTAGAAGTGTCCTCTTATTCCCCCACTAGCAGGGCAGCTTTACTGAAGATAATGAGAACTACATCTCATTATACAAATAAAACTTTATTTATTTATTTAAATATCATTGGGCCAGGTTACCCTGCTTCTTTTGATTTGTTTGTATAATAATGCCTGGGCAAGTCCTCTTAGGAAAATGACTTAGGAGCTTGTTTCCTGGGTTGCCAAATGGCAAGGTTTACGTCACTTTCCAGTTGTTTAAAATCATGGGTTACTGCCAACCTCCACTCTGATGTACAAGGCTTGTGTCACTTCAAAATGCATGTTACTGAACAGGACACTCCCTTAGGGTAATCTGCTTGATATTCCTGTTACTTGGTAAGTCTTTTGTGAGTAAAGGAAACTAATGGACTTCCTGAATTAGGAGGTAATTTGTGTTTGTCTATAAAACTCAGGAAAAAAAAAGTTTCCCTATATAACAGGAGAAACTCTGTGAGGAGAAAGCATGTTTATGGCTCTTGAACAGTATTCCAATACCATATTTTAGCCTAACTCTGCTAATTTCCCTAGGTGCCTGCCAGGGTTAATGAAGACAAAGGATACAAGTCTATTTTTATTGACTTAGAAGGAACAAAGGGTAACAGCTTGTCTGTTACCGAGGGCACTGCCTTACTGTGTTCTTAAAAAGATTTTGTTAGAGTAACAAAGAAAGTTTACTACAATATTCACCCTTTTTTCTCTCCTCCAGATGGAAATAAATAAACAAAAACCAAAAAACTAGAGGAGATGGTATGGTGATTGAATAATGCTTTATGTGCTTTAGCTGATGTATCACTCTGGAGTGCAAACTGGTATTATCTAGAAGAGAAGAATGGTGAAAAGTCAGGCAACCTGTGGAAAATTTTATATAATATTTTTAGGAAACTCAGTTTAAGGCCCCTAAAATACATGGAGTATGATTGTGGCTCTTAAGTAGATTTTGATTATTTTCTACTCAAAGCTTCATTGAGATAGAAAAGCAGTGATGTCTTTGAAGTAAAATTCAAACCTCTTTACTTGAGATGTAGGGTTTTTTCAGCCTCACAGATTTTGCTTCAGATATGGGGATTCTTGTGATTGGTTAAAAGGCTTTCAAATGATGCAAATCTCTGTATAGAACATGATTGAGTAGTTTAAAGGTTTGGAATGATTTAGAAGTTCCCACTGTATTCTGAGTGTGTTTTGCTGACTTCCAGATATTTGGTTTTGGATGCAGAATTTATTCTGTTTGGTGCCCTATATTTTAAGGGAAGAAAAATGAAACTTTTACTTAGCCGTTTGTCATCTTAAATTAATTTTTTAATTTAAATTTCATTTAATTTATAATAAAAAGTCAATTTATTTTTGAAAAAACAACCTGAAGATTACTATTTTAGATAAATAGCTGTCTGGGTTTTATTTATGCACTTTTAAACATGATCTCCGGCTACATGTAATTAATTTCTGAGATTTCTTTATATGTTGCATTTATAAATTATGTTAACTTACTTCCAACAGCAGCACTGTTTTAAAAATTTTTTAATAACGTAATTGTAAATCTACTTATATAAAGCAAATACTTAAAACCAGCAAAATTCAATAGTGGATATAATGAATAGGTGTTGGGATTACTTTTATGTAGACCAAATTTCAAATTGATAATGTCTGTGTGGTTCAAAATGGCCTTTTCTAGCATGGAAGATATTTTTATAGACCAAATGCTAGGATAGCATATGCTAGTGAGGAAACTGAAAAAATGTGGTGGGAAAAAGTGATAGCTCCTTGCCTTATGTGTTATAAGCTTTTCCTTAGAAATTTATGACAATACTTTTTTTTTCTCTCTAATTTTCTTGCAGAATTTTAGTAACTGAGTGTCATGTAAAGCATCTCTATTGCTCATGTACAAAGAATTAAATATATTGCTTAGGTCCATAGTGTTTATTACTAGAATAGAAGTGACAAGATTTAAAATTTTGACCTTGTGGTCCAAACTTTTTGGAATCAGAGAACCAATTTATGTCTATTAATCTATATGCAATTTATGTCCATTTCTAAAAATTTTAAAGACGATTCAGAAAATTTCTTTAGTGGGCAGCTGGTCAAGAACAATTTGATACATACTTCAGTAAAACTTTGATCTTAATCCATATTTACAATACTCAGTTAAATACAAAACATTTTAAGCTAATTTGGAATGCTGATGGGGTAAATTCTTTGTATTTTGTCAGTAAGATATTGGGGTTTCACGTAAAAAATTACAGATAATATGTGGAACCCAGTATCACCACATTTTAATTATGTACCACAAATGCTTCTTTAGTTGATAGGGTGCTTCCTTTTATAAAGGCATTTTCTTTGTAGGAGCAGTGAAATAATGATCCCATCAGTGAGAGTGTTGAGTTTCCTGTGCACGAGGAGGTGGCTGTTATTGCTGGTTGTCATCATTTGTTATTTAAAGGAAGATAAGCAGACTCCCAAGTGCAAAAGTGATCAACCAGTGCCTGAGACAAAACTTTCGTATTTGTTAGTGTTGGCTTGTAAAAGCAGTTGCTTTGGGCAGAAATAAGTGCATATGTATGTAAAAATAATATAAAATGTCTACATTTTGAAATTAAGCTATGTCAGAATTAATATTCCCAGCAAGGTACTTACCTGTTTGCTTTAGCTGCAGTTTGCTAATCTAGAAGTAGGCAATGGAAGCTTAGCCCTTATTGCAGGATGCTTCTTTAATTTGATGTACCAATACAGAATTATGTGCTGGTAGTGATTTAATACACAATGGAACAATTTTATCTCCAGGATGCCTCCTCTGTCATTTTAATAGGACTTAAATCTCAGGGTGACAGATTAACACACAACACTCTTTCTCATCCTGTGGATTATTAAATTATCTTAGAAATTGTGGGTCTGCCTCTGCTAGAATTTGAGTAAGTCCTTTAGGGTCACTCAAACTTAAGTATTTCTTCCCCCACTTGTATTTTTGCTCTCTGGTTTGCAGTTCCATGGACACACTACTGTGGCCCTGGAAGCCAACATTCCATTGCAGATTTGTTACACAATTGTGCATGTGGTAATTAGAAGAATTTTTATCCAAGGGTCCCAAAGTAAAATAGAATGTGAAATTATACATCCTATTGCAATAAAACTGGAAGTGTCTGGTGACCCTAAGTATTAATAAAGAAACTAAATCACCAGTTTCATTGCTGAGAACCTTGTGATCATTTTCATACTGTCTTCATAAAGTTAATGTATCCAGTGTGAAGTTAATGTATCCAGTGTTTGAAGCTTTTCTCTTTAGGAAAGTTGAATTGCTTGTCCTTCTGGCATTTGTTTGTTAAGTGCATGTATAACATTCACACTTCTCATCGAGGCTATACTGTGTGGTTTGTAAGAGTCTTATGTTTATAGGAGATCACGACTTCCCATGTGACAGTTTCATAATAATGAAATAAAGTACCTTGGCCTGTAAAAGGTGGTAACTGCCAGTATCAGCACCCTCTTTCCCTGTTTGAAATTAGAGAAAATTGCAGGCTGCAAAAGGCAGACTGGGGAGCTCAGACATGAAAAATATAATGCTCAGGTTGAGCCTACAGGGAGATACTTTTAAGTAAAAAAACTCAAATACGATGCAAGGTGATTATTCTTGAATAAAATTGACCTTCTTTAAAGACATCCAGGGACCATTAAAAGTTACAATTTTTCTCCTAATGTGCTTGCTACATAACAATGATAAAATAGCATAAATGCATTGAAGAAATTCTGTCCTTAAGAACTTGTATGATTTGCTTGCAGGGCTTGCACAATTTCTCTCTCCCTGGTAATATGATCCAAATTTCTCAACTCAGTCTGGAACAAGCATCTTCTTAATAAATAATACATTTCTTCTTTACTTTGTGATAGATTTGTATGCTTTTATACTGATTGAATCATATTGATTTCAAAATAAAAGGAAATAAGGTACTACCAATATAAGTTCCTTTCTGTACCTTCTGTATTATAAAATATAGAGGGTACTTGTACTAGTAAAACTTCCATAAGTTACCATTGTATGCTTGCAAGCATTTACTGTGACTGAATGACATGTTTACATCTATAAAAGCTTTGTAAATAATTCCTAGGCAAATGCTTGGAACTTCATAAGAGTTTTATCAATTCTTAGGTTGAATAATTGTTATATTTGAAGTTTGTTTGAAGTTATGTGCTTAGGAGTAAAATATTCTTTAACAACAACAGCAAGACCACCACTGCAAAGTATAGACTGATGTCTACTGTAAAAACTTAAAATTTCTATGATGGCATGGAATTTTACACTTAACTGAATGACAGTGTCCAACTCAAAATTGTTGCCACAGACAGCTTTCCTGTGCCCTAAATGCTCAATGGTCTGAATGCTAATCCTGAATTGTGTTTCAGAAATGCAGTATGTTCAGTGGGTGAAATTGTTTTGTTATACACATGAGAACATAAAAATCCTTTGCCCTTTCTGGATCTCTTACTGTGCATGCTGTTTTGAAAGGTGTGCCTTTCATGTGTTTATGTCATGCTGCAAAGCTACACCCTGATACAGGAGAATTACACAGAATGAGGGAGTCCCTGACAGTTGCTTGGCCTAAATTCATCATTTGTTCTTACAAAGCAGTTTCTTGGTACAATAAATTTTTCTGCTAACAAAACAGTTATTAGAGTGTATTAAGCTTTCCTGTTGGGAGATCCTGACAATCAAATAATTAGTACTTCAGATAATAATAATATCAAAGGCTGAAACTAAATGCAAAATGAATTAATATTCTCATTTTCACAGCCACTCCCACAGTGCTCTTCCATTCTTTTCCATGCTTTTCTGGAAGTTTTCTGAATGAATTATTTGTAGACTTGAGCACTTGAATGTCTGGAAAATACTAAGATAATATTGTTTGGGGCTTTATTAAATCCTTGGTCTTAGTGCCTTATTGAGATGTAAGGACTAATGAAATTCTTGTCTGCAAGATAAAAAAAAATATCTATTTCTATTAATGTCACAATTCCATGAAACAAACTAGGGAGCCACAGAAGCGTTTGCCAGGGTCTCTTGAGCAGGAAATTATCGTTTTTATAACTCACTCTTTTGGAGAAAACATATGGCTACTGTTTGTAGATCGTCTTTCAGTCTGTGGCAGTGTTAGTACAGAATTAGATTTTGACTTCTGCCACTTCTTTACCACCTGAAATACAGGATATTCCTAACAGAAGGACTTGTACAATGAACTGGTGCTATAAAATTTTGCTCCATTTTCAATAACAGCTGAGAATGTAGTTTTATGAACTGTATTATTTTCTGCTGTTCCTGTAGCTTTTAGAGGGTGAACTGGTAGTACAGCTGAAAGGAATAAGTGTTCTAGATAAAACAGAAAAAAGACTAAACAAAAGAGTATAAAAAAATGGTTGTATTTTGTTTTTTTTTCTGAAATGCACAGCTTTCACTTCCAGCTTAAAAACCTCAAACCCTCCACAAATCAGTGAGCTGTAGATTATGATAAAGTGCTTCAGGCTTGTCTGGATATCTATGGGCAATGTGCTGATGAAAGCAGGTTTTGCATCATGAAAAATACAAAGGAAATGCTGCAGCCTGTGCTTAGGAATTGATAAAAATGGTGTGAGTAAAAGCAGAGGGGTCTTGATAGGCCATCACTCCGCTTCAGGGCAGAACCAGCACGGTGTTCAACCTTTCCTGTTTTGTTTCGCTTTTTATTTCCCTCGGTAGTCTGTTCTCAGAACTGTCAGTGATGGAGAGCCCAAAAGGTCTTTAGAAAGGATGGGTTTAATGCCTGACTTAGTCTTTGCTTCAATATAAGCCTATTACTGCTTTGCCTTTTACTATTGTACAAAGAAAACTGTTTATTTTTTTTTTTTTATGGCTCTCTTCTGTACCTTTTAAGACTAATGCCTTTTAGGCAGCTGTAGTCTAGGAAATTTAGTATATTTCATTCTTCTTTTACGGATGTTTATGTAAAGCTTTGTCCACCTCTTGAATAATTTGAGAACTGTATCAGTTTTTCACCATTTTAGGCTATGATGTTTCAGCTGGATGCGCCACTTCATTTAAGTGCTTATTTGGCCCAATTAGATGGCAAAAGTTTCTTCATTATGTGTCATGAGTAAAGCAGATGTATTTCCACGTATTGTTCTGTTCTCCATGGCATTGTATTGGTATTGACTAAGTTCCTTTTCTTCAGTGGTTTCTGGCTTTAAATGCTGTTTTGTAATAACCATTCCCAAATTGCTTCCTTGATTTTTCAGATCCTATTTCCAATTCTACAAAAAGCAGGCATCAAATGTGCCTACAGCTCTGGCCAGCTTAGTATTCTTTGCAAATTTGATGAGCCCAGTCTGCTCATCTAAGTCTCTAGTGAAGCTCAAATCATATTTTTGTACTGTGATGATTTACAAGTGTTTATTTTTTCTAAGCTCTTGTACATCTCTCTTACGGGGAGTGTTCTTTTGACAGTGTTTTTCTAGCTTTCCTTCAAGAATTTTGTGTATTTTTTGTCAACAGTGTCAGTGAAGTTTTGACAGATGCTGCTTCATCTGGATTCACAGAAGTTATTTACTTGTCATAGGAATGAGATGGGTTGATGTGATTTGTTCTTGACAAATCCTTGTTGACTGTTACTTACCCCTTCAAGACTTTGTAGGTGTTGGCAAATTGGCATTTTTTCCCCAGTGTTTTTCTGTGATTGTACTAGAGTTGGCTAGATTATAATTCCCTGACTCCTTCTTTTTCCCTTCTGTCAAGGTAGAATTGACAATTTTCCTCCAAGTTTATTTCCCTTGAATTTTGGTACATCAGAACGTTGCTAGGCAGCCTAGTAGTGACGGGGTTGTGTTTGATTGATATGAGCTGCTCTCTACAGCTGCCTGAGAGAGGGTGTAGCAGGGTGGGTGTCAGGCTCTCCTCCCCAGCTGAAAGAGAGGACGGGAGGAAATGACCTCACAATGTGTCAAGGGTGGTTTACACTGGATATCAGGAAAATTTTCTTCTCTAAAGGAACAGGCTGCTTGGGGAAGTGGCTGAGTCACCATCCCTGGAGTTATGTAAAATGAGGTTTAGTGGAGGACTTGGCAGTGTTAGGGAAATGGTTTGACCTGACAATCCTAAGGGTCTTTCCCAACCTAAATGATTTTGCCAGTTGATTACACTCACTGTTCAAGTTTTACATGTTGCCATATTGCATAGTATGTTGTATTTCAAACAGTTTCACCCTTCCATAGCTAACTAAAGGAAGTTCTTATGGAAAGACTTTAGAAGGAAAATTGTCTTATTCAAATTTTTCTTCTCTGAAGTTCTAAAATGTTGTCAAAGTTGGGTTTCTACCTTAATGCAGTTACTTTATGTTACTTGTTAAATGAAACTTAATACTCATTATTCTATTTTAGGAAATTGGTATTACAAGCTTTTTTTAATGTGTTTCATTTTCCAGTTTGTCAAATTTGCCAACATTGAAGAAGACACACCTTCATATCACAGACGCTACGACTTCTTTGTGTCCCGGTTCAGTGCCATGTGTCATTCCTGTGACCCTGATCCAGAAATACAAAATGAGTAAGTGTCATTGTGCAGGAATTTCTGAAATTCCAATATTAATGTGTTGACACATTAATATTGTCTGCAAGACAGCTTTTATTAAGGTGTTTAGTGGAGTAGTTAATTCCATATGAAAAAATGACAGTCTGAGTAGCACCAAATATTGCAAATCTTAGGTGGCTAGAACTCTTTGCATATTTAGGTATAATTTTACCTTAATAATGCATGTTAGATTGTGTGGATTCTCTGCAGAAGGGCACCACTCATTACTGTAAATGCACGAGTTTTTAACTTACTTGAGATACTAATGAGGCTACTTATATGAAAAGCAAAAGCATATATTAAGTGTGCTCTTTGAGAATTACTCATTAAAACTGCATTTTCTTAGATGTCTGACGTATGCTTATGTGTGTGAAACTCAAGAGCCTCTATGAATGGGAATTCTATTTTTTCCTATTCTTACGTAAGTGCTGCAGTTTGTTTTCCTGCAGCTCCCCCCTGGAGGCTGTGTCCTTCCCAGGAGCAGCTTTTCTAGATGTTTGTATCTCCCTCTTCTTCCTGCTTTGTGTGTGGTCCTATTGAAACTATCTCAAAAGATCTAGAAGAAAATTGGATTAATCTTGAAAGTCACAAGACTTTGTTCAGAAATAGTTACAGATAGCAGCTATAGATATAGGTGTTTACAAATGGAAATCTAAACAAAAATAATTATAGAACTTGGTAACCTCTGTAGTATATTTTAGAAATGTTTTAATCCAGCGAATTTGACTGATCAAGAACTAGTTAAGTGTCCAAACTTCAATCCAAATTTTAAAAATGAGGAATGTTTAGAAAGAATTAAAATAGTAGAAATAGTTAAAAATTAGAATAGAAATAATGTAAATAATTTAAAATTTTAGTGAGGCTTCTACTTATTTTGTTTGATAGCTGTACCAGCTTCTGCTTGTTTTCAGGAAGTGAATTCTCTTCCTCCCATTTATTATCATGGATAGTTTGCTATTATCACTTAAAAAAATATTTTGCTATTCATGTCATTGTACAGATTCTCCTGCAAGCTATTTTTGTTTTATAAAATAATGACAATAGCTGGACCAAGTCTTTTTTGAACTTTTTTCTGTTTATTGTTTCATTGTTGTTGATTAGTTCACAGTTGATTTAATTCAAATGGTTTTAGAATGAAATAGTGATTCCTTTTGTCCATTAGGCTTAAGCTGACAGAATTATCCTTTGCTTTCCATCTTGTGAATCATTCAGAAGTCTTTGAAGATCTTTCCTGACTAAACCATACCCTTAATTACAACTTCTAATGACACGATCACATGGCTGTGCTAGATCTTACTATGTTGTGGTAACTTCCTATTTTTCTTCAGTTCTGGAATAGGCTGAGATTGTGCAGTGTTTCAACTGATGGGTGGTAAATTGGGTAGAGTTGGTGGGTTTTATTCATGGGACTTTGCCAGAGGTGATGCACAAAGTTTGAGACTTCATTGAGGAGTGTCAGCTTTACTCTTCTGGCCATCTTCTGTTTGTTTTCTCAGCTTCCATAACGGTGTTCACAGAAAATATGGGCCACCTTAATGATTGGCCAGTTTTCCCAGTTGCTTCTTGTGAGAACCTATTGGAATTCCACTCCTTAATTACTGCTGCCCAGTAGGAATGGAGCCCTACTTGGGGGTGCTGTGTTTCTCAGCTTCAGTAATTCCTCTTTTCCTTCCTCAGGATCCGGATTGCTGGAATCAGAGGCATTCAGGGAGTGGTTCGAAAAACAGTTAATGATGAGCTGCGAGCAACTATATGGGAACCTCAGCACATGGACAAGATAGTGCCGTCATTGCTGTTCAACATGCAGAAAATAGAAGATATTGACAGGTAATTTTATCCCTTGTCAATGGCATGCTTTTTTAAGCAATCTCTAGGCTGAGTTTTTATGATGGATATCCTTTTCTTTGTAGTGGAAGCAACAAACTAGCTGAGGCTCCGTGAAATTGATAGTATAGGTCTGCATAATGCTGCTTGTCTTAAAATCTTTTGAACCACTTGTTGTCACTTGTTTAAGGTTCTGTTGGCCTAAAAGTTATTCTAGAAATTATATATCCATATTTTGACTTGATAAAAATTGTAAACTCTCTGTTTTATTGAATCAGATGCAGAGATGAGTAAGCAAAGGCTTTTACGTGACTCAAATGATTTTGCTACTTAGATTTGTTAAAAATGTAAGGTTTAATTCCTTTAACCATTAGTAAGAACTGTTTGTCCTGGCTGAAATAGTACTTGGAGTGAGGAATTAAAGTTTTATTTATATGTAGACCCCCTTCTCTTTTTTGCTTTGAGTGACTCCTAGGCATATTAGACGCCACATTTGCAAAAAGATATTAAAAAAAAAAATTCAAAAAGATCTCTGTGACAATTAAGGTTGATTTGATGCCAGTCACCTTACAATTGAAAAGTCACTTTTTTTTTTTTTTTTTTTTTTTGTGGTCCCTGATTAAACACTATGTGAGTGTAAAAGCTGTTTATTGGTAGCCCTGGGAAATTTCCATAAAACCAACTTCAGCAGTGCAAGCAAATTAAATATTCATTCCATATCTAATTCTGGCTGCTTCAAAACTTGCCTGCTAAGAGACTCTGCAGTCTTCCTATAACAACAAGCTTTTCATGCTTTCACTCAGCTTTCTAGATCTGTCAGTTTCTCTTTTTTGGTTTGAGTTTTATCATTTATTTTTCAATGCCTTATCTTTATTTTTGTTCTGTTATTTCTGACTGCGAGTATCTGTCTCATCTTGAAAACAAATTTTCAGACTAAATAACTAAAACCATTGGTTGTCTATCTGTCCATGCCTGATGTGTTTACTGCATATAGCTGAGGGCCCACACAATATCTACAGAAATATCCACTTGAGTTTTACATCTGAAGAGTAATCTGAGTAAGAGAGAAAGGTTTCTGGAGCTGCTGTTTGTGCAAGGAGAGCCTGGTTTGCCTTTGCTTGCTCTTCCAGGGCTTCTAGCTGCAGGTGGGCTGTTTCTTTGATACTCTCACAGTGCCCTCGGGCACACACTTCCCTTTTATAGCACAAGGAAATTAACTACTGGTGGAAAAACTGACTGAAGGGGGATTTGGGTTAACCACTTAAAGTGGATCAGTTTATATGTACTGCAGGAGTGATTTTTGTCATCTATGGAGCAAGGCAGTATTAGTGGTAGAAAAACAAACCCAAAAGCAACTTACATTTCTGAACTGTTGTTCTTGAAACTTGTCCTCTAATGCACATTGAACATGAAAAAAAAAGATTAATGATTTTTTAGTGGTGAGTGGGAGCCTTTTATGATGTATGTACTATAGAAAAACTGAAAACAGTGTTCATAAATTGTTATCTGTTGCTCTTAAATGATGTTACAGACAATTTCTCATTTTGTTTATTTGTGACTTCATATTTGTGGAGCACAGAGACATCTTGAAGAGTAGGAGTAAGAAGCATATTGTTCTGGCAGATGGAATTAAAGCATTATTTGAGAAAGAGCAGACATTCCAGAAAACACCCCCAGCTTAAATCCATAGAAGAAAAGCCATTTTTGGTTACAGCTGAAGTACATGTAGGTACTTACCTTGAAAGTCAATGTCATTTTAGCTCATGGAACTTTACAGCCTAATTCAAGATTCTTTTGAGTACATACCAGATGAGACACTTCTTGGAGTTAAGAATTTACTGTTGAAATAATATTTTAAAAATATAATTGTATTTGTGAATGTCATTATTTGTTTTGTATATCTGAGTGCACATTCTAGTTAGGGGCCTATCAGACATTGTGTTATGTGTATATTTATTTATGTGCATCTCCAAAATAGGAAAGGGATGTAGGAAATTGGTCATTCCCTTACTTTGTGAAATATTCTTCATAACTGTGGAGCTTAACCTGCCAGCCTTATTTCAGGCAGAGGGACACTCTAGCACTTAATGTAAACTTGACTTCAAATCCTTCTGATACATCTGTAATGTTCATACAAATTCTGTTTTAGAGGAAAGTTAGAATTTCTCTCTTTCTCAGGGTGAGTGAATCATAGTCAGACATTTCTGTACATACTCTGCTCAAAACTGGTGCTTGGATTTTACTTCACATGTCCTGTCATATCTTTGGCCAGTCCTGGTTTTGTGACATTTAAGAAGTTTCATGGTTAAGTTGCTGAATTGCTGTGAGCTAGTTTAAGTCTGTGATTGGGTCTTTGCTATGGAAACTGATGTTTCCATCCTCCTCCTTGTTCCTTGTTGCCACTTCTGATAGAGATTGCCCACAAAAAAGCCAGCAGAGCAGCTAAAGGTATTTGTCTTTGCCCATTTCATTGTAAAGCATGTTTTCAGCCCTCTTGTGGTAGTACAAAACCTCTAGATGCAGAGGAATAGCACTGTTTTTTCTTAACTGTTGCAGTTGGATTTCTCAGATATCTGATTTTTATATTAGATCTCAGATTTCTGATATTTCTGTAAAAAACAAGTCAGTTAAACAAATGAATATAAGTTACTCATTTGAATCTAAAAACTTAAGAAGCTGTACAGAGCTTTCAAATAAAAGCAAAGAGTATTCAATATTCATTGTCTGTTATCTGGCTATGCCAAGGAGCACTTACTGAGAAATACTTTGAAGTAGGTGCTGTTAAAGTTCTAGTAAAATGTTATTCCTACAGACAGCACAAGATAATTTTAGACATTCTGATTCAGTCAAAGAATAACATTTTATACTACGGAGATTCACCTAAAAAAAGACTCCCAAGCAGTGCTGAGAAGTCACCTTCTGTAGTTTGCATATGCAAGCACTGAAAACATAGCTTATTTTACTTCATTTTAAGTGGAATTTTTTCAGACAGGCTTAGCTCTGAGTGCTGTGCAGCCTGCTTTCTTCTTTCTTCTCCACATACACCCACCTTTGCAATGCTGTTGTATTTTAGTGAATCTGTGTCAAAACAGCAATGGAAATGGCAGTCCTACATTATCTCTTGTACCTTCTCTGTGCTGAGAAGGGTGCACATCTCCCTAAATCAGAGTCCAGGCAGTACAGGGGAAGGAAAAAAAGGGAGGTTGGGTGGCACAGCAGTTGGCTGAATCTGGAGTTTCATGTACTTATGATGGATTATATACAAATTGTCTTACCTTTTAAAATTCTAATCATGCTGCATTTGTAAAACTGTTTCTCCTTATCTAACGAGGTTCCTGAGGCTCTTCTGTTATCTTGCAAGCTAGTGCTGTTGTGGTAACTCCTGAAATCCTGATGTTTACAAAGGCAACAGGATTTTCATATGCCAAATTTCAGATTTCAGTAGTATTGAAAGATTAGAAAATCCTTTTCCATCAAAAGATATATTACAGCTATAAATGTTAACATGGTCATTTGACTAGTGATGTTTCAATTTTCAATTTTTTGTAGTGCTCTAAAGCTTTTATGAAATGAAAAACTGAAACTGAATGCTCTTGGTTGAGACTTTCAAACGTGTTTAACACACGAGCTTGCACTGCAGAACTGACATTATGTTTAAGGGTTTAGGGTGCTGGTTTCTGCAGTCTAAAATTAAAGATAGATAATGTTAATGTAAGTGAATGAATCCTCACTTGAGTTCCTATAATGTGTTTTATGAGAGGAAAAAAAGGGTTGCCACTTGTAGTTTCAGTGACCCTTGGTAAATGTTGGAAGTACCCTGGGGGGAGCTGTTTGCTTTCTGTCTGAAACCTGTGTTCACTACAGTGCCAACAGTGAGGGGCTCAGCAGTGCCCTGTTCAAATAATGATGGAAGACACTCAGGTAGAAGGTGACCAACTTCTACACTGTCTATTTAGAGGTAACTGTGTGGGTGATAATGTTCTAATTAGTTCACTCAGACTTTTTTTTTAACTCACAAGCCATCTGCTTGTGCAGAAGTATTGGAGTTTTATTTAATACTCACCCACATAGTATGGACTCAGTAGTGGGCAGGTGAATGAGATCATTAATCTGAGCAATATTACTAAGATTCTGTCTAAATTTTTCTAGCGGTTTCACAAGCTTCATTAATTTTTAGCAATACATAGTGTTTTCTCAAAATGTGATATTTAACAAGTTAACTGAATATTAGCAGCTTTTGTGTTTGCCATATAAATATTTAATAATACAGTGGTCAGCACTGAGTGAACAGATGATCTATGGTCCTGCTCTAACAGAATAAAATATTTTATTCAGAATTCTGGTTTAATGTATATTTGAAATACAGCTCTTGCCTAGTTCAAGAGTGTGACTCATGAATGTTTTAATACCAAGGGTGGATACAGTAAAGAAAAGGTGAATATTAGTCAGTAATATAATCAATGTGTTTTGTCTTATTTCAGCAGAATAGGCCCCCCATCATCTCCTTCAGCAGGAGTGAAAGAAGAAAATCCGTCTGTGCTAGCTGAGAATTGTTTCAGGGAACTGCTGGGACGAGCAACGTATGGAAATATGAATAATGCTGTCAGACCAGTTTTTGCGTAAGTTGAAAATTTTTGGAAGTTCTTAAGAGGTTTTCTTTATTTTTTCCTCAGTTGTATTGCATTAAATTTCTTCCTACAGTAATTTCACGATTATAAGCTTTCATTGAAGAATCCAGCCTACCCCAGTAGTGCGGCTAATCATCAGCTGCGGCTTATTTATGGACAAATCCCAGTGGAATGCCAACCCAGAAGTAAGAGTCGGCCGGGGAGGGTGCCTGGGGCTGCCTTTAAAGGCTTCGCTGGTCTAT
>VRYO01001463.1:7359802-7467095 GCA_009812075.1 Sialia sialis | reverse complement strand
AATACAAGCAGCACAAAGGAGTACTGTGCCCCATAAAGTTACAATTTATATTTTCCTGCCATTTTCTTCCAGGACATTTGGATTTTTTTTGGATATTCTTTGATATTCTCATTCAGGAGTGAATGGCAGATATGTACACAGTGTGCACATTATGTACGAAAACATACAGTACAAATTTTACCTGATATATTAACACTCAGTGCTAGCACTTTCAAACCCTGGCTTTTCCTGGTGATGAGGAGACCTGCTTGCTTCTCCTTGTAGATTTTTCAAGGTGCATCCCAGGAACAGGAATATGTTCTCTCAGATGGCATAGTTCTTCCCACCAAGATTAAGTATTTTATTTATACACCGAAAGACCTTCAAGATGCCAAAAGCCATTTTTAAGTTACTAGTGTTAAGAACAGAAATTGCAAACAAAGTTAAGGTTGGTGTTGAAGGCAGAAAACTTTCGTAGCTGCTTGTTTATCCTGAAAAAGCATTGACAACAAAGAACTGTACCATTCCTTACTTTCTGTATGTATTTGTTATACCAACCTGAGTTACAAAGATTCTGTTGCAAAGTTGAGTGTTTTGTTTAAAAACACTCATTCTTTCCTAGATTTAAAGTCTGCATTCCTCCAACATACCTGTGATCACAGTGAATATGTAGGTACTGAACACCTAGTCTACTTGTACTATACTGCAGCTGCTTTCTTACCACTTCTCAGGTTTTTTTGTGGGTTCATCGCAAAACATCATCATTTGCACTGATTTCAGTCTTTTGAATCATTTTAGTATCAGGGAAGCTTCCTACAAAAAATTTCTGATTCCACAGACTGGAGGTAGTGCTTGGTTTGGAATTTGAGAAGGCATCATAGCTGCTTTTCCTGTGGCTAATCTAAAGTCTGTGTCCCTAAAGTACTATTTACAGCCTATTTTAATTTCTTACGTGCTATGGCTCTAAGGAGCAGTTGACTCTGTATGCACCTCAGTGTGCCACATGCTGCATTTATGCACCAAAATGAGTAGATAATGACCAGTTATTCAGAATATGTTATCTCCTCTATGAATAGAGTCTTCGTAGTCACCATTTTTGTGTTCCACTTTGAGGAGAAATTGCTAAATGTGTCTTTTTAGAAATGACTGCTGTAAAGGTTTAGTATTTTTAAAGAACAAGAGATGCGGAAAATGCAACTTCAGGTTGTTTTTCCGAAACAAAAAGGGAGTGCTCTATCTAATCAGCTTCAATTTGTGAATGACAGAGCAGTTACAGTGAAAGCTTGAGATAGTCTATTTCACTTTTCAGATTGAAAAACCTGACTTAGCTTCTGATTAGAAAACAGTTTCTTCTAGCAATGTTCAGCTATTTCACAGCTTTTAAGGAAACTGGAAATATAGATAAGGACTCCTCCTGCAGTGCTAACATGAAGGTGCAGGTTCAGTTCCCCTCCTGAGGGTTTGCATCATGTGGCACTGCAGTATCAGGCAACATGCTGCTACTTCTTTGCAAAACTGAGAGAGCAGTGCTGCTTGCATCATGAGGCAGGTTTTTTCAGTGATTGATGGGCTTAGATATAGTGAAGATAGTAGAAATCTGAAGTCAGTCTTCTACTACAGGTTTGGATTGACATTAATTCTCCTTGTCTTAGGCAGAAAATCTCCATGGTTTTAAGTGTCTATATGCAGTAGCTAGAAAATCTCAAATAATATTTTGTAATAAAATTTTATAGATTAATCTCACTAATTGCTTTATAAAAGTCAAAACATGTTACATTAACATTACCTGAAAAAAAGTTTATGGCGTGTCAAAAGTAAGAAACTGTTGAGATGTACTTAGCATGGATTTGCAATGGTGAATAGATTAGAAAGATTTAGAGAGATCCAGAAATCAGGTGAAACTTCCCAAGTGTAACAACTGCATTTACAGTCTTTTCAGTTATCATATCACATGTGCAGGTGTTTGGAATATTAACAGACTGGTGCTCAGTGTTCTTTCAGCAAACATGATGCATGTGCAGAATATTTTATGTACTCCCATCTTGCATACATGCATGCTCCTTGGTATCAATTTATCATCTATTACTTTAAGGATAATTTGCATGTGTGGCTCTGAGAAAGAATTCAGGGATCATTAGTGGCTCTCTCCCCAGAAACTTGCTTTATTGGTTCTCCTGTTCCTTTGAAATTGAGAGACATAGTTGTGCAGCAGATTCAATGGAAGGCAGTTTGGGATTTGTTAATCCAGCAATAGAATGTTTTGCAATCTTCATTAGACATTCTTTATTTAAAGAAATGTAACTTTGAAAAAAAAAAAAAAAAAAAGAAGAGGAGTTAAAGTGTGGCTTGATTTTAGCTGAAATAAATGCACCATACTAATAATACCCTTTATTGTCTTTTGCAAAAACAAAACTACATTGAATACACTTGTTATGATCAGTAAAACACATCACCTACAGGAATCTAATCCTGCTGCCCTCAGGGGTACAAAATGTGCTGCCCATTGAGCTGTTACAAAAAGCTTTAACCAAGTCTGTCATCTTCCCCCTGCTGTCTTCCTAGCAGTTCATTTACCTGAAGCAGCCTTTCTGGCAAAATAAAACTCTATGTCTTGTTCAGAGGGGAATTTTTTTGTTTTGTTTTGTTTACATGATAGGGGATGCAGTTGACCATAATCTGCCTGAATGGATCTTTGAGGCAGATGAATAGGAACTGTTAAGGATAACAGAGAGCACATGCTGCCCTAAAAGATTAAAGGATCAGTTCCAATCAGAAGATGGTGGAGAGTATGATTTTCTATTTGATGAGATAAATAAAATGCATTAGCTATTATGTACAAGATATGATGGATTGTACTGGAATGGTATTAAGGGAGGAAGAAGACATGAATAAATACATTATGAGCCACTAAGCCGTGAAGAATTTGAAGAAGTAATTTTGTTTGGTTTTCTATCCCAAGGCAGGATTAAATACACCTGTGCCCAAGAAAGGCAGCTGTCCCCAACAGGTACTCAAGTTGGATATTTAGAAATGCAAATCTGCTGTTATCTTGGCAGGCAAATATCTTTTTCAATTACTGACATTCTTTCCTATAGGGATTTCTGTTAAAGGTATGTGATATGTCAAAATGGCAGAACTTTTTTAATCTCTGCAATGGAGTACAAGATAATGTAGGGCACAGGAGCTGCTTTGTTTATCTGGTTTATTCAGCCTTGAAGGAGACCTGTTTATGTGGGTGACTGGGCTGGGAGGGAACTGGGATCTCCAGATTCTAGGCTGAGTAAGTTACAGCATCCAGCCAGTCCTTCTGTATTCACTTCTTTCACCTCTGACTTCTTTCACCTTTTCAGTTTGTTGTTTCAAGCAACTTTATATGTTTCCTAAGTTCTTTGAGAAAAGAGAGAGCAGTAATGATTTTATAGTTGAGATACCTGTTTAGGAACACAAATTCCATTTCTGTTACAAATTTTTTTGTTGATTTGGCATGTTTGCTGTTCATTGGCAAGTTTGTTTGTTTTGATTTTTTAAAATCTAAATCATACCAATTAAAAAGCATCCAAAATTACCTTTTCTTCAATCTTCTAGACTGTAAAAACACAGTTATTTTTTCATGCTTTTTCAGGAAATCAGGTCTCTTTTTTGCAAAAATCTGTGTGCCCTAGTCATAGCTTCCAATATTTCTGCTTAAGCAGAATTTTTTGTATTTGCCTGAAACTCTGATAATTTTTTTTTCATGTGTGGTTCCTATTCCTTTTAAGGATAAACTGATGCATTTATTATTTGTATTTTATTTTGATAGTTCTTGCAGTAAGTGTTGAAATGCTTCAGAGCATAAAGGCCATATACATATGAAGAGCAGCTGGTTTTTATTTTCTATGTAATTTATTTATTAAGCCACCATAAAAACAAAAATATTTCTTTGAGTTTCTGTTCTGGATGGAGCATTGAGCCCTAATTATTTTGCAGCTGGTAATGCAAAACAACTTATCTTCTCTAGAGTATAAATTTTCAAGGTATTACAACCTTCGGCAGATCCCTTTCATGTAAATAAGCATCTAATGTCACAGCACTCTGTGTGGAAAGAGTATATTCTTAACTACATATGTTTGGTGTAACTAGGTTCCCTAAATTTATGGAACAGGAATTTCTTTTCAGCCAAATGTTTTGTGATCACATCCTAAACCTAGAAAACAAATGTTTTTCCAAAGTTCTAAATTTCTTACGTAGTTCATAACTCATTGTATAGAAGTTTTATGTAAGTGAAAAATATCTTTGAGGTGAATTTTAAGAAAATTCTTGAGATATCATTTATTATATCTGCAGAATGTAATTATTTCATTATGTCTTAATTTTTGCTTACAGGCATTTAGATCATCATAGACTATGGGACCCTAATGAATTTGCTGTTTCCTGCTTTAAAATTATCATGTATTCTATACAGGTAGGATTTTCTCCTGGATTTTTTTCCTTGCATACATGTTTCAAGCATGTGAGAGAGGTTTCAATGCTCATCTCACCGTGCTAGTGGTGAACAGTAGATGAAGTCAAAGAATCCAAAAAGACTCAAGGGAAGGTAGTGAGATGGTCTTTCTCCAGAGCAAGGAGAAAGGTGTGACATTGTGCTTGACAAAGAAATCTCTCAGGTTGGTTATTTCTCTGTGCTGATACAGCTGTGCTGCTTTTCCAACCCATGAAACCAACTTCACATGTAACTGTTGTGCTGAGGATTTTTCATAGTGGCAACCTGTATTGTGGCCTTAATCTGAAGGAGGGAAGGTAGAGATTCGGATCCTAGGAAGAAATTCTTTACCAGAAGAGTAGTGAGGAACAGGTTGTACAGGAAAGCTGTGGATGCCCCATCCCTGGAAGTGTTCAAGGCCGAGTTGGAGAGGACTTTGAGCAACCTGATCTAGTGGAAGGTGTCCCTGCCCATGGCAGGGGTCTTGAAATGAGATGGTCTTTAAGGTCTCTCACAACTCAAGCCATTCTATGACTCTATGATTGTCTGATGTAAACATCAAGGTATTATTCTTTGATTGCATCAAACACAGATGCCCAGAAGATAAGCGTAAAATTCCAGGTTTGTGGGAGAAAGCTGAGTTTTCTCAGCATTTATATCAATAGTGCTGAATTATTTGAACTGTAATTAGCTGAGTGAAGGACTACTTCATGCTTGTAAATGTTCCTGGATATTTTAAGACTCTAAGCTTCTGTACACTGGGCTGGCTGAATGAACCTGTATAGCTTCATCTCTCATGGCAGTTTTTTGAATCTGTATTTCATCATGAATTGATTGTAATTTTGATAAATTTCTGAATTAAAACGTTGCAGAATGGGAACATGGTCATGACCATAGCTGAGTGCTATATGAGCTTATTCTTGTTAAAGTCACAGATGAAGATTTTCTGTCTGTTTTTTTAATAGGCACAATATTCCCATCATGTAATACAAGAAATCCTTGGACACCTTGATTTCCGCAAAAGGGATTCACCACGAGTTCGTGCTGGCATTATTCAGGTTCTTCTGGAGGCAGTTGCAATAGCAGCTAAAGGATCAATAGGTAAGTTGTATTAAATTATAGGCATCGGGTCAAAGGATAAATTTGCAGGGCGGTGCTTATTTTCACTTTAGTATCAGACTGATTGGAAACATTTTGAGAAGGTTTTGTGCAATTTTTTTTTTCCTTTGTCCTGATAAAATACTTGAAATCTTACTTGGTTTACAGTTACTCCAAGCATATATACTTGGTTGTTTGACTCTTATAATCCTTTGCACTGAAAAAAAAGTGTGAAAATTGTGAAAGGCAGATATTTCTGTTTGGAAAGAAATCATAAAGTAAGAGACAACTGTGTGTTACTACAAAATGTCGAGAGCATTGTCACTTTGTGATACAGCTGTGACCTGAGTATTGTGGGAGTAGAATGATCTTTGAGAAATTTTTCCTTATTGACTGTGAAGCAGCTGAAATAAGGTGAAATATGGAGTTTAAAATTAGGATTCTTCCTTGAAATAAGAGTAGTTATGAAGACATATACAATCTAGTGCTCTGTTCCTGATGTTCTTTGGTGTCCTGCTGAAATATTATGGTTTTGATTCATTAGCTTGAACCTGAACCTGTCCTTTCTCTTTATATGAGATCCTCTTGCATGCACAGACCTGGTAATTCTTTTACCATATAATGAAAAGAGCTCATTATTTGATCCAGTGTATAGAACTGGATTTTAGTAGCAGATTTTGAAATAACTGAAGTTCAGGGGCAAGTACCTGCAGTTTAGTCCATTATTGATGCTTAATTTCAGCAGCCGCTCCTATTTTGTATCTGAAACTTGCATGGTGAGTTGACTCTGGGCTGTTGGCATTTGCCTTTTCCCCCAGGATAGGGACAAAGTAGATGAGAAGTTTCATGAATCAAGATAAAGACAGTTTGATGGGTGGAGCAAAGGCTGCATGCACAAGGAAAATCAGTACTCTATCTTGGCCAGACCCAGTAGTGGATTGTAAGGGATTATGCATACACACCTGATTGTATTTTCTGATTCCAAGTTGATTTCTAAAATATCAAGGTGTAGGGACACCTCAAAAGTTTATTTTTAGTCATGATGCCTCAAACACTATTGCACTTGGTTCTCTTCATTATCCTACTCCATTACTTATGAAAATGCATTGAAAAGTCCAGTTTTAATTTTCTTCAGACATTTCCCCCTTGACAGGTACAATCACTGTTATTTGTCATTTCCAGGCCCAACAGTTCTGGAGGTTTTTAATACCTTGTTGAAGCACCTGCGCATCAGCGTTGACTTTGAGCTGAGTGACAGGCACGGTTCAGCAGAAAGTGTCACTTTAAGCACAAGCTCCAAGGAGAATGATGAGAGGATTGTCCAGAATGCAATTATTCAAACAATTGGTGAGTAATGCAATTGACACAGGCTCAGCTAAAATTTCTTCTCTTTTCCCTCTTCTCCAATGGGATGATATCGGACCAGCTTGAATCATTAAGGAATACTACCAAGTGTGGTTTCTCTGATTGTGTTTGCCTCTCTTTCTCAGGCTTGCTTTATGTGTTTGATTTCTGAAAGGTTTTTTTTTTAATTTTAACTGAGCAAGCCAAGAAGCTTATGAAAATGAAAAATGTTGGTAGGCTTAATTTTAATCATATTATGTGGCTCTTGAAATGTAGAAATCTCTGCCTTTGGTACAGAACTACTGTTAGTCCTTTTATGAAAATCACTGCAAACAGTTATATATAGTAACATATATTTTAGTAGGTACTACTTTAAAATGGATAGAAATTAATGTTAAAACACAGTAGCAACAATGACACCTAATGGCCAGTTGTGCTACCATGACTTTAATGCGGAGCACTGGCAATTATTTTCTTAACAGTGTCACCCCCTTTCTCAGATTTTCCCTGTATGATAGTGATGTTATATATTGGGGTGCATTTTTGATAAATATTCCTTTCCTTAAAGAACAAGGGAGATGTAACTTAAATGTTGTCCACTGGTCTGTTCCTTCGCTTGCCTTGAAGCTTTCTAGAGCAGTAACAAGTATGTGGTAGATTATTTCTCATCATTTCAGTAAAGCTCCCAAGTTAAAATGTTAAACCTCTACTAGAAAAAATAAATAAAAAAATCCCAGAATCCCCACAAACTAACCTTCTAAAGTCAAGCTTCTTTCTATTGAAGTCAGTGTTATACTATTGCACAGTAATAAAATAGAATATCTGGAGTTGGAAAGGAAACATAAGGATCATTGAGTCCACTGCTCCTCCCAGGACTGCTTCAACTAAACCATGTGCCTTGGAGCATTGTCCACATACTGCTTGGTTCTGTGACCTCTGCCCTGGGGGTCCTGATCTAGTGGCCAACCATCCTTTCAGTGAAGAACCTTTTCCTAATGTCCCATCTGAACTTCCTCTGATGCAATTCCATCCCATTTCCTCATGTCCTGTCACTGGTCACCAGAGAGAGATCAGCACTTCCTGTTTCGCTGCCCTCCTTGAAGGTGTTTGATGTTCTTAGATCGAGGCAACCAAAGCGTGGACTTGAGGAGGATCTGCAGTAGGGCAGTGTAGATGGGACAGTCATGTCCTCACCCAGCTGCTGATGCTGTGCTTGCTGAACCACAGGGCACAGTTGGCTCTTTTGGCTGCCGAGGCACACTTGATTCACACTGGTCTTGCCATTAACCCAAACCCCCCAATCTCCTTCCATGGGGAATGTTGGGAATAACAGTGTTATCTCAGTTCCCTGGGTGCACTGCCACAGCTCTGCCCACTGCTGTGGCTGTGCTGCTGTAGGAGCAGGGCCCAGCCTGTAGCTGTGGTGGGAGCAGAGCTGAGAGAGGACAGGGTCTTCTGCAAGTGGAAACCATTTCTCCCTGGTCAAACTGGCAGAGCTGCAGTGCCCTTCCTGCCAACTGGTGCTAGCATTCCCTAAGGGATACTTCTCAGGCAGGGAAGGTGTGTGTGCACCTGGCATTTCTCTTGGCCCTGCCCAGGTTCCCTCAGCCATTGTGGCTCTTCCTGCTGCTGTGAGGTTTCCCTGGTCCAGGAACCCTCCATGTACCCCGTGCTGGAGTGCTCCTCTTCCCATGGTGCTGGCATGGAAGCTGCTCACCTCATCACTCCCCAGGAACAGCAACAGTCATAAAATGCTTGTATGTCTCTGGGATTTCTGTCCCCTCACTTACAATATTTATTGGAGACTTAAAAGTAGCAATACTGTGTGCTATGAGAAACACTTCCAATTCCTCACTAGGTACAAATTAATAGACTCCAGATAATTAATTTTTAAATTACATATTTAGAGGAAAATAAAATTAGAAGGTTTTAGTATTCAAAGGTGAAAATGAGTATCATGAAAAATGCTCACTAAAATCATTCAGCAAAAATAACTATGAGATTATGCCCTAAAATAAGTCATGTGTTTATTCTTCATCTATTTTGATCTGTTAATATATTCCTTGTATTTTAAAGGCTTTTCTTATAAAGAGAAGGGCCCTACATCTCTTTCTCTCCTGTGATTCTGTTCTGTTTTTATTTAGGATTTTTTGGAAGCAATCTCCCAGATTACCAGAGATCAGAGATTATGATGTTCATTATGAGCAAAGTACCTGTTTTGGGGACAACTTCACAATCATTGGATCCCAGTAACATTGGGTCTGTATATCCTACATTTTTAAATTTCAAACTAAAAATCTAGATTTTAGAATTCTGATAAATTAAGAAGTGAAGAACATTAAGGAAAGCAAAATGCCAATTCTCACTCCTTAGGGGCTATATTGAATACTATGCAGAACTAAGACAAGCTTAGTGTCGGCAGTATGAAGTCAACCTACAGACATGTTACTGATAAAAATTTTCTGATTGGAAGGCAGTTTATTTTTAACTAAAACAGGCTTTCTCTCTGCATCTGTAAATTTTTTCTGAAATTATGTATTTTATGGTTCTTAATTCCATAACTTTTTATATGTAGGTATGGAGACTGAGAGGAATTCAATTATAAATACATTTTTTTAAATAGCTGCATAATTTACAAACAATTTAAATTTTTTTTTTAAATTCTGTACATGTTGACTTCAGATTAAGAAATAACTGCAGAAATTCCAGAGAATTTTGGATTTTCCCTATGTATTTAGAAAGAGGAAAAAGCTATAAGTGAGCAGACTTAATAAATCCACAATTTAAAAGCTGCCCTACACTGAATACTTTTCCTTGTAACAGGAATAATTTTGTTTAAAATACTGCATTTCCTCAGTATGGGGAAGTCACTGAAAAGGCTGCAGCTGTTCTTTCCAGATGTGCACAGACACTTTGCACTACCTAAGTGATCCTCAACTAGATTAAGTAGGAAGTCATTGTCATTCTCCACCTTCTTGATAGCTTTTCCTACAGTATCCCTGCAGTATGGGATGCTATTCCATGGAATATACAAATCTGTGCCAGGCAGTTGTCACTCATTATGAAGGTATTTCAAGAAAAAAAAAATGCATATGGAATTCTCTGCTTGGATTAACTTTTGGGGGTGGCGTTTGTTTGTTTCTTAACCGTATAGTTTTCCATTTATGAGATCCTGTGTAAACATGTGCTTGAGCAGTGTGTTAGTATGTGTATGCCACTCTGAGCAAAGAAGGCTTTCTGATTGCTAATAAAGTCTTGCATTACTTTGAATTTTGGTTTCAGCTACCCAAGACATTTGAATGATACAAACAGCCAGGATTGTAGTCCATTAAGGTAGAAGTTTCCACTGTTATGTACAAGCCAACTTTTGTGAAGAGGGTTGATCTTTCTTTACACTATTTAATGGACAAAATGGCTTGTACAGTAATTTCACGATTATAAGCCGCACCTTTTTCATTGAAGAATCCAGCCTACCCCAGTAGTGCGGCTAATCATCAGGTGTGGCGTATCTATGGACAAATCCCAGTGAAATGCCAACCCAGATGAGAGAGCCGGCTGGGAGGGCACCTGGGGCTGCCTTTAAATTC
The DNA here is from genome assembly GCA_009812075.1 of Sialia sialis. Lineage (NCBI taxonomy): Eukaryota > Metazoa > Chordata > Aves > Passeriformes > Turdidae > Sialia > Sialia sialis. The sequence continues at coordinate 7,456,628 of VRYO01001463.1, read as the reverse complement.
TTCGCTGGTCTATGAAAACTGTTTGCAACTTGAGCACCTGACACCAAACCCCATGCTGGCGTGACTCTGTTACTAATTTGTTACTTTGTCACACATGGATCCTCGCTTTAAAAAAAAAAAAAAAGTGCGGCTTATATTCGGGTGCAGCTTACATATGGGCAAATCCTGTGTTCTCCCGGCTACCCAGATGTGCGGCTTATAATCATGTGTGGCTTATAATTGTGAAATTACTGTACCTTTTTTACTTTCCTGAAAGAATCCCTTTGAATGGAGCAATTTATTCCAAGTGCACTTTTTTCTTCTAAGATCTTGCCAGAATATGGATTGTATACCTTTAGCTATTTGGCTACTTTTAGTACCTGCAGGAGGGAAATGAAAACAGATGAAGAAAAGACCATGTAGTGTTTCACGTACTTCCTCTGATACAAAAGCTGAGGAGTCTTTCAGTTTTTCTCAATAATTTTGCCGATAACTTTTTTCCTGTCTCAAAGTTTTGGGGTCTGACTTTAAAAGGTGTCTGCATTTCTTAAAAGACTCAATTGTATTTTAATCCAGAAGAAATTTTCTGTGCTGATGCTTGTGAATATAACATCAAGCCCATACTGGTCGATTTTAGAGATTTCTGAGTAAAACAATTTAATTTTTTCTTCAACTGCATTTGCTCCATTTTTTTGACCCTTCCTGTAAATTTGTCTTTCAAAAACATTTAGTTATTGCGACTGAGTTGGAGATGTTTTTCTTTATTTGTTATCATCCAGCATCCCTTCTAAGACTGCTGTATCCACTTGTCAAAAATAATGTCTAGAGTAGAATAATTTCAAAGATATGCAAAAAAACCTAATTTGCATTTTTTTTTTCCAATTGTAGAGATTTGGGAAACAGGAGGATTCAAATCATGTTACTGAGATCTTTACTTATGGTAAGCGTTCTGTGATCAGTATACCGTTAGAAACACACAATGTTTCACTTTATGTATATATTTGCATATAAAAGTGCAGTATAAAAATGCTGGATTATGAAATAACCATACATTCATATTACATGAACCTGTAATTCTATTGTGTAATATTGTGAAAGCATTTTTCCAATTTACATTACAAACAGCACAAGAAATAGTCCTCCACATCTTAGAGCACTTCAGTGAATGTCAGTTATAATTGGATCTGTAGATCCAAAAGAACATCCTAGAGTAGGTTGAGTTCTGCCAGCAATATCAAAGTGAAATCACTTTTATCTCTGGGCCTGGAAAAGTGGCAATTATTAAAATGGCAAATATTTTTAAAACCAAAGGAATGGATACCTCAGACACTCTTGTTCTTTCCTTCCTAATGTTTCCCAAGTTTCTTGTAAGGTCTGCCTGAACTTTTTACCACAAATACGTTTTTTAACTGTAAATCTTCAAAGAGTATTTCTGGATATAGACCCAGATGGTAAAAATCAGAAAGTGGGTAGTAAAGGAGGCTCTTGCCAGTAGAATCCTGGTCTGTTTTGTTCAGAAACTGAAAACTGTTTAGTGACTCAAATAGGGGAATGATTTCACAAACTAAAGCTAAAGAATGTCCTTCTGGAAAATGAGTTTCTATCCGTGCTTTGACATGAAACTCATGTATGGTGTTAGGCAAGTAGATTAAACCATTCTTAGCTTACCCAAATCTGAATCTTAGATTCTGGTTTGCAAAAGAGCTGGGCATTCAGAGTTGCAGTTTAAGGATAGAAAACTTGTTAGGAAGGACCTCGGGTGGTCATTTGTCTGCATTAAATATAGAATCAGGTATGTCTAAAGTGTTGCTGACAATATTCATCTCACCAGTATCAGAATTCCATTAAAACAGGTAAGCATTGTGCTACATAGCCTGTAAGTATGCTTGAAGGGAGTTAGAGCGTACAGGCAAAAGGGATTTAACATTTTGGACACTGGATTTTGGTTTACATGTCTTTTAGAACATGGAAGTAAAATCCCATAATAACACAAAGGCATGAAAGTCATTGTTCTGATGCCTAATAAGTAAGTCATTGGTAAATATTGTGGAAAAAATCCATCATTTTACATCATAAAAGAATAATATTTCATAATATAATTAGTCTGTTGTCATGCATACACAGGCAGACAAGTTAATGCTGTATAGGCAGTTGAAATCTGGCACTTCATTAAAAGTGTGCACTTAAATTTTCAGCCTTGCTGCTTGTAATATCAGTAATTTTCCATTTTCAGAATGATTGATCAGATACCTTGTGAACCCCTCAGTTAAGCTGTGGGCACTGACTTGCTCAGAGGCACCAGGGACCACCCAGTCACTTACTCTGCCCCAGGGGGGTGGGGAGAGCAGTGAGGAAAGTGGATTGAGAATAAGACAGCTTAGTAAGTAAACAAAGGAAACCAAGAAAAACAAAATCAAGAAATGAAAAAAAATAAGTAATTAAACCCCCATCTAAAAAAACCCAATTGCTTACCACAAGCCAAGTAATAGCCCTGAGCAGTGGCAACCCTCACAAACTGCCTTCTGCTCTGCTGCTGGACATGACACATTTTAGTGTGGGATATCCCTCTGGAGGTGTGTACGCCCTGCTCAGCAGTAGCCAGATCATCTCTGTGTTACCAGCTCTGGTTTGGTCACAAATCTAGAGCACAGTAGCACATGTGCTACTATCAAGGAAATTATGTGTCCCACCCAAAACCAGTACAACATAGTTCACAGGTAAAAACTGTAAGGATATGGAATATATATTAAAAAGATACAATTATTATGTAAGTCTTAGATGAAAATATTACTGCATTTGTTACAATTAAATTTGGAATAATTTTGCTCTCCTCATCCTCAACAGGTTATATATACTTTTAATATATTTTGAGATTGTAATATTATGGTAATCTCCTTTTTAAGGGATGGTAAATTTTAAATATTTCTGACTGCTGTAGATGTTCAGCTAATTAAAATTTGAATTAGTAGTTAGTTGGAACTTTATTTGTCTTTGTGTACCTACAGAATTTGCTTTAATTAAAAATAATTGAATCAGACAAGTCAGTGGTAGTATTAATTTTGAAAATAACACTATGGTACTAGATTTCTAGAAAATGATCCTTGCTTACTTAATGTTTTGCAATAAAATAGTATTTGTAAACCTTTAAGGTGTACATATAGGCCCTGATTTCTCATATTTTATTTCACATGAATTTACCCTACCATGTGTGAACAACTCATAACCTGAAATGGAAAAGTCTCTGTTGTAATTATCAACTGGAATTACTATCATCTTCAATTCATGCAACTTTTTGTAGGCCATATTAAAGAAATCATAAATTCAGGTTATGTTTGTAAAGAAGGGATCCTAAAAACTCCTTTTAATATGAAGGAGTTAGTTTGAAAATGTGTGCTCAAGTCCTTCCAAATTCATACTGAGGTCAAGAATTTTCAGGATTAATGCAATACTTCAATTTGAATCTACCTTGCAGATGCCAAAGCAAACCCACTAAAAAGTGAATGACAGCTGCAATTAATTCTTATGCTGTAATAATGACACATTAATTTCATTTCTAACAATGAACAGGTGACTTCAGGATACAAAGCCACAACAATAAATAATGCACTTCCTCCCCCCTTTCTGGACCCATTGCTATCTCCTTCACTCATGGAAGACTCTGAGCTGAGGCAGCTGGTCCTGGAAATCCTGCACAACCTCATTGATCGGCACGACAACAGAGCCAAGCTGAGAGGGATAAGGTAATGCTTTTTATTTATTGCCTACTTGAAATTCCAGTTCATTACTGGAATGACAAGTACTGTTGATTTTTAAATGTTTTTACTAGTATGAATTATTAATGTACTGTTTTGGTAAATGCACAGTGCTCAGTGTCATTTATTCATGGCAAGTGTTTTACAGGTAAGCCTCAGAGAACAGTATCTTAAATAACCATTACAACTATCATAGTTTAACTGTGTAGAGGACAGAATTTTATTCTTATTTTATGTAGATTAAAAAATATGTGATTGTCATAATTCCTTTTCTGGTTCTCCTTCTTCAATTGAAATTTGAATATCCTTGTTGAGCATGGATATAATTAAAGTGGGAATTATTGGGTCAGGATCTGTTTGAATAATTCCTGTATTCTACATTCTCTTCAGTTCCAACTTTTTTTTTTCTTTTTTTTTTTTTTGCTAAAACAACACATTTCTTTCATTTGTAGAATAATACCAGATGTTTCTGATCTAAAGATAAAACGAGACAAGATTTCAAGGCAGGATGTGAGCTTCATGAAAAAGGTAATAAAATGAAACATCACTTTTCTATCTAGAAATAAATAACAGAACCAGTGGTTTTGCTTTTCTTCACCAAAATCACAGCTGTGGTTTTGCAGCAAGTCACATAATAAGTTTCAAATTATTGTAATCAAGTTACAGTGATTTCAATGTTGAGGTGCCCTAGATACTTGAAAAATAATTCCATGCAAGAAAATTTTAATTTATGTCTTAAGTTAAAATCTTTATATGCATGAAATTAGAACAGCATATGTGAAAAACATGATTCTGAAAAGATCTCTTTGTTGTTGATCCCTGCACAGCAGTTAATTTTTGCTCAGCAGCAGATTTTCACTTGTATGGCTTTTATTTTTGCCACATTTTTGTATTTTTAGAAAATTTTCTATTTAGAAATCTTATTATAGGTGTGGTACAGAGACTTATGTTTTAGATAAAGATGTCAAAGAAAGTTAACTTTACACAAAACTGTTACCTTTTAAAAGATTGTTTTCACAGGACTTTGTACCAGATGATCTCAGTACATTTGGTTCTAAAGAAAACCTGAGGTTTTGTAGATGATACTTACATGGAGTGACATTGCTTATAGAAGACACCTTGAATTTTATGAGGGAAAAATTCATAAAGCTGTTACTGTGCTCTGTCATTCCTGACTCTGGTTTATCTGTGTAAGTTTGTAAACAAAAACCAGTAGGCCAAAATACTGCATATGTAATAATATGCAAACTAGAGTTGTACAGCATTCGATTAATATTGCAAGATAAATCTTCTTGCAAAGTTAGTCCAGTTAATATTCTTTCCAGTATATGTACAACTGGAATAATACAAATAAAAAAATACTCCAACATTGGCAATTATTAGTAATGTGTCTTTAAAAAGTGAATTAAATTTTAATTCAGTAATTTAATATCTAGGCTTTAAAGCAGTTTGGATAAGATGTATTTAGCTAAATGAAAGTTGTAGCTGTCAAACTAAATATTTGAATTGTTAATACTGAGCTGAAAAAAAAAGGGCAGAAGAGGAGAGAGATTCTTCACAGGTCAAGAAAAGATCATAGAGGCTTCTAAAACTATGTTTGAAATATATTTCCCTGGAAAAAGGAGTCAGTCAATGATAATCTGTGTGATACTGTTTGAGGTGCATATCATAGGTGTAATGTTACTCACCTGCTATAGATGTGCATGTTAGCAGCCTGCTCTTCCCATATGCTCTGCATAATCAAAGGAGAGGGATGAGACATTTCCAGAAGTTCATTAATACCTGGACAAATTTGATGTCTTCACAAGGATAACACTTTGAGCTCATCAAATGTTCTTGAGAATACTTCAAGATTACTGTCTGTTTTCTCCTTTTCATGACAGGCAAATATTTTTTTCCTAATATTTCAACAGGAAATTAATTCCAACATCTGATACTGTGCAGTAATCATGCAATTCTCTGTATCATCTTCACCATCTGTATATTTGTGCACAAAGTAGAGCAGTACAGTGTTTATAAATAATCTGTTGTTAGAAACTTGAGGTCTACTTGATTAATCATGTACTTGTTTGTGCATGTATATGTATATGTATGTATTTTATCCTTTTTATTTTTTTAATTCTCTGTCTCAATTAATCTAACATCAAAGTTGATCCTGCTTGTAGTAGAGAGTTGGACTAGAAGACCTTCAAATATTCTTTCTAACAGAAATTATTCTATTATTTAATACCAATTTTCACTTTTATGTCTTTTATAGCATGGTCAGCAGTTGTACAGACACATCTATTTAGGCTGCAAAGAAGAAGACAATGTCCAAAAAAACTTTGAACTCCTGTTTACATCTCTAGCTCTTACCACAATTGAACTGGCCAATGAAGAAGTGGTTATTGACCTCATTCGATTAGCTATTGCCTTGCAGGTATGAGTCTGTGTTGGGTTCACTGACTGACAATTTATATGTGTGATTGGAGATGAAATCTTGTAATTTGGTCTGAACTTGATTGATCACTAAGAAAGTGCACTTTGTATGTACCACTTACTAATGGGGAAACTTCATCTAACCAGTTTTGTAACAAACTTCCACAGCATGTGCTGTTCAGGAAAAACAGCAGATGTGGAAATTTGTTGAAACATTTCTTAGAATCACTGATACTCCTTAGCAGAATGACAGGGTGTTCTCTCATCCTATGATCTTGTGTTCTGTATAAAACGTATGGACTGTCTTCACCCAGGATGAAAACTTCTGTATAATTGATTGGTTGGGAAAAGTTACTAAAAAGTTACTAAACCAGACTATTTAATCTTACCTTAGAGCAAAATTCTGTCAATGTCTTAGGCTTTATTCCTTAACATTTCCTTAATGGGTTCACATATTAGCTCATACTTGCATACAGTCCTCAGGGAAACTGGATAACTTACTTGCTTTATCTGTGTTGAAATCAAATATAAAGTACTGCTAACATGTACTCTGAAAATTTGATGAAATCAGGCCGTGTGTTTACCAGTTCACTCTGTCATTAGCCTTATTGCCAAATGTGCAGCTGCATTATAAAACATCTGAAATGCAGTGTGCATCCTTAATTTTAAAATATGAACCAAATCCTTACTTGATGGAAATGATATTAGGAGTTTTACTAGAGCAAAAATAATGCAATCTGAATAATCATAGAAGTGCTAATATGCATTAAATAATTCCCTCTATTATGCTATGTCTGTGATTCTCACTGGTGATCTTTATTATCAAACTGCTGTTTCTGATAATCCCGAGAAAATATTGTGATCAACAGGTGGTCAGGACAAGAGACTACCAGTCATTAATCTGTACTTCCTGTCTGAGAAACAGAATTTTGAGTTGAGTAAATTTATTTCTCTAAATAATAGTTGAATCATTTAAGCTCTCTAACTTCAGATCAATATATTCCCACTTCAGGAGTGAGCTAAAAGACTAGAATTTTAAGATGATAGATACCAAAGTTTAAGTAATACCAGATAAACATCATATGTCAGGTAGTGTTACCAATGATAATTTTGACTTCCATATATTCAGGACAGCCTGCTAACTTTGGAAAAAATATGCTACCCCTTTTTTCCCAGGACCTTGCCATCATCAATGAGGATAATCTGCCAATGTTTAATCGTTGTAGTGTCATGGCACTGGTTGCAGCATATCTGAACTTCCTGAGTCAGATGATTGCAGTTCCTGCCTTTTGTCAGCATGTCAGCAAGGTAACACATGGTTAAATAATTCCGGTCATTTAGAGCAATACACATTTTACTGTTAAATCAGTAATAACTTGTGTCAGGCACTGGCTTGTGGTGTTAGTCTCCCATATTTGTCTCCACTGACATTGCTCTTGATCTTCAGTCTGCTTTGGCATTACTTGCAAACTCTTAAAATTATAAACAAAATAATCATCTCTTAAGGGACAGCATTTTTATTTTGCTGATGGTACCATATATAAAGGGCCAAATCTCCATCTGGTATAAGACTTTACAGTCCCACTGTGTTTGGTGAAACAGTATTGACATGCATAAGACCACAAGAACCCGATTTCTAGACTAAAGGGTGAAAACCACGGTCTTTTTCCCTGGTTAAAAAAAATCTCAAATGTCTCATTTGTGTTAAGGTGGATGTTAGTGAAGGGTAGGTATGGAAGAAAACAACTATGGAACTATTCCATTTGTACTATTTGACTTGGGGTTTTTTTTTCAGGTCATTGAGATCAGAAGTGTGGAAGCAGCTTATTTTCTACCAGAAACAATTTTCAAAGACAAATGCGAGTAAGTAGATATAAAATGAGAATTAGTGGACAGTGAAGTCCCTATTTTGCTATTAAAAATCATACATCATTGAAAAATGTTCCATATGTGAAAAAAACCCCAGAGGTTTTATGGTGTTCTGGAAGGGCAAAAGAAACACAAGCATTAAAAGCATGTACACTTGCAGGGAAAAAAAATGTGAGTTTCAGACTTTTTTATTGTAATCAGAGGCATTTATGCACAATAGAGTGCTCAGTGTGCTAACACAGCAAAATGAATTTTCGCTGAATCACAGAATGAGTGAGGCTGGAAGGGATCTCATAGTCTTCTGGTTCAAGGCCCTTGCTTAAGCAGAGTCACCTAGAGCAGACTGTACCACAGGACCACACCCAGATGCTTTGGAGTATCTCCAGGGATTGAGACTCCACAACCTCTCAGGGTAAACCTGCACTAGTGCTTGGTCACCTGTCCCTTCACGCAAAAAAGTGTTTCCTGATGTTCACACAACCTTCAGTGTGTCAGATTGTGCCCATTTCCTCTGGTTCTGTCACAGAGCAGCACTAAGAGGTGCCAGTCCCGAAGCCTTTCCACCCTCCTTCCCTTAAGGCAGCTGTACACACTGATGAGATGCACCTTCTCCTCTCCATGCTGAACCAGGCCAGCCCTCTCAGTTCTCATTAGAGAGATGCTCCAGCCCCTCAGTCCTCCTTAGTGACCCTTGGTGGGCTCCCTCCATGTCCTGGCTAGCCCAGCTTCTGACTCAGCACTGCAGGCATGGACTTACCAGAGCTGAATCAAGGGCAAGGATCTCCTCCTTTGACCTCCTGATGCAGCCCAGGACACCCCAAAAAGGCACACTGCCCTTGCAAATTGATTGCAGTGGCAAATATTGCAATTAATTAATTACTATTAGTATTACTGTTTCTGTGCAAGTTGGGTTTTTTTTATTTAGCAGAGATCATATTCTCTCAAGATGTTAGCAGAATAGGTGAAAAACATATTTCAGATATACAAGAAGTGTAAAAGTAATCTAAAATACTGGAGAAGTTTTCAGTGGAGTGGTTTTAGTGTGTATTCATTCCTAAAAAATGGACCAAGCTTCATTTCCATCAAATCATTACCATTGGATCTTTGTGGTTGCTCACAGACATTAGAAAAATATTTTACTTGAACAATAAATATCTATTGGTAGACAATAACTTTAAATATATGTTTTGACAGTCTTCCAACATCCTTAGAGAAGGATGAAAAAGAATTATTTTTCCTGACCAACAAGATTGCAGAATCATTAGGAGGCAGTGGATACAATGTGGAAAGATTGTCAGTTCCGTATGTGCCTCAGGTAACAGGTAAGTGGTGATTAGTAGCAACACCACTTATTAACACCAGTTATTAAGAATGTGCCTCATGTGTTGTATGCCAGTGAAATGTAATGTGACTGCTTGGAAACAAAACCTAATCAGATAATTTTGTTCTCCCAAAATATTTTTTTTTTCTCATTAGGTATATTATTGCTAAGAAATTTCAACTATTTGTCCTTTTAACATTTTTTTCATTGAAGAATGGAGATAAGGCACAAAGTCCTAGAACCCACTTTGACTCTTTAATAAAGTCTTTGCTTCAAAAGAAGACCTTTGCTAACTTGACCTAGAAAATGAGGAAGGAATATACACCTCGGCTTACTTTATCCTTTTCATGTAAACATTGGATGAAGGATACTTTGTACTTTTTCCATATGGTCTTGTGCTGATTTATTTGCCTTAGTTAAATTCTCAATGAGCAGGTGTTAATTTAAGCAAGAATGAGATATTTTCCTCCATCAGATACCTACGCAAGCTTAGTGACAGGTAACAGTGGAAATAAAGTTCTGCCTGAGGAAGGGTTGTGGGAGTTTTTGCTGCACAGGCTGAGTGGATAATGTGAGAAGAGCTAGCTAGTATGTGACATTTGTATGCTTTTGACTTTTAATATATTTTCAACAGCCAATTGAACAACTTACTGAAAAAATTGATTGAAGAATTTGTTGTTAACCATGTGTGTTTTATGGCTGTATATAACTGGTTGCTATTGTAATAGACTAGGGGGAACCCCAGCCCAAATCATGGCCTTTTTAAAGTACCTAGCAGTTAAATGTGATTTCTGTATTCTGTAGCTCACACATTGAAAGAACCAAAGTACCTACAAGCAGTGGATGCCAGATGTGTTGCTCTTGCAGTCTTATTCAGAGCCATTGCTGCCTGCTCATGAATATCTGTTTTGGATAGTTGCTGTGGGAGGAATGGAGTTCTCCAGACAGCAGCTGTGGTTTTGTCTCAAATGCAAGCAGACACATTAGTAATATGTTCCAGCAAAGCTAGTGTCTGTTTTCTGTTGCTGGTTGTGTTCTTCTACAAAGGATAATGTTCCTGTACTTATTTCTTATGGCATCTTAAAAACCAGTTAACATGATATTTTAGTACTGGCAGAAGAGGTGGCAGGCAAGTGAGGAAATGATACAGGCTTTGAGTGAGTTAAAATGGAGTGAGGAAGATAGCCTGGTTTGGAATTTGTGTTAAGCCTCTTCTAGAAACTGAGATATATTTGTACCCAAATGACCTCACTAAGGTTTTTTTGTATACTTTGCTAAAAATGCATTCCCACATAGGAAGAGACGTAAGTTCTGACATCAACATTAATTGAGTTTAGCTGAAAGTGTGTGATTAACTGCCTCTGAAGGTGATGAGAAGTTGCCAAATTTAATCCTAAGTCTTAGCATATCATATCAGATGGATTTGGGGATTTAGTAATTTTTTTATAAGGAGCAGCAACCAAAACTTGTTCCTTGATTGTTGCCATAGCTAGTTAAGTTCACCAGTCTCTAATCCTGTGGCAAATTGAGCTTCCCAAGCTTTTCATTTAACTATATCAGGACCAAGTAAATATTTTGGAATTCCCAAGCTTTTCTTTTTTTGCGGCAATGAAATGTTACGTTTCTGCTATTAATATTATTATGCTAGAATGTAGTGTTTCAAAAGAGATCATTAATCTTAATAAAAAAGAACCATTTTTTATGTATTCATGTCAAACCTAGGGTTGAACCCAAAACACCAGTAAATATTTCATCCTAATTATTTCTGCTATTTCCAAATATCAGAGATAGACTGCTTAACAATGACTTATAATTTTGTCATGTTGTCTTTGTTTCGTGTCTTGATACTTCTTAACATCTAGAAAGACATTCATAGTTGCAAATTTTTATACCTGTTTCTCTTTCTCACTGAGGAATGGAGAAAACTATTAATTTAAAAGACTTTCAATCTTTTTTTTGTCTATTCATTATATATATATGTATATGTGTGTGTGTATATATATATATATATATTTCAACTCTTTCTATCAGGCAAAAAACCTCATAAATGCAAACACAAGTCAAAAGGTAAAAATGAGCTGTAGGTCAGCCTGCTCTCCTCCCTGTGGTGTGTCCCTATAGGATGTGCAGTCAAAAAATGCTTTTAGAAGGCCTAAAGACCTTTAGGCCAGAAATTGCATTGTACTTAGTGGACTTAGTCTTTCCATATACTTTTTTAAAATTATTTATCTCCTTGACATGCCTGTAGCAATATTAGCTGTTGTGGGCTTTGCTGTTGTGATTTGGTGCTCGGCCAAATGGTAGCTTCCTGTTTTGTTTTCCTGGCAGGTAGTAGAGCCATAGTTATCATTTTTGTGATGGTACTAATTACCTCTTTGAGTGACATTACAAAAACCTGTAGAAAATTGGAAGAAGCTCGCAGTTATTCAAAGAATGATAATTCATCTTAGTCACTGGCCATTCAGGATAATGACTGCACGAGGAAGAGTCACCCAAGAAAAGAGGCACCTTAAAGGTCATCTTGTTCCAAGCCCCCTGACAATGGGCAGGGACTCCTTCTGCTATCCCAGAATATTCAAAGCCCCATCCAACCAGTTCCAGTGCCTCACCACTCTCATCAGGAAGAATTTCTTCCTAGTATCTAATCTTAATCTACCCTCTTCTAGTTTAAAGCCATGGTCCTTTGTCAAAAGTGATGGACCCCAGCTGGGTCAGTGAGGTGACACACAGAGCTGCTCCCACTGCCCCTGGCCAAGGCTTCTGGGACAGTCTTGGCAGGGGCTGGGGCAGTGGGTGCTGGGGCTCCATCACTGTCCTCAAACCCCTGGGCTCCTTCATGTGTGTGGATGAACACTATCCTATAAGAGAAAAAATGGTAATTCTCACAATTTTTTTATCCACTTAATATGTTGAAATTAGAAAAAAATGGCCATATATCATATGCAAGTTTAGTGAGGAATCCATTACAAAAATGAATTCTATCCCAAGTAGTCCCTAAAATGTAACTTTTTGTTTGTGTGTCAGTTAGAGAGAGAGCAGCAAGATGGCAGCAGAGATGTGGTTTTGTTGAGTGTTTTCTCTTGGGAGCTGAGGTGCTTTCCTCAGATTTGGAATGTATTGGGTCATGTACCTGTGGGCCATCAGAGATTAAAAATTCATTAATTCCTTCAGAACGCCATTTCAAATGCTCAGGGCCTCTGAGAGCCTGGAAAATATTAGTAGAATTCAGGTTTTTTCACTAATCTTGTTCTTTCACTGCCTCTCAATCTTAAAATGACATTTCATTTATGTGACTTCTGAAAGTTATTTCTTGATTTTTAAAGGCTGAGCATGTTCAGCTCTGCTGGAATGAATTTTGTTTGTTCATGCTCAATATTTGTACTGCAAAAGCAGTTTGCTTGTCTAGAGATGGTTTAAACAAAGGGTGCAGAAGAACCAGCATAAATTACACTGTCATGGGGGAGTTTCACATTCCTTCTCCCTTTTTTAGTATCTAGTGCCTGTAGCTGCTTGTAACTATCTAGTGTAAGTTATCAAATAATAATAGCAATAATTTGATCAATCAAATGGCTTAATCTTGGTGAAAATCTAAAATGTGACATTGCAATTCATGAGTTTTTAATGAGATACACAAAAGTCAGGCCGCTCAAGTGTCTGTCAGAGGATCCATGTGACAAGTCTTAAAATGTATTTTTACTGTTCATTAAAATCTTTTTTTAATATATTAAATGTCAAAAATGAGAAATAATAGTGGTGCATTGTCCTGGGACTGCAGTCACAGAAGGAGATTCCATCAACTGATCATTTGATCATAATCTCCTTATGCATTAATTAAATTGTGCTGCTTCTTTTAGTATCAGCACAGTTGGCCTTATTCTGACAACTTTTTAGGCCAGCTGGACCTGCTGAAATATTTGTAGGAAGTGAGAAAGGGAGAGAATTTTTTTCACCCAGTAGATTTTTAGACTTGCTGAATATGGTACTTGTAGCAACAAGAATGAGGAAGGATTGTTGTTCATTTCCATTCAGAAATCTTTGTTTCTCCTGTCAATGAATCATCTTCTGAGAAGCCCTTTTCTGTTTCAGAATACCTTAAAATTAAGACCTTAATATTTCAATTTCACAACATACAAAAAAAAAGTTTAGGCTTTTGTAAAGGATTTTACAGCTATATATGATCATGTGCTATTGCATTTGAATAAGAAGTCAATTTTTAAAATTCTGGACTTTCAAGTGAATGTTGAAAAGATCTGTATTGAGAGGAGGGAGGGAACTATAAAAATGTTATTTTTCTTCATATTTAGTAAATTAGAGCAGTAACTCTAAATGTATCATTTTTCACAATTCAAATGATAAAACAGATGATCTTAGTTTAAACAGGCATATGGAAATAAATCTGCATCTGATGGGTAGAAATTTGACTGATTATGTTTCAAGAGTGTTATGCAAAAAGTGAGATGATTTCTTCCTGTGCTAGATGAGGACAGACTCTCCAGGAGAAAGAGTATTGTGGACACAGTGTCTCTTCAGGTGGATATTCTGTCTGGCAACACTGCAGAGGATAAGGTATGACAATCACAGATTATTTTAAAGCAGCATCCTGGGTGGAGGAGGGGGGAATACAAGTGAAGTTTTTCCCAGGAAGTATCTGATTATTCTAGCAATGTTAAATACTTCAGGGGCTTGTTTTTTTTAAGTTGTATGTTTGCAGAGTTGTCAAAGACACTCTGCTGATCTTATTGTATAAAAGAGTAAAGTATTTTGTCACTACACTTTTTACAGATAGTACTGCAGATTATGGTGTAGCAATAAACTTATTTACATGCTGAACAACTGGTATTTTATGAGTAAACATTCTAAAATGTTTTCTTTGAGTTTTGAGGGATGCAATAAATTTCAGCATCTGTATCCCTGTATCATTTAAATTATTTGAGAGACTTGTTCAGCAGCCTGGGGCTGTGAGATAGAAGCCTGGTGGGAGACCTGCAGTCTCTGAGTGAGACAGGCTGTGTGCACCAGTGTCACTGTTCCCCTCCAGAAGAGTTTGGCACGCAGCAGATAAAAGTCACAGGAAGGATAAAGTAGCAACAAAAAGTTCATATGTAGGGTACAGGAGCTGATGCTAATTATTCCTTAGGAACACCGCATTATAATTAAAATTATCCCACATCACTTGACACTTCATTTGAAGTATTTCTTAAAATAAATTCCTGCTTCTACTGAATATTTTTCAAGGTTCTGCTGATTTTTATTAACTAGATTTCTGCTGGCTGTATGGAGATCAGCTGTTAAAATGAGATACTTGTGCCTCAGATGAGGTACAGATGATTCCTACTTTCAACATCCAAGCACAAATGGCCTGGAGACACAAATTAAAACATGTGGACTGAGTCAAGCTGAGTGTTAGGTATAAATTCAGTATTAAGCTATAGCAAAGGAGCAAGCTTTACTTTAGACACAAGTGATATATTTCACATTATTGTTACTATTACTGTTATTATTTCTTTTTGCTTTGTGCCCATGATACTTCAGTTGATCTTTTGTGTTCACTTCTTGCTTTTGTGCTTTAGCAAGGATACAGATAAAAATGCATGAGAAAGAATAAAAAGGTTTGAAAAATAACTGATACAATCAGATCTCTAGCTTTCTGAAGCAAGCAAATGTTCCTCACAGGACTGTTTGTCATTAATAGTCTATTATAAAACCACACATTAAATGTGGTTACATGTAATTGAACAACTCTCTTGAAAGCAGAATTAAATGAGAGAAGTTTCCATTTCAGATTTCAAGTTAAGCTAATGTTATGTCACGCATTGATACACAGACTTTTTGAAGTGGATGTAGGGGTTATAGATAAAATCTTTTTATGGGTTCTCAGCTTAATGTGGTCTTAATGTAGTCCAGTGTCTCAGATAATTAATTACTTTTTATCTCTTAAAAACAAGTAGTTAAAAATTAGAAACACAGGAACCAGAATATTCCTCCTTTATTTGCTTTATGAGGTTTGTTTACAAGGCAGAGGAAAAAACAGTATTTTCCAGTTAGCTGACTGCACCTTCATACCTATATATGATTCTTGCTGTATAGTTTAATCAGTATAACAGTCCATAACCATTAGCAGAACGAAACTGCAAGAAAACAAGCATAAATCTTTATGATTAGAGGATTACCTAGTTAATTAATGGAAGTTTTAGGACATAATGATATATGGTATAATTTCTGCACTGAGATAGAAGATTGTTTATCCATAAAATAGCTGTTATTGTATACAATACGATGCAGTTCTTCTGCCAGTGGATGTGAAGTTTTTTCTGGTGCCAAGTCTGTTAGTGAATCGTGTTCAGAAAGGTGAATTATTCCATAGTTACCTCCATTTATAAAGTGAAAGCACTTGTAAGTGCAGGTAGTGCTTCTGGGGTGTTAATAACCAACTGTACTGCTGGTTAATATCAGCAACTAACGGGGAGGTTAACTAGCGCTGTGAAAGGCAGCCATAAACAGCTAACATTTACTAAATGTAAGTTGTGTTAGGGGTGATTTCACAACCTGATTATTCTTGATCTGTAGCCATATCCATGAATATTTGTCAAAAACAGTGTTTCACTGTTTATTTATTAATTTTTATTTATTCAGAGGTAGAGAATACATCAAGTAAAACTTGTTAGAAAAATAAAATTTACAGCTGCAGTTCGTGAAATAATTCTCAAGTAAAAAAGAAACAGCTACTTCATTTTCCCTTAACAGTAGTTCAAGCCAATGAATTAAAAAATTGAAAGAATTCATAATCTTCTGAATGGAATAAAGGAATTTTTTGCTACCTTATCTCATAAATCATATTGGACCCTTCTAAAGAGTTAATGTTTATCAGGAAAAATAAAAATGCTGCCTATTTACATGTGGGAAGGTTTACATGTTGAAAGGTTTGAAGTGGGGAAGTTCAAGCCAAGAAACCATGCTGTGTTCAGATGAAGACTGTTCTGCCATCTAAACATTCTCCCCTGATGCCATAAGGGTGGCTTCACTATAAACATATTTAGTGATATAAAAACTACATCTATAATGAATTGAAACACTTTGGTAATTTTGCATCCTCAAGCAGTTCCTGATGAAGAACATCTGCAGCAGCAAATGGATATTCAGTAGATTAACAAATTTTCTCATCAGACATAACTTGTTACATGAAGACACTTGTTACATCCAGTGTTTATGATGTAAGCACCAAATTATTTGGATCCACTAAATTATTTGTACCATCCATACTTTGGTACAAAGTTAGCCTAAAGCAGTCACCAGTTTCCACTCTGCACTCCACTGTCCATTGACATAATTAGCAGTAACTGTCTAAGAACCAGTACTGAGATTTTACAGTATAGAAACACTACAGCTTTATCCTGACCTAAAGGACTCTTCTGCCAAGATCAAAATCTATTTATAAAGTATTGTTGCCTTAGAGCATCTTGACTACAATTTGGAAAGTTTTCCTTGATCTCATTTGATAAAAATTTCCTCGCTAGCTTCAGTGGCTTAAAAATGTGAATTTGTGATCTGTTGGCTGTCACAGAAAGTCCAAATAAAGTTAATAGAGACTTGTAAGGCAGAAAAGTTCTGGCTGTTTCGGCCTTCTGTGTTTAACATATTCCTTATTTTTTAGAAGCTTGTATGTTATATGTGATGATTCAATTTTGTTTCTATGTATTTAGGTTGATAATACTGAAGAAATCACCTTTGAAGCTTTGAAAAAAGCCATTGGTAAGATTTATTACAGTTGTGTCTGTGCAGCATAGTTCTCAATTACTGTGGAATTGCTGAAGGAAAGGGAGAGGCCAGAATAACATAAAATATTACTTTTATTTCTTTTCAGCTAGTAAATTTATTTAGAACTCCTGTTATTTATTTCTAAATCTCTGAAA
This sequence comes from Sialia sialis, assembly GCA_009812075.1. Lineage (NCBI taxonomy): Eukaryota > Metazoa > Chordata > Aves > Passeriformes > Turdidae > Sialia > Sialia sialis. Next base: position 7,439,379 of record VRYO01001463.1, on the reverse strand, counting down.
TCATATCTTGATAATGTTAGTGCATTCGTTTTCTGAAGCTAATAGGACTGAATGAAAAGCATCTGAAAATGCTCCACATCTATTACATTTGTGGTACAAAGCTATAAATCTGAGGTATTCAAGTTACATTGAGTGATTGTTTAGGAAGTAACTTGATAATTTTTTCGGTTCTTCAATGCATTCAAAAATAGATTGTAAATTACACATCGTGGATTTCAAAGTACTAAGATATTTTAAAATAATATTTTTCTGTCAAATCACCTGGCTATGAGAACACAGAATTACCCAGATTCCTTACTTCATGTTACTATTAGTAATTGCTAATTAATGCTTTGTAGTCTACCAAAATTCTGTTTAAAATATGAATTAAACATTGATTTTTAGAACAGTAGACACATTCTAAATAGTAATTTAATCTGATGGTATTCCAAGTGTGCCTAATCCCTGAGGTACTTAAATTCATTAGATGCTAAAAAAATTCCAGCTGCTTGTAGGTTCAGTTAGCTTATGGAGATTGAACTGGCTTTTCCCAGAATCTGGTAAAAAACTCTAGCCTCCTGTCAGCATGATACTGGGAGATTCTTGTTTCCTCTTCAGTCTGAACCTGTGTGCAGTAAGTGAGAAGTGCAGGCACTAAAGCAAATCTGAGCCTGGATGTAACTTATAATTAAAGACTTGGTAAGAAAGGGGGAAAATTGGGTCCTCAAACCATCTCCCTGAAATTTTATCTGCATTTTGCTTTAGGAGCAATGCTACATGACATCTCATTTGAGAATGGTTGCATCACTTCAAGCACAAGCCTTACTCACTTCTGCAGTGTGCATTTGATGTCTTGTACTTCATAGGCAAAGATTGCATTTGTCTTTATTTTGTTTTCATTGTTCTTTTAAGAAAATAATGGACTTGAAGAACAGGAAAAGGAAAAAAGGCGTCTTGTGATTGAAAAGTTCCAAAAAGCACCATTTGAAGAAATTGCAGCTCAATGTGAAACCAAAGTGAGTTTCTGCAAATTGTATCAGTGCATTAGTGGGCGTGTGCTGACTGAAGGTGATTTAAGTTGTCATGTCACTGCTGCTGTTGCTTCTTTAGAAGTTCAATTCTTTGTTTTGTCTCCACTGCTATCAATGTTGGGAGATTCCAGTAATTTGGTGTGTTTTTATTTCTTCCTATACCATTTGGAAGGTAGTGGGTAACTAGTACATTCTTCACCTTTATGTTTTCCTTGCTGTCTTTGAAATCCAGGTCCATTCCTATTTCATTCTGGGATAACTGGAGCAGCATTTAACCCACTATGTATTTTAAATGACTAAATGTATTTTAGGTCTGTTAAACTCCTGTCTGCAACAGCAGAATTTGCTATATAATTCTTGGCACTCCAGGACAGGCTCCCTCAATCTCAAATGGATCTTTAGGCTTGGAATCCTTGCAGCAGTGGCAGAGCAAATAAAGAAATGTGGCACTGTAGAACACACTCACCTGAGTATGGCCTGGCAGACCCATTGTAGCTCAGTTCAATAGCTATGAGTTAATAATTCAATTTTAATTTTTTCTTTTCCTAGGCAAACTTGCTTCATGATAGACTGGCACAGATACTGGAACTCACCATCCGGTAAGGCTTTATGCAAGAAGAATATCATAACTAAAAAATTACTTTTAAAGCAATTGTGACTATTTTTAGATGGTTATTTCATAATGTTTTCAAACACACGTAATAGGGAGAAAATAATTGCCTTAACTGAATGCTGTGGTTTAACCCTGATTAGCCTCATGTAGCCACTGGCTCAACCATCCTCAGCGGGATGAGGAAGAGGACTGGAAGGGTAAAAGAGAAAAACCATGGGTTGAGATAAGAACAATTTAGTAGGTAAACCAAAAGTCACACATGATTACTAAAGCAAAGTAAGAAATTCATTCACTTCCCATGGGCAGGCGGGTGTTCAGCCATCTCCAGCCAAGCAGGGCTCTTAGGGAAGGCAAATGCCATCACTCTGAATGTCCTTTTTTTCCTGCTTCTTTCCTTAAAGGTGTTACTGCTGAGCATGACACCCTATGATATGGGGTAACCCATGGGTTAGCTGGGGTCAGCTGTCCCATCTGTGTCCCCTCCCACCTGCAGCCTACAACCTGGCACAGCAGTGTGAGGAGCAGAAAAGACCTTACTCTGTGTAAGCTCTGTTGGATAGTAACAAAAATATCCCTGTGTTTCCAGCACAACCCTATACCAGCTACTGTAAAAAAAAAATAATAAAAATTATGCAAGCCCAAACCAGCACACTGAAAAAAGAGTACTTTTCATCACTTTGATTTTCTTGGTACTTTGAATCTTCCTGATAATAGAGAATATCTAGAAACCATGTTATTGTCTTTCACTATCTCTGTGTCTATCAGTAGTATTGCAAGATGCTGATGTTTTCCCATTGCTGCATCAGGTTGAGAAAGTAATTAAACACTGAGCACCTCAAGTAGTACATGGTGTTATAGAGAGTTGTGCACATCATTATGCAGGATAAATAGTATTTATTAGCAATAAGATGTATTTTGATAGTTTTGCAACATCAGTGAAATTGATGATATAGAAGAGAATATAAAAATCCTCAGGGTATGATAATTCCATTAGAATTCCAGGACTAGGATAAAATGCTGTTAGTATTTCATTAATTTATTATATACTGTTGGTATATATAGCATGGGGGGGTAGTTTACTCTTGTTTCTTGCCTATAAGTGTGTAAAGTTTCAAAAAAGCAATCCATATAACTATAAATTGTGTGTATTGGTTGTGCTTCTCACACAGTCCTCCGCCTAGCCCCTCAGGAACGATGACCATTACTTCTGGACATGCACATTACCATTCTGTTCCAGTCTATGAGATGAAGTTTCCAGATCTTTGTGTGTATTAAGTGTCTTCTGAAGTCTGCTGGACATTATTTAGAGTAGAGTACAATAGAAAGAACAAGATGAGTTTTCAAATTTTATTGTTTATTGTATCTAACTTTAATATAATGATGGACATGAGCCAAATACAGATTATTTTAGCCAAAATCATGAAACTGTCTTGAATTGTTTTATTCTGTAATATATTTTCAGTTAGGTTTTTCACATACCATGTTTCTTCATTTTCATGTTTGAGTACATGTAAAAGTCAGATTTAAAACTTGTCTTGCCACATAGGTAAATATTTCAGTTACTCTAGGAATTTGTATTGTTTCAAATTCCTTTAAGTTATTGTAACTGAAAAACCTATTAAAGCCTTTTTTTTGTTTTGGTTGTTGGTTTTTTTTTTGTTTTGGTTGGTTGGTTGATTTGTTTGTTGGTTTGTTTTTGTTTTTTTTACTCCACTCCTCAATTTTATGTCAACCTAGAATGCTTTTGACTTGCTTCATCTCATTCAGTGTAACTAGCGGAGCTCTAGCTGAGCTCCCTCTTGTTCATGCTGTCATAGCTACTCAACTTGTTTGCTTTGGAAGAGATGGAAAAAACCAAAACCTTACACGTGTTCAAATACAGTGAATGAATTAATGGACACTTGTTAAGTATATTTGGATGCATCACATAACATGCTTTTTAGATAGATACATCCAGTGTATGTCCTGTGTTTCTTGCTAAAAGTTAAGTCTTAAGCTTTGCATAAGAGAGGAGAAATCTCCTCTTGAAGCACGCAATTGTGCAATATATTTCATGTCTTAAGATGTATGGTTTACAGACTGTACTTTTGAAAACACTGTAGTATTTTACTGTCTGCATTAGTATAAATACAGGAGAGATATATATTTAGTATAGCAGAAAATAAACTGAGGGCATTTTAAATCATAAATACTGAAATTATATTCTATGAGACATTTCTCTGTAGTTTGTAACAGCTTTTTAGTGATATTTTAGAAATTGAAAGAAAATTCAAACCATTTAAAAATCAAGAATTTATTACATATATTTTCAAGCAAAAGCATTTTTAGAGATGCATCTCTGTGTTTGTTTTTGTTTCATTTCTCAAACCTTTAAGGTAACTTTCATAGGTTTACGTATCTGAGCATATACTATTCAAATGTAAATAAAGTAAAGCTGATAGAGTAAATCATGGACATTTGATGATAATTTTCAAGGCAGTCTTTGTGACTCACTAAATCCTGCAGGCAAAAAAAGAAAAGCAGCATTCATTGATGCCATGAATACTAAGTTTGAAGTCCCTTAATCTATCTGAATCTGACTGGGGCAGTGCAAGCATGAATGAATGCTCTTAAATATTTATAATAAATATAGACATTTAATTGAGTGTTCTTGATGAACAGTGAGCATGAACAAAGTAATCTAGCTTCAGTTAGCCCTGCTTTGAGCAGGAGTTTGGTTTAGGTGACTTTCAAAAGTCCCAACCTAAATTAGTCTTTGATTGTGTAACTCAGGATCTGAAGCATTATGAGCCCTGCTAATTTGCTGACTGTTTGGAGCATTTGCAAACCTACTGTAAAAAGTATTCTACTGGACTACAGTTAAAAGCCTGATATGTCATGACATCAGAGAAATATCAGCTACTTAAACCTATGAGATGACATACTGAGACTTTCAGAAGGCATTCACAAAGCTCAAAAGGTAATTGAGACCTTCTTTTCAGTTTAACAGTGCAATCACAGCTGTTAGTGGATGACGAAACAGCCCCTTATCTACAGCATTCCGTTGTGATTTTTACTGCTGCAGCGTATCAGCCTGATCAGACCACAGTCTACACATAAATAGGACTCTAGCTTTTAGTTTTCACTTTTTTTTCTTTTTTTCTTTTTTTTTAAGGTAAGATAATAGTTTTTGGCCTGTATAAGAAGTGTAATTTTAAAAAAAGTAAATCTAACATAGGGATACAATGTAAAACACCTACCCACTCTGTCATTTTTTTAAGAATATCACTCAGCACTTTTGTACAAAAAGAGGGAGTCTAAGTAATAAAGAATGTACTTCTGTTTGCACTTGGGCAGTATGGAGACTATGCTGTAAATACAGGATTGTTTCTGTGATTGAATTCTGTTGCATGAATGCTGCATGTGAAAAAACTAGATTCAGCATTTCATTTTCTGTTCTGTCGATGAAGTAGTTTTCCTTTATGGTGATGGTAGGTTTCTGTGTTTTCAGTGTTCAGTTTGGGAAATGCAGGTGTTGTGCAGGTGTAGTGCAGGGAGTGAAGAGCTTGTAACACTCTGTATATTTGATTGATACATGATTGATATATTTGATATTGATATATGATATTTGATTTCTTCCTTTATGGAAATTCAGGGAATCTGTAAGTTCATAATGGGTTCACTCTGGCCTTTCTAGACACATGGGAGATGGGAGCGACTGTGAAATGGATTGTTCTGGTAGTTATTGTTATATGAGCCAATGACTGAAACCAAAAGAATTGAGAATGCTGTTTGTTGTACAGTACAAAGCTGCTTTGTTTCACTTATCTCTTTATGTTCTTCAGACAAGCTGCAGAATTTAAAAGCTCCTTATGCAAACTGGCCCTGTGTTATCTGCAACACACTGAGCACTGTTTTAATGGCTATAATTGATACCCAGTCCAACTGTTGCTTGGGGTTCTCTTTCCTATTGTTCATCTTGAAAAAAATATAGCTTTTGGTAGTGAGTCACTTTAAGATAAATTAATTTCATGGTAATTTTAAAAGGTAGAAATAGCCTGTTGTCCAAAATCAGAGTAGGGCTAATTTGTCTATTGTTCCAATGGTCATATATTCTGTACTGTACGTAATGAAACAGTTTCAATAAATGTAAGAACACACTGTGCAATCTATATTTAAGCAATAAAGTAAACCAAAATTTAAAATTAATCTTTTCTAAGGTGTCAGTCAACTTTTATTGCTCAAAATTTATGTTCATTCCTAATTTTTTAGCATTTAAAATAGCCCTCAGTTTACACACCTTTTTTTTTTTTTTTTTTGCAGATATTACAGTATTGCATCATTATTAAACTACTATATTTATTTACTATTAAACCTGGACAGGCTTGAGAGGTGAGGCTGTGAGAATTTCATGAGGTTAGACAAGGGCAAGTGCAAGGTCCTACCCCTGAGATCAGGGCAATCCCAAGCACAAACACAGACTGGGAGAAAAATGGATAGAGGGCAGCCCTGGGGAGGTCTCGGGGTGTTGGTGGCTGAGAAGCTCAACGTGTCCCAGCAGTGTGCCCTGGCAGCCCAGGAAACAAACATGTTCTGGGCTGCACCCAATGCCCCATGGGCAGCAGGGCAAGGGAAGGGATTGTCCCCTCTGCTCTGCCCTTGTGAGACCCCACCTGAACTCCTGCATCCAGCTCTGGAGCCCCCAGAACAAGAAAGATGTTGACTTGTCCAGAGGAGGCCACAAAGTTGATCAAGGGGCTGGAGCATCTCTGCTATGGAGACAGATGAAGTTGGGGCTTTTCATCCTGGAGGAACATGATTTCCCGTGGCTCTGGGGAAACCTTACAGCACCTTGTAGTACCTAAAGGAGATTCAGGAGAGCTGAAGAGGGACTTGGGGCAGGGGCATGCAGCGGTAAGACAAGGAGGAATGGCTTCAAACTGGAAGAGTAGGTTTAGATTAGTAGGAAGAAGTTCTTTCCTGTGAGAGTGGGGAGGCACTGGAGCAGGCTGAGCACAGAAGCTGTGGATGCCCCATCCCTGGAAGTGTTCATGGCCAGGTTGGATGGGGCTTTGAGCAACCTGGCCTAATGGAAGGTATCCCTGCCCATGGGACAGGCAATTCAACACTTAAAAAGTTAAAATATTGAAGTAGGAAATATTTGTAGATTAGTAGTTAATAAATTAGTCGTTTGCTTTTGGGAAACAGCTAGGTTTTGGCCAGCTGTGCCCCAGATCTATGAAAAATATGGTGTAAAGTGACTGAGAAGGAGAGAGGAAAGAAAAAAGCTATGCTAAATGTTTCTCTTTGATCTGCTTGTCATTTTTAAAATTATTTTAGCACCGATCTCTGATTACGAATAAATGTAGCTAATCATGACTAGATTATTTAGGACTTCACTTTATCAACACAATTCATGTGGTAGTAATTAGGGCATAGTTTGGGTGTTAAACTCTTCCTGAAATAAAAGATACTGGGGAAAAAAGCTCAAAGGAATTAATGATAACACTGCCTGAACAACAGCATATTTATTTTGTAATTTCTCTTTTGCGTGATTGATTAAAAAAAAATTCAGCATTGTAGAGTGACTGTTTGCATAACCATGAGGGTAGTAATAATTACCAGAGAGGAATAGGAGTTTATTTTAAGGTGCAGAGCAAGAGCACCACTCTTGTCAGAGATGAACCAGTGTTGCTGTTACTCTGCAGTGCAATTAATTCACCTGTTTACAGGCCAGTTTTCCATATTTCAGCTCATTAGTCATCTCACTTTCTCATTGCAATATTTATTTATAAATTCTGTGAAATGTAAAATAATTTTTCATTTCTATAATAAAAGTTGCGGTGAAATGCAGATCTCATCCTCAGCATAGGACAAAAATGAGCATTCTGCAGTTTTAGTGTTTTGTTTCAATACTGAGATGTCCTTTTTCTGTACAGCATCAAGGGGGAGTTAATTAAAATCTTGTCTGTAAATAGAATTTCTCACATTGCTTATCTGACCTCTCTGCCTTCCCTTAAAGAAAGTATTTTTGTTCTGTTGCTTTTTTCACTAGTGCTGATGGTGCAGCCACTGGGATCTGGAGGGATTTGCATGACTGAATACCTTTGGGGTTTATTTTGGGAGTTTGTGTGGTAGGATTGTTGTTTGTTTGTTTGCACTTTGCAGGTAGTGTTTGCTTTTTTATTTTTTTGTTTAGGGTTTTGTTTGGGACGTTTTTGCGCTGTAGTCATTCTTTGCACTTTTAATGTAGGAAGGGGACATATCACCATCCAGAAGTTTGTAGAATATAAACTGCTCATCCAAGAACATTCACAGGCGTTTTCACCTGCTGTTCTCACACTGTTCTATTCACACAGGATCAGGTGCTGGGGTTTAGTGAACGCTGCAGGATCTGGAAGAACAAGGGCAGCATCTCGGCACCCAGCATGAGGATACAGTCATAGGTCTGTAGAAATACTTTGTGACTAAGTTTAGCCCAAGAACAAGAAGATGGAGAAGAAATCCAGACCTTTTAGAGCAGTTGAATCACTGGGAGGTTTGTAGCAACATTTTTGGTTCTAGGAAATGTTGGTGAGTCATAGAATAGCTTGGGAAGGATCTTCAGATGTTTGTCATGGCCCTATATTGCACCTCTCTCCCTTCAAGTCTGTTTTAAAGCCTGTCAATATGCCCTGATAGCTCATGAGCAAAGACCCTCATGCCCATTTGAGAGATATGAATCCCATCTGACACAAATAGGTCTAGTGCTGTGCTGATCATCCCATTACCAAGAAAACCCAAATTCTAGCTGTGACCCCAATCATGGAGCCAAGTATTGATAAACTGGGTCTGTCTGTTCCTGCAAGGATAGGGGGAAAAATTACCTGTGCTCCACATTTCCTGACTAGCCATTCTAAGGCACTGAAATCTCTTTTGATTCCCCCTTGGACTGCACGTTGTGACTTCATCACCCCCAACATGGAACACTAATAACCAGTAACATCCAAGGGCTGTACCAGGCTGGGAAGTTTCCTGCTCATTTCCTTAAGCTGGGCCCCAGGGAGGGAAGTAAGAGGAGAGTCTGTCCAGTATTTTGGACCTTCTGTTGCCTTTGGAAGGGAGTCACACATAACTATAGACAGGAATGAAAAAATGAGCTAATCTTTACGTAAGTACTTTAGCTTTGCTTCTGGATGTATCCTGCTAAGCTTGGTAAATGAAGAATGTTTGCAGAAGAAGTTGCAGGTTGATTTAATTAAAAACCTAGCAAACTTGGCCACCATCAGCAAGATCCAGTCTGAACCAAGTGCTCAGTTAACAAAAGTCAGTCTGATCATAACAGTTTTTACATTAAAAAATCAAGTGAAATTATATAGAGCACTGCCAAATAATTATTTAAGATAAATGGTCTATAGTGCAGACCTCCCTACAGTAAGAAGTTAATACAGCCTAACACCTAATCCTAGTCTATGATTACATCATTTGTGTGCTGGAGAGTGTGAGGCAGTGTGCAGAGGATCAGGAGCAGGTACTCAGTGGCTGGCAGCTGCCATGCCCTTGCCAAGCCCCTGGAGGTGGCTGGTTATCTGCCCTCGTGTCCCACAGTTCTGGAGTTCCCAGTGTGATGCTGCGTCCCTCTCTTGGCTCTTCGGAATCCGCTGCGCAGGGCTCCTTCCTCCTCACTGCTCTCCTCAGAGCTGGAACCCCCTGTGCCTGTTTCTGTGCCTGTTGGAGCCCTTTCAGCAGGGCCACCTGGGCAGGAGAGCTTCTTGTCTTGGCACTCCTGCCTGTGGGGAAGCTTCAGGCTCTCGTTGAAGAAGGCAGAGGCCATGCACTCAGCCGCAGCCTTGTCGCAGGCACACAGGAGCTTCTCACATGTGCTCCAGCCAATGCCTCAAAGAGAAGTTTCACAATTAATGTTTGAAAGCTGTTAAACTTACTTCGTGTATAATTTGCCACAGGTAAATAACAACATTTAAAAATAAAAATTTTCAAATCTGCCATGGATTTTAGTCCCCAGCATCACCATTAATTACCTAAACAAAAGTCTGACACCAAGGTGCTGGGCAGTAGAAGGTTCTACTAGCTTTAGCTGAATTAGTGAATGTAAATACACAAATAGCTGATTTCTGTCTGTAATTATAAAGTTTCTGAATATAATTTTCTCAGCCTGACCTGGTCACATACACAGCAGTGTAATAATCTCTGTCTCAATTAGAAAAAAAATTCAATTTTATAGTAAACATTGCTTATTTTTTGTAAACTAAGTATTTCTGTCTCCGTACTCAGCTCTAGCAGGTCTGTCATAGTGTCATTCAGTCTACCATGTTGATACACTGTCATCAGGACATGAGAATTTCCTCTCACACAAGCTTACATTTTGGCGTGTGATCAAAACATACAACTTCAGATCTCACATTTCCTTCTGCATGACATCCAAGTTTCTTAACTTGCTCCATACAGCAGTGATGAGAGAAGCAGCATCTAAAATGAACAGTAGAAGTCAATGGAAAATACTTACTCTTCCTGAATCCCCAAATGCTCACAATTGTGTGTCTGTCTTTATTTCCAATGCCCATTAAAACTAAAAAATCTAGTTTTCATACCCTGGATTTTTTTTTGCTATGAAGAACAAAAAACAACCCAAGCAGTTTATACTTTCTTCCTATACTTATTCCTAGTTTCATTTCCCTCTTCCCAATTCCTTTTGTGGTATATGTTTAACAGGGGTGTGTTTTAATTTTAAGAAAAGACACATATTTACAATTTTAACTATGACCTATTTTGCCATGAGAAGTGTCTTCCAGTGTACAAATTTTGGCTGGAAATCTGCAAACTGCATCATGATACCTAGATCATGCCATCATCTAATGACTTTTTCATGTGTGGGCTGCCTTGTTTGTGTGTGAGTGCAGGAAAAAAGGTTTGTTCTCTACTTAGACTGATGTGCCCCAACTGTTACGAGCTTCCACAGAGGAAGGGATTTTTAGCTGCAAATACAACGCTCCCAGAGGCACTTTGATTTGTGGAATTCTCTGCACTGCTCATCGTCAGCCATGCTGGCTTTTGGCTGCAGCTCTGACAGAATTTTGCTCCAGCTCTGCTCCCTTCTGAGGGACACCGTGCCCTGGGTGGATGTTAATTCTTCTCTTCATAAGTCACTTTCTAAGACACCTCTTAGCCAAGTTTCACTGTGACCCTTACCCTCATCTATTTGATGTACTCCTTCTGCTCTGCTTACCTCTCATCGTTCTTTCTTATTTTAATTGAGTCAGTAAGTCCTCTCCAAAACATTGAAGCAACACTGGAATGTGGTTTAGCCACAATGTTTAATTTATTTAAGTGGAATTTTTTTCCCCAAAAATGTGACTTGACTACTGCTACACAGCTATACAATGCCCAAAAATGATGTACTGCTCTTCCTTGGTCCATGGGCACCACAATGACACCCCCAGTTAATGGCACATACAGAGGAGCCCACACCTGTCCAGTGCGTCGGTGGGATCACCTCTCCCCTCTTGGCCGCAGTAGCAGCCATAAGACTCAAATTCCTCTGGGCATCGCTCAGTTAAACAGAACAGCATTTCTCCAAGCTGGGGCAGCTCCCTCTGCACTCTTCCACGTCCTCTCTCTTGCAGAAAGGTCAGTCGCTCGCACACTGCAAAGCAAACTCGTTATTTGACACATCGTTGTTTTCACTGGTTGAGGGCTCTCTTGTGAAAATACGTGTTTTCAGAGCTATCAGAATCTTTGAAGGACAACATTTTACCTTCTCTAAATTATTGCTTCAGTCCATGAATTATGGCTCTTAGAATACTGCTGAATGAGCAAGACAGCAAAGGGGCAAGGCAATATTTAAAGGGGAGATAGATCCCTATGAAGATAGAACATACAAGTCAAATGAGACTGCAATGAGAATAATTAGCAGTCCTTTGTAACATTTCATGAGTAAATTTTTCTTTTGTAATATTCAAACTCAGCTGAGTATTCAGTGGTTTCTGTCTTGGTTATTTAGAAAATACAGTCCTAACCTCTTGTTCTTCCACAGTGATAGCTGTGACCATGACCATGTTTCGCTGAAGGAAGCAATATTTATTTTTTTTTTCTCTCATTTGAAATATAGTCAAGTTTGAGCTATGGTGTTCCTAGACCAAATGCAGAAGTGATCTATTGTAATGGCTATTGTGCTGCTGAGGTTTTGGCATCACCAAATCCCGATCCTAATGTCTCTGTGGCTCCCTCTACTCAGGAAGAACTGATATTCTGGTAATTATTCATAAGATTTGAGAGAACACAGTGTTCTTTATCTGGAAAAAGACATCACAGGGGCATTTTCTCGGACTTTGCCGGGGAAAGGATGGGAGGGGCTGATGGTTGGATTGCAGGAGAAGGTGGGAGAGAAGGAGGGAGAGAAGGTTTCTGTTCCCTCTGCATCCTCCTTTCTCCCATGAGTAATCTCATCTTCCCCTCTGCAGCTCTAGACTATTTCACTGCTCCTGTTAGTGTCAATCCTGGGTTACTGTCTCCAACAGGAAATTCTGCCCATGTGCCTTCTTGGGTTTTGACTCATTCATGTTAATTCACAGAATAAACCACAGGTTCAGAGAATTGATCTCTGCTCTCTAAAGGCTGGTATTTTAAAATAAAGTTTTCCAGTTTGGTGAAAGGTGGTGTGATTCTTCTGCTCTTTTCCAGTTCCAGGGCTGCTTCTCTCCATTGGGAAGCCTAAAAAGATGGGTGAGACAGTCCTTGAGTGTGGATTTATGGCTGTGCCAGGTCTGAAGTGTCTTAGGATCTCTGAGCCGGAATTGGAACAGATTCAGAAATGGTGAGAAAAAGTCTGACTGACAAGACTGTGGCAAAAGGTCAGAAAGAAGAGCAGGACAATTCCTATTGCTGCTGCTGCTTATAAAAAAAGTAACCTAAAGATGGAATTAAGTTACTTCCAACAAACAAAACCAGGGAAAAACATTCCCTGAGCTCATTTTAGACACTGCACTATATGAAAAATGAACTTAAAAGCTAATAATAAGTAGTTTTTATAAGTGTGACTGACAGCATATTGGCAAAAGTGATTAAAATTATGGAAGATTTTGCAGATGTCTCTGCCTCCTGTTCTTCTAAATACCAATGCATGTGTGCCTATCTAACTGGTTTAAAATAACTATAATCTTTATATGTAATACATACCTGCTTTTAACATCATCAGATGTAATTGGGGAAAACTCCTTTATTTACCTTTTCCTGCAGGTCCTCTCTCAGACAGTCCCAGGTCCAGAGCTATTCCAGAGGAGGCTGTGCTCAGGTGACCCCTTACAGGGCCTGTCTCTGGAGAAGACAAATGGATAGATTAGTGAAGGAAGAATAAACTCTTCTTTCAGGACTATGTCCAAAAGTACATATTCTAAACAATTATCAACTTCAGTCTTCAAAAATTTGTCAATTCTTAATGGAAGGCTGTTTATTAATGGTTAGTTATGTTTCCTGGTCAGGTGGCAGTGAGCTGACCTTGCCAGGGCAGTCAGTCTTCCACATCGTGTATGTAACCTCCAGATTTAAATAACAAAATAGTTGCATTCTACATATCCATGAAAAATGCTGACTCCTCAGATAGCTGTGGACAGTAATAGGGGAGTTCTCTGAATTAGAAACGGTGTAATTCATTTTTCACTTGCCTTTTCCTTTTGTCCTTGCAGGTGTGCCTGCAGGACTCTGGTTGGTGGGGACAATTTTGACTTGCATTGAGTTGCTATCTCCTGGGAATGAGGCTGGGGAGGTGGTTATCTCTTCCACTGAGCCCAAAGGTTCCATAAATCCAACTTCTTCTGAATAAGCAGAAAAAAGAAAGCAGAAGAAGAAATAGAAAATAAACAGCAAGATTTTAATTTTAGATAGCTGGTGAGAGTAATATCCTCAGGAAGAACTTGTGTGAATTGATGGTCAGTCATAGAGAACGAATATCTAAGAGGAAAATTGGAAAAGCAGTATGTCCACATTGGTCATTTATTCACATCTCTTGCCTTTCAGAAGAAAGGTCTGTGGTTAACTATGAACAATTTAACTGCTGATTGATTTTTAAAAATTCTTTATGTACTGAGACAAAGAGCTCTGCCAGGTGCTGAAAATCATATTGTTTGCTGCTTAGTCAGCTCTACTGTGAGATAAAGTACAAGTGAGATGTCATGAGATGTCATTTGCTGAGTAAATTGCTTTAAAAATTGTCTGTTCACCTGAAGTTTCTAAAACTGAGAGTAACAGCAGTGAAAGGAGGAAATTATTTGACTGAAGCAGAGCTGGGTGACGGAAGGGTTTACTGGGTTGTAACCACAGGAAAAATTGATGGGAAAATAAATTGACAAATAATTGTTTTCAGGAGATTCTTTATCCCTAAAATTAAATTGGTATTTGTTTTAGATTATTTGACATTTTGTTGTTGATCAGGAATGTTTTGTTGAATTTGGAGGTACTTAAAATATTTTTCTTACTTTTTAAACCTTCTTATATATAAGCTAATTTGTAAATGATAACAATATCAAGTGGTTTCATTTTTTTCTAAATGTCAATATGAACAATGGGGTATTTCATAAAATAAATACTTTCAAAATACTAATTAGCATGCATTTTCATAAATTTAAAGCTTTCCTTTTAAATTCTTTGGCTGAATTTATTAATTGGACTAAACTCAAATTCAGTAAGTTTATCCCTCTGATGTTCTCGTTTTCATATGTGCCGGAAATAACCTGACACAGGATAAAAAAGTATATTAAAATAAATGAAAGTACTGCTAAGAACACAGCAAAGCCCATGAAACGTGTCAGAAAGAGATCAATAGTCACACACTGGTTTTGATAGCTCAGCAAGGTGCACATTTTATGCCACTTTGTTGGCAGTGGAATCTTGAAATGGAAGTGATTCCTGCTGGATGTAAAAAAATAAAACCAGACTTTGGGAAATTCTACACTTAACTAAAAATAGGTATCACAGATAATCTCCTGGAGGCCATGCAGACCTGCAACACAATACACAGATTTTCTGATACTCAAGTTAATGTAGGAGAGCATTTGGGATTTTGACCAGTGCTTGGTCCAGTAATGCTGAATTCACTGAGGTGGGAGACAGGGATATCGTTCAGATGGTGCAGTCAGAGTCAAAAAATGACTGCTTCTTACTCTCCTTATGCAGTTTTCTCTGACATTTTTCTGGTGGATTTCAGCTTGCCTGGATAATCCTTTCTACACAAAAGGGGTCACAGGAAACTTCCAGATCTACCGAGGTGCTTCATTTTCAGCTGTACCTACTGGTGAGTCTGTGCTAAAAGCACGGATGCCTGTGAAAGCTGGAACAAGTTTTAGATTGGGACAGAGTTCCATTAAATTGTCTATAATAAAGGAGGAGGCAGAATCAAAACGAACCCTTCTGGCAGCAGATGCTGAGAATGTAATTTACAGAAACAACCATTATGTCATAAAACCTTATGTGAAGAGGCTTTCAGAAATACTTGGATGAGGAGTGCAAATGAGTGGCTGGAGGCAAGGAACAGCTAATGCTTCTCTGCCAGGTTTTATTGTTTGTGTATCTGCTATCTGACCCTGATCTAAATTTGATTCTCCAGCAGCCCTGTTGCTACCATGCACAGAATCTTAACTCTGACACTTTTAGATTATGAATTACTGTGTCAGTCAAAGAAAGAGGAAAACTGAGGGTCACTGACCTTTTATTGAGAGGATGGGGGGAGCAGGAGCTGTGCCTCTCTGGTCCCTTGAGGTAACTGTACAAGAAACAGAAGCATCATGGTAGTGACCTGCCAGCTGAATTTCTGCCATGCATTTCTGATATTACTTTTACTTATAGCATTATGAAGCTAAACCAAACAGCCTGGATTTATAAAGATGGTAATTAGGAGAAGCTAAGTGTTTTGCTGACAGATGTGCAAGTCAGCAAAAGAAATATTATCCAGAAATCCTGTGCTAAAGATTTTTGACTGTGACACCACAGAGCTTAATAAATGAAAATCCATCTTCACCTGGAGTCAAGAGTGCCAAATTTGTCAACAAATGTTTAATGACTCTTACCTCTGGCTTTGGAAGTTGCCAAGACTATGTCACGGGGCTTAAAAGAAACCACTGTTGAAAATAGAAAATATAAACTCAGAAAACACATTGCCAGCACAGTTAGGAACAGTCAGGCTACTGAGAGGAGGTTTTTCTGAAAACAGGAAAATCCAGACGTATCATGGACAGACATTTGCCTATTTTTCTCACTGGTTATAGACAAAGTGATACTGATAAATTAATCTTATTGCACGCAAATAATGTACATACCACTAACACAGGATTCTATGACTCCATGACAGAAGCAGCATAAATGTGAATTGGGAAATTCAATATTAAGTCCATTTGACAGACAAATAGACTAAACAGGATTAGGTCTGGCATCCCAGTGTTGTGCACAGAAGGATGCCACATTCCTTGTGAACACCTTGTGTTTGCCTGCACTGAAAGTCAGGTATGGATGGTCAGCCATAAGTCCAAATATCTCCCTAACCTCTAACTTATTTCTTTACCTTATAAAATTATATATTTTCTCAACTGCCTTTTGATAAATTATAAACATAACATCAAATGATCTAAAAAATCATCTCCACATTTTTCTGTGTTGTGATGTTATGATGTGAAGAATTGTTTGTCTTTGAATGAGTTTCTCAGTAATATGTGGTTTTGGTTTAATGCAGCTTCTATAGTTGACAATGTTGAAGCTTCTTTGGGCTTAAACAGGGAGACAAATAGTTAAATTGTGGTTCTCCAAATGTTTCCTTCAAAAACTTATTAGAAATGTTTTCTGTGTTCTTTTTAGCTTCCTGAAATTCCTAATACAGGATTTTATTCCTTGGCAATACTTGGAGCCATATGATGGACTGTGCCTCATTAGGGAGCAGTAGTTGTTGTTTCTTCAGGAAGTAAAAGATTGCTACAGAAGTGCAAATACAGATGCTCTCATTCCTTCAGGAGTTCTGTTTTCTATTACAAAGTGTCCCAGAAGCAAATAGAAAACTCTGAACCAACACTGGAGCTGCTGCTAGCCGAGAATGAAATTTATGGTAAAAAACTACTTTGATAATACAGGAGAATATGAAGGAACAACCAGCACTTCCATTCAGCATAAAGCCTTTTCAGGGACCTTGTGCATGTGCTGCTATTTAAAAATAAAACAACAACAACAACAAACCACCAAACAAATAAACCCACAAACCTTTAAATGTCAGAAATGTTGTTTTTTAAAAAGGAAAAAAAAATTCCATATGGTTTTCATTATTCCAGTTTCACACTTAGGGCAATGGCACACACAGAGGAGAATACTAAAGCTTGAAACCAGGTTCTTAGGTTCTCAAAAAAAATCCAACTTTCCACCTCTCCCCACGCAAGCTGGTCTAGTGGAAAGTGTCCCTGCCCACAGCAGGGGTTTTGGAATGAGATGATCTTTAAGGCCCCTTCCAAAACAAACCACTCTGCCATTTTCTGGTTAAGCTGTGGCCTGGTTGCACATATCCAGTGCATGTTGCTTGTGTGCTTGGCAGATATGGGGTCTATGAACAGAGAATCATGGAATCATCAAGACAGGAAGAGACCTTCAGATCACCCAATCCAGCTGCCAGCCCAGCACTGCCCTGAACCCCTGAACCATGTCACCCAGCACCAGATCCAGACACTTCTTCAACACCTCCAGGGGTGGTGACTCCACCACCTCCCTGGGCAGCCTATTCCAATGTCTGAGCACCTGAACAGTGAAAAAATTCTAATATCTAATCTGAACCTCCCCTGTCTCTTCTTAAGGACATTTCCTCTGATTGTTTCTCTGCAGGCATAGTAGAAGAGACCAACCCCCGCCTCACTAGACCCTCCAGTGGTTGTAGAGAGCAATGAGGTCCCTCTGAGTCCCTCTTCTCAAGACAAATCAAACCCATCTGCCTCAGCCACTCCTCATAAAAAATGTTCTCTAGTCCTCTCACAGGCCGTGTTGCCCTTCTCTGGACACACTCCAGCACCTCAATGTCCTTTTTAAAATGAGGGAACTAGAACAAAGCACAGCACATAAAGTGCAACCTCATGATGCAGAGGGGTGATCACTTCCCTGGTCCTGCTGGTCACACTATTGCTGACACAGGCCAAGATGCCATTGGCCTTCTGGGCCACTTGGGCACACACTGGCTCCTCTTGGGGCAACTGTGGACCAGCACCCATTTTCCAAACAGCTCTCATGCCACTCTTCCCTTAACAGCAGTGTGTCTTTGCTTGTGATGGAGCTACAAAACAAGAGTGAAGCTAAACTGGGTAATAATCCAAGACTGGTCTTCCTCTATACCTCTTATCTTGGCCCTCTAATACAAGCTGTCCCCTGCCAGAGCTACCAAGGGCTTTGGATGCTCCTGTGCTCACCATGCAGGCAAGAGAACAGATTCTCCCACTGCAGCAGTGAGGTTTTGCAAGTACCCACTCCTCACAAGACAACCTTTGATTGTAGCAAAAAAAAAAAACAAAAAAAAAGCTTTCATGAGAAGCACTGAGTCTTGTGGTTTAGAGACTCACCAAGGAGGCTCCAGAGTGAGGAGGTTTCAGCCTGGATCTCTTCATTACAAGTAAATAAATCACCAAACTCTTGGCACTTTGACACAAACCATGCTCAGAATTTCCTGGTGCTACTGCTTGATCTTAATTAATTCAGTATCTTTTAAAGACAAGAAATATGAAATTGGATGTGGGTCCAGTGGTTGGCACCCACGGAGGGCATCTCTGCCAAACAGCTCACCTGCTCCAACCTGTGTTCCCAGGGAAAGAAGGCAGTTTTGATAAAAACAGCTTTTGTTGTAGAGCGTTCATTCTCAGCCCTTGGGAAACTTATTGTAAACACTTGTTAAACACATTAAATGCATAAATTGAAATATTGCACCTTCCCATTCAATCTTGAACTCCATCACCAAAGCATTACCCTAATTTTACATCAATCCTTTTAGAAGAGCAGGAAAAAAAACAACCATCCCATATTCTCTCAGCTTTTGGGAGGCAAAAGCAGGGCTTTTTTCACTCTAAGTTGCAAACCTTCTTCCACAGATGCAGTCACAGCCTGTGCTTCATCAGTGCCTTGATGAACCAACTCTGCAAAAAAAAAAAAAAAGTTCTTACTCCAGAAACTCATGGCTTGGGTGCTTCTTAGACTGTATCATGGAATAACAAGATGAGACTTGTAAAAAAGGAACTTATTTCTAAATATCAATATGATTACAGCAGCACTATTAAAATATTACTTTTCTATTTATACCCTGCTGATACTAAATCCTATTGAGCTACATGCAGTATAATAACAAAAAAATAATCCCAATGAGTTTCAACCCTAGTGAGGAATTGGCTAGCAGTCAGCATTCTTTAAATTCCCATCTCCACAGCTTATTTTTCTGAGTATAGGTTGGTCTCAATTTAATGCATTCCAGACAAAGAATTACAGAAGCGACCTACTCTCCATGTGACGTGTTGTCAGCTCTCTCTTGCTGGTTGTTTCTGAAAGATAAAAGTCTCTAATTAAGTGTGAGGAGATTTTTTCACTGATCGGAATAGTACAAATCAGGAGTCCATTGAATTCCGATTAAATCAAAGATTTAGTCAAAAACATGCCCTTTTCACTCATTTTTTCCTCTGTAATAAACAATCTACCAAAAATCCTTTGCCTATTTATTCATCAGATAGGGTTATTTTTTTTCACCAAAATCAGAACTGGACAGAACAACTACACAGAAGGATGATAACATGAGTGAACATTAAGTGAAAATGTTTCATTCAAAATTGCTTTTTTTTTTTCCCCCATCAAGAAATATAATCAGGCACCTAAAATTAGCAGACATCCAA
Source organism: Sialia sialis (assembly GCA_009812075.1). Lineage (NCBI taxonomy): Eukaryota > Metazoa > Chordata > Aves > Passeriformes > Turdidae > Sialia > Sialia sialis. The sequence continues at coordinate 7,419,901 of VRYO01001463.1, read as the reverse complement.
CAAACTAAAATTCAATCTATCTTTATCAGCACTGACAAAATCAGCATGGTCTTCCTGTTAGCACTGAACAATTTCCCCTTTATTTTTAGTGTGTTGGATCTACCAGACTGTACATTAGGGACATCTGATCCCTGTGTCTTAAAAAAAGACAACAACCTGGCTCTGATGCAAACCTTCCTGGGGCATTTTCTTCTCCCTTGATGCATTCAGGAGGGTATGCACATATCCAGGGTGTGATACAGCTCTGTGTGTGTGTCTGTCCTTAGCACTGGTGACTGTGAGCCAAAGTATTAGGAAAGCTAAAGCTGCTTTTTCACATCTCCCTCAGCTTGGGAACCCAGAGGTCCTGCCCCTGCCATGCTCTGATTGCAGCCCATATGAATGAAGTTTTTAATCCAGGCATTTGGTCTTGCAAGGCTGTAATTTCAGCTGCAGAGCATGGATCAGTGTGTGACCATGGGGACAAACATCCCCTTCATCCTTAGCAGGGATTTTTTCCTTCCAGAATAGAAACCAAGTAACTGAACAGAGTATGCGTATTTTTGCTTTTCCTGATAGTTTTTGAATGGTTTAAGGGAAGACTTCGGTTAGCAGTATTTTCAGCATTTCTTGCTAGTGACCTCATCACAAGTATCATTCATTCCAGGTGGCACTAGCTTCCTGAAGGAAAAAAGTTCAAATCTAACTGGAATTTCCCTATTGCAGTTGTGTCTCTTGCCTCTGTCTCCGCCTTCTCTCCACACCCCACTTGGTATTGAGAACAGCACAAAGATCTCCCCCAAGCCTTCTCCTCTTTCCTGCAGGGCTCCAGCCCCCTTCCCCATCTCAGAAGCTCTCCTGGCCCTGCTCCAGGACAGCAATCAGTCTGCTACCACCTTCTCTCCTGGTATTTGCCCAAGTAGCAGTCAATGGACAGGACACATGAAACAGAGACCAGATTTATGGCAGGAAAGCACCCAGCTCCTGCTTCATTCTCGTTGGGTCACATTTGATGCCAGCAGAAAATCTGGCAGGAAGGGGCAGTCGATCAGATCCCTATTGTTACCTGTAACTGGAGATGGGCAGGAGGAGACATCCAGGCCATTCAAGGAGGAGTTAATCTGTGCATTCACAAAGCATTCAATGGCATCTTTGTCACAGGTGCAGAGGAACAGTTCACAGGGATCCGCAGACTCTGGAAATAAAATGAAATTCCAAACAAAGCACTATTGAAAAATCCTTTCTACCTTCTGCTTTTTCCTCCCTGTAAGGTTTGTGTCTATATTTTGTTAGTGGAAACCTATTTATACTGTGCAAAAATAGTTTTAATTTGAAACAATAAATGGAAATTGGATCGGATTGTTGCTCAAATAGTTCTGCTCCTCTTTGCTGGTATCCTCAAACCATGTTCTAATATAGTCTTTTCTGAGAGCCAATACTTAAAAAAAATGATATTTCATGTTATTAGGCATTAAAGAACCCCACTGCACTCTTAGCAGGCCTATAGCAGCATTGTATGGAATGGCTCCTGTTACAACACACGATCTCTGCCCTCACTGGTGATAGTGCTGGAGCTGGGGAGTGTGTGTGACCCTCTGAACAAAGAATTCGATCCTTCAAAGTGCAGAAAAATCATGCCTTGATGCCTCAGAAGAAGATTGTTGTCTCTTCTCAACATCTATTGCATTTCTGATGTGTGGACACATCTCAAGCAATGCCTAGTGGTCCTGCAAAGTAAGGGAACCCCAGGAAGAATCTGCCTGTTGGAGGAGCTCTGGGAAGTGGAGGTGGTTTCTGATTAATTTGTCTATGACTTTTGGCAGGTAGACCAGAATGAACTTCTGGTTGCAATGAGGCTCCAAGATTAAGCTCTTTTGACAGGTCAGTCTCACCACAGGTCAGGTTTTTAGTAGAGCAGCTGACATCTGCAGAAATCTTTGATGGGTCCCACATGCACTCCATCTCCAGTGCTTCCTCGTAGCATTTGCGGTGCTGAAAACAGCATCTTAAAAAGGAAAAAACACAGAGGTCAAAGAGCTGTCTTAACTTGGATCCAGTCTTGTTCCAACCTTTCTCACTGTGGATTTGGAGAACTACACTGAACCTGGCACTCATGGAAGGTTCATGGCTCTGCAGTGTGAATTCCTGTTCTCACTGAGACAGCATAAATACACAAAATTTAATCCTCTATTTTTTGTACTTCTATGCAATAATCACAATTGAAATGCACCTTTTAGCCAGGGGAAAGGGCCATGAAATATTTTTCTCACACTGGAGTAAAACAGTTTTCTCCTGCCACTATACAACATAGGCAGTCAGAAAACTGTATTTTCCTGCACCCCTGCTGTCCTACCACCATTAAATTATTGACAAGGCCACTTAAGCTTTGAATAGGAATAAAAAAATCAACTAAACCAACAAGCTCTTCTTCAATTCTCTCCTCTCCTCTCTTCAGCTCTTTCTACAGCTAAATCCTCTACACAACATCTCTGTGCACTGACAGCTGTAAATGAAACACCAGTGAAAGTCATCATTTACCCCAGGTAAAATTGTTACATAGAATAAAGGGTCTTGCTCTTAGATTCAGATTGAAATACCCTCATTTCAGAGAAATGGACTCAAAACACAGCTCTGTTGTTGACTTGCATCTGGCTTGGACAACGCTGAAGGCAAGGACAACACGAGCATCCAAACCCAGCTGCCAGGAAGGCTGACACCTGCTCCTTACCAGGCTCTCTTTTAGGGAGCCCTTCTGGGCTACACATGCACTTTTTCACCTCCTACATTCAGAAAGAATTTCATGTTAAATCACTGACTATATTAATAAATAATGATCACAATATTTTATTTGTATTCATAACCAGAGAAGGAGTCCAAGGAATGTATGTAAAAAAAGTGACAGCAAACAGCATTCGGCAGAAAGGCCTGATGTCTCCTCTGCATCACAAATTCTACTGTTTCTTGTTCCAGAGATGAGGCTGAAATCTGTGAGCTCCATCAGGAACAGGGTTTTGAACAGCTAACTGGTGATGTCTCAACACTTTCCTGACTCTGCCTGAGGTCCAGTGAGGTGTTAGCATCTAAAAGCTCCTCTAACTGCATAAGAAGTCTAACACAAACTCTCTGCATTTCTTTCTTGTTTAGAGATTCGAAATTGCATCCACATTTACTGCAACAGTTAATCCAAATATCTGTAGTTTCCCTTTGCAAGTAGAACATTGTAAGATATGGAATGTTTTCTGGGTCTGCTTCTCTTTCACAAGGTCTATGGAGGTAAACTTGGCTCCTAATTTAGGTGTGACAAGGAACTACTCTGGGAAATGGGAAAAGGTTGGTCTTACAGGCACTAGTATTTTCCAATGCCTTAAAAACTTGCTGTGAGGCACTGAGCCCTTTTCTATAGAACAGAAATGGCACAGAGAAGCCCCAAGATCTGCAAAACTAGTTTCTAAGAAATGAAATCAGTGAAAAAAATTGCAACACTGTGAGAACTGTCCCTGGGAAAGATATGCAAGCCACTTTGGAGGCTCCCTTGAACCAAGAGCACATCTCTGTCAGTGGCAAAGCAATAATCAGTCTCAGTTTGCTGCACGCAGCAGTAGGAATTCTGTGCTGATAGGGAAACCTCACCCCAAGGCTGCAAAACAATTTGTAAATACAAACTGGCTGTGTGGGTGATTCTCAGGACAAACCTGCTGATGGATGTTTCTGCAGTTTCTGGGTTTGTGCTGCTCTGCATTAAAATGAAGCTGAGTGAAGCAAAAGCCCAGGTGCTCGGCTCTTGGGTATCAATCCTTTGAACTGACTCGAGCTCCTGTTTCAGGATGTCATCACAATTGTTCAGAAACCTTTTCACAGAGAAGTCCCATGGCTTTTTTCCAGTAGCAGAGTTAGATCTCCATTTTCCCAGCCATCCCATGCTGCAGAGTGGATGGATTAATTTCCTCCTATCTATACACTTAGCCCTTTCTGAGCCATTGCTGTCTTCACTCAGGGAATTAATACATTACATTGTTGGAAAACCTATTTTATTCACAGACATGGATGTATCTTGATTCTCTTTGAATTTCCTTTCACATCTCCTGTTGATAAAATTGAACAATTGTTTGATTGTCCTGGCCTGAAGATACATTTTATTTCACTAGAGCCAGATGGTGTGGGTCTTACTTACCCCCAAATAAATCTATCATGTTATTACTGTTTTTAAATCATTTATACAGGTGTTGTGCTTTGTCTAATGAGATCATGAGGGCATTTATTGCCAGTCAGGGCAGAGAAGGACCTCTCATGGATATGACTTACTCATCAGCTTCATCCACGGGGAGCCCTTCCATCTCAAACCGGCAAGAGCAACCGTAGTCTTCAAAATCGCTGGGACAAAACCCAGTGACGCACTTCATTTTGTTCACAAAGTTGAGAAGGGCAGGGAAGTTAGTGAAGATGGACTGTATCCAGGTGAAGTGAGAACCCAGGCAATCTGGAAAGAGAACAGCCGTAGAACACCTGGTAAGGGGAGGTGAGGCAGGTGTGGCTCACACAGATGATGTTTGCAGAACACGGAGCCCAAACAAGGCAGGGACATTGGCAGTGCTTGACACTCAGCAGTGTTCAGTGGTCTTTGGGGAGATCTGCAGCCACAAAAATCCCTGCTTCATCTTAGTAAATATATAAAAAACAAATCCCACAAGATTTCTATTCAGTGCTCAAGTACAACTGGAACAGGTACTTACCAAAAAATAATGCAACACTTTCCACATTTTGAAAGACTCCATTGAAGAGGGTGGCATTGTCTAAATGAAAAAAATAAACAAACCATACTTACTTTTAAAAAAAAATGATAATAACTGTCCCCAGACATCCCCTGGTCTCACTTCAGTTATTAAGCCATTTTGAGATGAGTTCCTAGCTATTTTCTCACACTTCTCTGTGATGCTTTTGGAGTACAAGGGTTCCCACTGACATGCAATATTGCAGAAAGTAAAGCTTAAACCTTTCTTACTCAAGATTCTTTCAGGTGTGTTAAGCAGCTCTGGAAGGAATGCTGGCGGCTCCAGTTCTTGGCCACCTGCCTCAGCAAATAAATTTGAGAAAAAGAAGATTTTAAAGTAAAAAAAAACAACTAAACAAAAAAAAAGCACCAGAAAACTAAATCCCCAAATATCACAGTAAACCAGCAATATATATTTCATTATTCATTATGCCACTCTACAGGCATTTTGAATATCTTCCTATATTGGTAGGCTGATTTGTCAAAGACATGAAGAACTCAGCTTTACCCCCACCCTGGGAGGTCCACAATTGTACTGGTGAGGATTGGTGTGTACTGGTAATTCACATCCCCTTCAGCTCAAAACCCAGGCTCTGTTAAACAGGTATTGCTGCTGATGATGAGCTAGCCCTTGTCTTCCTGTTCTTATCTGAACAGTAGCCCTTACTGGGACAAATTAGTAGAATTATATAAAATTGGTTGAGTGCCCCCCTATGTTCCAAAGACTCTGTAACCTGTGCAGGGTTATTTGAAGTGATTTGGTTTTTCTGAGTGCATCTGGGCTATTGCCTTATTGGCTCATGGTCTCTCTTCCTATAACTCTTTATATTTTAAATTAATTATCTCTTCTTCGTTTTTAAGATTACATGGTTGATTTGGTGTATTTTCAACACTTCCATTTTTTTTTTTGTTGGCCAAGTCCTGAATTAGAGTACAATCTCATATTTGTTCTCTCCCTTCCCATTTTTTGACCCGTTCTTTTCCTCTGCATGAGTTCAGAAGACAGTGTATTACCTTGGATTTATTTAACCCTGGCTTTTTAAAAAATTGTGGTAAGTAAAGTGTTTTTACTGTCTCAAGAATGTAAATATTTAAAACCAAAAATGCCCATAATGTCAAATTCATGGCATAACTTATGCCTCAGAATAAGTGGCATTAGGAAAGCTGTCCTATTACTTTATAAAAATTCTGGGAAAGAGCTGACAGTTGTCTTGCTCATCTGTTACATTTTCCTGCAATAAATATAGGTGTAAGAGAGTAAAGCAGAGTAGTGGGTTTTTAGATAGGAGGCTTTACTCTATGTTTAGCAAAGGATTAGGGAACATAGGATTTTTTTATATAAGTGCTTTCTCAGGATGTCCACAGCTTTTGTGGTGTGAACAAGATTTTCATGGTAACAGTCATATGCTCCCAGCAATTAATTTCTCAAGGTCAGTTGTAGAATATCGATACAGGACTGAGGAGTGAGGGAGTCAGCAAGAGGAACATCCTCTTGTCTTATTTTTTTCCATGAAATTCTTGGTGACAACAAGAAGCTTTTAGCTAAACAGTAATCCATTGAAGTTGTCCTTCTCTACAGCAGGACTAAGGGGAGCAAATTGCTTTCCACAAACCAGAAAAAGTCTCCCAATAAAGGCTGGTATTTTCACAAAAGTGGAACAAGTCTGTTGAAAGCTTCATAGTCATGAGGAATTCAACTTCAGGTGAAATAATGGCATGCCTTGCAAAAAACAGCATTAATGCTATATTTGTACACGTGCTTGCTAAAGAAAAACTAACCCTTATTTTTTAAAGCCTGTATTTCCTCTGCAAGGACAAACATCACCTGGGCCAGGTTCTGTCAAGTGCAGCTGGAGCCACGTTTGACACTGCAGAACACCGCGGCCCAAACTAAGTGTTGATGAACAGCCATTTATCATTTGCTCCTTTCAGCAAAATGTTTGGAAAACATGAAAATCCCGTGGAGTTGAAATTCATTGGAGGGGAAAATTGACAAAACTGTATTCCAGGGGTGCTGGAAGCTGTGATTGCTCCACTATCCTTCACTTGCAATTAGTTCTTCTGAGCAAACTGAACTGTGTACACCCAATTAACACATAAATGTTTGAAGTCCCCCTGGAGAGGAATGTCTGCTCAGCAGTTTGGTAAATCATTGGCTTTTCTAATCCTCTCATTACAGAGAAAAACTTTTCTAATTGTCACCAAGTCAAGATCAATGAACCAATGTTTGCTAACAAGATTGCTTACTTTTGTTTAAAGTAAGGGGATGGGAGGAACAAGGAGAAAATATTTTCTGGTGTAATTTCTTTTCCTCTTTTGGTATCATGTGTTTGGAACTACTGCTCCTATGTCATTCCCTATAGAGGCAGTAAAAAGTTTTCACTACAAAAATCAATCTTCCAGAAGACCCTGAGGATGCCAACTTGTCTCACCTCCCTCTAAAACCTGTTTAAAAATTCAGTACATTTTGAGGAGGCTTGTATGATACATCAGATCTTGGACTTTCCCATTGTACACCTTTTCCATGGAATTTCTTTTGATGTTCAGTTATATAAAGTTGTTTCTGGATTGCATCTGGGATTTTCCTACTGGACAACAATTTCCTGAAATGTCACCTAAAAAAAGCCCATCAAAAACCATCATTGCACCTCCAGTAGTTTTTTGCAGCCCTGGCTCACTAAAATGTCCTGATACAGAGCATGGATGCCCTCATTGTAATCCTTGGGAAGCAAAAACCTCCACTATGCCAGAAAAATTCAGGGTGCAGCAAACCCAAACTATTTGATTTATTCAAGGTAAATCACATTAATTCCTCTCAAAGATGCTATTTCATGCACAGATATTTGCTTCAATCTCAAAGCAGAGATCAGCAGAATAAATCTCATGGAAATATTAATCAATAATCCTCCCCAAATCTAAATGTGCTAACACTTTAAATGTTCATGTTCTGATTTTATTTAGCTGGGAGAAAGAGTCTAAACCCTGTTGCATGGTCTTTTAAGGTTTGGGGGAAATTTTTTTCAAATGATTTGTCAAAAAAAATATGAACGTTCAGATTTTTTTTAATTCACTATTAGTATAAAAGATATATTTTTAAAATAAATATATAGTGCAGGGGAAAATGTGAACATTCTCTCTTATTTCTCTCTACACAGCAGGTGTCTCAAGGTTCAGCTTCATCATTTGAGCCTATATGTTTTGTTTTAGACTTGTTCCTTCTTTGAACTGCAATGCAAGCAACCCCTCAGAAGAGAAGAACTGGTGAAGTATATGAAAGTCAATGCAGAATTTTTCTATGCTGAGTTTTTTCTTCCCTTTAGAAATATCCCCATGGATTGACCAGAAATGGTGATTGACTTTCTAAGAGTCCTTCACTTGCACATCATAACTCTTACTGACATTCCTACGCTGTGCAGAGACTGCAGAAATTTGAGATATTTGCCCATCCCTGACTCTGGGAAGTTCATTCATGACAATAAAATCTAAAGAGTTATATGAAGAAAAAACCCTATTCATTCTAAAATTCAAAGGAGGAACTTTAGCTGAACATGGGTTATATTTCAGGATGCACTGAATGGTTTGGAGAATTAAGACAATACAAATGTATTTAATAAGTAGAATCTCTTTATATGAAATGTATAAATTTGTAGTCTTTATGACTTAAATAAGGACAAAAGGTAGCAAAAAGAAGTTGCATTATTTTTGTTGTGTTTTTTACCTACAAGTCCTGAGAAAAATAGTTTATAAATACTTCATAAAGAAACATCTTCAAGTGCACTCGGGTGTTGAATGCCAAAATTTGAGGAGAGAGGAGCTGTGTTTCTAAGGGATTGTTTCCAAATGCTCATACCTAAAATAGTATTTTGACATAATGTCAAATAATCATAAAAATGCATTGCCACTTACCACTGTACACCACCATGGACATAGACACCAGCAGAATTACAATCATTTTTTGTTTAATCCAAAGACAAGAAAAAAGTCACACAGCAGACTGGTGTGCCTGGTGAGTTAAGTAAAATATTAGACAGAATGTTATCTCTTCAGTCTGGGAGTGGGAAGACACCATTTTGGAAATAATTTTTTGTAGCCTGGATATATTTCTGCTTGATAAAATACAGTTTTTGCCCTTAAGTAAATGCACTTATCACAGGAATGATGAGTCATATATCCTTGTTTTACCAATCTTCTCTAAAAGTCTGACTAACAATATTTATTTTGGTATTGCTTTGAGTCAACAGACTCTGTGAAACTGCCACAGAGCAATAAAATGGTGGACTTGCAGTTTCTTTTGTTTTGCAAATAGTTTTCACATCTTCCTTCATTTTACAAAATGTTCAAATAATTCTTATGTTTAAATGAAAATATTGTGAAACATGTAAATGAAGAGTTATTCTGATATTACATCTATGGAATCCAGTTTATCTGTAACCCATTATATTTGTTTTATATCACAACAGCTTGTAGTCAAACATTCTTCTAATCTGTGTTGAGACTGATTTAACATATAATAAATTTTCCTAATGAGAAATATGTTATTTGGAGATCTTCAAGAAACGTGTGTAAAAAAATCCTTCTCAATGTGTTGCACTAGTATTCATTAAATGGAAGATGATAGATTAGTTTTTAACTGCAGTCACAAATTACTTTAAATTCAGAACAATTTTCCAAGTAAATCAGGCATAGAGCTTTTTACAGCCAAATAAATGAACATGTATACAGATTAGTTTACAAATATGTACCTACTGATTATTATCTGCTTTTCTGAGCTCAAATATGGAATTAATTTCTATTATAAAATCTTGCAAAAAGATTCTTGCAAGTAAGATTATAAATCTAGCATCTTAAGCATTTATAGTCCATTTTCTGAAACCTCTTGCCTATATTTTTGTCTATTACTCCCAAGTCACAAATAGCTTATTCTATACTGTTTTCTTGCTGCTTTCCTTATTATAGAGAACATCCAGAAAGACTTACCTTGAGGGATATTATCCCAAAGCAGCTGGATGGAAGACAAATGAATATCAACAGAGCCAGTACTAAGTTATTTATACCCACTTGGATATAGACCTCACCCATGTGATCACTTCCTTTATCAAACCCACTTCAACATTTATTAATTAATTCTTCCATGAGATTCCTTAGAGTCATTATGCCCACAGAGAATCTGGTAATATGGCTCCAGCCATGTAAAGGATCCATACTGAGAAGTCTGTTCTGCAGGTGCCTTCACCATATAATAACTTTCCCTAATACTCTTGGCTGTAATTAAATAACAGTCATCCCATTGTTATTAATCACTCACAAAATCTCGGGCATGTGAATATGGCTTTAATAGCTTAGCAAGAGGTAGTGTTTGGTGATGAAAGATGAGTGAGAGTTTACACAGCTTTAAACACTGGCATTCCTCAGGGCTGGAAGTCTTCTTTAATCTATCCACAGTGGCTGTGATCCAAGGCTGAGTGAAATCCAGGAGAAGGTTGATTCAGTGAGCTTTGGGAAGGCTGCTTTTCATCAGGGAGAGGTGCTTTCTGCCAGGGCCAGGCACAGCTTCCCTTCAAAGAGTCCATCAACAGAGACAAACTGTCCACTGAGCTGTAGCATGGAGAAGTGAGAAGTCTGACAATTGGGAATTGTAGAAATACTTACATGAGCAAAAGGCCCTTTGACTCTGTGACCTACGAGGTGTTTGACATGGTCACCTGTAAGATCCTCATGGAGAAACTGTTCATACCTGAGCTGGATGTGCCTGGGGAGGTGGGTTGAAAATGGACTGGTGGGGCAGTGGCCAGTGGCCCAAAGTCTGTTTGGGAGCCAGTGACTGGTGGTGCATCCCATCAGTCAGTGCTGGGTGTCCATTGATAATCTGGATGATGGGGCAGAATGGACCTTCAGCAGGCTGCAGGTGACCCTGAACTGGGATGAGGGACTGGCATTTCAAAGCATCACACTGCCATCCAGAAGGACCTCAATGGGAGCTCCATGAAGTTCAGCAAGTGCCAGGTCTGCACCTGGAGAGGTGCAGCCTTATACACCAACGTGCTGGGGGCCACCCAGCTGGGAAGCAGCTTGGTGAGAAAGGACCTGGCTGCTGCTGGACATGGGGTGAACAGGAGTAAGAGGTGTGCCCTTGCAGCAGGGAAGGCTCAGGATGTCCTCAGCTGCACTGGGCAAAGAGCTGCCTGCAGAATGAAGGAGGGGGTCCTGGCCCTCTGCTCTGCACTGGTGAGGCCACACCTGCAGGGCTGGGTCCGGTTCTGTGCTCCTCAGTATAGCACAGACATGGAATAACTGAGACAGTTCAGAGATGATGATGGAGGGGCAAGAACATCTCTCATGATGAGGGGACAAGGGAGCTGGGACTCTTCACTAGAGGAGCCTTGGGGGTTTCTCATCACTCCAGGAAACACCTGAGGAGAGGTGCAAAGGGGATAGAGCCAGTTTCTGTCCATGGTGCCCAGGGACATGACAAGAGGCCAAGGGCACAGACTGAGAGCTGCTGCAGCATGGGGAGACCTCCCGTAGCACAGCAGTACCACAGCCATGTCATGGCACTTCATGAACTTCATGAAGTGCCTGTTGGCCCATTTCTTCAGCCTTCTGAAGAAATCTTCTGACTTCTGAAGGTCCTTCTGGATAGCAGTATGTCTTATCCCCAGCATATACTCACTGTGTCAACATTCCTATTTATTCCACTGGCCTAGCTTTCAATATCTGCTGCAAGGGGTACTACTCTTATCTATCCCTCTTTGACATGACAGAAGTTCTCTGACACTATTGAGCACAACAATGAAATGCATTTTGGACGAAAACTACTGCATCCCACCTCTTCCTGGTGTCAGCATTGCTTATATTGCCACTTTTCTCCTTGGCTTTGCCTTTGAAGACATCTTTCTTCAGTGAAACATCAATGTGCAGCAGCTGTAGTGCAAATAAACTTCTTATTTTAAAACAATATTAATGGCTTGATGGCATACTCTGTGTAGATAGTAGCATAATGTTGCTGCAGCTTAGAAAAATATAGGATCAGGAAAATTATTTCAGTTTTTTAGAACTGGTTTTTAGTTCACCAGAGTTGCATATAAAGGACATGAAAGTTGGGTTGGAAGGGATCCTGAGCAGCCTGATCTAGTGAGGTTGGAAGTAGATAATCTTTAAGGTTCCTTCCAACCCAAACCATTCTGTAATTCCATGTTTCTATGAATCCTGGGGAGCTCATACAAATATATCTCAAAGTACAAGAGATCCTGTCACTTCTTGGGCTGACACTGCACAACAGGCATTGCTAAAGTAATGGAAGTTTTTTATTTAGGAGACAAGCTGCATGTGTTTAACACCAGAGAGTTCTTCTTGTCTTCAGTATTTCAGGTTGCTTTTAAATTACTTTGCATTTGTTACTTTTGATTACTGTGTCTCAAATGTCAATAAAATAAAAAAGAAGTTATTTGCATTCACTAGCCAACCGTGTAAATATCCTTTATAAAATAAGATTTTTTTTAAAGCCTTTCAATGCTTTTATTGCAGTTACATCACTTGTATAAAATATCTCTTTTTTTACACATTATTTTTACAATGCCTTGCAGGAGACATTTCTAGGTTAATAGCTTGTGTGATTTCAAATATTTGCAAATAACATGTTGCTTTCTGATTTTTACACTGAGAAATCAAAATGAAAACTAAAACTGCCACCAGTCTTCCAACTTGGAGTAAAATTTCTCAGTGCTCTAAACTGATGTGCAGATGTTTTTAAGGCATTTTTGCTTTAATGCTGGAAGAACACAAGAAAATATTAGTTAGAAGAGGTTTTACAAGGAAATATTAAAACATGCATGAAGGTAAAATATTTTTTTAAATCCTTTAAAAATCATTATCAGATAAAATAGCTATCTGATGAAAGACAACAAATATTCTGTGGATATACAAAAACCTTTGTTATATCTTCATAATAAGGTATGTAGAGATACAGAGATATAAAGTGAAAATGTACTTACTGTGGGAGTAAGCAACTCTTTTGACTGTTTCACAGACATAACTTGCATTTTTCACAAACCAGGAGTAGTATTCAACACAGTACCTGAAGATGCAGTTACAGATAGGAGATGCAGTTAAAGATAAGAGGCTTGTTATCTTTGTAAGGAGAGGGACTTTGGACAAGGGCATGCAGTCATGAGCAGGAATGGCTTCAGGCTGAAAGAGGGCAGGTTTAGATTAAATATTAGGCAGAAATTCTGTACTGTCAGGGTGGTGAGACAGTGGCACAGGATGCCCAGGGAAGTTATGGATGCCTCATCCCTGGAAGTGTTGGTCATATTGGATGGGGCTTGGAGCAGCCTGGTCCAGTGCAAGGTGCCCCTGCTCATGCAGAGGGGTTGGAATCAAATAGTCTTTAGATCCCTTCCAATCAAACCTGTCTGTGATTCTGCACTAAGCACAGGACACCATGCTGCTATTATTCAATATGGAAATAAAAAGCTGGATTCCAGCCTCAATGATGCCATTTGGTGTTTGCAAAATGCAGCTGGGCTTTTTTCACTTAGCTGGAATATTGGAACACCTGTCAGGTACTGATCAGTGCACTGGGACACATTCAGGTCTCAGCTGGTGGCCACAGACCCTCCAAAATAATCATAGGTGATTGAAAATTTGGGGGAAAAAAAGCCTGAAGGAGCATTTTAAGCAGACAAAGAAAAGCTAGTGCCAGGCTTTACCTCATGGCTTCCTTTCTGGAATATCTTCTGTGACCAACACAGAGGCAGAGCTGAAAGAACCTACAGAGCTCCATCACACAGGGGTTGATCTTCTGCACTATGAGAGTGACAGGAGGGGAGGTGACACGGGGCTCCCTGAGCAGCGCCTGTGGGCACCCTGGGGAAAAAAACACAACTCTCAACTAGCACAAATACTTGGCATACTCAATTTCGTGCTCTACCACATCTGGGCTATGATCTCCAATGTCTTCCCTATTCCAAGAAATAAGGAATGTCTCTGCAAATGCCATCCTGGGGCTCTGAGGAAGGAAGGAAGAATTCTAGAAAGAAAAAGAAAGAAAAAGAAAGAAAAAGAAAGAAAAAGAAAGAAAAAGAGGGCTGCTGTGGTGTGATTGTCAACTATTTGTTCCATCTGTGTAACTAGCAGCAGGCTTTGGCCCTGTGTGGATAAACTGCCCTACCTGCTGAGTATAATCCCTTTAGACAGTGTAATTGCATTTCCAGGTTCACATGTCTCACACACTTTATAGCTCTGGGTAATGCTATGTTATGTGATAGCAGAGGTTATGAAGGTTAAATTTGGACTAATGAAGTTCTGTTGAAATAAGCTTGAGTCATCTTGTGCTGACAAGAAATTTAATATAAAATGGCATTCTTGGGCAGGAGGAAAATCAAAGCTCTGCCAACCTGAAAGAGATTGCTGTGAAACTATTTCTCTCCTGGCAGCACTTGATCAAGATAGCAGGAGGATGTGAGGAGTAAGGCACAGACACTGGCAGCTCCCAAACTCACAGGCTGCTCTGGAAACCCATTGTGTGTCAAAGGCACCACACAAATATCAGCTGTAATTAGCCAGAGATGGGCAAGAGGGAGACCCATTTCTCTTCACCCCAGCAATTTCACGTAAATGTCATTAGGCTTTGTCCCCTCAATAGCACTTGACACATCTTGATATTTTCCTACTTAGAGTAAATTAAAAATTTAATGATTCCTTGCTTAAATAAACACACTTCATGTTAATAACCAAGCATCAGAGCATGGGGCAATGAGGTTTTAATATAAGTTGTCCCTGAAAAGTAATGTTAAAATTGATGAGAAATAATAAAGTTGATGAATAATTAAAACTTGCTGAAGGCCACCCTCCTGCAAATTTCAGCCTCCACAGAGGTGGGTCCTCCTATCCTGCCAACCAGGTGTTAAATGTTTTACTCAAGCTATGTGTTTTGCCAGCAGAAATTCAGTTTTATCTAGCTGCAAAATGAACTATGGCAATTTCAATTTGGAGTCATCTATGTGGGAAAGAGAAGTCAAACAAAAATGCTGAAAGCTATGGAAATTGATTTGGTTTTCATTTTTGACAATCACTTTAAATTACCACTGTATTTGCATAACACTATATTTGTTTAATGATGAAATTCTTTTTCAATTAATTTTCTATTTAATTTTTTGATTGCATAGTATATTCACATCATATAATTGAAATTTAAATTTTTACCCATTCATAGTAATGCTTTATATCTCTTCTATAATAAATTTCTACTGTGAAATGTATTTTTTGTGTACAGTACATAAGTTCATAAAGATAATTAAAAGTAGGAATTTATTTCAGAACTTTCTTTTCTAAGAATTCTCTTTCTTAAGAAATTGAATTAGTCAAGAGCCCAGAGAAGGCAAGAGCCACAGCTCCTGTGCAGAGATTTCCTCCCATGTGTTTCAAATTGCCACATTACTGTCAGGGGCAGTGAAGTGACCAGTAAACAGACAGTTCTTTATTAATTCAATATCACATCCCTGTGACACTGAGATTAAATTTTGCTGCCAGTGAAGAGCAATGTTACGGATCCTGTGAATGATTCAGACTCAAAATATCCCTCCCTACACACTCTAACGTGCACATTTACATGTTTCATTAGTTGGCACCCACTTCTGTGATTTAAGAAATAAATTATTGGAATAATGAGTAGTCCCTCAGAACAATGTGGGTGCCCTTTCTTACTTTGGGATCCTACTGTTGGATTTATTTCCCAAATGCATGACTGTTAGAATCAGGGTGGCAGCCTCTGCCACCATGGTTTCTCACAGATGCATTTGGTGACTCCAGTTTGCCCATCTCACCAAAATCCACATTTCCCAGCCTTTCCCAAACATCCTAGATTTTACAGGGTCTATGGTGTTGCACACCAGAGGAGGGCTCTGGTATTTGGAACTCTTTAAACAGAAGTAAGATGAGAGAAAACTAAATCTGATTTCAGAATTAAATAGCGTTATAAGAGCTAAAAAGATGACCATGAAAACCAAAGTTATTTGCTCAGTATTTTAGTTCCTTAGACTTCTCTGGTTTATCTAAACTATCAAGCCTAAAGGGCATTAAAGACCCCTGCAGCTTAGGCTGATATGCTATCTTTGCACTACCCAGCATCTATGCTTCTCTGAGACAGTCACCACACAGAAACACAAGCAGATGAGAACTGAGCTTTCATGAAAATCTAGTTGTTGATGATCCTTTTTTAGCTGAGGGAGTAGTTTGCAGTATTGCAAATTCAGAACAGTTCTGGGGGTTTCATGTGGCATAAGCTGCTTTCATATTTTTATTTAAGTTGAGATTTAAAGCATGGTATTTTCTTTTAAGAATGAATTCTCTGATAACCAATCAATGCTAAAATCGCTGCACAAAGTACCTACATTAATTCTATCACCACAATATCATCTATGTTTTGAATTTTCCATTGTGCAGAGTTAATTAACAAATGGGAAGCAGTCCCTTGGACACTTTGGGTGGTTTACATACATAAATTATCACAGGCAAATTAACCATGTATGTTTTTTCTGCATGGGAACGTTTCTATCTTGCATTGCTTTCAAACTCACTGCTGTTTCTGAGGTGCATTTACTTACTGGCAGCTGGGTAAAGTTTCAGTGTCACACCAGGTCGGTAGGAAGGTGGCATAGACAGTACTGTGGATGGCAAATCTGGGAGGGAAAAGAAAAGAACTTGCTTTGACACCTTGAAATGAAAAGGCAGCTTGACTGAAGTGTTAATAAACACTTACATAGACAGTGATATATAAATACATTAGCAGTCATCTATTTCTATGAATAACTTTGTAGTTCATAAATGTGCCAACTGACACACTTTGTTGCTATCCCAGATCAGTTTTACCTGGCTCTGTGTGCATTGGTTTGCTGGCTCCTTGTGGGGACACTGTCTGCATCCAAAACATGGACATGTCAGCTGTGGGAACAGAGACACTTCCTGTAATTCATTATTCAAGAATTGCCAACTATGAGACAGCTCAACAGCCAGAATCCCTCACCCAGTACTGACAGTGATATAAAAATGCCAGGATGAAATAGGAAGAACAAAATCTGTACTTGACTAGAACCTGAAAAGCCTGTGGACTAGGGAAGGGCAGGATTTCAAGAAGGCATGTTTAGGGGACACCAAAAGAAGCATCTCTATACTGATTTTTTCACAGGTCTGCTCACCAAATTTGGAGCAAAATGTGAGGGAAGATCCAAGTGGCGGAAGTGTTTGTGGGAAGCAAGACCAAGTTTTTCCCCTAGAGATGTGAAACTACAGGATGGAAGCTATAGATGTTTTTGACATTTCTGCAATAATCAACTCACTGGTAACCCAGAGTGGGTCTCCTTGAAGGACCCTCCAAGCTCACAGGGACATTTGTCCAGCCCCAGAGCAGTGGGGCAGGGCAGGTTCCAGGGCTGCTGGCCATACTCACTGGGACTGGGCTGCAGGGCTGGTGATGGGGCCAAGGTCCCCGCAGGGCTCAGGGGGGCTCTGGCTGAGCCTTGGGGCCTGGGAGCATCCACGTGGGGTGGTGGAAACCACAATGCTTTGGCTCCAGCTGTCTTTGGCCACGGCGGGAACTTCGTGGTGGGGATTTCCCCTCCTTTCTGTGCAAGAGGGATCCTGGTAGCTGGAGAAGCAAGAGGGCAGAGAGAGGGCACCAGCAACTGCAACACACTGGGGGAGAATAATATCTAAAATACACCTAGAAAATCCCATCTACCCCTTAAGAGTTTGTCTGGCACTTGAGCAGCCACTTCTCCATTTACTTTAAAATATGGAAACACAGGGAGCTCCAATAATGTCTGAAATATTAACTGAGAACATTTTAATGTGTGAGTTTTCATAAATAAAAAAAAATAAATAAACTGAAATGTTGCTGCAGGGTTTTTCTTCACATAATTTGTGCCTAATTTCCTGAACTGCTTCACTGCAGTAGAAAGAGAGAAGGATCTTGTCTGTTTGAAGGTGAGCAGGCAGGTACTGCAGGGCAGATGCTGCACTTTGAGAACTGACACTTGTGGCTACAAGGGATAACAAAGGTTGGCATGTGGTTAAGGAAATTTTAAAAATATGTAAAAGACAGCAGACTGGCTATGGAAAATGCAGGCATTTTGTAGAAAACAGATGCAGCTGCAATGACAAGGAGGTATGAAGTCAAGGTCAGAATTTCTATTGATTTCTACTACAAGTGAAAGGTGCAAAGCCTTTTGACTTTCAAAATGAGGCAGAGCAGCACTTTTCTATCTTGTAAATCCATAGCAAAGTTAAATGTACTAAAGTGAATTAAATGCTCAAATACAACTGAATGTCATATAAAGAAATAGATAATAATACAGGGGAAAATGACCATAGAAAATAAGAGGAAACAGTTTAAATAATCTTATTTTTTGGCTTGAAATCAACAACTGGTTTTTCTCTTTTTCTCTGCCTCTTTAGAAAACGTGGAGTTTTTCTGGTAAAATGGCTTTTCACAAGTTTTTCTATCTTCCAGCTCTTCATTGCATAACTGACATCATCTGCTGATTCAGAGAAATTTTATGCTACCCTTTATTTGCCGTTAACATCACAGTTAACTGTGCAGCAAACAGACATGATCACTTGTCAAGACATTAATCAAGGGGAACAAATTTAGGTCTGACAATATTTGCTCACATTTAAATGTCCACAAGTATTCTGCTGATGAATCCAGTGTCTTGTTTGGGTCTTCTTGCAATTTCACAAAACTTGAGAAAATCGAATCTAGGTCTTTGAGGTATAAGAAGAAAAGGTTAGAGCACTCACTATCCACTGCACATTGTGTGCGAAAAAGGAAAGAAATCAGATTCTACTACCACAGACACAGCTGTTGTTTCTAATTAAAGGGTGTTTTGGCCAAGTTCATCTTTTTTTCCTTGTTTGTTTTTAAAAGGAGAGGAACATCCCACAGCTTTCAGCACACACAACACTGATTTCAGTCTGCCTGTAGTAATCTATCACTGAAAATGGGAGACAGTGATGGGCAGCAGTGAAAGGTGAGCTCCTGAAGTGCAGCTCAAACTGGCAAAGCAGTTTTGGGTGGAGGAACCACGCAGGACAATGACTGAATGTGTTCACCTCCACTCTGAAGGTAACGCACGTAAAGGTAGGAGGTTTTTTGTGCTGAGAGCTATGGAAGGCACACAGAAAGATTTAAGAGCACCAGACACCCTCCCCAGCCTGATGCTGAATTCTCCAAAAGCTCTCATCCCAGTAGGTTTTGTTTGTTCCTCCACCAGAAGATCTTGATAATCTAAAAGTTTGTAAAAGTTACTTACATTTATGAGATAATTATTGTATTAAATTTTCAACAATATAAAATATTCTAACTGTAATCAAATACATAATATTATGCAAATATGTAAGCAATAATAAAAATAAAATAACGTTTATAGTAGTAGCAATGAGGTTGGAATACTCATTGCAAGAGCTATCTGGACAGGATTTTCATTCTGTTTCCTGTTTCAGGATGTACTTACCCAGGTCAGATGATGTGTTACTGGAAAATGTGTAATTAATAACAGGAGACTTTTCTAGTATTTCCAAAAAATCAGACAGATTTTTCCCTGCAAACAGAAATGCTTGCAAATATCAAGAAAGACTTGTTTCCAGTATAAATCCTCACTGAGGAAAACTAAGGCAATATTTTTGGGTGGAATGATTTTAACTTTTACCTGTCTGCCCTGCCATCACACAGATGTAGATACAATCAGAGTCATTGCTCTGTCGCACTGAAAGGCAAAAAAAAAACATAAAAGAGATCATTTCCTTACATGGAATTATTATTAAACAGTTGAACTGTTTCTTATTAATTATTAAACAGTTGAAAGCACAAATAAATGGCATGTGGCTATGGCAGCTGACCAAGTATGTTCCTTCTGATCTAATTTTTGACAAAAACCTCAAACCATCATCAAATCCAAATGTTAGTATCTTCAGGCAAAAAGTTTCTATCTAATTAAATTCTAAATTACAAGTATTTTTATATGGAAAAAAATCTTCAGATTAAATAGCCCATAGTTATTCTCTGAGAATTTCTCAAAATATCAGTATGTAATAATAGCTCCCAAGACCACCAATTTTTAGTAATTAATTATAAAACATTCAAGCAACATAACTGCTCATAGAAAGATGTATAGCTCTGTGTTACACACATACACATTACATATGTGTCTTTCTCCATTTGTTGCAAGAAAAATGCTGTTGAGTAAGAGCAATAGGCTTTCATCCACATTTTTATGGCTGTTTTCATGCCAGGAGTAAATGAGACAGATAAGAAAATCATAAATGTTCAAATGAAATGCAAACCTGAGAGAATTGAAGTGGATTTGAAAATTTCTGTGAGATAGCTGGTGGAGTTTCCAATGATATCAACAAGTAGAGCTGTAAAATCTAGACAACAAATAGAGAAAGTTTATTATTGAAAACATGTATCCTATCGTGTATGCCAAGTCAAAAATTCACTTTTATATGTGATGATATTTTAGCGATATGCTCATACATGACAAGGTTTAGAATATTTTAAAGGTTAAAATATTTTGCTGTAGTGGACTGAAGAAACCATGAGAATCCTTTCAGCAGGATATTTCAAAGATATGTCCAAAACAACATTGGTGGGTCTAAAAGTAAACTTAAATGGAATTTAACTGTTCAAGAGAGCATTTTAAAGTACAGTAATTTCACGATTATAAGCCGCACCTTTTTCATTGAAGAATCCAGCCTACCCCAGTAGTGCAGCTTATAGTCAGGTGCAGCTTATTTATGGACAAATTCCAGGGAAATGCCAACCTGGAAGTGAGAGCCGGCCGGGGAGGGCACCTGGGGCTGCCTTTAAAGGCTTCGCTGGTCTATGAAAACTGTTGCAACTTGAGCACCTGACACCAAACCCCGCTGGCAGTGATTCTGTTACTAATTTGTTACTTTGTTACACATGGATCCTCACTTTAAAAAAAGAAAAAAGTGCGGCTTATATATGGACAAATCCCCTGGTCTAGCTGGCTACTGGGAGGTGTGGCTTATAATCAGGTATGGCTTATAATTGTGAAATTACTGTAATGCTCTACTTGGTCTGTTTAAATGGATAAGGAAATCTAAAGCCTGCTGGCTTTGCCTGCTGTAATTGCCTGTCTGCTGTGTAGGACCTTCCAACAGACATTGGATTTTTTTCCTCTGGGGTCTGCTTCAGACAGACTGATGGTTCAGATGTCAGCCCAAGAAATGTCTGGTGGTGTTGTGATGGTGCTTGCTAGAGGAACAGGCCACTGCTCTCATTAGGGAGTGATAGACCTGAGCCCTGAAGTTTAGCTGCTTTGGAGAATGCTCTAATCCCCAAGATATTCTGGAATTACAGCAGAAAGATTAAAGTTTCTCTATTAGTCTCCCAGGCAAACTGGGTAATTATCCATGAAGGCTTGTGAGATGCGTGGG
This sequence comes from Sialia sialis, assembly GCA_009812075.1. Lineage (NCBI taxonomy): Eukaryota > Metazoa > Chordata > Aves > Passeriformes > Turdidae > Sialia > Sialia sialis. The sequence continues at coordinate 7,398,696 of VRYO01001463.1, read as the reverse complement.
TCCAGAGAAAGCCATGAAAGCCACTGTGGCTCATGCAGGGACACATGTGTGGCACAGAGGGTTTGGAGTCTGGGATGCAGCTGCTGATCTCTTCATGCCCTGCATTAACCAGTCATAGAATCCAAACACTCATGCATCCTGAAATGTTAAAATCTGTGAAATCAGGGTGTGAATGAGGATTTCAGGTGTTCCCTGACAGTATTTTGTAGTCCATTCAACAGTTCTTTGAAGATGTTAGTCCTTGCTTTTGACTTCTCTTGGGCTCTTAGAAGTTGCTGGAGTCTGTTGGAGCAGAGAAACCCTTGTTCATCTCCTGTGGGTTATCTCAGGAGAGAAAAAGTGGCCGAGGTGATGTACCACATATTGCTGGCTGTCTCTCCTGTGCTTCAATTTGTATTCCAAGGAGGAAAGGGAGGCCTTTTGTCAATCAAACCACAGCAGTGACTTGACTGATGGCTCCATCCCAGACTGGCTGGGGGCAGCCAGCTGAGACTGAGGTCACTCAGTCCTGAGTTATGGTTGTTGACCTCAGTGTGGTGGTGGCAATCATAAGGATGAAGTCTTCAGAATTCAGACTACAGCCTTCAGCTCCAAAGGAAATTATTCAGCTTAAGCACATGCAATTGCCAGCCTTTTTTTGTGTACCCACCTGTCAAATCATTTGTCACATTATTCAAACAGTAGCAGTAGTGCATAGGGAACTTGCCAGGGTCAATATTTTTTGCGTTAGAGACTGCAGGGAGAGACAGGAAAAAAAAAATCAGTGTCTTGTTGCACAGGCTGTGGGAGAGAAACTGCTCCTGAGCCAAGCAAAGCTCCAACACTCACGGTTATAAATGGTGACTGACACTTTGTGGAAGGCAAACGAGCTGTAAGAGGTGACACTCAGCAAAGAGAAGAGTTTCTTGGTACCTGCAGAAACATAGTCCATGCTATTAATGCTTGGAACAAACTGTGAGATCAGTGTGTTTTGTCTCTGCTCATTTAGTGCCTGAAGGATTCCCCTGGTGCCAGAGTGATACAGCTGCCTCACACTCAGTCCTCTCCCATTTCCACTGAAGGAAAGAGCATTCGTATTGCTCCTTCCTTTTCATTTTGTTTTTTCTTTTAATTGAAATGTACACTGGATTAGAAAGTGCTTTCGAAAGGCATCCCACAAGTAATTATATTGTGTCTATATATAAACTCACACTAATTTCCAAGTTCTCTGGGGTAGACAGACATCTGCATTATAAATGCATGAAGGTAACATGCTCCTAGAAGCAATTCTGGAGGCCAACAGCACATGTTTACAGCTTCTCCTGCTAACACTTGTTGTCTTTTCTCCTGCAGTGACCTGCCCAGCCCTGTCCCATTACCTCTGAGTGCAGTGCTCAGCATCCCATTCACCAGCTCTGTCAGGTTAATAGCAGCAAGGTCCAGGGACTTCGCAGGCAGCTCTGAAAGAAAAGGGGTGCATGAGGGCACAAGGAAACACCTGTGCATCCACTGCTTGTATGTGCAAGAAATCTGCCGGGATGGGAGAACCAAAATGAGCAGATTATGTTCGGTGTGCACCAAAAAAACACTGATGGGAAAATAAAATTCCAGGACCACAGAGATGAGTCTAGAAAACAGCAGGATATAGCAACAGTAGGATGGTGGGCCAAAATTCAGGTCTGCCAGCTGTGCCCTCGAGCAGCTGCAGGACCTAGCCAGCCCTGGTGTGCTGGTGTCCTCTCCTGCTGGGTGTTTTCTGCCAACAGACCAGCAGATCTCACCATGCACATCACAAAAAGCAGAGAAAGTGCTAGGAAATGTTCCCCCTTCCCCAAACCTGTATGAAAATGCAAATTGTTGTTTTTCAGCTACATTGATGGATACACTGCTTGCTACAAGAGAATAATTTTGCTGTAGCCAAATCACACTTTCTATCTTAACGTGTTTTATTTCTGTTGAGGTTACTAATTTGTTTTTCCCAAGTCAAAATTTTCAAAGATATTTTTTGCTGCCCTCCCACAAAGTCATGCTGAAGCAGAGCAGCACAGTGTCTGTGTGAGGGAGGAAGGTGTGTGTGAGCATGACAGAGAGAGGAAGAACAGAGCAGGATGGAAAAAGAAGCACGATAAGCTGAGATGAGAACAAAATTGAATTTGGGGAGAAATGCAATTTTCCAATGACATCAGTATTATTTATAACCAGTTTGAAGCCAAGCTGCACCCCAGGGCTGAAAGCAGAGCTTGTCCACACATAGAAGAGAGAAAAGGAAATACAAAAGGTAATCAGGAGCTGGGGAGGAGAGAAAGGAAAAAGAGAAGAGTACATTTTGGGAAGGAGAGTTGTTAACCTGGCCAGGGGCTGGATTGGGTGGGCTGGGGCTCCCAGACTCTGCAGAGCAGGGCCCATCTGCTGCCAACACCTCCCACTGCCACTAACACCAACTCTGGGCTCCTTATGTGCTGCCCTTACCTGCAGTAGCCAGCACTGCCACTTGCTTCTCTTTCTTATTTTCTTTTCTTATGCACAAAGCTGAAATGTGAAGAAAGAGACTGAGGAACAGTTTTCCCTGTTGAGTTTGCCCCTCAATAATCAAAATACAAATATAATAGTAAATATTTGTAGAGATCTTCACTAGGCTTGCACACAGAATTTGCTGCTAGCTACAGAATAAGGCCAAATCCAAACAATTCTTCCCTTCTCTGTCCATGTTTGCTATTCAGAGCAGTCAAGCAATTGAGGACTGTCCTCAAGAGCTGTGTTGCAGGAAGAATGGGCTGAAACTGGGCTCAGGATATTGGACTGGGTTTCTGGGATGTGCACAGCAGTAAATGAGAGATTGCAGGACAAGTTGAAGATATTTGTTTGAGATTTAGGTTTCCTGTCCCACCAGGGGAGAGCTGAGTGCCTGTAAGAGTAATCCAGAAGGCTCATCAAAGGAGTCAATGCCAGAAAATGCCAATCTGCCATGTTCCTATGAAGCTTAAGCTTCTCAGCCCATACAAGTTCCCCTTTATATATGCTTATAAAGAAGAGATACCCAGGAGACAGTGTACAATCCAGGGCTTATAAATTGTGATACAGTGTTAATCAGTTGTATTAACAACCCTCAATTATTCAGAGCTAAATTTGTATTGACAATTTGGTGGTAGGACCTCTTCTAACCCTTCTCTCTCCTTATAAACCTTTCTGATTCCAGATTCCTGGCATGGGATCCAGGGATAGGCATCACCTGGTCTGCTCTGCTGAATGTCACCAGCCTTGGAGCTCCAGCCTGTCAGCTTTGCCCACACAGGGAAAGAACCAAGCCTGCCACAGACGTGGCAATGGGGCTGTGGGAGCAGCGGAGGAAGAGGCACCTGGGTTATTCCCCAGACCATTGTCCTTACCTGTGCTGAAAACCAGAAAGAGACATAGAAATCCCAGGCTCATCTTCGCTGCCACATGCCAGCAGAACCCCTGCATGATGGATGCTGACTTCCAGCAGGTTTGGCTGGTCTAGGAGAGAGAAATGCTCCTTTGGTGCTGTTAAAATTTTTGGCATTGAGCAATTTTGTCCTTATCCCAGAATGATTTGACCACAGGAGAAATATCAGAATTCTGTGATGCAGAGAAAGATTGGTGTTGGAAATGACAAGGGAACAGAGATCTCAAATCAGTATTTCCTCTGTGCCTCTCGATTTTTGAGTCCTACCCACCTGGCTTTTCTAGGGACTTGGTGAGGTTCTCAACCCTCTTCTCTGGCAGGATGAGCTGTGTCTAAAAGGCACCTGACACATCAAGGGCCTAAAGCCTTTCTGTTAAAACAAGATAAAATTTGCTTATGTTTAGTTTCAAATCAGAAATGTAAACTGAGATTCTTTCCATAGAAATATTGCTTTTCTGATAATTCCAGATCTTGTATTTCTGTAGTTACTGTCACCAGGTTGTGGCCCGTGCTGCCTTGCCTACCTGCCTGATAAGGATTAACAGTGTTCTGCTTTTCAGACCATGAGCTGCTTTCCAGGTTTCAAAGATTTAATTAACCATGGTTAGGGGAAAAAAAAAAAGTTTATTTTCATGTTTCACATTTTTGCATTATCAGAACATGTCAAATAACTCTGTAGTTGTCAGAATATGAGGGATGATATGAAAATCAGCTAAAAAAAGTCCACAATTTTTTAATATCCTCCTGGAGCAGCTAATCTTGCAAGTATGCAGCAAGTCATTATCCCAAAGATTATACTGCTTGATTAGAAAACTATTATTGTCATATTTAAAATATTTTTCACATTGAAGTCACTATAGAATTAATACATTAAAAAAATGGCTTATTTGTATTTAGTGGCTCTAAAAAGACTCTTCCTTGGGATGATGAAACAATACTAAATATTTCTGCATTGGAAATCTCTGCTGGTCTGATGAGTGAAAAGTGTGTAACTGCCAGCTCTGCTAATTCAACCAAAGCTCTGGGAGCTTTCAAGCAGTTCATCCCACCTATTCAGTCCATCTGCCCGATCCTTTTTGCTCAGTCCCAAGCCTGGACTCATCCACAGTGTCTGCACAGCATGTGCAGAAGAAGAGAACTGAGGCAGAAATTGTTGGCCAAATCTCATTCCCAGACTTCATACTCCACCACCTTTCTATGGAGCAATTATGCATGGACAGAGCCCAGTATCCCACGGACAAGTCTAGCACCAAAAATCCTAACCCTGGCTTTTCTTGCAACAATATTTGGGATCTGGCAAACTGCTAGACTACAGACCATGAAAATGTTGTTGCCATGAAAATGACAGGGCCTGACTCCTGGCAAGGCAATCCCCTCTTCCACTGTCTGGTGTTATGAAGCTTCCTGAGACTTTCAGCAGCTTTTTTTTTTTTTTAAATGGATCTGTAGACTCTGTAATTAGGGGAGACCAGTGTGATAGCTCAAGCCTGCTCACAGGCTGATGTGATGGAAGCAGTGGAGGTGTAGTCTGCATGGAGATAGGTATAAAACCAACCCACATCTGTGGATTCTTATTTTTTTTGTCATCTTTGGTCTGGTTCAATGAAATAGAGAGGAGTTAGTGAGAGATGCTCCTCAGTGGAGCTGAGTATGAGGTGCTTTGCAGAGCTGCAGTGAGGTGGCTGCTGGGGAGAGCAGGCTTTAGAAGGAGGAGAGTTGGGTGGTGATGGAAAGGGATATTTGTGACTACATGAGATGTGGAGCAGGGGTCTGTGGTGGCTGGTGCATCTAGATAATAGTCTCCTATTAAAGGGGAACTATGGTGTTGTGTCTTTGTTTGAGGTGAGAAATGGGGTGATTTGCTGCTTTTTTAATAGACCCTTATGAATTTTGATTGTACTATGAGAAGTGCCACCTTATCTCTGCAGAATCTGCATTAGGATGAGTTGTGCTTTGTGATGGTCCAGGGTTTATGGGCACATTCCCCCATGACCTGTTCCATGCACTGAGGAGTGACTAGGCTGCACAGTCAGTGCCGTCCTGTCAAAGTCTATAAATCAAGAGTCTCTCTGAATTCTTCTGAGAGAAATCAGAGTCCAGGGATTGAATTAAAACCTCTGGATGGATTGAAGAATTCAGAGAGACTTGACGTACAGACTCCAGCCCTGTCCCTGTGCACACCAACCCAAGGGACACCAGCAGGACACACAGGCAGCAGCAGTGCTGCCACTGAGCTCTCCCTGGGGTGCAAGGCTGGTCAGCCGGAGGCTTTCTGCAGCCCTGCCTGGTGAAAGACCCCACACCTCTGCCCTTCACAAGGATTTTGGTGCATGGTGGTTTAAAGACCCTGACCTAGGAGGTGGGAGAGGAGGGCATGCCCTGCCCCATTTTCAATCTGTCCCTACAGGTCAATGACCAGTGTTCTTCCACTGTGAGGAAACTTGATTTCCAGGACCTGCTGTGAGGAATATGGCTCTCCTGGGTCACCAGTGAATCACACTAACACTGAAATCCTTGGTCAGAGCATTTCACAGGCTGATGTGAAGGCACAAGTCTTTTACTAAGGTTGCTAGTAAAAGGATAGACAGCAGATAATTTCCTATCAGAGATCTAACTTAGAACTGATTTATTTAAACTGGCCAGAGGTGTTCATGGCACCAGGGCAGGGGAAAACCATTTGACAGAGGACTTGGTGTAGCAAGTAAGAGAAGAATCTAGAGAGACCACATTTGTAAAAGACCGAGAAGAGGCAAGAGGATTGGCACACGAAGGGATCATCTATTTTAGGAGAGAGGGAGAAGCTGTAAAAGTTCAAAGTAGAGCAAGATAAATTGTGCTTGGAAGCATTCCCCACACACTGGGTAAAGCTTTCTGGCTCCCCTGAATTGTCAGCTCTCTGCTGTCCTCCCCACTGAGCTGCTCCTCTGTGCTAGCCAACACACACACTTTTCTCCACACACAGGAGAATTCCAGCCTGATTTCCAACAGGAATTCAGAAAGGCCATTAGCCTTCCCATATCACACTACAGACTCTACCAAGAAAACATGTAATGATAAGGACAACAGGAAAACATTATCTGGAAGGATGGATCACAGTAAGACAAATCCTTTTCTACTTCTAGCAAAGAAATATTGAATGCAGTGGTATAAAATGATGGAAAATCCTCCATTCCTGAGAGTGCTTGTGTTGCCTGAGTGTCAGATTTAGCACTGGTGTGTTCCCTGATCACAGAAAATGATTTAAAAGAAATTGTAGATAAATCTTAATACTAGTGATATCATTCCAAAATGGATTACCCTTGCTTCTTATTTGGTAGAGACTTTGATTTAAATTTGAAACATTAGCGTTTAGCTGCTTCCCAAATTTTTTTCAGCATTGACTCTCTGAAATTTATGTTAACTAAATTTCAAAATCATGTGTGACAACTATTCCTAGAAGTGTTCCCTGAAATATCTTATCTCTCAGCAATGTGGATATTAGCAATATTAACTCTTGCAATACACGTCATATTTGCGTTATTCTGGTTATTTAATATCCAGTTTTTATTTATCAGGGACAAGACTTTATTACTTTGCAGCTGTATCTCTCTTGAAGTGACTCCACTGCGATGACTGAAATACATGTCCAGATTGCAAATATGAAACCCTCATTGTCCTCCAGATCAAAATCACCATTTCCATTCCAGGCTATGCTGAGATTCACAGTGCCCCACAGTGCCGAGCAGGCAGACAAATCCCATGAGCTGACTCAGAGAAGGTTTTCCTTCCAAACATTTACCTGATAAAGACTGAGGGTCAAGCCTTTGGTTACAAATTCTCCTTCACCTCTGCTGGATATAACAATCCTCCTCTGTTTATTTGAAGTTGAATGAGATTAGTAGAATCTATTTTATTTAGAAGTGTTGCTCTAGAGTTTCCTGAACTGCTGCATTGGAGATTTTAATCTAGTTCAAATTACTTTCATACACGCATGAAGACCTCTTATTAAATTCCTCTCTGTTACTCTGGGCTAACAGCAATCTTAAAGCAATGTGTTTATTAGCTATGCTTCAGTAGATCTCCTTTTAATGTGGCAGGTAACCATGAAGCTTGAATTGTTTTAATTTTTCCTGTACAAACGTAGTGCACTCCAGTATCAAGCAGTTTCCTCGTGTCTTCACGCTTAACAGAGCGGAACAGAAATTAACAGAACAAAGAAATAAAAGAGGACAGTCCTTAAGTAAGAATTTTCTTACCTTCATTCAGTTGCAACATCTAAAGGTCATGTCTCATTTTAAGCACACCATCAGCCACCAAGTCTAAAGAAATATTTCAAGTTAATTTTGAAAATATGCCCGTGTTACAATTCCATGCTTCATTACATTGATATAATTACTTTTAAAGTTAGGATTTATTTATGTGAGAATGCAACAAAATGCAATAAATATAAATTTAATAAAAAAAAATTTGATTTGCTGCATTTCCACTGAGCACTAACAGCTCAGCTTGAATGGTTTCCTCCAAGTACAAGCAAAACCACCAAGATCTAGAATAGTTAATATCAACTTACCTGATTTCTCATGACAACAATTCTCTTCAGAGCCTATATAAAACTGGAAGTTATTGCCAGGTCTTAATAAACACTTTGTGAAATACTTGGAGTAGATAGGCTTGATAATCTTTCCCTAAAATCCTGTGAAAATTTTTATCCTAATCCCTGAAGGACTGACTAGAGGTAACACAATCGTGAGCACACAAAGTGCCTGTTGAATCCCGCATGGAAAGGCTCGGTGGCAGGTCAGGTGGGGATTGGAAGCTCCTTTTGGCAGTAGAAATGAATTGTGGAGGATTTTTTTTCCCTTTTAAAGGAACAGCTCTGCTTACTGCAATTAGACTGATGCCATCTTTGATGGTGAGAAGCAGGCAAGGTTGAGCCCCTCTGGTAAATCTTTACCATCCTCAGTCCAAACAAGGGACACTGTCAAGAGGGGAGAGATGACATCTGAAGGGTATCTTAAGTGTGGAACCTCAAAAGGAATAAAATGTCAGTTAAAACAGGAAAAAATGCCTGGAATCATGGTTAAATGGTGAGGAAGGGAGGTCTGGTCAGAGCAGTGACATAAGGCAATTTCAGTGATGCTGAGTGATGTTTAGTAGCATCTAAGGGAAGATCACTGCTAGAAACAGTCAGCAAAATTCTGCTCCCATTTACTCCAGCGGGCTGGAAATGATTCCTCTGAAATCAGTGAGTTTAGAAGCAGCATGGTTAAAAGCCAATGCTCATCCATTCAGTGATTTTATCACGATTCACCAAACACTTCCACTTGTGAAATCGCTCAAAACGTTGTGGCAATTAATAACGGAAATCCAAGTGGATTCACAGTTGGTTTATGAAACAAAAAGTGCTTTGGTGACCATTTTATATGTATGGTTGAGCTGTGTCTCCGTCTAACAATCCTGCCTTCACCAAGAACTTCAGATGCTGCAAGGCAGCTGCAGCCACATTTAACGGAGCTCCAGCTGGTCAGTAAGATGCCCACACATCTGTGCACCTGAATACACAATTTTTCCTTGTTTTAGTTCGCTCTGCCTCTCACAAAAAAAACATTATATGGTGAGGTGTCACTGTATCTAGCATTATTTAATTCTATATAGAATTTACTATTATGAAAAAAGGAAAATGTTTGAGGCTCGTGACTGAATGCTGCAGCTGGAGGAATATGGAAGCACCTTTTCTTTGACAAGACTTACTTTTACTCACTTAATTACCAGTTGCTCAATATCACATCAAGAAGGCTGGGATGAAAGTCCTCTCTGTAACAGCTGACAAAACCAGGTATAGCCAGGAAAATGTGTGCTGGGATCAGTTCCAGCCGTTTGATGTTTGCCTACCAGGATAATTAGACTTTCAGCAGGTTTTGCCTCATGCTGTGCTTTACCCTGGGACTCTGTAATTTTAACTTTCCTCAGCTGCTGAGCAATGCTCAGGTGACCTGGGAGGGGGCTTTTGTTCAGCCCCAACTTTGACTCATGGGGACAATGCAGTGTTCTCACTCAGAACATCCCTCTGAGCAAGTAGCTTTCTCAGGAGTATAGTCTTTACATGCCTCCTTTTTCCAGCATCCCTTTGTGTGGCAGCACTGTGTCCATAACCAGCATCCCAAAATACAGAACAGGAAAAGAAGACATTTTTAGTGTCTCTTAGTAACACAGTTTAGACACAAAATTCAAATAAATTACCTGGTAAATGCATCCGTTTGCTGAAGGTTGCACAAGGTAAGGCTCCGCTAATGTAATTTAAATAAACACTAATTCAAGGAAATGCTGTAAGACACCGTGTGGTGTGAAGTTCTGGTGAAGAAGGAGAAAATGAAGTCTGGCTGTTGGAGCTCTATTTCTCTTTGGGCTGAGAGCCATGCTCTACTTCTTCCTTCTGGCTTTTTCTTAGGCCGTTAGGCATGATTAAAAGCACGCATTTCTTATAGAAACTGCAATGTGTGTAAGTGACTGCAGGAGCTCCTGACCTCAGCCAGAGGCACAAACCAGCTGCTCTGTCCTGCTGTGACAGTGTCCCCAGGTATGACCACCCTGCTCTCTGGCTGGGCTAGGAACCATCTCTGCCCTAAAAGATGAGCCCTGGCACCTGGAACACTGTGGTACCTAAAGCACCTCACAAACCTGTCTGATTTACCTTGTTAAAAAACATAGATCCGGATGTGCCTCCCTCTCACCAGCTGTGATGTGCAGAGACAAGGAAATGCTGTTTTTAAACAGAGTGCAAAGAAACAAAATTAATCCAAGATTACTCCAGAGCATTGAAGTTGTATTTTCAGTTACACTTCATTTTACTGTGGCAAAATGTTTCCATGAAAGCATCTTTGAGAGGTTGTTTAAGAAATTTTGTTTGTAATAGTATTGATTGAGTGATTCATTTATTCTGAAAAAACCTGACTGCACTTCAACATTTCTCTGTTAGTCCTCTACCATCCCCATTTTTACAAGTTATATAGTTTTTTTTATTAAGAAATGTACTAGCTCTTTAAAGTTTTAATTTGAGATTTTACTGATATCCTCCTATTATATTTAGTTTTGGAACAAGTTTATTAAGGACAATTCTCTAAATGTATTACTTTTTCTTTGTCAAACTTTTTTTTCAGAAGAAGAACATTTCATCTTCTAAAAGAAAAATTATATAAAGAAATACAGAATTATGACATTTGGAAAAAACCTCTAAGATCATGGAGTCCAACCATTAACCCACCCCTAAACCACATCCCCAAGTGCCATATCTATACATTGTTTACATTCCTCTAGGGATGGTGGTTGTCTGGGCACTTCCTGGACAGCTTGCTCCATTGAATAAATTTTCATAATATCCAATCTAAACCTTCCCTGGCGCAACTGGAAGCCATTTCCTCTTTTCCTGTGTGTTGTTACCTGGGAGAAGAGACTGACCTCAAGTACAGCCTCCTTTCAGGAACTGTACAGAGTGAAAAGGTTCCCTTAGATCTCTTTTTCCAGGTTAAACACCCCTGGGAGATGTCAGTCACCCAAACCCCAGCCTTGAGCATTGCAGGGATTGTTGTGACTCAAGTGCAAAACCAAGCACTTTGCTTTGTAGAACCCCAAATATATAGTTATATATAAAAACATGTATTTTTACTAATCATAGAATTCCTTTCCCATTTCAGAACATTTGATTTAGAACTGCAAATAGTTTATGTCCTTTATATAATTTTCTCTTTAATTTTTCTTACCAATGTTTTTGTTAAGATTGGTACTAACACAACAAAACTTCCTGAACAGAATGTGCATTAAACTCTACAAATTGTCTTCAGTAAGAATGTTTCATATTTTTACTAGTCTAAGGTAGGAAGCACTTTCTTTTGATATGTCTGATATTGTGAAACTTTTTTTGAATTCATGTACCCTCTGGAGGGAGTAAAAGGAGAAAAAGCAAAAAAAGGAACCATGGAGATAATGAAAATGTGTAGTGGAAACTCATGAAGTCCTAGTGGTTTTCTTAGTGGGAGTTACAATGCATGAGGTTTTTACACAAGGTTTCCAAAGATGTTACTTTATGATCAAGCACTTGGCATTTTTAAAAATAGATCCACATAAAGCCTTGATTAGATACCAAAAATTTCAGCAGTCAAGAACCTATTTAGAAAAATATTTAATGACTTATCCAGTGATTTTATTTCTGATAGGATTTGTGTCAGAGATGTAACTGATCCCATCAAATCTGCCAAAACATTCGTAGCACATATTATACCTTTTTCAAGGTTTCTGGTCTGTACTCTGCTGTCCATCTGCACCTGACACAAAGCAGTAGGAGAAAAGCTGTGGTGCTGTTCCAAACCCTCTGGGCTGCCAGCCATTACCTTGGAGGGCATTTCTAAAATAATGTCCAGTTCTCCTGCTGCTCTCTGCCATGGGACTTAGGTTTCCTGATTCCATCCCTTCTCATCCAAGAGGATGCTCTGTTAATCAAGCAACCATTTCACCCTGGTGAGTCTTATAAATTAAAGCATCCTGCAAAGAAACAGAAGGAACACAGAGAAAATTCCATTCCTGACACTGTTGCTTGAGCCATACTGGACTCAGTTTTTACCCTTTCTAAACTGCTGACTCTAAATCTTATTCTGCTTAGGTGGAGGACAGTTGTATAGGATCTTACAAGATCAGACCTAGTGCCTTACTGAAATCCAGTGATATGTCAGGTGTTTGTGTGACAGCCAAGGGGAAATTTTAATGCAATTCCTTTCAGTGCAGATGAAAAAAAGCCCAGTGGTTCACCTGTTGTGTCTGTGAAATCCTCAGGAAAATGTCATTGCTGTATCTGGCAGCTGCAGGGCTCAGCTCAAGCCCTTCAGTTCAAGCTGGGACATTCACTGCTAAGGTAGTGATTACAATGCAGGGTAAAGGTGTCTGTAAAAGTGAAGACACTGAAACCCAAAAGGTTCAGAATTCCACACCCTGGTGCATTAATTTTAAAAAACACAAACTGTCAATCTTTGGAAAATAAAAATAACTTGGCTGTAAGAGCCTGAAATTCACCCTATTTCTTATTTAGTTATTACTTTTATTTAAATTAACTCATTTAAAACAAACAGACTCAAAAGCACTACAACTTAATGTTGCACTACTAAAGGATCTTTTAATTATTCCCACTTTACAGTGATCTAGAAGTGGGATAAGACATAGCATAAATGCATTTTTACCTACCACACAAAATTAAAAACCTTTTTAAGGTTGTATTTCAAGTGCTCAGCAGAGCTGATTCCTTGGTCACAGCTATGAAAGTGAAGCCACAGAGAATGCCTTATAAATACCTCTCCAGCTAAAATTTTGAGAAGAGTTGCTGTTTCATGTGTTTCTTTTCCTGTCTCATTCAGACACAGGACCACACAGAAATTCAGCAACAGAACCAGGGGCAGAATTCAAGCAAATTCCCTGCAGGGGATATTCTGATCGTGCTTGTGCCATTACTGTATTCCCTCTATATTTTGTTTGCAGTTCCATAATATTTTAGGACATCAATATCTCTGATATGAATGCATTCCCCACACTTCTCATTTCCCCCCAAACCTATGCTCAAAGCAATATAAATTACATGGCCACTAAATCAAAAGATGCCGCAAATAATGAGATCTACTGTGTTGACAGGGCTGGCTGTGGAGAGTCATATAAAACCCAGTTGTAGCTGAATTTAGTCATGACTAGATGAAGGCAAAAGAGTTTTTGCCAATGTTTCTGCTGGGGGTACATTTGACAATGCATTCTTTGAATATGTGTGAAGATATAAAGATTTAAATTAAAATAAATGCATCCACATCATAATTGAAATTTCTATTTATTAATAAGTGGTGCAGTTTTTAAAGACAGAACATAAAAAATCAGTTAAGAAGTATTGTTTGCATAATATATTGAAATAAACATATTAAATTTGTTCAAATATTGGACAGTGCCAGAATAGAAATTACACATACAGTTTAAAAATTACAATAAATAATATTATAAAGAGCACTAAAGGCCACTTGTATAAAAGTTGTGTTCCCTTGTCAGCCAGAATCTGAAAAGCATCTTTGTAGCATGGAGAAGATTTCAGTGAGCAAGGCACAAATACTAGTAATAATAAGATGCCATAACTAGAAAACAAAATGCAGTTGGCTATGTAACCTTCAGTCTCAGCATGTTCTTCATGATGGAAACAGGATCCCATTTTCAGTATTTTGCTTCAGTTAACTTCAGAGGGCAGCTACTCAAAGCTGTATTGGGAAGGATCAAATCTTACAGCCTAAAAAACCAGAAGAAGTGATATCCAGGATCTTCATTCCCAGACTGCCCAGCGAAAAACCCTGAAAAATGCCCCTTTTCCCTTTGCACCTCTTCAAAATACAGTAATTTCACGACTATGAGGTGCATCCTTTTGACTAAAATTTTGATCGAAACTGAGAAATGCGCCTTATAATCCGGTGCGCCTAATATATGGACAAATTTTGGAAATTTGCCAACCCAGAAGTGCGAGTTACACTGCAGCAGCCGCGAGAGCCGCACCAGCCAGTGGTGGGGGTGGGCAGGAGTGCCAGGGCCCATGGCACGGGGAGGGCGCCTGGGGCTGCATTTAAAGGCTGCACAGATCCATGAAAAATGTTTGCAAATTGAGCACCTGCCAGTAAACCTCGCGATTGTGCGATTCGGTTACTAATTCATTACTTTGTTGCGTGTGGATCCTTGCTGCAAAAAACAAGTGCGCCTTATAGTCTGGTGGGCCTTATATATGGACAAAGTTCAGAAATTTGCCGACAACCCAGACGTACGTCTTATACTCCAGTGCGCCTTATAGTTGTGAAATTACTTTAATTTTCAAATTGAACACTCACATCCAGCTGGGCTCCTAAAAAAATCACATCCCACCAAATTCGTGAGGTGCTGTAGGAAATTTAGGTTTGCAGTTCTTAGGCACCTAGAGTTTAGAGATGGGGGCTGCGGGGTGAACCAGACCCAGCGCTTTCCTCGCGTGCTCTGCAGTGAGCAGGATGGGTTTAGCTCTTACTTAAGCAGATGTGACACCTGTGCAGCAGCTGGGCTCCCAGCAGGGCTGAGGGTGCTCCTCACTCTGCATTTTCTGATTGCTTTAGGCTGTGATCTTGCAAACCATGGTGCTCTCCTGAGAGCCACCTCAGTGCCCCCCTACCCTGGAATCGGGAGCGTTTTAGTCTGCAGAGCTCATGAGCCACCATTGCAAGCAGAAAATTTTAAACTATTTCCACTCTGGACTGTAATAATGCAGCAATGTTACAGATAAACACAGAGCAAATATAGCCAAAGTCCATTTAGGGACTTATTAATCAATCTCTCCATGGGTTGAATTCCTTTTTATTTTGAGAAGAGCCAGATTGATAAATTCAGGGCAGGGAAAAGCCAAGGTAAGGACAACAGACATTTACGTGACTTGATTGTTTTTAAAGTGCCAACTCCTGAAGTAGAGCATAAACCACATTTATCATTCATTCATACTTCAACTAAGTATTCACTTTTGCCTTAATCAAATAGTCCCAGTTTGCATTTAAAATGTGGAAGCTTAATTGATAATGATGCTGCATAGAGAGGCACACAATGTAAACACAGATTGACCTTTCTGAAAACCTTTAGACATGCGGCATTTGTTAGGGACTGAAAATCACTCTCAAAATGTAGCCAAGAAAAATGTCCCCAGATCAGTTCTGTCCTTCACAGAAATGTATAAAAAAAGGCAGATTAGAACACAGCTGTGCTCCCAGTACATCACTGTGAGAAGGTTTCTAACTTCAAAGAGAGCAGAGAAAAGCTTGATAGTTTCAAATTACCCAAAAATTAAAAAAATATCTCAAGGCCTGAAATGAGAATCATCAAGTCATTAATACTTTTTAATGTTAAGTCATGCAAACAAAGGGCTAGTGTCAGTCAATATGCTAGAAAGATCTGACCCAAAGAGAATTGATAACTCTTAAATTGAAACATCATACAGAAGGAGGTGTAAATCTAAGTAATTCCTGTTATGAAGGCCATTATTGACCCAAATGCCTTTCCCAAATGAAATTGAGACTAGAGATTCCTTGTGTGTGGAAACAGGTCTTGACAGCAAAACTGGTGGATGCCCTGTTTTTAATCCTGATGATGAAAGGGGCAGAGAGCTGCACCCTTATGAACAGAGCAGTGACAGGTTTCAGTGCTAAGTAGGAAAAATAAATATTAAAATAAGCTAATCAGATCTGCCTGTCTCATTTCTTGGATGTGCTTCACAGGATCCACAGATGTCTACTGCAGATGATCTTGCTGAGTTTATCACCAGTGCTTTTTAAGGAGAGGCAGATCTTATCTGGCATCATTAAATATTTCATGACGTGGCTACAAATATCTGACCTGACACCTTTAAGATCCATATTGCAAATTGATGATTGCAGGGCAGAGAAAATACTGACTTCAAGACAGTTCAGCTACAAAGTACAGAGTGCAGGGCAGCCCAAATCCTGATTTTCCTGAGGCTGTACTCTTTGTGCAGAGTAATATTCATCAAAGTCTCTGCCCATCCTTGGATTTTCTCTTGGAAAGAACATACCTTTATAAAGAGGTTATTTATGGATTTTGTACTGGGTTTAATGCTGGGAAAAGATTTCTTTTATATGACCTGTGATGAAAGAGAACAGAAACCTGAAATGAAAAATTCTAATGGGAATTGGACAGGGAACTGCATGGCATAGCCTCAGTCAAAGACAGTCACAAATTGATCAGACTGCACCTGCTTTTTGGCTGCCTCGATTTTTGATTGCTTAGCTCTAGAAAGCATTTAAAGAAGGACCAAACTCAGATGAAATCAGTAGGAATGACAGGCCCTTGACATACAAGAAAACTGAAGTAGTCTTGTCTAGCACATGCTTACATCAACTTTAGAAGTGTAGCAATGTTAAAATAATTTCTCATTCTCTTCTATTCTCTTGTCATGTGGGGGTTAGATCTCACAAGTTGCCACAGACATCTATTACTATTTCAGAAATCCTACAACAGGTACAACCCAGGTATTTCCAAGAATTGCAAAGGCCAAAGAATTATTCTCAATATGCCAAATTATAACAAATTGCACTTTGGTCATTCTTTTCAAATTTAGCCACAAAATTGTGCCAAATACAGATGATCTTTCAGGTCAGTGCTATTTTGTAAATTAAGTAATTACCAAAATTGTGCCTCATACCATCATAGTTACTGGCTTTAGAGCATCTCCATGGTCTCAGCCCAGTCTTCAAAGGCTGGTAGAACTGGTCTGCAGTATTTATCCAGTAACAACAGCAATTTGTTCTCCCTGAAGATCCATTCCAGAAGGATGAATCATCATTTAGCTGAAGAAGCAGATGAAGTAAGAAGATCCTAATGCTTTAGATGTCTCTTCCAATAGAGAATAAGCAATGAAGATGAAGCCAATGCCCACGTCTGGGAAAGAACAGAAGCTCCCTGGATGGAATAACTGTTACGAGATGTCCACAATACTGAGGAATTAAACCAAAAATTTACTACGGTTGAAAAAACCCAAGAAAATATTGTTCATTGGAGCACTTTTTGTGTAGGGCTGTGCAATGCCCAGTATGCAGTCTCTTCAGAAAATCCCTTTTCTAACATCTTATTTGGGCCAAATCCTTATATCTTTTTGATCAGAGACCTGGCCACAGAGGGGAAGTTGTGTGGAGTGACAGGGGTTGCTCTGGACTTGAGGTGGGGATGAGCCATGGCAGAGAGGCTGCACCTTGGATCAGTGGGGGAGAGGTGAGAGCCTTAACACTGATTGTGTGGTCTCTGATCATCTAAGTCACCTTCTGGTCTCTTTGAAGTTAGTAGACATTTGGTGATTGTAGATAACTGAGGTAAAGTGAGATCTATCTCATCCTGAAGTTGATGTGTGCCTTGGTTCCTGTCCCCTGTTCTCACTGACTGTAATCCTTCATTTCTCAGCAGCTCTAAAGCGTGTGCAGCCATCAAGCTGGACACCACATGAATGCTGATTCATGAAAACATTGACTGACACCAGTTAAGACCTGTACAGGATATTTGGATATACTAGTTTCACTAGCTTTATAGGTACTACATTCCCACTGTAGTGGTGAGATCTTGGATTTCTTTCTTTCCAGTGGTCCAATGATTTTCCTGGTCTCCTCCTTCTCATTAATTTCCTACTTCCATTTAAAAATATTTGGCTGAGGCCTAGGGAGCATACTTATCTCTCTGTTGCTCAGGGACACATGACAAAAATGATGATTATTTATTCATATATTAATCTTAAATATAGCACATATTCATGGATTTGAAGCACTCCAATTCCAAGAGAAAAGGTAAACAGAGAGAAACAGATCCTGGCAGAATCTCATACTGTAGGACTTGCAGGGAAGAGAATAGCAATTTTCTGCACATCTGAGGAGCTCAAAGCACTTGGCAAATATTAGAGAATTGAGCTTTTCAACCTGTGAGCATGTGTGGAAGTGTAACTCCCAATTAACAGATTGGGAAACTGAGGCTGAGTTACATTGTGCATCTAACTTAGCAGCACCTAAATCAATAGAAGAGTGGGGTGTATAAACCACGAGTTCCCTACACTGAACAACTTTATTTTTGTAACAAAGAAAATTTGGCCCCATAAGTAGCAAAGAGATTTAGCAAAAGATTTTCTAAAAAAAAGCATTATAATCCTACTTTGAGCAATTTTATAAATACTAGTGAAGATTTTCAAAATAGTTGGAGGGATTTCTATTTACATTTTACAATAAATAAATACCTATGATCGATCCCAGGAGGTGGCTTTGATGATTTAAACCCCTTAATTTCATTTCAACATTGTATTTCTGGAGTAATTGTCTAAGAGATCACATGAGAAACATTTAGTTCACAGACATTTCAATAAGGTCAGACTTTAACTCCAGTTTTTCCCTGCTTTTGATATTAGGAATTCTTGGCTTGGTTGATTAGAGATTGATTTGCTCATATTGGAAAATGATTCAGACGTTATGTTTCCACAAAGGGATATTGTTCCTGAAAATCTTTTTATTTTGCTGCTCTGTTTACAAAATGTAGCAAAGACCACTGTATCATGTCTGTTATCAATTCACCATTTTTGTATTGAAGAGTACCAGATAGATATGTATCATGGAAGAAATCAGCTGTACCATTTATATAGGGCAAAGTCATGCAAACCATGCTCAAAACTAAGCTCCTTAGTTTTGGTAGCATGAAAAAAACTGCATCAGTAAATTGTATGAAATGGTGCAGAATGACTACCACTAATATCACATGCATCTTATGCAGCCATTGGTGTTTTGAACTAGTAAGCTTTGGGTGTAGAGTACGTGAGATATACAAAGTATGCTTACATTACAAGGAGAAGCCAACCAGTGACTGCCCCCACACGCACTTTTAAGCTGGCTTGTTGGACGGGGTCCATATGGAATCTGAGATGCCATCTCCTGTGGAGGACAGAGGCATGGAGCCACTGGGTGTGAAAGGGTCAGTGTCTGTGTCTGTCTCCCCCTCTGCCAGGTAGCGTTTCTCCCTCATCCACGCCGCTCCCCCGTTGGGCCCGAAGGGGAAATCCTCTCTCTCCTGGGAGATGCTGAAGCCGCTCGGGGAGCGCTCCAGCTCCTCATGGTTGACGGAGAGCAGGGACAGGGGAGTATCGCTGTCTCTCGTCAGGCTCCTCCTCTGCCTCGGAGACACCTTGTCTGAGTAAGGGCTCTGCACGTCCCCTTGGCAGTGGTAGCTAACCTGGGAGTCCATTAGTGTAAATATAGGCAGAACCGTCGGCCTTTCTGCATATGAAGTTGAGGAAGGTGCGGCTTGCAGTTTGCCAGAGTTTTGCCCACCTATTGATAAAGGTTGTGCATGAGCCGTGTGACCCCGTGCTGAGAAACCGTAGGGGCTGACTTTGTTGACTGGAACCTGCTGGAAGTTGTAAGGAGTTTCACGAGAACACTGCTCGGTGTATTTGTATATTATTGTTTTTAATTCGGAATACTTGTTTTCTTCTCTCTTCTCCCTTGCAGGAGAAGCGGTTTCTTTCAGTGGACTTATCTCAGCAACTTGTATCTGCAGCTGCTCCATGTGATGCATGTGCATATCAACAAGAAAATCCAGTTTCTTCCCCATGTCATTTACCTGAAAAATACCAATGTCATGATATTGCCTCAAATCAGTTCAAAAAGCATGATTCCATACATGCACTGCCCCCGGCAGTGGTGTGTTCATTGCTCATGGGGGTACACACCATAACCACGACCTTCCCTCAGCAGCTGGCCTGAAATGAGTGACAGCTTATCCTCTAACTGCCTCACAATAAGAAGACTCATCCCTATGAACCGTGCCAAAAAATTATTAGTCTTGCTGGACATTTAACAGTACAGTATCCAACAGGACTCAATAATGTTATGACAAAGTCTTGATACCTAGTAAATAGCTATTACCAAAATACAATTTATGGAATTCCCTTTGCATACAGACCAATTCCCTAACTGTTAATCACAAAATCATCTAGGTTGGAAAAGACCTTTGAGATCACTGAGTCCAACCTATGACCTAACATCACCGAATAGTCCCACAACATCAGGGTTACATATCAAGACTAGTTTCCTTTCTTTTTTGGATAGGGCCCAAGAGCAGACAATCATTCTGAGTCCAGACCCTGCAGGAAAAGGGCTTTCTCACACCAAGCACCAGATGTGATGAGTACTGAAGTTACAGGAATGGAAAACACTTCAACATCATGGTTAGGATCTTCTGCCACACACAGTGACATTGATTCACCAAGTTTCAAAAGGCACACTTCCCAGGTAAGTAAATTGCATAGTGAGAAATTAGCAATACTGTTTTGTGATCATTAGAACAAGATCTCTGGAGTCTTCACCACCACCAGCACAATTCTGCCTGGGTCAGCCAGAGTCATGCAGAATTTATGTCAGCTCTATCATTTCTGAACAAGCGCCTCAGCCTCTGTCATTGTCATGAAATTACTCACCTGCCTCTCAACTTTAACAAATTTTCCCATCATACTTTGGTCTTCAGTATCAGCTGTAGATGCTTTGGCTACATATGGTTCATTTCTATAAAGAATTAATAACTCTATTAGAGTTCAATATTTCTTTACATCACAAAAAGCAATTTATATAAAAAAAAGAATTGCCATTTTGTTGATTTATTCATATAGATCCTTGGAGCCCTTTTAGCTGTTTATACAAATAGGAGTGAAAGTTCATTCTATGTGATGCTAATGCATTCCTTAAAATTAGAATCTTGATTTTTAATTTTTTGTTTTGTTTTTCAAATTTTTGATAAATATTTAAAAGCCCTAGAAGTTCAAAATAAAATTTAAATTAATCTCCTGCTTGTTGGAATAATTTCAGGTTTGTGAAAATTATTGAGATCATGCAGTTAGTGGGTCTGCAGATGGCCATGTGTTTTTAAATCTAATTCTTTATGATTAGTGTCTTTGGACACTGAATCTGAATTTCAAGGATGAGGGTGTTTTTTTCCTTAATTTCATTATATCAAATAGTAAGTGTCAGAGATTGGAAATGCTGAAAAGAGACAGTCTAGTCTGGAGATTTAAAACTGATTCCAGGTTTTCATCTATGCAATTTCCTTCTGCCTGTCCATCAGACGGACCAAATTCACTAAGAAGGTAAGAAGATGATCTCTAGCTAAAGAGCTTGATTTATAATTTTGTGGGATCATGGATGCTCATGATCAAGTTAAACCTTTATCCAATGGATTCCAAACTGATGTCAAAGGAATCAACATCTTCCCATAATCCATGCCAAAGTCTATCTGAACACTTGCTTTTTAACATTATTTGGAACAAATATACTCTAAAACTTTTTAAATGGCCAGTTCTTCTCTTTCCTGACAAAATCCAAAATATACCTGTGAATAAATCATATTAGAGCAAAATCTATACCTAAAACTTGTCAGATTTTCCACATTGGGTTATAGTGATTGGGTTACTGGTGATATGAAAATGCTCATGCAGTGTTTGCAATCTGCTTTCCTGCCCAAATGATTACTGCCTCTTCCATATACTTAGGTCTCTGTCTTCACATTTATGTGGTTTCAAATTTTTCCCTGTGTGGGACAATTTATTTTCTGTAAGATTGCTTTTGTTCTGAGAAACCACAACAGCTTTGGGGACAGATTGTTGATGGTTGTGATGGTTCTTGATGGATATTTATTGACAGATTGATAGTTGTAAACAACAGAAAAATGTCATTTATTATTGAATTTTTTCTATGTGGAATGCAGCAATACAACCATACAGTGCAACTTTCACACCCAGAGATCTGTTATTACAATTTATTTTGAGTATCTCTCACCAATCACTGGTTTAAAAGCAGGAGCATTAAAAATCTTTGCTTGCCATTTGATGGACACTTCAGGAAGAGAACTCATTTACTTTCAAACTGTTAATGACTTCTATTGAGCTTTTAAGTGGGTTTACAAGTTAAATGTTAGAAAATTAGCACATCAGCAATCAAATGCACGTATTTAACTTAAAACCATATTTTCAAACTGCAGAGAAGCTGAGCTGGACAATTAAGAATCCATTGTTTAGATTTCCACCACATTTGTTCTTAGGGAAGCTAGTAAATTTCTGGCTCAATGTGTATCTATGCGCATCTCATAGCAACATATCCTCTCAGTATCATTACTATAACAGTGGATAAACAAAGATCACGATTATTGGAGTGAATTAACTTTTCATTTCTGTGTTGGGCTGTGCTAAATACTAGGTATAAAAGAATTCACCTGGGAGACTGTTGTGAAGGATAAGAAAAAGCTCCTCCCTTTTGGGATTTCTTATGCTTGGGAGTAGATGGAGGTCCAGGTGTAAAAATCATATCTACTCTGAAAAAAAGAAAAGTGCAACTGTGTAAGTCCATCTCCAAATGCTAACACACGACAGAATATGAGGTGCATCTCAGAAGCAAAGGTTCAAAAAAGAAGCACATGTTGATTTGGGAATATATTGAGGGTCATGATGTATCTGCTCTCTTTTGGGTCACTATCAGTGCTCTGAATTGCAATTACCTGGTAATTTAATGATAATTAAGTAATGCTCTAGATCACTGTTTCTAAACTACAGCATTTGAAACACAACTTCTTTTCCTTCAAAGGAACAAAACAGCATGATTGTCAAAAAATATCCAATAGCAGCTGCTCTTGATAATGTCAGTAGACCCATCAGATTTTGTGCAGGCTAATGAAAATCAGAACTTGGCAAAAGGTAGAAATTCTGACATTCCCAATAAACCAATAACATTCTGTCAGTTGTTGTTTCTAATTGTCAGCAATATTTTAGTCTTTAATAATTATTATTTTGGCTTGAAAAACATAACTTTAGATCAAGTTGCATAAGGAAGTCTACTTGATTTTTTTATTTCACCCAAAAGCAGAAAGATTGTTTGGAATGCTACAACACATACACTCTTTTATTCTACCAAATGTTCTGCTAGGAGTCCCTGAGGGCCTGAGGGAATGTGCTGTGCAGACTGAGCACAGACAGCTCCACACATCTGCACAGATGTGCAGCCACACAAATTTACAGCCCCAAGCTCTGACCCGGGCTCACAGCTCAGGGCACGGGCAGCACAAAGTTTTGTAGGTGCACCTCAAAAGCACATTGCCATGAATTCCCTCTGTGAGGAAACAGCTCTGGATGCAGATTGCACCTGAACAATCACAGGGGCCTGAAATTCCAACTTTTTTCAGATAGATCAATTACATCTGAGTGAAACCTTCTGTGCTGATGTATTTTTGCACTTTTATGGGATGTTTCTCTAGGTATAGGTCACCAGAGAATCCAGCCTAA
Organism: Sialia sialis; assembly: GCA_009812075.1. Taxonomy (NCBI): domain Eukaryota; kingdom Metazoa; phylum Chordata; class Aves; order Passeriformes; family Turdidae; genus Sialia; species Sialia sialis. The sequence continues at coordinate 7,375,435 of VRYO01001463.1, read as the reverse complement.
AGAAAAGCTCTTGGAGAGAAACTATTGCACACAAATAGGCCAAAGTTCTTATTTTGCCAGCAAAGCTATAGTTTTCCCCTCATTTACCAGAAGATTCTTACCTTGCCTGAAGATATTTTATTCTGGAAAGCATATCGAGATGCCCTGCTGAGTATTGCTCTATCACATCCTTTACATCATAAGGCCTCAAAGTCTCCTTGAATTTTTTTTTATAGAGACGAAACTGTAGTATTCTGCATAATAAATAGAAAAAAATATTAATTTCTTACATAAATTCCACAATGAAAGGTTCCAGTTTTTATCAAAATATGGATGAATTCTCTGTGTGTTCGTAAATTGAGCATGTTATTTCTAAACAAGGCAGTAAAACATAAACAAAGAAACTACAACATCATACCATATTTGAAAATGTATAATATTGGCTTTGCATAAAAATTAGTCTAAAACAAATTGTTTAAAGCTTTAGAATCACTGCTGGAGCTTGACTTTGAACAACACAAGTCACAGGAGATTTTGAAGCTGTGAAGTTGAAGCTGTATCTTTTATGCTTCAGCCTATTGTAAAGTTAATTTATAGTATATGCAATGCTGAATCATTTTCATCTTGGTTTTAATTTTGCACCTGGGAAAGTTTTGGATAGGAAATGCTAATTAGACATAAATATGAAAGTTAAGAAGTTAGCAGCAGTTCAGGTTGTGAAGAGGTGAAAACTTTAGAACTGCCTGAAGTGTCCTTGAAGAAAACAGCTGTATCACATTATTGTTATTGCAATTATAATAATATGATTGCTGTTACTATTGCTCTTGTTATAACATGGCCTAGTAATTAGTAAGAGAATTCGTATAAAAAGGAAAACTGCTTTCCAGAGCACTTGAAAAATGTTTGGCATTCTTTTTTCATGCTTTTCTGTTTATAAATTACTTTAAAAGTCTGTATCTTGGTAGATAAAACAAATAGAAAAAATACATTTAAATAATGAAATCTTTATCTTCATCTGGTTTAGTCTTGAGTTTTGGATGTTTGCTTTCTCAGTAGAGTCTCCAGGTACTTGTGGCCTGAACAATTTCCTGTCCTCTATTAAGGCTCTAACTTGTTTTTATTTAGAGTTGGTGGGTCTTTAAATCTTTTTAAAGTCTGTATAAACTTTCACTTAGCAAAGATAATTATATTACAACTTTTTAAGGGCTGCTGATTCTTTATCTCTGTTGCTTATAAATATTTCAAGGTTTCAAAATTATACCTGTGTCTATTTTAGCCAAATTATATATCGTAACAGCAAAACCACACATTCAAAGTCCTCAATGAAAAATAGGGATCACAATGTTAGCAATTGTAATTTAAAATCTCCTTGATCATGATCCTGAAATCCATTAAGTGGTTTTGTCTGAAAAAATTACTCCAAATTAATGTTCAGGATGTGAGTACACTACACAAGAAAAAAAAAATCTTGGCTCCTGATTGAGTTTAAATGGAAATTGCATGAATCAATTAGATTTGGACAGGATGTGGGGAAGAATTTTTTCAAAAGTAACAATAACATGTTTGAAAGCAAGCAGGTATCAGGGGAAAAAAGGGAAAGCTATGGAGGACAGGATGAAGAAGCTTCCACTGGGAGAGAAGCCATGGGTAACATGAGCAAATCCTGTCAGCAGCCTTAAGAAAACCTGGAATGTTTAGAAACTGATTCTCCTTCACCCAATTAGAAAAGAACCAGGAGGGTACAAATCATGGTTATGTACATATAAATATATGGTTATATTTTTATTACCATCTTCCCTGAAGTTTTTCTAGGATAAATGTGAGACATTCCAGACTTGCAGTATTTCACCTGAAAGGTGGAAAGTCCTTGGCCCAAAAATTAAAAACTACTGGAATATACAGTAATTGGAATGAAATCAGAGTGTTTTCCCATGGAGGCATTTTTTGAGGGAGGAGAGTAAAAAGTACTGCATCAATGAGTAACAAAGCATCAGTGAATTAATTCTCTTTGCTTCATGTGTTAAACACATGCCCAAGGCTTAGTAGGAGTTTTCAAACCTAGGGAATTTCTCTTGTGACATGAAAATAGAGGTGATGTGTTACAAGCCAAAAGCTGCTGAAATGGAGACCTCAGCATCTATTAAAATATGACAGCTGAAAAGCAGGTTGGACACTCATACAATTGTGAATAAAAGTTGAGTCAGCTCAGAGCTTTTTGTTAAGCAACAGTTCCCATTTCATATAAATATTAGTCATATAAATTGACTAATTGAGTATACATATAAATAAATACAATAAATTAAAATGACACTAAATTGAGAAAGGTATATTTATATAACATTTTAGCAAGGAACAGTACACAGTATTATTTTATAATAAAAACACTGTGGAGTGTCTTGCAAAATGACATGGTCAAAATTACTAAGAACTTTCTCCCTTCTGCATACTTTCAACAGACTGAATAGGGTCTGTCTCATGTTTTTGAAAACATTAGCATCATCTCATCTATTGTATCTCAAAAAAGCAATGACAGAAAGAGTGAATCAACATGTAGCAACATGGTGATGGTATTTCCTGAAGCATAATCCTTCAAAAAGAATTTACCTGACAGCTCGGATGGCTGTCTTGAAAGTGGGGATCATATCTTCCATAGGGAAATCACTACTGTCACCTCTGTCTTCTGCCATGGGTTCCCCTGTTCCTGCATCTGCAAAGCAGGTCAAAAAAACAGATGTGTGAGCATCTCACAACACAATATTTAGAGGGATGTCTGGCTGAATAAAGCACTACATAAAGTAAGTGAAATTTAATAAAGAAATATCTCTTACAGCTTCTTTCTCTGGGCAGGTCTTAAAAGGGATTTAATTATTTTGGGAGAGCTGTAAGACACATTACTGAAAGATCTCCTCTCAGATTCCAGCATTTCTGAAACACTGGGAACTTTTCTTCCTTTCCATTGGATCTTTGTCCAAATTATTTTTCATAAAGGCTAAAGTAGGTTGTAGAAGCCACAGGCCACATTCTCCTCTCACTGGCACCAACTAGAGCTCATGTACCTTCACGAAGGAGAAAATCAAGTTCTGGTGTGGATATCCAGGCCACATCCAGCGTAGCATGCATTGGTCCTTGCTGTAATTTAAGGGCCATTTAGATGTTATGGGCAAGAAGAGGAAAATGTGTGCTCAGGGCAGCTGAGAGGAAAAAATGCCCAATGGAAACCTCTGAGGGGAAGCAGGAGAAAGGGGAGGGAAGAAGACACTGACTCTATAAAGAAGGTTTGGGATGGCAGTGAGGGTATATTTGAGATGCCAGGACACAGGCTCTTGCAGGGCTGGATGCAGGTAGGAGGGAGCTTCCTTAGCACAGCATCCTTGCTCTTAAACCAAGCCATGATGGCATGTGCATTTTGGGGGGATACACATTGACTGCCCGGTGTGCTCACTTCTTCCAGGTCAAATAGGCTGAATCCAGCACTGGCCTGATCCCACATCAGTTGCAGTTTTTGAGAAGGGCTGTTCTTTTATTCCAAGCACCATGTTGCTTGCCCCAAACATGTTACATAAAACCAGGTACCAGACATGCTTGTCCCAGAAAGTCACAAACCTTCAACAGAATATGCAGAAGACCAAAGTAAAATGGGGAGAACAGGGGGTGCATAGAAAGAAATCAACACAGATGGGCTACCTTCTGAACTTTGCCAAAAAGCGTACGCTTTCATTCGGAATGCAGTGCGAAAACGCTCCTTATTATTCAAGACAACATTCTTAGGCTCTTTTGAAGGACTTTCTTCAATGGCATCTACATTCAGAGGGGTAAATAGCTTTCCTTTAGTATTGGTACCACGAACCCGATCCAAGAGACCCAGCTTTTGGCTACAAAATAAGCAAAAGTAATCATTTTCCTCCTTTGTACACTCTTAACTTGTTTTCATGATGCTTTAAGTATATAATGGGCTAAAAAATTGTTTTGTATACAAGGACACTGCTGGGGCTACCATAATTAATCAATGTCTTTGTAAGCAAGAGTTAAGCTCCACAGATAATTAACTGCTTTTTATCAGCAATTTTTGGTATTAGTGTTGGAAATGTTACCAGAGGGTCATGCTATCCTCTCCATGAAAAGTGTCACAGAGCTTCAGCTCATGTAGCACACCTGAAGCAGTAGTTTTTTTATTAAGACATGGAACAACACTACTGCCATGGGCAGGGATGTCATTCACTAGACCAAGTTGCTCAGAGCTCCATTCAGCTTGACCTTAAAACACTTCCAAGGGTGGAGCATTCACAACATCTCTGGGTAACCTGGTCCAGTGGTTCCAGTGAGGAATTTCTTCCTAATGTCTAACCTACACCTGCACTCTTTCATTATGAGGCCATTCCTCCTCAGCCTGTCACTACACACCTTTATTAAAAGTACCTCTCCCATTTTCTTGCAGTCTCCCTTTAGGTATTAAGAGGTGGTCTAAAGTCTCCTCAGAGCCTTCTCTTATCCAGACATAACAATCTCAACTCTCTCAGCCAGGAATAAAATAAAGTCAGATGTGCTGTGAACCAAATAAATCACCAGCAAAACTCTAACAAGGCTCTGCTAAGCACTGATTAGGGACATGATAGGGCAGGATGCCCTGTTTCCTCTCCACCATGACCTACAGGAGTTGTAGTGAAGTGACAAATTTAATTCCTCTGATGATTCCTTGCACTGTCTGTCCTCTTAGAGATTTACTGTCCGGATACATTTGTCCTTCAGTGACAACACAGAGATATAATTTCATTTACCTGCGATTTTACCAGCATCACTACCCCTCCTGACAGCTTGATGACTGTAATGATCTTAAAGGTAATCACTAATACCACTAAAAAGGCAACAGGAATAGGAATTTGCTAGTGAATTTATCGGCTTGTATATGTTCTGAATATTTTGTAGGTGATAGATGGCATAAATATTTTATTTGCTTTTCACTTTGATCAAATATTTGTTAATTGCACATTTGTTAAAAAAAGAAATTAAAAAAAAGCAAAGCAGGGCTAAGCCATGGGAGGAAAGCCTGCTTTTTAACACATTCCTGGGACAGCTCTAGGGAGAGGTGAATTGTGCACACATGAACAAGAGGCAGTTCTGTGTGGGACACCATACAAGTAAGTTGAGTGTGGGGAGGGAAGAAGCTGTTACAGCTATAAGAGGCAGGTTTCTGAGAGCCACAGATGAGAGCAGAGCTGAAGGATGAACTGCCATGGTTCCAGAAGAAAGAGCTAACAGCTATTCAGTGAGTTATCATTGCAGAAGGCTCCTGCTGGAGAGGCAAGGGTGGGGAGGGTCCAGTGTGCAAGGACATAGAGGACAAAGATGGAGATGTGTGTGCAGACCTTGCAAGGGTGAAAGAAGCACCTATTTCTATCTCAGAGCTCTGTCTGTTGCAGGATCTCTCCACAGTGGATGTTCTCTGGGCTTTGAGCAACACATCTGTTGAAAGTTTTTGTGCCTTTTTGTTTTGCTTTGTTGTTTTTTTTTAAACATGAATTATTGGGGTTCTCATCTCTACTGTCTGTTTATGATTAATACATCTCTGACCCAGGGAGTAATGAAGTATGGGCTTCTCTATCAGGAAAGTCCCAAGCACTAAACCTTTAGGTGTAGAAAGTCTTTCCAGCCCTTCTGATTTTTCTTTTTCATATGAAAATACTTCTGAATACTTTTGATATTAAATACTTCTGGGAAGTCCAGGAACTTTCCCTGTCATTCCATGTATGAAGTCCCTGTGTGTGTGAGTACTGAAGTGGCTAAAGAGAAGTTTGGTGTAGAGACACATATTTAGTCCTGATATATCAGCATTTCCAGGAGATAAAAGCGTGCATTTGAGTGAAGAATTAGAACAGTCAAAATGAATGATATCTATATTACTCAGACCTTGCCCTAATGTAATTTCCTGAAGAATTCATGGCATGGGGGAAAGATGCACAAAGTGCAGACAAATGTATGGAGTGAAAATCAGGGATTACTTCCTTCTTTGTAGAATAATATAAAATGTTGCTTGTTAACATCTGGGACAAAATATATTTCAGGCAGTCTCACATTTGGGCTTAAGAACTCATTTTAAAAATTATTTCCATAGTTCTTGCTTTTGGGGTGGAATCTTGATTTGCTTAGCCCACCAAGGTTCTGTCCACACTGAACTGATGGTGGGTGCAGAGTCCCAGAAAGTGATTTGTGTTCTAACTCAGGGAGATCCTGCACCCTCTTTTCTGCATCACTTTCATTTCTCTGACCACATCTCAGAGCAATAGTGCCTTACAAGACAGATGTTTCAATTCTCTGTGAAATTTGTATTCTTCAAGCACTCAACTGCCACACAGGAGAAGATAACTAATGAGCAAATTTGAAAAAGGCACAAAATATAAAGGTGAGGAAGTAAAAGTCAATGGAATTATTTGCATGTTGGATTTTTGGGTGGGTAAAGTAGGGAAAATAAATTCTTATTATTAACACAATCAAAGTTTGAAGGAGGAATTCATTTTGAGAAGTACAGTCAAGAAGAGTCTAGAATCTTGGCACATCACTGAAAAGAATTTTAATGCAAAGAAATGCAAAAACCCAGTTAAGTGACAAGAGAGTCAGCCAGGCAATATAAACTGATGGGCCTGAAGGTGTCAGAGAGAGTGAGCTTGTGAGAGTGAGAATTTCTTTAAAATAAAGAAAATAAAGTAATGAGGCATGGACACCCCAGTGGTGATCCTTGCAGACTGAAGGAGACTGTGGAATAAGATACAAGAAGGGAGAAACCAAAGCACTTTTTGGATGAGGAGATCTGTTTTGTTATAATAAAATGACAAAGTTTGTTCCTGTTTTTGTCTGAAAAAATTGTGTAACAAGCTTGTTTTGGAGATCAGCTTTCTTCAGGTGGGGGGATTACACGTCAGTGACAATAGATGATTGATAGATGAATCTCAAATGAAGAGTCAAGTGGTCACATACTACACTGGCTTTGAGCAGCATATTAAATGTTACAAGATCTGAATTAGTAACACTACAAAGAAATTCTCAAGAGAAAATATCTTTTAGGAACAGAATCTGAAAGGCAAAGAAGCAGAAAAATAGGTGAGAGAAGAGACTGTTGTGGTTTATGAAAAGACATTTAGTAAAGCATTACAGCATTAAAATAATTGTTATTACATCTCTGACTGTCTCTCCAGAAACTTGCTTAGTTCTTCAGAATACATATCCAGTTGTCCCAAAGTTTGTCCCATAAAACTCCTGTGATAACTGCCTTGCATACCAGAAAAAAAGGAGGCATAAGGTGAGGTGAGGCTCTATGGGGATCAGACCAGAAGGAAAAGGGTAGTAGATGATGCAAAGTATCCAAAATGTTAATCAAGTGATTTTTCTTTTTTTCTTCTAAGTATAGGACACCAATATAAGGAAGATATGCAGAAATCCATCATAGAGCTATGCAAGACTGGGAATGGAACTGAACAAGATTTGATATCCTCCTTATAGATAAAATCAGAACAAAATATTCCTTGGTATTCATCACAAAACCCTACTTATTTGCAGTGGCACTTTCCACTGCATGTATTGGCATTCTTATTTGTGGGGTGGGGTGGGGTTTTTTTCATGTTTTTTTTTTAGTGGGGTGGGACTTCAGGTAGATAATACAAACTGAAACCATTCTCAATTTTCTTTTCACAGAGTTTGGCAGTTATTCCTGCTGATAAGTGACACTTTAGGAAGAAAATAGTCTCCAAAAACTGTTGCTTGGGCAGTTTGGGTTTATGAGCTAGAACTCATCTGATCTGTTTCAAGCTGTTAAAAAAGTTAAACTTCCCATCTAAGACTACTCTTTAGAAACTTTTCTATACTGACTGGGAAGTCAGCAACTCTAACCAGAGTGGGGAGAGCGTGGTTCAGTTTGGGATGACTTTACACTTGGGGAACTTGGCTCTTGTTATTGATTATGGAAAGATCTAGATGAGAAGTCAGCTAAAACTAGGTCTCTAGTCTAAGATACCTGAGCTGAAGTTTTCCTTATTAACTGAGTTCTGAAGATTAACCCTTGAAGTAACATTTAGATTCACAACAGTATGTTTATGCAACAAATATAGACAGTTGTGTTCATATCTGGCAGCCAGAGCAGTAAAATCATCGGAAAATAATTCATCAGCTTCACATAAAAATATACAACCGCGTGTTGTATACAAAAGAACCCAAAACAAAACCCAAGCTTCTTTCCAGATAACAACTATCTGTCATCAGGAAAAAAAATGGACTTTGTTCCCATTTCCAAGAATGAAATCTGGATCTGCTGGGGTTTCAGCTTTCATGGATCTGTTTTTGTTCTCATGGCACAATGTCCCTCAGTGCAGCAGCATGCGCATGGCTCAGTCCCAGGGCACGAACATGCGCAGGTCACACCATCCCTGAGGAGAGGGCTAGCACAGTGGTTCCCACCCACAGGCTCAGGCACTGCTCCTGCTCCTTCAGCCTCCCCCTTCTGATCTGAGCTACTCCTCCTCCCCTGGGAACAGTGCTCCCACCTCATCTGGCTTCCTTACATTCAGTAAAACATTGTCAGCTTCCAGCACAGTTCCAGAAACTCGGGAGATACAAATCCATCCCAAACATGCTGAAAAAAACGCAGGGTAGCTTCTCTGGTTAGCTTGGATAAATCATCATTTCTTGTCTTGCACGCTATTGAATCCTCTCTCTCACACAGACCACCAGAAAGGGAGGAAGGTGAAAGCAGTGCGGTTGCTTTCTACCTAAAGAAAAATTCAGCTCTTAAATTTTTGTTTCCCGAGAGCAGTAGGAATTATTTTGGACCACCTGAGAGATTATTTTGGTGGCTTGATATACAAGAGAGGGCTGGCTTCTGCAGCACATATTTTACCCTTGCTCAGTCTAAAGAGTGGGAACCACTGAACTAGAAATGTTTTCCAGAAACAGTCATGCAAAGAAATAATGCATGTACATCCCATCATGCAAACCAGATACTGTCCTCTCTATCCTTTTCCTAGTTTATTTAACAAATACATGGTACATATATGAAGAGAAAAATAGTGAATTAATTCTAAGAGTGAATCAATCAGCCCACCGCCGTGGATTTACCATTTTCACCTAACAGCAACAAATGACAATCAGGAAATTTTTCCGTATTTTCACAGTTTAGAATCACTAGATGTAATTTGTTTCAGGTAACTGGAAGAAGAAGGAAGTCATGTTTACTCCAGCATTTTTGTACCTTATCAGCTGAACTTATATAGGTGAACTTAGCTTTGGAAAATCAACATTTTGAGTGGGGTTTCAGGAACTATTCTGTGTTCTACTTTAACTCTTTCTAATAGAAATTAACACCAAACTAATGTTATGACACACATGAATTCTGCAGTGAACCTGTTCAAGTGATCTCAGACAGTCTATGAGATTTCTTAAGATAGAGCAAAGAACATTGCATGCTTCTGAGGCAGTCCTAAACTTTAGCCAATCGACTTTCCCTTTATTGAGTAGCATTCTTTCCTTCAGAGAGGATCTCACAAAAATGTTCTGTCACAAAAATGTTCTATCTCAAAATAGTTGACTACAGCTTCCTGAAAACCAAAATCTTCACTTGGCATCTTGAATCTTGAGGTCCAAATGTGCAAGTTTCTAATGTGTGAGGAGGAAATATTGCTTCTAAGTCAACACATTTCCACACTCCTTGGTGGTGTACATCTACTGGTATTTGGAGGTGAGTATGACTCAAAATCCAGACTCATCTATCATCCAGATTATCTGCCCATAAACATGAGCACAAGTCAAAATTTCAGCTCAACTTTGATGTCCTTCAGAAAAATAAAGAGCCTTTGCACTAAATATACTAAAGGCCTTTGCTTTGCCCCTTCTCTCATCCACATAGTTTTGAAGGGATTGGAGACAGATGAAAATAAACAATGTCACATGGGAAGAATAATCCAAATCCAATTCAATGTGAAAACAGGATGGATACTTTCACCAATGGATGCAGCCACTGTAGGTAGAAACCACATGGATGTTGACCCACGTTTTGCTTCAAAGGGAACATATAATGGATCAAGCACTAGAAAGCAAATCAAACTGCAAAATCAAAGTCTCTTGACTGTTTTGCATGGGCCAATCATCAAATGAAAACAAAATGAGTGCTTTACTTGCTGTTCTCCAAAAACTGATGAGCTCCAGCCAGAAAAGCTGAGTTGCACGTTGATGAGTTCATGTTCGTGGAATGAAGTTGGAATGAGAACAGCCAGCTAAAGCTGAATGACAGCAAGGTGTGGAATAGAGTAAAATACTTGGCAATTCAGTCAAAATATTATTTCTAGTGATGTGTCTTTCCTATTCCTGAAATGCCACAAACTATTTCTATGTCTCTTTGCAGGAAGGTAAAGTTCTTGCCCCACATCTTAGGTCACAGTTCAGCAAGATATTTAAGCATGTCACTAACTTTATTCAGATGGTCAAAAGCATCCACTTGTTTTCCATTTGCTGAACCAGAACCTGCAAATACACATGCAAAGATGTTGTTCCACTGAACTCAAATTCAAAGTACCTTGTGTGAATTGTGTTGGCAGGGTTGGGACTGCATAAAGAACAGTGCTTAGCTCATAGCATATTTTTCCCCACAGTAAATATAAAAACTTTTTGCAGACTAGGCTAGTTTTATTTCCATTTTATGGAACTAGAGAAAAGCACCTTTTCTAAGCAGATCATTGGGAGAGTCAGGGTAATATCCCATGTTTTCTGAACAGCAGAACAATTGACTATTTGAAAGGTCATGCAACTTTCTTTTTATGCTTAATAACTATTCAGTTACTATTGCCCCTTACTTTTGATGGTGGTTAGGTGAACTACTGTAGTAAAAACAGAAAGTGCAGGCAGAGAATGGCATGCAAAAAATATGAAAACAATAAGTCTCAACTGTTACTTGAACGTATATACCTAAGTTTTCTTGTGAGGCTTGATCCAAAGAATGACTCCCTACTAAACATGACATTACTGTAAAGTGAAGAAAAGTTATTAAGATGAGACATTAATGATTACCCATGAAAAGCTCTATGAAAAAGAATGGGAGCCTTTCATTTGTAGTTAATGTAGTGTGAAGATCAGTGTGGCTTTTTTCTCTTTCCTGTTTTGGGCAGATGTATTATGATGAAATGCTTACAGTGACATTTTACACCTTGCAAAGTAGGTTTTATTTTCATTTTGTTGTCAGCATTGACAATACAAAAATGCTCATTTCATTAATTCTTTCATACTCATGTACTAGGAAGGACAGGTATTGATTATGCCACTTTAAAAAAATCAAATCAACTTTTCAAAGGTACAGAAATATTATTTATCTTGTAGAGATAAGGAATAAATTAATTTTCTGCAATCACATAATAATAGGTCTAGGAATGAACATGCTCTCCTGATGTCCAGTTCTAAAGCTGGACAACAAGAATCAGGAACAAGACCCTAGGAGAAAGTTCAAAATTCTACACTAAAATGTCTGTGCATGCAAGTTTCAACACTGGTCAAAGGCAGTGGAAGAGCTGCTAACAACAGCACTGAAAAATCAGGTCCCAGTACTCATTCCCAAAACATAAAAGTTGGCTCAGAATAAAAATATGTCAGGCAAGCAAACACCCATCCTACATGTAGGTCAGGCTCCCAAATGTTTGCTGAATGATTTGCTGCACACCAGCAGAAATGAGCATTAGTATCTCTTCCTCATAAATCTCCCTCCTTGAGAGCTGAACAGATGAAAAGGCTCTGCAGTACAGGGAGAAAAGCAATTGCTGTCTGAGATTTCATGGGGCTGTGAGGTTTAAGCATTGATTAAAAAAAAAAAAAAAAAAGCTAGTGGCACCTCTGGCATGAAGTCAGTAAACTCACCACCAGCAAGCACACAGAGCACAGCCCCAGGTTCCTCCTGGGCTGGGGGACTATACAGGGCCTATAGGGAAGATGCTGTTCTTAAAGAGAAGCGTCATAGCTACCACTTCCCTTCACTGTGTACAGGACAGAGCTGAGCTCCAGTCCAATGTCCTCTTCACCATATCTTCAAGTTTTACTTTAAAGGGAACTTCAATAAAGCTCCCTTTAAATTGCTGCCAAAATTTACTTGATTTTCCACTATAAAAAGTCCTTCCCTGCAGGCTTGCCTTGGAATCCAAGTTCTGAAATGGACTTTTGCACTCATTTGTGACCCCTGTGTTCTTCCCAAATGGTCTAAAAACAAGGTCCTGTATGTATCTGTGAATTTGTCATGATGCCAGCTCCTGCTTCTCTCCTGATCTAGGAGAGATCCTAGAAGGATCTGTCACAGAGTTCAACTCCAGAACTGTGGAGTTTCTAAAGAGCTTTCACACTACTCAGTAGAAACTCTGCCACTTAAAGTGGCAAATTTCCTGTCCTCAAATTTTGATACAGCCAGACCTCATTTCTAGTTTATTTAAATCTTCTGTGAAAACTTTGGACCAGTTCTTCTCTCTCCTTTGTCAACCATGGATCAGACAATGCAATTGATTACCACAGCAGCATTACTATTTACAGTAATTTCACAATTATAAGCTGTACCTGATTATAAGCCGCACATCTGGGTAGCCGGGAAGACCACGAGATTTGTCCATATATAACCCGCACCGGCATATAAGCCGCACCTTACTTTGGCAGGGTACACATGCAACAAAGTAACGCCGTGGGCCCCAGCGCTCTTCACCTGGCCCGAGATTTACGCAAACATGGTAGCGGAACCATGAGCCCTGCAGCAGCCGTAGCTGCAGCCATAGCTGGGCTGCTTCATGCAAATGTGGTAGAGAAACCGCAAACCCGGCACAGCAGCTGGAGCTGCAGCTGGAGCTGGGCTGCCTTACGCAAACGTGCTAGTGGAACCACGAGCCTGCCAGCAGACGTAGCTTCAAATCTTGGAGTGCCAGGCTTCAAATCTTGGAGTGCCTCAAATCTGGCGCCCCATGCATGAAATTGTGTCTGAATCTTAGGAGTCCCCGCTGCAGCCCTCCCCACCCCTAGCATGCCTGAAGCCACCCCTAGCCAAGAAGCTTTTATCTGATTGCTTTACAGTGGTCAGAAACGCGCGATTTGTCAAAATCGTGCCTGCCACACAAACCCGTACTGGAAACAATGTAGCTGAAGTGACTGCAACACATGTGGCTGAGTGTCAGGTAACTTCTGGGTTCACAATTCTCCTGAAATTATCCATAAATAAGCTGCACCTGATGATTAGCCGCACTACTGGGGTAGGCTGGATTCTTAAATTTAAAAAGTGCGCTTATAATTGTGAAATTACTGTACTTACTTTCTCATTAAGTTCTTAACTGATGGAAGAACTTGGAGTCTGAGGACAGTTATGGGCTGCTCTCCCCATTAGGGCCACATTCCCTTATTTCTCATTTATTTCAATACAGTCGAAGCACAAACTTCAGTAGAGTATGAGTAACAATTTCTATACTGCAGGAGGAGGAAGATTTTTTAAAATTATCTGGTTCATAAATAAGACTTTTATGAGAGATGGGATGTGGTACTGACAAAACAATCCAATTTTATGGCTCAATCCCTTTTCTACTGAAGTCAGTGGATGTTCCCACAAGTACCATCATATGTCTGTTTACCTGGAGGGTTTCCAATCCCTTTAATTGAATACTTCATTCCATAAACACATTTCTGCTAGCAGAAAGGCTCCCATGCAGGTGTACTGATGATTTTGCTGAGGATTATTATATATATAATAAAATAAAACCAAATTATATCCAGCTAGAATGAGGGACCTTGGGATTATAGTTTTAAAGATTTTGAGCCGTGAGTCATACTTTTCCATTTTTAAATCAGCATTTCAACATAAAATTATTTCTACTCCCCTGAAAGCCACAACAACTCAGAACTGCAGGTGCAGATGTTTCTCTAGGGGAGATGTGACCAACAGTGAACTGCAGCAGTCATTCTCTTACCTAATTTTAATCTGCTGCTGCATCTCAGCCAGAACATTCTGACTCAAGGTATGGAATTGCATGCTCAAAAGGATTTAATCTCCTAAGATCTTCCCTACATATTAAAGACCAAAATTCAGCTGTTACGAGCACTGGAGATGGCTGAAATCTCCAGACATCTGCATTAATGCAACTGAGCTTGCCCAGGACTGTGTGGCATGGGGAGTGTCGTGGTTGTAAAGTACTTAATGTCCACAGGGTTCACAGACTGGGTACCTCCCACCCAGTCATCTTTGAGGAGGGGCAGGTGAGACCACAAGTTTGGTGGCAAGAGGAAGAAGACACCCTTTCCCAATAATTTGTCACTAGAGCACTTGCCTGTATAATAAGAAAACTTGAGATAGGTTTTTCTTCTCTGCTAAATGAAATCTAAACCAAAAAATTCCTAGGAGAACAGCAAGTGCTAATCTTTATTTTTTTTTTTTTTTTTGGGGGGGGGTCAACTTCCTTTATTGAAGTTGCACAAAATGTTCAAAAAACAAAAATAAAAACATAATTTTTCATCAGGCCAGGGACTGGAACTCTGACCTGACCTCTGGTTTACAGTTTTCAAATATAGCTGCAATTCTTGTTCCTTTTCTCTGCACTGTAAATGGGGATGTAAACTGAAGTAGCTTCAGCACAATTCTGTGGAATTATTTATCCTGTAAATGCTATTGAATTTCATTGTGGGTTCCCCACTGATAGTGGTTTAACATGAAGTTATGATTTACAATTATTGTATGTGCATTTGACTCTTCTGCTTATCTGGAGAGGGTTATAAATACATCATTTCCATTTGAGACTTTGCAGGTTGGCTGACTGTGCTGTAGTCTTCAGTTACTGACCAGTACTTCCTTCTTTGCCTGTAAACACTCCAGTGTGATGGGGAACTTTCCTGGTTTTTCATCACAGGTGGCACCAGGCCCTCACACCTAAAGCAGCTTTCACAGTACTGCCAGAGAGACTGACTATCCTGCTGTTCCATCCCAGACACCCATCTCTGTTTTTATTGCCAACAACTCTTTGCACATGGTGAACTGTCACTGACTCACACCACAACATTGCTCTGTGCAAGACTGTGGAACAACAACAGCAGAGTCTTAAATTCCCCGCAGAACAGCCCGGATGCTAAACCCTGGCTCTGCAGCATGGATCAAGAGAAATCTAGACCATGATTAGTCACAACAAACAGTAAAACTCTTTACAGACAATCAGCAAGCAACACTGCCTTTGTACAATTAGCATTTTAGCTGTGTTGTTAAACAAGGAAAGAAAAAGCAAGCTGTTAAGAAAATGGATTTGTTAATAATTTTCAATGATTACCTGTGGTGTTAGTAGCATGATTTAGTTAACAGCTCATGAATCCACAAAGAACTATTTAGCTTGCATCTTCCAACAGCTGTATTAAAACATATATATATAATAATGATAGCTACATACCTGGCAGTACCATCCAATTGCTCTTTCCTTTTATAGAAGAGAGGAGGCATTACAAGAAAGCAAGGAGAAAATAATCACATCATAAATTCAGCATATTCTTAAAATATAAATTGCTAATCCACTGCTAATCCTTTATATATCTTTTGATCTGTGACCATAACTGACAGAAAAAGGAGAATAAAAGCTACATTTTCAACTAGCCATAAAGCCAAAAAAAAAAAAAAAAAAAAAAAAAAAAAAA
>VRYO01001463.1:7320671-7349957 GCA_009812075.1 Sialia sialis | reverse complement strand
CTTATAATCGTGAAATTACTGTACAAGCTATTGCTGGCTGCTTCAAATAATTACTCCAAGCAGGACACAGGTCCTGGCATAGAGGGCAGATTTGATTTCAGGGCTCTTTGCACTGCCAATCACCAGTTCTTTGACATCCCCCAAAGTGGTTTAAAAGGCAAAAGGATGTTAATGAATAAAACAGTAGTAGAGAGCATGTGCCTACCCAGCATGCACAAAGGTTTCCTGGCAAATTTGAGTCTCCCCCTCCATCCTTTGTAGCGACAGCAACAGCCAGCAGCCCAGATTCTTAAGGCAAACTCTGCTCCAAAGATGAAAATGGCAAAAGTTTCCTGTGTCAAGACACAAATGACATTGTTAGTCTCACAACAAGTTTTGCAGTAATTCTGAACACAAGGATACAGCTGAAGGAAACAGATGAGGTGCAAGTATTAGGATATGTGTAAGAGAGGGGAAAAGAGTGGAGGAGAATTGAGATTGATGACAGAGGCAAAGTGGGACAGAGATTTCCAGCCTGCAGGAAGGATTTGCCCCTGCTGTTGGGTAAATGTGAAGGTGAATGTCCTGCCTCAGTGGGAGGACAATTACTTCACAGAAGGACCTCCAGTTCCACACAAAATGAGCAGACACATGTGAGGGGTGACTGCAGGGCACTCTGAACCACCCCAGGGCCACCCAGAGCAGCTCGTTCACATCTGTGAGCCTGGGGCAGGACACAGGATACCCACACAGTCATAAGTTTAAACCAATGATAAAGACATATATAAGACAAATTTAAGCCTATATTGTTCCCTTAAATTTCTGGTGGTTGAAAGAATGGGATTTTCCACCTTGCTCCAGAACTTTTCTAAGCATGGGGAGAGAATGGGGAGCAAAGGGCTTCTCTGAGGTACCCAGCAAAGATAGCCAAGGGCAGCCTGGGGCATGTGGTTACTTTCCTCTCTGTGAATTGACTTTTCCTGATGTTCATTACCCACAGCTTCTAAAAACAGCTGAGAGCCACACAAAAACAATCACAGGAGAAGGAAAGATAACCTCAGGCTTTTTCAAATGTGAAAGATGGGCCTAAGCAGGATAACAGTGACCAAAAGCAAGTTTCACATTCCCTGAGGGATGAAGGTGTTTTCATATAGGCACTTTTTGAGAAAGAACATGAAAGGTGAATTCACCTTTCATTCCTTTTGGAATTTAGCTCTTGCTCAGATCTATATGTCTCTGGAGGTACAATGGGAAATGGAAATTGAGATCCTAGAACTAATTTTGCAGTTTCCCTAGGGATACTTCAAACAAGGCCAGGTTAAGCAAGACATTGTGGCCTGTATTTTATGGCGGCTATGGGAGCAAAGGAAGTTCATTTTTAGGGTCATTTTCATAAAATGTTGAATTTGCCATTTTAAATTTAGTGAGAGTTTTTTCTATTTTTTAATTCTTCTGCTGAATGAGAGGCCTTAATGAAATAAAGTCTTGAGCATGAACTTCAGTATTTATAGAACAAGCAATCTGGAATGTATTTGCTGTGAATACATTTTCTCTCAAAGGCATTGCCTGCAGCAATTTCAGTTATTGGACACAAGCATGAATCCAACTCTGATGACCTCCCTTGAAAGAAATACTAGGATTAATAAAATACTATAGAATGAATAAAAACTGTTGAGAGATTTCCCCAAAAATACTTCTCAAGTGTGCTTAGGTCTGGCATGGTCAATAGGAAGCTACTGATAATCTGATGGAAGAACTGTTAGACAAATGCTGAAAAAGCCATTATTTAAAAGCCTCAGAGTAGGCTCTTTCCTCTCATTTTCTTTTTGCTCAGGAACCTCACTCAGTTTTTTACTCAATTGGTATTGACAATGGACTGGGAACTCTCCAATATGTAAATGTGCAGTCACTGCTCCAGAACCAAGAGCAGAAACCTCTCTGCCTGCAGGGCTGGGAGTGAGTTTCCATCCCTGCTGATGGAGCTGATTTCAATTCCAGGGCCTTACCAGGGAATGCAGCAGCCACAGTTTACTTACCAGCAAGAGGAGCCAGTCTCCAGAAACTGTTTCATACTCCTTGAAAGTTGTCAGGACAGCTAAGATCAAACACCCCAAGACAATCAGAAATCTGGAATGAAATAAAAGAAAAAAGAAAAACACAGCATTTTTAATCCTCTCTGTGTTTCCACTGGAAATATTGCCTATAAAGTCATGAGTAGAGACCTCCATGGGATGGCTGCTCCCTGTTGGTGAGAATGAGATGGTTTTTATGAAGATCAGAAGTTTTCAACCAGGTTGGAGCAGGGGGAACTGGCAATCATGGCAAGATCCAGAGTCAGAATGTTCCTGGGACAAACATGCTTTAATCAGCTCACATTCTCCAGGGGTGAAAGGGGTGATAGTGCATTTTCAGAAGGGATTGTATAATGTGGCAGAAGACTGTATTGCTCAGGAGGTCTGTTCCAAGCTGTGTGCTGCCCAGAATCACACTGCAGCCACAGTGCAATGATCTCCCTGGCACACCCTGGGCCTGGGAAACAATAAATGCTTCAGGGCAGCACCAGGACAAACCCTCCTCTGGAAACTGCATTGAATTTCTTTTTATTTCTTCTCTTTTTGCACTCATTCCTATGCAGATGAAAAGACGAAAAGGTTTGAAAGGGTAACAAGAGAGGGAAAATTTCTGCCCTCCATTAAACAAGTGTGTGATAAATCACTGCCCCCTGTGTTATTTTCTGTCTGTGAGGCTCCAGAACACAGAGATTCAACTAAAAATTTAACTCCCACTGCTAGCAAATCCAATTCAGTCTAATTTATCTGCTTTGCAAAACTATTCCCAGGTTCAAGCTATTCAAAATTTTTTATAGAAATTATTACTGTGAAGCAAAGAGGGGCAAGATCATATTCTGGTACTTCATGTACCCAGATCATGGGCATTTTAATGTGTTTCCAAAACTTGATCCACAGGAACAGAGAGGCAGGTGGCCATGGAAATATTTTGAGTTTAATGAATAAATTAGAAAGATGTCTTTGTAAAAGCTCTGGATCCCCTGCTTTCATAGCTAGGGTACTTCAAAGAAATGATAGGCATTAGGTACTGAAATCATCCAGGGAAAAAAGCTCGTGAAGAATCAAGCTGTGTTTATGTGTACTACCTGTTTTGAATTTCAATCTGGTTCCTGTAGTGTGATTTCATCTCTTGCTGAGTAAAACTCCACTTTGTTTCACTGGCTGAACTGAGCAGAGGCAGAGTCTGCAGAGGAGGCAGTGACAAGGGACTCAGCTCAGCTCAGACACATGTGTCTTCCAACCTGCGCTGGGTTTTCATCTCTTTCATGTCTGAGAAAACCAAGGGCTAAAGAATGGTGTTCTGAGAATGTGAAAATTATTGCAGCTGGAGTGAAAGGACAGAGTTGAACTCCAGAGATCTCCTGCTGGCTTTTAGGGGGAATTTCCTCCAAGCAGAGTCCATTAGCACCCTAAATGCCAGGAAAAGACAACAGTGTCTCAAACTTCATAGCAAACCCTGAAGGATTACTTTGCTGTGGCTTCTCTGAAATGCACTGTTCTCATGCCAGGAAAATTTCAGATCAGCCATTTTGAGCAAGGCTAGAACAGAAGTAAATGTGTTTGCTCATGATAAATAATTCTGGATTTCTTTGGCAAGTTTCACCTTTTCCCACTCCCCGGCCCTGCTCTAGAGCATGGGTTATGTAGTTGGTAGCAAACAGGTCAAAACGTGTCTTTTGCCTTCTACCTATAACCACACTCCTGCTACTCAAGACATTTGTCAGTTCACTCAGCAGTTTTGTGGTGCTCCTGCCATGCCCTTGAGCTTTGTCACACCATGTCATGTTGTCCCCTCCTTGCAGTTAGAAAACCAGGAGCTCTCTGGCTCCCCAAGACCCATGATCCAGCTGTCCTGAACCTCCAAGAGCAAACTGGTGAAAACTAAACAGAGTCAACATGATTCCTTTGATTAAGTATAAGCCACGTATGCACTGCCTTTAGAGTGATACCATCACCTCATTTAAAAGCTTTGAGCAGCTGCTGCTTGGTACTTTCCACTACAACCACTTCTTTATACCATGTGAAAATTCCATCACCCATTAGCTCACAAGGATCATTTTAATGATTTCATGGAAGGTGAAACACACTGAAAGCAGTCCAAGGAAATGACATCATCGCATTACATAATTATTTAAACTTAAGGCATGAATTTAAGATATCACTTGAACAAAAACTGCCGTCAATTAAAGAAGGTGCACAGATTTTTGTCCAAAAGGAAGACAGAAGTTAAGTTAGTAGTGAAAGTGTCTTTTTTTTTTTGCCTAAAAATGCCTGCGGTTTTACCACTAGAGGGTAGAGGTGCTCCACAGAGCCAGGGATTACAGACAGCATCCCCTCAAACAGGGCATGTGCAGGATTTGATAAAGGAGAGGGGTCTTACAGTGATGAAAGAGTTTGGGCAATAAAAATCCCAGATAGTGACACCAAGGCACACCTGCTCAGTGCTGTTGGGCTCAGTGCTGCTGCTTGTTCAATCCCTCCGTGTGGCACAGAGCGCAATCCCAGCTCCAAGTGACAGCCCAGCCATGAGAACAGCAGCTCATGCAGGACCAAACCCCCACGAAAAGCAGGGTGAGAGGGTCACAAGTCGTTGTGAATGATCTTGAGGGCAAATCTGAGAAGAGATGGTGGCCTGAAGCCCCCCCTTGCAAGAAGTGCATGAAAGCACCTGAGAGGTGCCCCCCAAAAGCACGGAGCCCACAGAGCCATGCTCTTATTGTCCTTCCCACAACACACGGGGGTATGAAGGGATGAAAAGCCTGTGTTAGTACCCCCATCACCACAAACCATCTTGGAAAGGTCAGCTTTCCTCCCGTGCACCTGTATCTGAAGGACAAACACCAACTGCAAGCACCTCCAAGTCAATCAGCTCATCTCAGCATCCTCAGCATCTGCAATAATGATCTCTGCAGCTCAGAGCACGCCATCAGTTTCAATCTGCATTGATGCTGTGCAGCCCAGCCTCTTCTGCTCGGGATCTTGGTGGTTTTGAAGCCTGGAAGACTTCTTGTGTCCTCTTTCTATGGAAGGTGTCACTCAGATTCCACTCTTCTTACATCAGTCCCCCGTTGCCCAGCAAAGATGATAAGAAAGTTTCTCCTCTCCTTGCTGCTCCTGCCCATATTGTGGGCACACCTATGCCCTGGTGTGGCCATGCAAACATAAAGACAGCTGGCAACAGGACAATGCCTGAGCCTACACTGCCTAATTTCATTTTGTAGAGGCAGCAGTGTGGGCTGAGCAGTTGAGTCTGGCTGTAAAATTGTAACAGGGAAACCATAAGGTAAGAAAGTGCTGAAATCACAGAGGATGAGCAGGAGGAAGACTGCCATGACCTGGGGAATCAAGGGACAGAAGGGAAGGAAATCTGAAATTTACTCACAGTTAAAATCATTTATAGGACATGGAGCACTAAGGGTTAGAAGAAAGAAATAAGGGTGAAAATCAAAGTTTAAAGTGAAAACCGAGTCCTATTAAGTCAAAGCTTTCTTTTTAAACAGTGTTTCAGCAGGTGGCACTCCAGACTTCAAGAATGTATATCACATATGCCAAATGAGGATCTGAAGGTGTTCTTCAGCATTTTAGAATCATCCTTGCCATTATTTTACATAATTTTTCACAGCACATTACATGGTTCCTATTTGCAGCATTATGCCTTAAAAATCAGATTAATTTGTTGTATGCATAATTTCTGGACCACCAAATGGCAGTGCTTGTTTGTCACTGTCACAAATGATTATTCAGTCAATATATTTTCTTAGTTTTAAAAATTACATGTTTAATACTCATATTATCTAACTGCACTATTTTGGTGTGTTAAAAAGAGTTTTCAAAAAAAAAATTCTTTCCCAGAAAAGAAGTAATTAATGACTGTGCATGATCATGAATCTAATGTTTCTTGCATGAACACCACAGACTGATTTGTTTGGTAAATTTTTACTTATTTTACTATTCCCCATTCTTTGAGTTTTTCTTCGATATCTTTTCATGTTAAGCCAATAGAATGCAGATATAGCTGAGAACATTTATATGTTTTATATATACATCTGTTCATCATGCTTCCTGTTCACCATCCCTTCGTTCAAAATGTAGAAGCAGATCCTGTAGGAATTTGCCTGCGATCTATTCCAAAACAGCTTCCCCATGAAGCCATTTTGAGCACTAGATCTGCCATAGGCAGGCCAAACTACCTTTGCATCTGGTATCATTTTGACAATTTTTTGTGCTGTGGGAAAAATGTTAAGTCTCAGTGAGGTTTAGTTAATAGAGAGGAATTTGTGCTTCTAATATAACGCTCAAGTTGATGCAAAGCAAATAGCTCAAGCTGGCCAGGGGCCCCTACAGATATTTCTTTAACTGTCAGGGCAGAGAGTTCCTATGGAGAGTTCCTTTTTACTGGGTAAATTAGCTGAATGCCACTCCTTATGTTTACCCCTGGTTTGGATGTAAGTATAAACACCACCTCTTCATAATGTTTGTGTATTTTTGCTACTGAAATAATTAGCCAGCCACAGCAGTCCTACGTGACCAAGTTTTTCTGAAATCTCTTGCTGTAAATTTAGGTATCACATCTAAGTTTGGTCAAGGATCCTGGTAAAAAAATTATAATCAAGGCTTTGGGTAAGAAAGCCTCTAGCCTCTAACTGAACAGTTACTAGTAAGAAATCACCCCAATCCAACAGTGCACAGATTTCTTTTTTGCTCTCTCATCTTTAATACCACTTCTTGCAAGACATTGGGACTTTTCTGTCTCCAAATTTTCTTATGAATCTTAGATTTTTCTGCTTTGCTTCATTTGATATTTGATTTTCTTCCCTTAAAGCTTGTGCTCTGGTTTCATTATGCTCTGCCAGCTGGTAAATGCTAATGGAATTCTCTAAGAATATGATATGTAGGGAAAATCTGACAGTGTTCTGCTAAATTTTTGGTTTAGGGTATCCAAAGCAATATGGTTCTAAACCATGATTCCCACAGAGTTTCCCAAATTTCATATTGGAAAAACCTTATTTTCTTCAGCTACTGGCTTTTACCCACAAGGATTAAAAATGCATCTTTTCTCACAGTTCTTTCAGTTGCTCTATATTCCTACCCCTCATCTTTTTCTCTTCTTGCAAACTTCATTTTTCACAGAACATCTGCAGTATCTTGCACTGATCGCTTTATGGTTGCTAATGAGAAACTTGAGTCAGGGTTTTTAACGCTAAAAAAATGACATTACCAAATATTTGAGAACAGCTTTTCAGAGAGAAAGGAATGCATGCCTGATTTCCACAGACTCAGGAATACTCACTGTTTAATATTTAGATTCTTGAGTCTCTGCACTTCCAAGCAATAGGCCAGAGATCAGTACTGAAGGTTATAGGAAAAATCCAAACATTTTGTGAGGCTACAGAGGATGCAGGGAAAAGCACTGAGAAATTTAGTGGAGGTCCTGGAAGAGAAAAGGCAACAATTCCTGCAGAAGGGATGTACTAAGGTTCCTCTCTTTGCATCCACAGATTTCCCTGAGTGCACACACAGCTCCATGCAGAAATCCCTGTCCCAGTGCCATTGGACAGCAAGGACAGGGTAGAAATGCCACACTCATTAAGCTGTATTGCACTCTTGCTCTGCTGCCATGGCAGAGGCAGAAATAAATCCTCCATATGATGCTGAGGGAAACCCTAGGAAGTAAGGAAAGATCCCCAAAAGATCCCTAACTGGCATACAAGCTGACCTGGCAGGTGATGAGGTGGCAGCCCAGAATGACACTTGTCCATTGGTGACAGAAGTGACAGACATTGTCCCTGGCACAGCAGGAAGCTGAGGCAGAAAAGCCCAAACCCTTACTCATGCCAGGTTTTTGATGACCTTGGGCTGTCATTGGCAAGAATGTCTCTGAATGAGATTCACTGCTATTTACCTGAGTTTGGAAAGCTTTTAAAATGAAGACCTGGGAGAGGAAAGCTGTATTTCACAGCAGGGCATTTAGAGTGCAAAAGAATAGCTTCTATGTCAGGTGGTTCCTCTCTCCTCTCCTTCATGAACAAGCCAAACCAGGATAAAGCTCATTTTTCTTGCTTTTTCATTCAGGCCCAGTCCTGAAAACCTTTTTCTTCTGAGCCCTGTTGACCACCATTGCCATCTTTCTCAGGGGTTTTGGCATGCTGGTACATTTTGGGTCAGCAGTGTCAGACAGCACAGACACCATCAATCTGTATTTTCGGCTTAAAGGGATATTTCAGAAGAATGGCCTGACACAGGTTTGCTGGTGCAAGACTTCACAACAGCCAGAGCACTGTGTTTCCCTGCCTGCGCTGTCAGCTTAGAAGACCAGAGTCATATGCCAAGATCTCCCTGAGACAAGTGTTAAAAGTGCTCCACAATTCCTAGTCTGGGTAAATTACTGGGAGAGACCAAGGCCTCTTCTCACATGGGTGACTGAGTGGGGACAGATGGCAGGAGCAAAGGAGAGGCAATGACAGCATTAGCTACCAAGGGGTTAGATGTCTCCTATTCCCCTGCAGCTTGAATAAGGATGGAAAAGCTCCTGACTTGCAATTAAATATCCTGAATTGCTTCATTAGTGGTTTTAAATTCTATTTTTATATTAAGTGAAGGACATTGGACTGAGCTATTGTTTGGGGCTTTTATCTGCCATGACCAGAATGCCTATCCATGGACTTATCTCTGGCTGGCAGCAAGCTGCTAATTGAGTTGAGACTGCAGAGCGCGGTGAGCCATGCAGAGCAGCGGGGCAGGGAGAGCACAGAGCCAAACCACATCACCCAGCAGCCCCAGCTGCAAAAACACAAATCAAATGAGTTGCAGAAATGCTTCTGACAGGGCAAAAGACATGAAAACCTCGCATGAAGCCATTTGAAGGTAAACCTTAAGATTCCTACATTGGGTTCTGCTGAATTTTGTTGGGAAAAAAAAGCAAAGCCAGCCTGTAATTGAGTAGTCAAGTGCCCAGACTTCAGTAAACTGTAAAGAAGTGAATTTAGATGATAGAAAGAGCCTAAGGTAAGAGTAGCAATCATCCATATCAATGCTTAAACATCTGGAGAAAAATGTCTAGGAAGACACCTTTTTAAATGTCACCAAGACTGCTGTGTCCAGAGGGACAAAAGATCTAGGAGTCTACTTCCAAGCATGACAAAATCTCAGGGGCACACAAGATTCAGGATGTCTCACAGGGACATACACTGATCTCCTCACAAAACCTTCCTTGTTTCTTTAGAAAGGAGAGAAATGAGTTTTACCCTCTGAATAAAGTTTTAGAAATCTCAAGAAAGTGCAAATGAGAGTAACATCTGAACCCACGGTTGTGACTTCTGCCTTGATTGAACAGTGTAGTGATATTTTCTAACTTCCCATTTGAAATCAATGAAGATCAAAAGACTGTAGCAGACAAAGAAAACAAACAGAAAAACCCAAAGAGCCCACTCACCCTTTCTTCCACCTGACCAAATTCTCTTTTCACACATCAAATATATTAGGTCCTCCAAAGGTGGCATAGCTGAAAGTGAATTTCTAATATGAATGCAGCACTGTCCAGAAAAAGCTTCTGTAGTCAGAGTTATTAGGTAGGAAATTGATAATAATGATTTGGTGGTCAGCCAGATTATTACAATGAACTGAAAAAAGAATCTTTGCTCTTTATGCAAGACTTGAACCCATTTGGGAGTATTGATAGCTAGGTTTTTTTCTGTTTTTGACTATACATTGCAAACCCCATACCTTCAAAAATGCCAGTCATTCCAATCCAGTGTAGCACTTCAGCCATATGGGATTGCCAATTGAAAAAAACAATTTTCAGCTGGGACTGTATCTTCTTTGCCTGTGCCTTCTCAAACTCATGGCACAGTCACCCTGATATGAGAACATGAGCACTTTCTGCAAGGACCTCAACTCTCACCTGGACTGGGACATTCAGAAGAAAAGCTGCATGGTGCCATTCCTGATGGATTTTTAGCCTGGCCAGAGATTTGCAGCTGTGTGAGGAAGAGGTGCATGGCTGCACATGACCTGCACCCACAACAACATTGCCAGTACCCTCCAGGTCAGGTGGGCTGCTGTTCAGTGGGTTTTCCATCATGGGCAATGAAAGGTGTCCCTGGGAAGCAGCTTCTGTGGAGCCAGACATGGGGCTCAGTTCTCTCGGATTAGGAAGGCTCTCTGGATTTTCTGGCATTAACTCCAAGTGAGCTCTATAATTTTGCACCTGAGGTGGTCACAGTTGTGACACAGGGCACTTGACTCAGGGTTTTTCCAGCTAAAAGTATGAAGTATTGCAGCTGGAATGGAAGACAGATCTTTGCCATATGGTGTTTAATCACTGCCTGACCTGGAGAAAATTAGACAAATGTCTCAGATCTTTGCTTTGAACCATCCAGTTGTTGGGGTTTTTTAAATCCAGAAAGACTTTCTGATTTTTTTTTAAATAAGTCAAGAGATCAGAGTCATTACTGCAACTTAGATTATTTGACAACACTGCACATCAGCTTTTCTTAACAATCTGGCCTGTAGACTATGACCCATTCACAGATCCAGTGGTGCTGCAAAACAAACTCACATCAATCAGTCAGGGAAGGATTTCTTACTGTGCAGAATGCAAAGGGGATGAGCTACCCTTACTTTATCCACAGGGAGAGAAGAAGGGGAGAAAGGATTTGTGCTAAAAGACGCAAGGGCTACACTTCATGTTACTGGAGCTGTGGATAAATAAAGCAGTGGTGGTGTAGAGGAATGCTTTTTCTTGGAATACACAAATTGACACAAGCAAAATACTGTGTTAATAGATCAAATTTCACTGGAAATTAAATCAGATTTTTAATCCAGTTTGACTTCATATTGTTCCTACAAACCTTTTCTTACACCAGACTCTTCACCTTTGCTTTGTGCTCCATAGCAGTAGTTTGGCATTGGTGATCAGTTGGACAAGGATTCACAGCTCTGACTCATTTCCAGCATAATACTCCAGAGAATGGCATTAGCTGGAAGCCAGGGGAAGGCAACCCAATGCAGAATATTCTTAAGTATGTCACAGAACAGAACTGGGAATGTCTCAGAAGCTCTAGATTACCTCAGATAAAATAGCCATTTTTGAGCACGTCAGTGTAGGAGCCTTACCTCAGCCTGATCCAAGGGATGGACACTCTGATACAAATTCACCCTCCTGCTGCTGCTCCATGGGGAAACAGATATTCTTCCCCCAGGTTCTGTTCCATACTTACAGCCCTTCCAGCACTTGGTGCACGTGACCCAAGCCCAATTTTTTGTGTTTTTGAAGGAGATGGCTCCATTATACCACCCAAGAGTGGTGTCAGACTTCTGGCCCTGAGACTGTGTCACATGGATGAAAATCTCTTTTGGATGGGGTCTTGAGCACGGTCTCCCAGTCACACCTTCCCCAGATGGCCAAATGCTTCATGCCCTGCCCTTTCTCTCAGTGCAGAAATGAAACCACTCCCTGTAACTCAGCCTCACACCAATCAAATCACTGCCACAGATCTTCTGTCTTTTAATACCTGCCTTTCAAAATACATTTGAAGACTTCTCTTCTCTGATAGTTCAATATGAACACTAAGAATTCTTTTTTGTATCTATTTGTTGAGAAGATAAGAGAGGGACAAAGAGTGGATTTTGACCCTAAGATGTCAGCTGCTGCCTTGATGGTTTAACTCATGATGAGATATGTGGTCTGGATGGAAATGTGAGGAGGAGGATCAGTTCTTTAAAGGTAAAATCCCTTTATAATGTGTTTTTTTTCAACATCTTGCCTTTAAAGTGATGAGAACATGTCAGTAACTTTTAAGTGTTTCAGCAAAGGTGCTTACAGAGGCTGTGTTATGTGGAATTTCTGTAAGATCTGCATCTCCACAGGACAGAACATTACAGGATCTCAGCTGCAGACCCATGGTGCTGATGGAGGCCAACACAGCAAGAGCTGAAATGTGGGGTGCAGATGAGTTATTTGTGCTCTTTTCCCATCTCCAGTTCACATTCATTAGCAAATGATGAGTTGTGTTAGTGTGGCAAATGAATCACAGCCTCCTGGAGGTGAACTTTGGGTAAGCTCTTTGGAGGTCATTGTATCATCAGGACTTGGATTTATGCAATGGAACAGTATCATTAGCACACAGTATTTGTACCTATGTAAATCTGATGCTGTTTTAAAGTATTTCTGCTGGCTTGCATTACCATAAACAATTAATCAGCATTCAAAATTCAGAATGATCATCTGTAAGCATATAACATTTCACTTGATGCCTGAAGTTGAGGGCTTTGGAGGAGGTTATCAGTCTTTGCCAGACCTGTCCAATTTTATTCCTGAAATGTTTCACCAGCATCTGCAACAATGCTTCTCAACACAATATGTGATGGCCTTTTGCTCAACTGGCTCATTAATGTCTGAGATTGCATGATCCCTGTTTAACATGACAGGTTCAAACAATGACAATTCTATCAAAGCCTCAGGGAAAAATGGCAACATGGAAGGAAATATTTTTGTTTTCATTTAAAGAAAGAAATCTATTGAGTTGAATAAGTAAATTGAAATGGCAGAGATTTCAGCATATGTAAAGTACATTTAGAAAAATAGAAAAAAAAATGCAGTAATGAGAAGTCCTGCATGCAGAATACAATCTAACAAAACAGTTAAATCTGTGCTAAGAAACACTGTTAGGACTAACATGTTTATATCCTCAAAAACTATGAGTCTTTGTGTGTCCTAGGTGGAGCAACAGGTTTTACAGAAGGAAAGTTATCTGTAACAGGGAAATACTGGGCACAGTGAGACACAGTCTTGAATAACTTTCTTATTCTTATTTGACATCCATGGGAATAGGAATTCCTATTCTTAATTCAAGCTTTGCCACTTCTGTTGTGGCATCAGTGCAGAGTGGCTGGAATTTCAGCATAGTAGTGAATCAATAAGGGTGGAGAGTTAAATCCATTTTCAGGTACAGCATGACAGCTGTGCCCAGCCAGAGAGCCAGTGAAGCTCACTCAGTGAGCTGAACAGCCCTCAGCTCCACGGGCATTACCAGCCAATTAGTGGGGCAATGTGTACACACACAGATATTTGGGTGCCTGATTGAATATCCAAGTCATGCCTTGAATCTCATCTCATGCAGGTGAACAGAAAGTCTGGAGCAGAAAGTAACAATACTGGTGTTCTGCTCACAGCTTGCAGCGCCTCTGCCAGTTCTGAACACTGGGGTGATGGGGAGGATTTGCATCAGACAGAGCTTTTGCCTTTATTTGTAAAATTAAAGCTGTTGCAGAGGGATGAACTTCAGGCCACGGTTTTTATTGATCTCCCAGACAACCATGATGGTTGACACCTAAAGGGTGTGAAAAGTCAGGTTTTTTCCCCTTTACATCCCACCAGGATATGTCCAGGGATAGGAAGTTACACTTGCCACTTGGCTACAGAAAACATTAGTAAATGAGCACTAGGCTGTGACTCTTTCCTGTGTGAAAGACCTGCTGACTAAGACAATCCCTCCAGTACCTCAATGCTGTGATTAAAGAGGGATCTTAGCCCTGGCTATCAACAGCACTGGCTATACATTTGTGTTTGGTAGAATGTGGCTTGAAGTTGCTCTCCACACTGAATATTCATCTCATAGGCGGTAACTGTTTCAGGGCTGTTTTCTGAGTACAGTAATTTCACAACTATAAAATGCACTGGATTATAAGGCTCACTTCTGGGTTGTCAGCAAATTTCTGAACTTTGTCCATAAATAAGGCACACCAGACTATAAGCCCCCCCCTTTTTTTTTTTGCAACAAGGATCTGTGCGCAACAAAGTAATGAATTAGTAACGCAATTGTGTAATTGTGGGGTTTACTGGCAGGTGCTCACTTTGCAAGCATTTTTCACGGATCAGCAAAGCCTTTAAACGCAGCCCCAGGTGCCCTCCCCATGCTGCGGGCCCTGGCACACCTGCC
Source organism: Sialia sialis (assembly GCA_009812075.1). Classification (NCBI taxonomy): domain Eukaryota; kingdom Metazoa; phylum Chordata; class Aves; order Passeriformes; family Turdidae; genus Sialia; species Sialia sialis. The sequence goes on along the minus strand of VRYO01001463.1, from coordinate 7,335,970 downwards.
TGCGCTGCGCGGCTGGCATGGCTCTTGCAGCTCAGCTCGTGGCTCGCGCTTCCGGGTTGGCAAATTTCCGAACTTTGTCCATATATAAGACGCACCAGATTATAAGGCACATTTCCGGGTTTCGATGAAAATTTTAGTCAAAAGGATGTGCCTTATAGTTGTGGAATTACTGTAGTCTTGATTGAGATGCTCATGACTGATTGTACATTGATTGTTCTGTTGCTTACCACAGTAGTAGTCTTAAATAGTTTCAGAATACTGGTCTATACTCAAAGTAGTCTATATTCTTTATAAATAGGAAATTAAGGAGCCAGTCCCAGGCAGTTCATCTAGGGAGCCAAAATTAATAATGATCTGTTCTTAGAAATACCTTCTTGTACCATTTTTACACTCAAGTGTGGATGACATCTATTGTTTTTTCACAGACAAGACAACTATAAAAAAGTTTCCAAAGGAAAAATGCTTAGTTTCTTTTGTGAAAGAGAGTTATAGCTAGAAAACAAAAACAAACCCAAGCACTGAAATGCCAGTAAAATTATAAGACCTGGTAACTACTAGTTTTCAAATAATTTGAATTCTGGGGATGGGTAAGTTTAATGATTAAACTAATTACTCACAGAATTTGAAAGGGTTTTATGGTGAATGCTTCATATTAAATTACTGACACTATTTTGGTCACTGTGGCATTTAAAAAAACAGCACATAGTTGTATTCAGCTTGCTTGTAAGGCTATTAGATACATCTCAAGGTGCTTGCTTTAGGTATACACTGAACAGATGTAATGTGGCTGTGGATGCTGTTTATCTAACACAAGTGATTCAACTTGCCCACAATAGAAAGCATGTAATTAAGTTCTGCACACACCATTACTGGAGTTATGGGTCAGGCTAGGAAATATTTCACTCTTCAGAATCTTGAGGGAACTTGTGCTCCTTCTTCCAGCATGGATCATTATATTCTTTCCTTTACAGGACAGAAGAATACAAAAGTGTGTGAAATGTTTCAAACACAAATACTGTTTTGCCAGGAATCTTGAGTCACTGTCTTTATGAAGGAAATGTCACACTGCACAAAAGCAGGAACAGCTTTTCCCTTGAGCCTGCACAGTAGAAATTAATAATGCAATTGTCATTTTTGTGCATTCTGTTGCATCTTTCAACCTTGCTCCACTGCTTAAACTCACATCAGTTTTGTTCTTTCTGCAATTATTTAACATGTTCTTTATGTTGGAGGATGCAGTCACATAGAAATGTTTTCTCACCTCCGGAAGCAGTTTTGGTTTTCTGTTCTATTTGTTTATTTATTTATCTATTTCAATCTGTTTATTTCCAGCACAGTTTTTTATTAGTGCCCTGGTTTACAGAGCAGAGAATAAATTGCACATGTGTATGTCTTCATCCTTTATTACAGCATTAACCTTTCCATTATCTGCTCAAAAGCAGGGTTTAAATGGCAACCATTAGATCCAGCAATGACTTCATCGGCTAATTTAGCAGCAATCCCAATCAGCCAGTTGATGGCCCGCAGATCCAAACTTCATGAGTCAGATCATAAAAGAAGAAACAAGAAGTAACAGCTAAAACCAGATTGAATTCAGGGGTTATTGGCTCCTCTCCACTTGCTTTTATGGTACAGCAAGTTAGCTAGATTGGAGTCACAAAATGCTCCTAATTGATAAGGTAGCAGTGCATCGGATCAGACATTTTTTGCATGCATGAATTTCCATAATTACTTCCATTCAGCTGGGAGCAAATAAAGTATAGATTAATTTTCTAGGATTCACACATAAAAATCCACATTTATTTCTTGGGTATATATGAAACATTTCACTATGCTTTTGGGAGCTACCAGTTCCTTTTTTAGTCAGCATGCACTGGTGTGGTTTGTATGCTTCTGACTGCCCCCTCAGGTTCTCATCTCCTCTTCATCCACTTCACCTGCAAGATTACAGATTCTTATCTGTCACTGTTTGGTGCCCAATGGGAACTGAGAAAACTTGAAATACCGAACTGGAAAGATTCAGAAAACCTTTGTCTATCCTTCCCTCAGCCTTGTGGGCTGGATCTCATCACCTTGGCAATACTAGGTTTAGAGGGAGTTCAGGCCAAGTGAGTCATTGAACCAGTCTGCACCAAACTCTGAAACTTAGATTGACATTCCTCTAGTTGTTCTGCAATGGGATTTCAATCCCAGTGAGCAAAAAATAAATTAACTGTGGTCCCTGAGAACAAGTTTGTGTACATATACATTCAAAACCTTACTTTAAAGCTGAAGAACCAGATCTGGTAAAACAGCAAGCCATACTATTACAGGTACTTGTTAGCGCCTCTAACTTATTTGTACAGTGTTTTAGTATGAGAATGTCAGAAATAACAAGTCTAGCAAGGGCATTAAGACAAATGTAGCTGAAGTGGAATGGGTTAATTTTTCACACTAAGAAGCAATTAATTATTATGATGACACAAACCTGCTCCCATTATCATTGTAGCCTAGATAAAGAAGGCTCAGGTATTTCTACATCCCACTGAAACCTGTTCCATATTTGTATCTTTTGATTTTTAGAAGCAGTACATACACAAAAGCCACAATTTAAGGAAAGTAATGACAGCTTGAGCAGAAGTGCAATAAAATCCAGGAAGTCTTTGATGCACAGGATGATGCGCTTCTTACATCTTACTTCCACAGTCTGATTTAAGCCAAGCACCAGATTTGGCATCAGGGAGGAATATTTCTGCATCTGACTCTGGCACTGAGCATTGGCTTAGGCCTGGATATTTTCTTTTCTTTTTCCTAGAACATAAGGCATGATCTATTTCTTAGGCTAATCTGGGAATTATTTTTATTACAGCAGGAAATAATTAGTGTCTCACTCTTGAAAAGCTTGGTCTTCAGGACAGGCCTTTTTTCAAGCCTTCAGGCTCATTATAGAGGTAACTGGTATTGTTCTGGTGAATGCAGTGCATAAGTAGATTGTCTCTGATATCATCTACAGAAAATATTTAATTTTATGTAACTGCTTGTGACTGAAGCTGTTGCTCCTTTGCAATAAAAACAGAGGACCCCATCTTCATATCTTGGAGCCTGACTATGAAGAGTCAGAGGTGCAAAAGGGGTTGTAACTCCTGCACATGCAGTGAAAGAAAACTGAAATAAATCCAGAATGTTCAAAAAATCATAGAATATGCTGAGTTGGAAGGGACCTCCAGCATCATTGAATCCAGCTCCTGGCCTTGCACATGAGAATCACCCCATGTACCTGAGAGCATTTTCCAAGTGCTCCTTGAACTCTGTCAGGCTTGATGCTGTTATCGCTTCCCTGAGGAGCCTGTTCCAGTGCCCAAGCACCCACTGGGTGAAGAATCTTTTCCTATTATCCAGCCTGAAGCTCTCCTGGCACAGCTTGAGGCCATTCCTTTGTGTCCTGTCACTGGTCAGGAGAGAGATCAGTGCTTGCCCCTCCTTTTCCCTCGCAAGGAAGCTGTAACTGCAATGAATATCCTCTTCTCCAGGCTGAAAAATCCAAGTGACCTCAGCTACATCTTTTATGGCTTCACCTCAAGGCCCTTCACCACCTCATGGCCTCCTCTGGATGCTCTCTAATAGCTTAATGTGTTTTTTTTATTATGTCTAAAACTTCACACAGGACTCGAGGGTAAGCTGCCCCAGCCCAGAGCAGAGCAGGACAACCCCTCCCTTGCCTGGCTGTGATGCTGTCCCTGATGTCCCCAAGAACAGGGATGTCTCTCCTGGCTGCCAGGGAACTGCTGGCTCATGTTCAACTTTCTGTCAGCCAGGACCCCCAGGTCCTTTCCCACAGCTCTGCTCTCCAGCCTCTCATTCCCCAGTTGTGTCGACACAACCAGGGGTGCCTTGTCCCAGGTGCAGAATCCAGAACCTGCCCCTGCTAAACTTCATATGCTTTGTGATTGCCCATGTCTCTGATTTGAGGTCTCTCTGCCCTTGAGGGAGTCAACAGCTCCTTCCAATTTAGTACGATCACCAGACTTACTCAGTATAACTCCAGGTCCAAGATGCACATCTCTCTCTCCATTCTATCTTCCTACACTTACTACAATTTTACTGACCAGCTCCCCTCCCTGGAATTGATGTAAGAAACTGATGTGAGAGCACAGGATGTAAGCGAAAAGTACTCAATAAAGGAAGCAGACATCAGTAACTTCATTTTCCTCCTGTCAGTTTTAAAATAATTTTTGATGAATAGGGAGAACATCTTTTCATGTGAGCTAAAAATATTACAGGAAATTAAATAGGGTTGTGAAGATGTTAAATCTGGAAAGCATATTCAATCATTATAACATCAGTTTTAGCTCTGATTTGAGCTCAAAACCTCAAACTAAACTTAACTTTGGAGCCCTCACAACATCTCTGGAGTGTATTCTGGTTGCTGTATTTATAGACAGTGTTATATGAATGTTCTCTCTTTACGTGCAGCTATTCAGGAGATATCAAGGCAATGGGTAGTACTCCGGAACACATCTGCCTCATGTACCAGCATTATGGAGTCAGGAAGGTTTAATTTAGCAGCTTGAACTGCATACATTGTGCACAGGGCTTAGATGTGAGCAACTAGAAATTATTTAATTATTTTTAAACATGAATACCAAATTACTTTTGGGAAAGTTTGTATGTGGGAGTGTGGAGCATGTGCATGTGTATTCTGAATTTATTTTCTGGCAACCAAACATCCTACAGACATTGGCTTGCTATTTCAAGGAGAGATGAAATCTAAACTACCTTGTTCCTTACCCCTATTCTAAAGAGAATTTCCCAGAATGCTTGAGGAAATCTGGCAAATAAAATTATTGATTTTTTTGAAGTGTTTTTATTATTTAGCCAAAAAAAAAAAGAAAAAAAAAAGAAAGAGAGACAGACTGAACACCTGTGCTTTGGGGAAAGAAGCCTAGAAAGAAACATTTGGGAAACTTATGAAAGAAAATTCAGAGCTTGATCTTATGCTTATAGAAATTACTAGCAAAACTCTTGGTGACTTTAATCCTGAAAAGACCATAGCTCAAAGCTCAAAGCCCAAGAAGGGAAGAAAAGAACAGGGCAATGATGAAAGACAGTAGGAACAGAGAAATAGTGACAGTCAGAGAGCAAAACCCAAAGCCAAACACTTTCATGTGAAAATCTCCACACTTCAATGACCTAAACACTGGTAATTTCCCTCTTTGGGCAAGATGGCTCCAAACCTACTGTCACTGTGCACTGAACTCAAGATGTTCAAATTTGCTGATTATTCTTCTTTGAAGTTTTTTGTTTGTTTGTTTGTTTGTTTGTTTTTGTTTTTTTTTTCCCCCCAGCCTATCTGCTGTCAGCTCAGGAATTTTTACCCCACCAATTCTGAGTACCTATGTCTCTGGTGACTGGGGGAAGTCTTAAAGACAGATCTTACAACTGTAAAAAAACCCTTTTCACTGTAATAGCTTGGAATATAGGTGATAAATTGAGGTGCCTTTAGCTAATGCTGTAGTTTTATGTGTTTTCCAAAAGAACAGGAGAAACCTACTAGAGCAATTAAAGGCTCAGGGAAGGGAGGCTGACAGGATTTAGCTAAGGTTTTATTAGAAGAATTAGTTTTGAATTTTACAGTGTCAGTTCTGAAAGCCTGGGGCTTTCATCCTGCAAAGACTTTACCATGCAATCTGTGCTGGATGTTGCACCATGATACATCATTCCCTGTTTGCAGCACCGATTGAGATTTCTGAAAACTTCAAAAAAAACAAAGCATATGATTCAGCTCCCATTGATCAGCTGAACCACACCAAGCTGCAGAGCTTCTGAGGATGTAATCTTTTGGGGGAGTTAAATTTTAACAGACTGCTGGGGATATTTTTGGTTTGTCATGTGCAATCTGGCTGTAATCTCATTGGTACCCACTGAGAAGTCAGAGAGGATGATGTCTGTGCTAGAGCTGCTGGTGAAAGGTTATTCTTAATTTTGATCTGGCAAGCGAGTTATCAGCCATCATGAATGACAAGATTCCTTCTCCCACTCAGCCAGTGATGAGCAGGCTTTAAAACCTACTGTTTTAAGAAGGCAGAATTACAAAGCCATTTCAAAGTCAAGGTTAAAAACCTGAGATGCTTCACTTCTCCTTCATAGGAGAATATGAAATAGCATTGTACACTTTCCTCCCTGCCTCCATTAACTAATTCTCTAAAAAAATCAGCAGTTGTTGTTCTAGGAGGCAACTGACAGTTAAAGACTAGAAAGAATATTTTACCTTAAACTGAGTGTTAGAAAAATAAGAGGTTTCAGGCTATTTTTGGCAAAATCAAGCTCTGGAATAAATTCTCTGGCAACACAGTAGAGTAACCATAAAGTGACAATGAAAGAGGCCACTAGCTGCTGAAAAGACCTATTTGTAAGTGGATGAAGCTTTATGTTAATTTAAAATGTGGTGATTCAATAAACAATTTAAAATGCAACGATTCAATAAACAATGGAGATCATTATTTCATGGGTTTGTGGGATGCATCCCACCACAAACTAACAAAGTTTTCCATCAGTATCAGTGCTGATAGGAAATTGTGTCTGTTTGCAAATCTAGAGCAAACAAAGGGGAAAATAAACAATAAAATTCTTTCTTAAGTAAAACCTTCCATTCCTCAAGGAAATGTTAAAGAGAGGATCATTTGATCTAATCATATAACGTGAGCAAATCTCTGAGAAACAGCTGAAGCATGAAGAGGGCATCAGTGTTAACTCTCCAGCATGGGCATTATTGTCTGATGATCAGCACTCATGAAAAGCACTTTGCTGCACATGCAAAACCCAGTTGCTAGGGGGACCTGAAAACTGTTTAAAGCCAGAGAGTGGCAGGCATCCTTATGCAAGCTCAGTGTTGTTCTGTCTCTGCAATCCTGTGTAATATGCAAATATTTGTGGTGAGAAGTCTCAGTCTGAGTGAGATCTCTTGCAGGTAATGATGGAAGAAAGGAAGAGCAGGACAGAGGGGTGGTGCACAGATAGGTCCACATCCAGAGTGAGCCCCTGGCTTCTATAGAGCCTGGTGCCAAAATGGAACAACTGCATTTACTCAACGTGTTCTAAACATCTAAACCCTACTGCTGATGACGACATACCTAAATTCTGTAAGCTGCATGCCCTGCTGCTTTCCACAGACTGACAGAGGTTACTTCACCTGCCTCATGTTTGCTTACTGATGACAAGGAATAGCCCTCAAGCAGGACCTGAAATTGTCATCTCACACAAATGCAGGCCAGAATCTTTACAGTTCTATCTTATGAGTATGAGATATTGTCCACACAACTGAATAGAAAATAATTCAAAGAAGCTGTTTGACTCTAATCACATTTTTTTTTAAATGATGATTTTTTTTTTATTTTTTTATTTTTTTGCTTTCTGGTATCAGTCGGATGTCTAACTGCAGGCATACTTGAAGCACTGTGCCTCAGTAATTTATTCTAGCAGACGGAGCTGAGGGGTAACTTCATGTACAGCCTGTCAGTGTAGTCTGGCAGTGGTCTTGTGATTCCCATCATTCTGAAATATTCCACAGAGGCAGGATCCAAAACAAGGGAAGCAACATTTCTATTAGGAGGTTTCTATTGGAGCTGTGTTAACAGCAACCCAGTAAATTAACTCTACTATCTTCACAATTCTCTTGGGTGATGTCAGACCGCACCTAGAGCTGCTTTCCCCTGAGTTACACGGTAACCACAGCATGCAGCACAAATTCAGAGTTTGGCTGAAGGAGACTTCAGGAAGTAAAAATTTACAAAGGTTGCAGGCCAATATTTTCTGGAAATTTCAAGGACTCCTAGTGCTAATGAAAGCTTAATTAAGGGAGGCTTGTTGAGACATTGCTGAGCTGTGAGGCTAGTACTAAAAATTCATTAAGAAAAAAAAAAAAGCCTGTTCAGTGTTATTAAGAAACAATGTCTTGGTAATTTCCTTTGCAGGGCATATTATTGAATCTGGGGCAGGTTTACAATCTTGGAATATTAATGATCCTCCACTGATGCTGTCAATACCAAACACAGACTGGTGGGCTTTCACCCATGGTCTCTTTATGCAACCTAAACTGAAGCCATCCATTGCTTTCCCATGTTTCCACCTTAGTGTCTGATTTCAGCCAAAGTCTGGCAGCCAAAAGCAGGAATTGAGTAGGAGATCAGTGTTATTTGGTGACAACCATGGTGGATTTCCTAAAGATGATGATATTAGCTTATTAATCACCCTGAAACCCTGCCATAAAGCAGTCACTGGCTCACAGCACAAGGAGGAAATGTATGCACAGTAAGGGAAATGAGCTCTCTCCCACACTGCTCCCTCCCCCAAATGTCACATAGCCCAAAAGGTGCTCACCAACACAGCCCATTTTGATGACCACAGCTCCTGTCCCACTTCCAGGAGCACTTATACTCCCAAGAAAAGGGGTAAAAATCATCTCTGGAACATGTGACATGGCCTACCAGACAAAGCAGAAGGATCTCCTTGGGGAGAATTTAATTTCTCCAGCGCTGCAGACTCACAGGCTCTGAGTATGTAAAGGCAGACACTGGCCACCACATCACAGGTAACTCCATCACAAGGAATGTTGAGTAACTCTTGGTTATGTAGGACTACATCACAGCCAGCCACTCTTGGGTGCACTGTGTTCTGAGCCTGACATTTCTGCACCCCACCAAAGTGATTTTGGAGCTATGAACACAGGGGTAAAACAACATCTGGTGTACAGTGGCTGCTGTGACCTTGCTGAAGGAATGAGAGCAGTTTCTGCCTCCCTGAGAGCTCTGACTTGCTCCCCCTCCTCCGTGGCAGTCTGGAACCCACTCGTGTCAGTCACCAAGTCCCCATGAGCTCCAGTCCATAGCTAAGGTTTTAACACAGCAAGGCAGGATGAACTCTGCAAGGTGACAGCCTACATTTGTAATCTTGCTCCTCTGGACCTTTTCTCTTCTTGGCAATTCCTCATTACTTGCTGTGTGTTTCTCTAGCAGTCTCCTAGCCTGAATCTGTTGGTCTAAATCCCTTTAGCCTTGGCTTTCTCCAGAAGCTACAGAGCATAAAACATTACATCCCATCACAACCACAATTCAGAAGTGATGACAGCTCTAGAGAGCATCTCAGCCTGTAAACCTATATCTGGCATTTAGAATTCATTTTATGTTATCTTTACACTGCAGACCAAGTAGCAATTTTAATACGTGAGTAAACAGAGATTCAACACACCAAAGGAGAAAAAATTGTCCTGGGATGTACACAAAAGACTGTTTAATATTTTTTTTTTGCCTCTAAGGCTTTTTAGTGCCAAAAGACCTTGAAATTTATCTTGTAACTGACCACTGCTTTTCCTTAATTTTTTTTAATCTCTTGCTTGTGCGATCCCACCCTGAGGACACACTGTACACTACAAAGAGATACAGAGTCTGTCCCAGAAAAAAACCCAAAAGAACAACAAACAAACCAAAACAAAACATTTTGCTGGGGAAAAAGAACCCAAACCAACAAGATATCTCTCCAGCAACTCCTTTCTCATCTTAGCAAAACATTGCTACCACTTCCAAAGCATCTAAATTAATCCCTCCTAGTCTTCTTTAAATATTTATCCATTTACCTTTCATTTTAATATACAGCCTTCTGGCTCTGAGTGATTAAACACTTAAAGGGATGAAGTCTGCCCTCACCTACCAGTTCTCTTGGGATAATCACCATTCCAGCCCTACTGAGAAAGATACGCCACTGTGGTTTCAGCTGGACTGATTCAGACCCTTGAATGTGCAACTTCTCTCTCTCCTTAGGTTGCAGCATTCTATTGACTTTTGGTGGTTAGCTGAACAGGCTGGATATCTGTGTATCTCACTGAAAGCTAAATCCAAGAATATATAGTGACTGAAGGTCTAAGACATTAATAAATAATAACTATGCAGAGGAAGGTGGGAATTCAACACCTTCTGCAAGCACTCCCAAGGGTAAAAGCAGTGCCACCAGGCAGCCCAGGATGAGCCACTCAGTCTGACAGGCTGCAGAGCCAAGGGCACGTTGTGGGCACGAAGAAATGACCAGTGTAGCCCAATGACAGAAACTCACTTAGTAATGAAATTTTATGGCTGAAACAGGTGTCCTAAAGGCATTTTTGTTGTCCTGTATGTCTCATAAGGAGGCTTCAGAAGTGAGTTAATGGTAAGATAGCATGAGCCAAGTAAGTGTCAAAGTGAAACACTTGGAAGTTGTCACTTGCAGTGGTGGATTGGTTCCAAGAGATGATGCAGCTGGACCTGCCTTGGTTCCATCAGGCAGTGCCTGGTGCTATGTGAGATTGGCAAAACCAAGAGTCCCCAAACCAGACAACCAAAAATAGAATTGCAACTATCCTCCAAACCCATTTCTAGTACTGTAAAGGCCAAAGATTTTGAAATAATGAAATTCCTTTCCAGTCTCAGCACTATTCTCTGTGTCAGCCATCTGTTGCTCTCCTGCTTATCCCAGGGAGCTGTGCTAGCTGCCTGTGATGCACAGCTCCCCAATGCAGGGAATGAGCTGTGCTGGGGCAGGGAGAAGGGACAGGCAGGAGGAGCAGCCCAGAAGGGACCAACCACAGACCCATCCTCATCCTGGGGGGAAATGCTTTCAGTTCATATTTCCCTTTCCAAAGTTGGGGGCAGCCACCACTGGTAAACCAATTTATACACTCTGGATGCCATACTATTTTCTTTGTTGCTTAATATAAAGTTAAAAGAAATTTAAAAAGGAAAATGAAAAGAAAAAAATGTTATTTGGATGCCCATTCTTGAGGATTTGTTTTTGTTGTTTTTAGTATTTTACTGGAGTAAACTGTAATGACCAGTGGCCGAGTGTTTGGAAGGCCAGTCAGAGTCAGGGACACTTCGGCTGTGTGGACAGACTGGGGAATAAGAGGCTGGAGAGCAGAGCTGTGGGAAGGGACCTGGGGGTCCTGGCTGACAGAAAGTTGAACATGAGGCAGCAGTGCCCTGGCAGCCAGGAGAGACATCCCTGTTCCTGGGGACACTCACAGCCAGGCAAGGGAGGGATTGTCCTGCTCTGCTCTGGGCTGAGCTGCCTCACGTTGAGTACTGGGCACCACAATATCAAGATATTGAGCTGTTAAGAGAGTATCCAAAGGGGAGCCATGGTGATGATGGAGTGGGAGCTCTATGAGGAGCTGCTGAGGTCACCTGGATTGTTCCACTTGGAGGAGAGGACACTGAGGGGAGACCTCATGAAGGGAAGAGGAGAGGCAGGCACTCATCTCTTCTCTCTGGTGACCGGTGACAGGACCCAAGGGAACGGCCTGGAGTCGTGTCAGAAGAGGTTTAGGTTGAATATCAGGAAAAGGTTCTTCACTCAGAGGGTGGTTGGGCACTGGAACTGATTCCCCAGGGCAGTGGTCACAGCACTAAGGCTGACAGAGTTCACGAAGTGTTTGGACAACGCTCCCAGGTGCGTAGTGTGACTCTTGGGATGTCCTGAGCAGGGCTGGGAGCTGGATTCTGTGACACTGATGGGTCCCTTCCAACTCAGCATATTCAGTGATTCTGTTATTCTGTCTGATTCTTGATGAACAATTTCTGCTGTTCACAAGCTACTGACTACTGTCAGAAGTGCTCCGGTGTTCTTCACCTTATAAAAAGGATTATTTCAATGTTGTCACTGTAACCCAATTACACCTCATGTCAGAGAACAAAAGCAAATGTGATTTTGGCTTCAAGCCTGCCAGCATCATTTAGTCCTTGAGTGATTTTATTTCCCCTAAGTCAGCAGTATTTAAATTTGTCTGTACATAATTCCTTGTCGTTTATTCATATCTCAACAGCTGGATTGTGGCACTCTGCCCTCCATTGTATCAGCGGAGGCTGAACAACACAGAGCTGCTGTGCCTCAGAGACCATCTACTGATTTATAGCTCACTCAGGCAGAATTTATTTTGGGATGACACAGAGTGGAAGATCCATTGCCAGTGGCCATCTGACAGGAGCAGGAAAGCAGCCAGTGCCTAGTGCTTATTTGGGACAGGAAAAACTCCACTTACACTGAGACAAAACCTGTTAGATGAAGGTTATTTTAGTGTAGCCAAAATGCAGAGCAGAGGTCTAAATAATTGCTTAAGCCAAAGAAATTGGTGCATCATTGTATAACAGGTATCAGCTGGGCATGGTAAGTGGCCATGCATCCATAGCCCTCTGCAGGTGTGAAATTAAACATTCTGGCTTAGAGCAGGAACTTCTGAACCATGGTACCAGTAGGGATTTCAGCCACAGCTTTGGCTTTGGTAATAGCTTTGCCTAGCTGGAAATTACAGTAATGATCTTTATTTTTCTCTGGGTTAGACAATGTCTTTAATATCAGTCCACAGGGTAATATCTCAGCAGATTAATCTAAATTTTTACATGTATGTATATAAAACTTCCCTGTAGCCACCAAAGGCTGTGTCAGTAAAGGATTTCTGGTTCTTAATTATACTACAGATGCACTTCCTTAGCCTCCATTTACTCTATCTCTGAAATGGAAATTCTATGATTTAACTACATTTCAGACCAGTTAAATGACTGCAATTTCAGCAACCTGAAATCAAGAAATATAATAATATTATTGTTGTTATCAATGCAGGATAAAACAAAAACAAAACAACAATACAAACAAAAAGAACCTACACCTTTTTCTAACTGGAGGACTGTGGCAACATAAATTAAGAAGTTGCTGGAAAAGGAGTCCTGCCTATTCCCCTTCCATACTGAACTCACACACTGTTTAAAATCATTCTCTGAATTCATCAGCCCAGAGGAATCCTCCTCACAGCACCTGTAGGAGCCCTCTGGGGTATTCCCAGCATCTAAGCATATGGGCTGACAGTTTGTTTGTGCTTCAGCTCCTGAGGGCACCACGCACAGAGATAAGGGACAGTGAGACTCTGCTGTAGCAAACACTGTTCAGGCAACTCCCAAATTTCTTCTTCTCATGTATTTTCAGCAGCAGCAGCAGAACAGTAACCTCTGGGCACCACTTTCCAACTCCCATTCTGACTCACTGCCTGATGCCAGACAAGTCAGTTTACCTCACTTTGCCATTTTATGCCCGAGTGTTAAAAGAATGCAGTTACCCTCCTCTTCTGGGGGTTGCAGAGCTTTAGTATTTCATACTTGTCCACTGCTTTGGGATCCTTAGACAAAAGGAGCTAATGGACCAATATGAACATTTATGAGAAAGCCAAACCTATAAAATGATGCATGCACTTTGCTGGACAGCATTGGGCCACTGAGTTTATTTCTCTTCTCTTTTTACAGGAGCATGATTGCAACAGCATCCTTGAGTGGTTATATCATTCAACAAGGACTATACTTGGCACTGGCTGCATTTTCACAAAAAGAAATTATTACTTTGATATTCATGGTGCCCCAAATGTTGCCCCAGTTGTTGCATGCAACATTTTGCAGAGGCATCTGGACAGCTTGACATCCCTCAATACATAATTCCTTATCTTCTTTCCCATCCTCTACAGTAAGTCATTCCTTCTTTGATCTGAAACACCATTAGTCAAATTTTTACTGTGTTAGAAAAACTCATATTTTCATAAGACTTTGTGCAGTGTTCAGTCCTACTTAATGACTGATTGCAAGGTATGGACAATTATCTAGAGGGCTAATTATGTGCATTATGATTCCAACTTTATAGGGGAAATTTCTGCATGACTGCAAGAGAATCATGTCTTCTTGAGTGCCTCTTTTGGTAACAGAAGCCAACGGGAATGTATGAGAGATTTATTTCAGTAAATCATTCAATAGAGAGAGATCTGTAAGAGCTGCTTGCCTGAGTGAGAGGCAGACAGAGCTATGCTCCTGTTGGCTTCAGGGAGCACCAGAGAATTGTCCATCTGCCTCCACCTCTGGGCAGTACTACAGCTGCTAGGTACAACGACCAGGATATTTGTAGCTTTCCTTTATGCCCAGCCAACCTAACTTAAACAGACTTGGAGAAAAGAAGGTGGCAAACATCGAAAATAGGCTTTTGTAAGTAGGAAAAAAACCTGGGAACTCATCAGAATGAGAGATGTCTCCATGTACTTTTTACAGTCTGGTCACGTTCTCCAATTGCTCTGGTGATTTGTACTTAATCACAGCCATTCTCCTTTGCTTCCCATTCCACTCCCCTCTGGCTTGGGGATGAAGTCACAGGCTAAGCCTGTGATGATGACAGTCAATGACATAGTTATAGGCAGTATTTTAGTCTGGCTGTAATGATGGCAGATCTGCATTTTTACTGCAGGATCAAACAGGAGAAACTGAGCAGGGTACAGGAGGGAAAACCTTTATATCTTTTAAGGCAACCAGCTCCTTTATATTATGTTAGACAATAAATGTTGAAAATACCAAAATATTAGAAGGGAACATTAGGGAGAAAGACATTTCTCAGTGTGGGGTATAATATGCTTTGGGGATTTATGGGAAGCTAGGGCCCATTCCCCCATTCCTCCAGGCATTCTTTTTCAATCTAATTCAGCATAAAGAAAAGTACATGCAACTTCAGGATGATGTAATGCATCTGTATTACTGAGCACTGCATTATGAAAGAGAGAGCATTCAGTGCAATGTTATGGATATTTGATGGAACCATTTCCACTATTAATATTCACTAAGGATTCCTAGAATTAACTGTAATTACTGAGGGAAAGGGCCTAGATATGGCTGAGCATAGCTCAAAGAAAACATCTGTTCCGGGCTCTGTGCTGGGCAACAACAAGCATGGTGTTAGGCTGCATTAGGAAAGGACAAAGCAACAAAATATGAAAAGAGGCAATTGAAAGACAGCTGAAATAATGAATGGCTTCAAATTAAAACCCAGTTATAAATTCTACTGCTGACCCCTAGAGAGAAGAAACCTGCAGAGTATTCACCCAGAGTTACCTGACTCTGTATGATTCTAGATGGTCTTGTAAAGCAAGACCAATCTCTATTTTTATCCTAGAAAAATTCCCAGAATTTATGTTGATTAAGAGGAAATGTATCTTGTGAGCAAACTGATATGTCACCATACAGCTGTTTTGCAAATCAGATCCCTAAAAGCAAACACCCCACACAAAGGAGGAGTATGAGAGAGTGCAGAATATTCTTTCATTTATTACAATGAAATAACAATGTGGGGAGCCCCATAGCCACACTTTTTGATTCATTAAGAGATCAGGTCACAACATGGCAAATAAAACTTGCTGTTTGTCTGCTGAAAGCTTGTAAAATTCTTGCTGATTTTCCCTAAAGTTTCAAAATCTGACAGCTCTAATGAATTACAGTAATTTC
>VRYO01001463.1:7305897-7319671 GCA_009812075.1 Sialia sialis | reverse complement strand
GAAAACTGCCGACAACCCAGAAGGGCACTTTATAATCTGGTGCACCTTATAGGCATGAAATTACTGTAATTTCTCAAGTGAAGAGATGTTGAAAAGATCTTAAAAGCTCATATTCAACTAATTTGTGTGTTCTGTCATTGTTCTCTTTCAAGCATTAAGTTGTCCCTTGAACACTTGCTTGAATATTATGATTCTGCTACACCCATGATAAGGGATCTCTGATGTCATCAGCAATATTTTAAAAATGCAGGTAAGGAGACTGCTGAACTGCCCATTATCTAGTCTGCTGCTTATTCTGGCCCTGCATCAAACATAACTCCTTTCCTAGGACGGAAGGCAAGTCTGGGGGTTCTGGCTGAATAATTACATTTTTTTGGGATTTCTGGTGGCTTGCATATATACCAGGTCTAACAGCCTTGGGAGGCCTACACAGTCTGTGACATCCACCAATGTCCAAGGCATTCTGGAGTGACACTGTTCAGCCCTGTCTTCCTGCTTCTAAACTGGTTAGGAAATTTCTGAACCTTGATGGCACTGGGATTTTTCAGTCTGACAGGTTATGGCATTAAAAGACCAGTGAGCAGTGAGGCAAATTACAGAAAAAAAAAAACAACTGAGGGAAATAAATCCTTTGGGTCATTACATCTCTCCAACCATAGGATGTCACATAATCCTATGCAAAAGCAGATCAGACTGCATCTCCACTGCTGTGATCATCTCTCTTCTGGTGCTTTTGATACAGGAGCGTCACATAATCTTACTCCTCAATTAGTCATAACCCGTCTTGTTTTCAGCCTAAAATAATCATGAGCAATATATTCATATTTGGTTCTGCCAGCACTGTCCTGTCTGCTAACAATTGTGTTTGCCTTCCCAGGGATCACACACTGATGTATTGACAGACAACATATATTTCTGCAGCCTTGCTGAAGTTAAACAGGCTGACTCAGTGTGTCTCTCCTGATAAGAAAATAATCTCTCAGTTTTGTCATTATCCCATCATCCACTTCTGCACCTGGTCTAGTTGGAACTTCTCTGCTCTGAATATGGCCAGATTCTTACACAGATATGGACGGTAGCTTTCCCAGTCTCTCTCTTTCCTGAAATTTTTGAATGAAGTTGGGCATTCTTTCCAAGTGCCTGCAGGCCTCTGGAAAGCAAAACTGATTTTCTGACCTGCCTTTGTTCAATTTCTACAATTTCTCCATGGACCTTAAATAACAAACCACAGATTTGCATTGTTTTAGATCTTAGTATCTTAGCAATACTTCTCTACCCCAGGAAGAACCTTCTGATGTATCCTACAAGTGCATTTACTCTTTCATAGTCACATTACATTTTCTGTTTACCTCTGTCTTTTAAAAGAAAAAAATCTGTTACTGCTTTGTCTGCTCCTGAGGCTGGGGTGTCAGCTGGTATCTGCACAGACCATTTGACCATTTCTCACCATTTGACTATGGGGATCCTGCTGAGTATTCCTCTGTCACTTTGATAGATTTACTGAAAAGACTCTTATGACAATCAATATGCCAAGTTTTCAGGATTCTGGGACAAAGAGTATGATGTTCTCCTAGATGTCTCAGCATTCTTTGAATTTTGTTTCCATATTGTATCTGATACCTTCCTCTATCATGTATTTATTTTGTATTTTGTTTTGGCTTTTTGTGGCTCTGTGCTCACTAATTAAGAAATTGGAATTTGGTGCAAAGAGATACTTGCAGAGAAATGGGATTAGAACCTGGTGTTCTCAGCCAATAATAATATGTGAAAAGAGAATTTTCTTGAAGTACCTCAAAGCTGATGGGTTATTTCAAGACTTGTTAGGAAACATAATTGTCATCTTGTCTCTGTTCCAAATTAGAATAGATCATCAGTAATAATCCAGTGATGAAGAGAGCCACAGAGCTGTGGCCTTTGGAATGCATTTGAAATTAATTTTAATTTAACTTTTCCTCAGGGACAGTTCTGGTTCCCTTGGATTCATAATGGGGTTAAGAGTCAGGACTTGTTGTCCCTGTTGCAGTTTCTGGTAGTGAATCAAGCATTATCAGAAAACTTAGTGAGCTCAAAGTATTAATTTAGAAGCAAAATAAATTATCTAAGGTGTTCAAATTATTAAATGCATTTTGGTTATAAAGGAAAAGACAGATTTATTTTGTGCTTGCTTCTTTTATACTAAGAGTACTATGCTGGAAATTCCTTCATAGAATTTAGTGAAAAATAAAATATGACTCTTTCTAAAAAAGATGGTCTGAAAAAACCAAAATTCACAGAATTCATCCATGGATGCAGAATGACATTGTGAGCCTTCTTGTCATTTAGGAGTTGATTATACTACTGGTCTGAAGGATCCTTTCTTCACTTAAAAATGAAGCAATTAAAGCTTGAGAACATGTGAGTTTCCATTTAGAGGGTGAACCACAAATGGAATAAACTACTCCATAATGGTACCATTCTGTGAAACCCCATTAGTATTGTTCATAAAGAGCCCAAAACCCAAACGTTGATTTTCACACATCTTCCCCAGTACATAAAGGAGAGCAGCTCTGTTCTAGTTTAAGAATGAAATGGCTCCATTAAGCCAAAATGTTTTACATTTCTTGACACATCTTTGAAATGCAGCGTACACACCTTCCACAGGCATTTCGTTGGGAGATTCACCCATTTTGCCTTCTGTGCTGGTTTCATTTGGGGTGGAGTTAATTTTCTTCCCAGTGGCTGGTATGGGGCTGTGTTTGGGATTTGTGCTGATAATACAAAGATGTTTTTGTTATTGCTGAGCAGGGCCTACACAGAGCCAAGGCCTTTTCTGCTTTTTATACGGCCATGCTGGGAGGGAACTGGGGGAGCAGGAGAGGTTGGGAAAAGAAACAGCCAGAGCAGGTGACCCAAAGTGACCAACGGGATATTCCAGGCCATGGGACATCATGCTCAGTATATGAAGTGGAGGGAACAAGGAGGAAAAGGGGGACATCTGGAGTGATCACCATTACCTGTGATGGGGCCCTGCTCTCCTAGAGATGGCTGAACAAATGTGGGAAGGAGAGAATTCATTCCTTGGGTTATTTTGCTTGTATGCTTGGCTTTTGCTTTCCTTTTTAGACCGTCTTTATCAAACCCACGAGTTTGCCAGCTTTTACCACTCTGACTCTCTCCCCAGTGCTGCTGGTGGGGGAGTGAGAGTGGCTGCGTGGGGCTGGGCTGTTGGCCGGGGCTAAACCACAACTTCTCAGTCTTCTTCCCACTTCTTTCCTTAATGGGAACAGACTTCTGTGCAGACTTGAGGATCAGACCACACTTCTGAACCTGCCTACAGTATTCTCAATCGCTTCTGTGATTTATCCAATTGATAATATCTCCTTTAATTTTGCCTGCCCACAGTATTTTCAATCGCTGCTGTGATTTATCCAATTGATAATATCTGCTTTCATTTTGGGAAGGAAAGCTGAAAGGTGTTAGATTGCTCAGGATAACTGGAATGTCGTTTTGAGTCTGGGTCATTTTGACAGGAACAGGACAGGAGTTTATCCCACATCTTTTTCAGCAGCCCTGCAAGCGTGGTAATTTCCAGGTCAGGGAGGGAGGTAGGAATTCAGTTAAGGTGGAGGAAAAGCCATTAACCTCTTTATCTGCTACATCTCCTTACAATGCACGTTGTCAGTAATTTGAGAAGTCAAAAACTTTTTCCCCTACTGTTTTTCAGGTAAGCTGCATGGCCTATCTGAACACACAATAGTCTGGAAGATGTCACAGAAGTGTCTTGCTAGTTCAAACTAATGGACCATCCACTAGTTTGGAAAAAGATCTAGTGTTCTTTTCCCCAAAACAGAGTAGGAGCTGTTAGGAGCAATACTAAGAGTGTATGTAACATGTTTTGCAGTCTGCTCTCTGCACTCTTCCAACATACACAACTGCTGTGTTAACAGGGTTGGATCTCTTCACTCTGAGGAGAGATCTGATCAAAGTGAGATTGGGAAGAAAAAAAAAGTGGTGCATCCAAATGTTTCCTAAGAGAAAAGGCCAATGGATAGCAGGGGCAAAGTTGTAATGCCAATGGAAATAGGGGGCGACCTACAGCAGAGACTCTTCTCATGAAGTGTGATGAGAAACAAGGCTTTACAATCCCTGTCTACAGGGACAACAGGGATGAGTGGTTTGGGTTGGATAAACTGTGGCATAGAGATTGCATAGTAGACTAGATGTTTTTCCTGGCCTCCAAGTTCCTCCTGAAACAGGAACAAGATGCAAACAGCCTGTGGTGGTGGAGGTGGCTCTCCACTTTGCCTCTGGAGAGAGGCCAAGCTTTGCACATGTTTCCCTTCTGTCTAAATGCCAGTGGATAAAGCTGTCAAGTGCTTGGGGGTTGGCATCCACATTTGGAGAGATTGTCTAGGATGTTCTACAGTAGCTAAAATAGGAAAATTGAACAGTTGCACAATGTTCAGGCATGGTCACAACACACCCCTCCTGTGTCGTGACAGCTCTAAAACAGGAGAACTGGCAGTGAGGAGGAGCCCATGAAAGTCACTCTGCACTCTTTACCTGTTCACAGTAGTAACCCAGCAGTTATGAGAGTTATGAGTCTGAAAATGATCCACCTTTCTTTGACATAATCCCAAACAAAATACAAACATCAAGGCAGGGTTAACTCTGAGACTTAACACAGGCTGTGCTCATGTGTATACACCTATGTGTAGGCAAGGTGTCACATTTCCCCTTATCATTACTGGAGATCTAGGGCTGGGTTTATTTGCACAGACATTGTGCTGTAATGGGAGATTTTCTCTGTGTCCTACTTAGGATTCCATGGTGATACTTTGGGTTATCTCAAATGTAACCAGCTGTTACATTTAGACAATAAATTGAAATAAAATTCTCCCCCCATCCCCAAACTCCTGTGTCCCCTTGCCCCACTCCAGTCCTCCTCAAAGAGAAACAAAACCAAAAAGCCCCTGAGCTGTGCATTCCCTCATTCGTAAAATGAAGACACTATTTTGTCATCTTGCACCTATTTTTTATGTCCAGTTCAGGCAAACTCAGTCTCCTGAAGGTTGGGAAATTGAGTGTTTAGTAGTTATACAACATGGAGTGATGGATGCCTTGAAAATGAAGATGGTCTCATTCTGCCTAAGATCTGCACAAACACAAGGTATAATTGTATGTGTATGATGGGTATGTGCAATATGTAATCAAATTCTGGAGATGACATTTCTCTATTCTTGGTTTCTCATCCAGGGTTTGGCCTCTAATTTCTGTTTTTAAAGGATGCTCCAGACTCAAGTTTCTTTCCAAGAAAGCTTAAAAATGTCATCTACTCAGAAGTGCTAGTTTTCTTTCTGTAAACAGTAATTTAATTACATTATTTCTTGAGCAGACCATAGCATGCCATTCTGAACCCCCCTCATGTTATTGTCCTGATATAAATACATCTGCAGCTCATTTGCTCAAATCTGACTGTTTACAATCCCAGCAGGAGCTGGAAAATAATGAGTTTGATCACACAGTAAGGTAAGGAGGCTAGCCCAGCTTCCAGAGAGACTTTCGAAGTACAATGCTTCCATTAACCCCCTGATGACATCCTCAATTGAATGTTTTTAAGCCAGAGCATAAATACAACAGCAGCAGACCTGTCCTTGCTGGAAATAGGGTTTGCTCACAATATTCAGTTAACTTCCTATGTGATGCAAGTTAGGATTCTGTTTCCTGCCTGTGGGGCCCTAAGACCTGCAAGGAGAAGAGTTAACACTGAGAGAGAGCTCATCAGAGTCAGTGAAATGCCTGAGCTTGTTAGCTGAGCTGGCTTTGGAGACAAACAGGTGCCTCCGCAGGAAGAGTCAGCGGATCTGAGATGTTCCTCACAGGGTGAAATGAATTGCTGTATTGCAGAAATTTTAATTTGGAAGTCTCAAATTAATTCAAACTCACAACAGCCCCCTGGTGTGCAGCTGAGAAGTGGTTTCTTTGAAAACAGAGGAAAAAGAAAGTTAAGCTGCTTGTCTTGGACATCTTGTGAGTCACCAGCAGCCACGGCGGATTTGACAAGTCTTGGCTCCCCACTGCAGTGATGGGAGCACTCTTTGGATATAAATCCTCCCCTCTGAAAACACAAAGGTCCTGGCAGGCAATTAAATGAATGTCTGCAGATTGGTGAGGCTCCCAGTGATGGCATTAGGGACTCACTGGGCTCTCTCTGTCTGATCACTTGGGATCTGGGTGGGGAGGACAGACCAAGTCTTCAGCTGTGCAGCTGGAGACAGGGCTGAGATTGCACAGAAAAAGGCCGATTTTCCATTACACAGGAAGGGTTTTTCCACAGCTCTGATAGGATAAAAGATGTTAACACAGAGTGGAAGTGGCCCTGTGTAATGTTCCCTGGCACTGCAGTGTCAGAGCTTTGGCTTCAAAACACCCCTCTGCAACTGCACCCAGTTCCAAATTTAGGCTCTGCCTAACACGGACACTGAGGGTATAGAAAAGAGCCAAAGGTGATCACTCTGTACAACTGGTGAGACTGTGCTTCAGAAACACAGTATTTATTTCACTGCATACATTTCCACTGCTGCAGGCAGCTGTGCACCTACAACCCTGTGAAACCTAGCTCGTGGCTGGGGACAATCTCTGTACAGAAATTAACTGATTGCTGGATAGAGCTGAGTGAGGCTGCATGCACAGGCAAGGGCAAAGGAAGGGAAATCCTACTTTAAGGTTGTCCCAAAACATTAATCATGGAGCTATTCTTTTGGATTGTTAGTCAAGGGACAATTTATTCTGGATAATCTAAACTGAAGTTTGTAGATCTCAATAGCTTGGAGAAGCGAGAAGCAATTCTTCTGACAAATTGCAACAGTATAACATAATATTCAGCATTTTTCTAAAGCCCCAGCTCCTTGAGTTATATGATTACACAAGAATCTCTGCTTTGGGCAAAATAAAGAAAAAAAAATCTGTTAATGTGACAGCTATACAGAAAATTCTGAGAGAATCAGAAATGAAGTCTTCAACTTCAGAAAGCTGGTAACTTTGTTTGGCTTTAGCTTTCAAAGCCAAAAGCTTTTAGAATCTGTAGTCCTAAAGCTAGCCAGCATTTTACCCACTCCTAGGGGTAAGAGTAGGAAGGAAGGAAGTAATGATTCTGTCTTCCTCTGGTGCAAACATCTGCAATGAAATGATCTGGGGTTTTGTTCTGGAGTAAAGTAATTTCACAACTATAAGGCGCACCCTTTTGACTAAAATTTTGATCGGAACCCAGAAGTGCGCCTTATAATCCGGTGCGCCTTATATATGGACAAAGTTTGGAAATTTGCCAACCCAGAAGTGCGAGCCATGGAGCCGCGGAACAGAGCTGCCAAGCCATGGCAGCCAGCGCCGGGGGTGGGCAGGAGTGCCGGGGCCCACAGCATGGGGAGGGTGCCTGGGGCTGCGTTTAAAGGCTGCGCCGATCTGTGAAAAATGTTTGCAAATTGAGCACCTGCCAGTAAACCCCATGATTGTGCGATCTCGTTACTAATTCGTTACTTTGTTGTGCACGGATCCTCGCTGCAAAAAAAAAAAAAGTGTTCCTTATAGTCCGGTGTGCCTTATATATGGACAAAGTTTGGAAATTTACCAACAGCCCACAAGTCTGTCTTATAATTCGCTGCGCCTTATAGTTGTGAAATTACTGTAATTTTTTTTGGTTTTTGGGGAGGTAGTGTTCCTTTAAACCTGTCTATGCAAAGAACCTGAGACCTTTTCTCAAGAGCAAATACCATTAAATTGCAGTGCCTTAGACAAACATTTGGGACACTGGTGGCCTCATCCAAGAAGTGCTGGACAGTTTTGCATGCACAGGCACACAAAGATTCCCCTGACTAAAACCTGTGTGCTTTAATTATATAATGCTTCTGTGTTTGAATTGCAAATAATTTTTGTTCTGCATCCTTGTGCCTTAACTGATGAAGAATTCGTCACTTCCAGACCTGGCATATTCATGCAGTTTTTCTGTTTTGTAAACAAATCACTTATTTGTAAAGCTCTTAAAAAATTCAACCTAAATATTTTTCCTGAATTATTTATGGCTGCACCAGATACAGCTGTGTGAAATATGGCTTCTGATGCCACCTGTGCCCTATGAAATGTGTGTCCATAAATCATTTTAAGCTCCACTGGAATGAAAGTTCCTGCATAGGCAAAAACATGGTGTTTCAGAGCTTTAATATTTGAGTTCAAATTCATTAATGAACTTCTGTCAATTTACTGCAGAGAAGGAACCAGGATTTTTTAAATTTCTTTTTTACTGGCTATATAAAATGACAGGAAAGTCTTAGAGAGGTTCAAAAGTTTAATTCCACTGACTGTCTACAGCTCAGGTACTATGTTATTCCTTTGATCTAAAATTGTTTTAACGCTGAACAGATTTTCTCTGAATTTTACCTGCACTATATATTTGACCATAATGACCTTCCAAACCTCCTGATGTTTTTTCTTGTAATAATTCCTTCTTTTCTGGTAGCTTCCAACTATTTTATTGTTTGAAGGTCTAATTTTATTTTCAGAGGCATAGCTATCATACAGGGATTTAGTACCTCAATTTGCTTTTCCTAGTTCCTTCTCCTACTTTCCCCTTCCTACAAGTAACCTGAGGGTCTGCAAACCCCAGGCTGGAAACTGCAGTTCTGCATTCAAAATAAAACAATTTTTCTTTCTGCACAGGCTGCTAGAGACACAAAGGGAGGGAAGGACATGGGGAAAGAGAAACAGGAGGAAAGGAATGAAGAGGAGAAGGTAAAGGGAGGAAAAAGAAAAGAGGAAGAGAGGAAGGAAGGAAGGAAGGAAGGAAGGAAGGAAGTCCCAGCCTAATATATTTTACACAGTAGTGGGACACTATATTGCCAAATAATGTTCTTTTAATTAGACCTTTAATGATTAAGCCTGAAGAAATTTCGCAGTAATTTAATTCCATAGTATTTCTGAGCTTCATTTGCTTCATTTGAGGTAGATCGTCAAATTAATTTGCTCTGGGTAAATCCTTACTGTGGCTTTCTAGCCCCCTACGCCACCCATGTGAGTTTGGTTCTGCTTTGAATCAATTCTGAATTGTCTTTACAAAAAAAGAAAAAAAAAGTAAAACCAAACCCAAAATTAAAAAGGAAAAATCAAAAAAGGGAGAATAGGCCTGCAGCACAGGTTTCTGCAAGACAGACATTCTTTCTTATGTAAGAATCACTTTCCCTGCTGGGAGGACAGGTAGGAAAGACAGGAGTGTATTGAGAGAGCTTTCCTTGCCATGAACCTCAGTACAGCTCAAGGAGAAGAACGACCAGAGATTATCACCACAGTGTTCCATTGTGTTAGATCTGCACAAAGGTGAAAACACATGGAGCCTCATGCTGTCACCCATGAAAACCAGAGTTATAAACATCTTCTAGTCATGCCAGGTGATTAGGACCTATTTCAAAAGCAAACTCACTCCTGCCACGTGGATCTCAAGCAGGGGAGTGGTGCCTTTTGTCTCATTCATTAAATAAAATTATTTCAGAAACATCACAGACTTAAAACCTTGTTGTTAAAACAACTCACCTCAAATGGCTTGGCTGGGCAACTACAGCTGTGACAATTATTTAGTGATTTGCTCCAAATACTCCAAGAATTAGGCTGCAGTCATTTCCTTGTCCCAGTCAAAGGGCTGTACTGTTCAAAAATGTGTAAGGAATTCCCTTGTCTAACACATAATGAAGGGCAGTGAAAGCCATACTACACAGTGCTAGAATGACACCTCCAGTCAGAAATGAAGGTTGAAGCTTCACTGGCAGAGCTTATGAAAGGATGCTCAAAGGGACTTCTGAAAATACTTCTGATTCTTTATAGGGTGGGTATGTAGGTACACTGGGAATGCAAGATGGATGAGATCAGCTGCACCTGTTCTCAGTCTTTGCAACTGCAGGTAATTCTAGAAACATTTCATCTGGAAGTGCCCACAAAACCTCAGCTCAAGTCATCTTTGCAGACAACAGCAATGTAAATGTACAAAGGACCAAAAATTACCAGAACTACAGAATAGAGGGGAAGAGAGCAGGAGAGGTCAAGGAGATCATTCCTTCCATTGCAAAAGCACTCAAGTGAAAATACCCTCTCCTTCCAGAATGTGGATTACACTCTAAGCTACAGGAACAACAAAAGAGAAAAAAAATCACAGCACCCTAGGTTTTAATCATCTAAAATGGAAAAAGAAATCCACTAAACCATATATCTGATCGTAATTTTTACCCCATGCTGAATGAATGAAACAAGACATCTAACACCTGTAGGAACAGCAGTGTGGTTCTGGCCATCATCCCATCTCTTGCCATAGCCAATCTCTGCACTTTCATATAAAGGTGACAATTAATTTTTTCTATGAAGGGAAATTACATGCCAGGTTTGGAAGAAAAAGGGTGGAGGATATCTGTAGTACTTGTCACAGGCAACCAGCCAGAGTATGGGTATGGAACAAAATAAATGTCATAAATAAAATAAAAGCTGGTTGAGACTCAGGTGTCTGAGGACTATTCATAGCACTGGGCTGCATCCTGACTGTGATTTGTGTAAGTGGATACTGGTGATGGCAGAACCTTTGCCAATACAAGATGCAGACTGTGCCCACACTGGGCAATGGGAAGGGCAAAAGGAAAAGGAATAGACCTCCCAGTTTCCTGCAAATTCTCAATGTATACCAAAACAAGCAAGATGCAGGATAACCCAAATCCTTACTCTCTTATCAAATAATACAGCCTTGTTTTCACTAACAAATCTGCTTAGTGGCAATTAGTCTGATTTGGCCTTGGTAAGAAAGCTATTCATTACCACAGAACTCATGCATTCAAGCAGACAAAATAGATTTTTAAAACCTCTTCAGCGCAAATGTTTTGCTGTACCAAGAGACACAGAACAAGGATACTGCCATCCATCAGAACATTAGACAATATTGAGCAATTTTTACTATTAACTCTTTGTGTTCTCTCCTGCAGAAATTCAGGAACTCTGAAGTGGAAAAATCCAAAGCTAGTGACCTCCCAGCCCTGGAAAAGTGAACTCCAGAAGCCTGGGAAAAAGAGAGTCAGTTATTCTCAGAGTGCAACACAAGGCAGTAAAGTTCAATACAGTGCAGTGAAAAGAAACAGATTCTCAAAGATATTTCAAACATCTGTATTTCAAAACATTCTTCAGCACAAAACACCCAGGAGTATGCAGACAATGCTCCAGTATCAGGAAGATGGAGAGAACTCACTCTATACAGCAGAAGAGTGAAAGGGGGTGAAGTTTCAGGAGGTATTTAGGAATGGTAATTTTGTGACTATAGAATAAATGAGAAATTCTGCTGCTGTAGGTTTAGCTGTGGTTTTTACCAAAGATATCATCTAATGAAACACTGGCTCAACTTACCTGCTTTCCCTCAGGCATACTCAGCAGTTTGGGTATGTGCCTGAATGAACTTCCCAGATATGCTCAGGATTGTACAAGAATTTAAGATCTCTGCTAATTAGGGATAGGCTGAGACATGCAATTAAGTGCTTTGCTGAATCATCTTTAACATGTTCAAATGACCTTGCTGGAAAAGAGCTTTAACAAAATTTTTCATGCTCATGAGGAAAGGGCACATGTGATGTAAGGATTTGTAGTACAGTGGTGCTGGGCCATACCAGTAAACTGCCCCTAATCTGGTAGGGTGCCTCAAAACGTCTAATTTTCCTAGGCTCTTCTAACAGTGAATGAAGAGACAAGTGCTTTGTGGGGTATATTCTGCCCCTTTACTGGGGAACCTGCTCGCTTTTTGCTTATTCTTGCAGACTCTAGAGGTGTCTTTATCTCTCCTCTGTCTAATACAAGGAGCTCAAAGCAAAACAGTTGTTGCCATACCCACCATCTATGCTTTAATTTAGAGAGAATATATTCTGGCTGAACAGGCAAGGAGATAAACAAATTTATTCACTATCTCTCATTTTGTCAGATATGATCTGCTTGTGATGAGCAGATTTTCTATTGCTTCTTTTGTCGAACTGCTCTGGTATAATCAACAGCCAGTTTAAATTCCTTATTTCTCAGTGGCACTTGATTACTCCCTAATTTCCCCCCTCTCCCGCCCACCAAATCACTCCCTTTCTTCAGGCTTTCCATACGTGTGTGCATTTTTATAGCTTTCTCCTCACTTACCCATCATTTCACAAGTGAGTAAAACAGGAATTCTTTTTCAGACCAACTTCTGTAATACGCAAAAGCAATTCTAATGCAAGTAATTTACTCCAAAGACAAAACCCCACTAAAATAACTTAGAAAAGAATGCATCTGTAGGATGAACATGGAATCTGGTACAGGATCAATCAGTGTACCTTTTGAGAGAGAATGCGACTGGAATGGGGGGACAAAACCAAGAAGAGAAAACTATTTGAGAAAAAGCTTTGTAAGATCTGTGGGGAGCATTTGAGAAGGGGAGTCGGCAGAAGGAATAATTGACATCTGTAAGAGTAAAAAAACTTCTGTAATATCTGGTGATCCAAGGTCCAACAACAGGACTAGTTCTACATCAGGCTTACCTGGTGTGTGTCCAGCAACACAAGTGATTCACAGAATCACAGAATGGGTCAGGTTGGAAGGGACCACAGTGGGGCCATCTGGTCCAACCTCCTTGCTCAGAGCACATGGCACAGGACTGTGTCCAGACAGTTCTGGAATATCTCCAGTGAGGGGAACTCCACATCCTCTCTGGACAATTTGTTGCAGTTCATGGTCTGTGCATGCACAATAAACATATTCTTCCTCATATTGAAGTGTATCAGGTTCTGCCCATTTCCTCTTGTACAATTGCTTGGCACCACCAAGAGCAGCAAATGCTAAAGAGCTATTGCTGGTTAATAATCCTGTAAATTAAGGATACTGCTGTCCTCTTTGAAACTAATTAGAGTTATTCTTCGTGGTCAGAGCACAAAGGGCATTGGCCTGATCCCCAAAAGGGTAATTTATTGCCTATATAACCCCTAAAATTATTTTGGTAGAAATACATGAATGGTGTTATGACAGAGAGAATGACAGCAAACAATATCTGCCCATCAGCAGAGATGTCCAATATCAGGAATATACTGGTACCAGTCTGTTTCACAGCCAGTGACCATCTCCATCACTTCAAGCCTGCTAAGGACATGACAAAAATAATTTATGTGATGCTGAGCTTTCCTTCAGGCATAACACTGCCAAGGCAACATCTCTGCATCCCTTCTGGGCTGATCTTATACCTGTTTTTGGAACAGGAGGATGCAAGCTGGAGCTCTGACAGCCAGCTCTTTTCACAAACCTATAAAAAACCCAGTAAAGCAGCTGCAGTTCTATAAAAGAAACATTTTGAAACTGAAGGAGACAATGCCCAGATGCAAAGAGCCTACCTAAATCTGTCAAAAGCCCTAAACTACTAATTTTGTGAACATTCATTTCACTTCCTTTCACATAGATGCCTGATCTTTCTCTCTGTTTCTAATTGAATCAACTTTTGTAGCAATAACATAGAAAGGAAAAAAGTTGCAAACTCATGGCTTGAGGTAAAGAGGAAGCATCTCTGCCTTGTTGCATCTCCTCAGCTATCACCACTGATCATGATAATTCACTAGGGAAATGAAAACTACAGGAATTTCACAATTATAAGCCGCACCTGATTATAAGCCACATGTCCCGGTAGCCGGGTAGACCACGGGATTTGTCCATATATAAGCCACACCTGAATATAAGCTGCATATATATATATATATATATATATATATTTTTTTTTTTT
>VRYO01001463.1:7243034-7301041 GCA_009812075.1 Sialia sialis | reverse complement strand
CATCAGGATACTTAGTCCAGTTCCCACAGCAACATACAACCATGGAACAGAAATGAAACAGAAAAAAAATGTCTTTTATGTCATCCTGAAATAAAACTCCCACAGCCTGTGCAGGACTTGCTTTTGGATGGCAGTACCAAGACCTTATTTCATTTACCAGTCTAATGCAGGTATTTCTAGTTTCAATTGCTTTCTTTATAAATTATTTCTTCCCAATCCCACCATATGCAAAGGCACAGGTGACTTTTCACTGTATATCTGAAAACTGGAATGAATCTGTCAAACATTTCTGTTTTAATCTAAACTACATTACATCGGAACATAAGGTGTCAAAAGCTGAAAGTGGTGAAACCTGTTTAATAGAGTTGAATGCAAAATGTTTTTTCTACTTAATAGAAAATGGAGAATGTAACATTGATATTTGCAATTTTTAAATCATCCCTTACTCTTTCCACATTTGAACCTGAAATGCTTTTCACACTCTTAAAACTGCACAGATGCTAATTCTCAGTATTTCTGATCCCCACCAGGATTTCTCTGCTTTGCTTTGTCTTGCTAACCCCACTCTGATGAAGGGATGAGGCAATATCCATCTACTCATAACTAGAATAATTCATTCTCTGACTCTGCCTTGAATAGAGCAAAGCAATGGAAGATTTAATAATTGCTGGCAGCAGAGTTTGCAATTTCTACAATCAACAAGCTTTCCTTATGAAATCCCTCATTTCAATACAATTCTTGCAGACTTTTGTATATGTTTAATTCTTTGATTGATTTTCCCTAAATACCAAAATGCCAGGTAGTTTTCACCGGAGTCTTATTTGGAAGCAATGATAAGGATTAACGAAGCTGAGCCCATATTATGGGTGTGAAAAGGGCTGTGGATTTAGCAATCTGTGGGGAAGAAGATAAAATGTTTATCTAAAAAATCACAACTGTAAATGCTGCAATCTCAGTCTTTTAAAAACTGCTATACCACATTATTCTTTCAGAATAATTCAGAATTTCAGAATAATTTCAGAATAATTTCACTGATGGTATTTCCCTTTAACATCTAAATCAGAAATTATAATTACTCTTTATGTTATAATTACTCTTTATGCTATTTAAGGAGTCTGCACTGCTGGTTTTTTTCACCCCTTCTTATATGAAGGAGACAAGTTATAGCACAACCTAAGACCTCCAGATTTGTCTATTCCATTAGCATGAAGTAAGTCTTAAATCAAGGAAGTTGCTAAAACAGCTGAAAAAATGAGCTTCTTCAGCACTCAGAGAAGCAGACAGAACTGTGGCACTCCCATGAGTTTCTAGGGATGAGAGAGGCTGCCCCCATCCTCTCACTTAGGGTCTGTAGTGGTTGGATAAGCACAAACTAAGAGAAGAGGAGGATCAGAACTCACTGTTAAAACACACTTGTTTCCTGCCTTGCTGCAGTGTGGCAGGGACTCAGTGGGAAAAACTATTACAGTAATTTCACGATTATAAGCCACACCTTTTTCATTGAAGAATCCAGCCTACCCCAGTAGTGCGGCTTATATTCAGGTGCGGCTTATTTATGGACAAATCCCAGTGAAATGCCAACCCGCAAGTGAGAGCCGGCTGGGGAGGGTGTCTGGAGCTGCCTCTAAAGGCTTCACTGGTCTATGAAAACTGTTGCAACTTGAGCACCTGACACCAAACCCAGCTGGCAGCAATTCTGTTACTAATTTGTTACTTTGTTACACATGGATCCTTGCTTTATTTAAAAAAAAAAAAAAAAAATCAAAAAGTGAGGCTTATAATCAGGTGTGGCTTATAATTGTGAAATTACTGTAAATCCTTGAGTAGGTCAGAATCTCAGACCTGCTCCTGGCTTGTGCTGACAAAATCCAGTGTAAATCTAGACTGGATATTTAAATATAAAGCTGCACCTTATAAAAGTGCATCAGAGAAAACAGCATGCTGAGTGAAGAAAAAGCCAAAGAAAACCATATATATGAGACAAAAAATATGGAATGAAAATCAGGAAAACAATAATCTGCTGGGCTGTGAATCAGACTCATATTCAACCAGTGCAGTCAGAACAGGTAGTTTGGACCAGATAAAATATGGTAAGGAATAAATCTGCAAAGAGCATATAAATGACTAAAGGACAGACAATTTTGAGGTCAGCAAGCTGTTGATTTATGTCCCTATGAACTGACATAGCTACCAGACATACTGACTCCAGATCTCACTGCTTCCAGAACTGCAGAGGCAACAAACGTCATCACAGGCTTCTCTGCATAATGAAAAAGACACATCTTTTTTTAAGTCATAGGTGATTCTTGAAACTTCTATCTTAAAAAGGTTCAATCTTAAGTTCTTCATATTAAATTTAGAACAAATGCCTTCTAAAATAACCAGAAATTTTGTTACCAGTTTATTTTTTAATATGAGTGTATTTTTCAGGGCACAGTAACTTAATATGTTGATGCATTACTTTTGCACCTGAAACTGGAATAATTCTGTTCTTCATTCTAACTCTAGAATATGCAGCAAAAAAGGCATATTATTATAATTTTAATCCTCCCATAGAGATACATGTTTATGTCTTTTACTAATATATATTCTTCATTTTTAATGAACTAATATTTTTAAATATTGCCCTATTTTAAAATCTATATTGGAACATTAAGGGAGAACATTAGATTCATAATGACACAAACTACAGAAAAAACCCAAATGAATTAATAATAAAACTGCCAGTTTCTTTAGTAAACAAATACCTGAATGTGGACTCAAAAGACATTTTTCTACCAGCATCCTCACAGTATATAGGGAAATATATTCAACCAACAATCCAGTTCTCTGGGTCCTTTTTGTCAATGAACTTTCATTGATAAACGTTCTCTAAATGGAGGTTTGCAAAGGCTTTGAGATAAATTAATTAGCTCCCTTCGTCTTAATCTGTCTTAATCTAAAACTCACTTAAATATAGGGTAAGAGTTCCATTTATTCTAGAGGGGGTTTGAATTTTTAAGTTCTATGTCATTTAAAAATTGGCTTTTCTGCAGAGTGCTCCAAACATGTTGATGTTCTGAGCCAACCACAGCCCTAGGTGGTGGCAAGGCATGTTGCCAGTGCAAAGGGGTTGTCCTGATTTTCTCACTGGGCTGATAAAATACAGGGAAATATTGTTCCTGCTGTGATGGTGAAAAAGGATTTCCCTGTGATCTGCTTTCCAGACTATGAAATGCTGGAGCCATGGCTTTATGTTTTTGTTCTTTCACCTGTGATTTTATCATTCTCATGTGGTTTGTCCCCACTGCAAGGCTGAGGCAGGAAGTCATATCATTCTCTATTTCAGTCCCAGGCCATGTATTGCCATGAATAATGCTCACCTGTTTGGAAATTCAAAGTGATTTTTAGATTTTGGCACTAAATCAAGGGCTATTTTTTATTCCCAGAACCTCGGTGCTCACTAGGAAATAGCCATTAAAAACTGGGCATCCTACAGCATTAAAGCACAGTGTCACTGAGGAAATAACACAGCAGAACAAAAGGATGGATCCAACAGGAAGGCTTTTGACTTCACCCCTACAACAATTCCACAGATAATTTTTCTGTCCTGTGCATTTGCTTCTGCCTCAAAATTAGACTCTCCCCTTTGTCAGTGGTTAGCCTGCTGCTTTTGCTGTCGTTAGCAAATATTGTAATTACACTTATTTTCTTTTGAAACCGAATCTGTCTTCCAGCTGCACAGTACAATGTACAGTACACCTGACTCTGCCTGTGCAGCTCCTCAGATCCTTCCTTGTTAAAAAACACCTACACCACTTCCAGCCCCAACTCCACTGCTGAGCAAGTCTTTCACACAGCCACATATCTCACTTCCATGCTCTGACCTCACACCACTTTTCCTCCCTCTTGTGCAGCATTGTGTTTGATCAATACTTCTACTCTTCTCTGTCTGCTGTGGAGGTTCCCTAAAAGAATCAAGTTAGTTTGGCTTTTTTGGATGTTTGTTTTGCCTGATCTACTTATGGACTTGTATTAGCTGCCTTCAGTCACTCCATCTTACCCAAATTAGTAATAAAACTAAAGGTCAGTAGTAGTCACTAATTTCTGGTACTTCCATTTCTTGGCATTTAAAAGAAAAGCTCCTAGACTTTCTATACTGCAGACCCAAATTAGCACACACGTGTCTACAAACAGTCACAGAACCACTAAGATTAGAGAAGACCTCCAAGATCTCTCTCTGCCCAGCCTTTGACCAAAACCACCAAACCACCCTGCCAAGTGCCATGTCTGCCCATTCTCAGAGCATTTCCAGCGATGGTGACTCAACCACTGCCCTGGGCAGCCTGTTCCAATGCTTAACCACTCTCACGGTGAAGAAATTCATCCCAATATCCAGCTTGAACCTCCCCTGGTGCAATTTGAGGCCATTTCCCTTTATCCTATTCCCAGCAGCCTGAGAGAGGAGGCTGACCCCCCACCTTACCACAAACTCCTGAGGAAAACAAGACTCAGAGGCAAAGCTTACACAGCTCAGGCCAAGTGCTTGCATACCATATAGAGCCACTGGCAGCAGAACAGAAATTATTTTAAAGCAGAAAGAATCATAGGTTTTTGTCTTTTCCCACAGGGGCTTGAAACCAGTGGGTAGAATGGGGATGTAATGTAATGTTCCCCAGCAGAGGAAAGGAAATAAAGAGGAAAACTGACACTGTAAAGTTTATTTCAGCTGTCAAGGTGAAGAGTTGTTGCAGACATAGCATAGAAGAAGCAAAGATTCCCTCTCCTGTAGCTTGCCTTTCTATCTGGCCTTGCAACAGCATTTCTTGTATCCTGCATATAAAAGATGATCTAGACCTATTAAAGAATTAATATTCAATTCACCTCAACAGGATAATTCTAGTCATTTCAATGTCAAGACTTAATTATTTTTTTTTGGCAGTGATTTGATCTGGAACATCCAGATAATGTTTATCTACCACAAATGGATTTTTTTGAAAGAATACAAAAGTTTTCAACAGACATTTAAGTGAGAGGCCAGCCAAATTTAGTAGGTATTTCTGTCTGTATATTTAAATGTTTCTGTACTTTTTCTGTCTGTTCTTTCTTTCAGGTGTGGGGACAGAAATCTTTCTGCCTGGAGGAGAAATATATGTGAAAAAAGAGATCTGTGACGTTTGGAAAATCCTTGGCAGTGAATGCGAGTAGGCCTAAAAAAGGTCAGGTTTAGATGTATTTATAAAGATAAAATTGGCTGAAATCAGCTCCATTGGCTTCACTTCAAGATCTTCAGGCAAATTTCTTGTAGCATGAAGGCCCTTAGAGAACTCTGGAATTTTGCTTAGTGACTTCTTGGATGTCTCTATTTTCAGACTCTAAATATGATCTGCTTGGGTAGGGCTGGTCCATCAGACAATCACTGCAGGGCACTGCGATGATTTTTGTTGTGTTTAAAAGTTGCTACTTCAGCTGGAAAACATTATGTCTTCCACCAGCCTACTAAGAAGCAGAGTGCTGATATCCCAGGTGATTCAAAGGCAGCTCAGGTATTTGCAGTGCTATGCTGTAGTATTTTCTATCACTTACTCTGGACTTCCCTTGATGTTCCTGTGTTTAGTAAAGCCCATGCTGAGCACTGTGGAAAAACAAGCAACCTTACATCTCTAGAGGTACTGGCATTGTGAAAACTCATTTCTGATGGTAGAATTCCTAGAGAGCTTGAAGAATGCTTCATTTTTAGGTACTCAGATTCTAAGTCATGTCTGCTGCTGTAAAAGTGATACATGTTTAAGCTCCATAGTGTTCATGCATTTTTAAAATATTTCTATTTAATTATTTGCTTGCTTGCCTGGACCAATTCCTTTTCTCTTAATAAGTACAAAATGAAGTTAAAGTGTATGCATTATTAAATTTAATAGGAAGTTACAATTGAATTACAAAATAGTAGATATTTCTCTTATTTATTATGAGCACTGGTCTCTCACTCACAATGGATCTTCTTTTTCTGCTTGTAAGATATGGGGGAAATGGCCTAATAAGCTGTCTTTTACAGCTATTTTCAGAGCAAACTTCAGATGTCTGAATCCCTCATCCCATCCAATTTAATGAGGACTGAGAATCAAATCCCTTAAGTGACTACAAAAACTTCAGAAGGGAGGGAGGATATTCCAGCAGCCAGGGCTTTGTGTGCTGAGCCTGCCTGGTCCATGGGGAGCTCCCTCTGTGACTGCAGACTTCACCTTCCTTTCCCACTGCAAGGTGGACACTGCACTCAGTCCCCTCTTGTGGGGACAGAAGGGCTGAAAACATTAAAGATAACAATTTTTTTTTGACTGCACAGAGGCAGGGGTGTGTACCTAACACATGAAACCACCATATTTCAGAATTATTTCCTTGCACTGACACTGCAGTCCTGGCATTTCACAAATGCCAGCATGATGGAACCTGCATTGTTTGATACAAGAAATCATCAACCTCCCTCAACAACTGAGATGAAAACAATGATTCAGGTAGAAACAATGATAAGAAAAAAATATGTTTAGGGTAAGAGATCGTCCTCTCCAAATGACTGGGTTTAAGAAAAAAAACAAACAACAACAACAACAACAACAACAACAACAACCAAACAAACAAACAACATAAAAAACCCACCCCCCCAAAAAAACAAAAACAAACCCAAAAAACCCAAAAACAAACAAAAACAACCCAAACAAAAACAACCCCAAAAAAGTAAATTTTGGCCATGAAAATTTTAAGCTGCAGAATAGCTAACAATGATATGGCAGCAGTTCTCACACAGTCTTACAAAAGGGGTGATGGAGACAAAAACATAGGGCATGCCTATGATTTGGAGTGCAAAAAGTACAGCATCAAATTATTTGATATAAAAAACAAGGTCTCCTAGTCCCATTGTGCTGAAACTCCTTCTTTCAGAGTAAAGGACATTTTATAACCATAGTTACATCTCTTATGTAACTGCAATGTGATTGAGAGAAGTGAAGGGGAGTAAATGTGCATTGGTTTCCAAGGCATAGTGGAATTAACTGAGGGCCATAAGAAAGAAAAAAAGAAAGAAAAAAGAAACAAGAAATGTTAGTAACGAGAAAAATGCAAAAGGGGTTCTAAAGCTGGGCAGAAAGTTTTGACTGAAAATAATATAAAAACATCTTAACATGAAGGAGTGGCCCAGATCACTAGCATAGGTGGACTGGATTTCCCTCTGCAGAAAGATCAATTTCTTCCTCCCTCTGTAGTAGGTTTATAAGTGATGCTAGATTAATGGACATTAATTTAACAATGTTTCATAAATTAGAAAATTTTAAAAAATAGAAAATATTAAAAATGTAACTGCTATGAATCTGGAATGTAACTGCTATGAATCTGGAATGAAATTGTTTTTCCACTAAACTTGAGAAAAAGAGGAGAAAGTAAAAAAAGAAGAGGAGAGGGGAAGGATCACGGCTCAGTTACCCGATCCATAAGGGCAGATGAAGCAAGTAGATGTGACTGGGAACCAAAATTAACTTGTGAACTTGGGCAGATTCAAGCTTTCACTAAGATAGAAATGGCAAAGATCAAACTTTGATACAGCAGTGCATAGTTCTGACTTTGTGTGTCTGAAAATCCTGAGATTTGGATCTTACAGTACTCTGAATTTACCTGGCACTGATATGCTACTCTTCCTGAAAGCCCTGACTGTGGTCCCTGCTTCTCACAGAAACCTCAGAATCTTCAAGAAGTATTAGCCTTGTCACAAAACTCTACTTCTCTGAATTTATTTCCAGGATTAGGGACTGTAAATCCACTGCAGTAGGGAATGTTTGGCTCATGTTCAGCAATAGATACAGATGTTTTCCCATGTAGGTCATTGAGCTGGATCTGCTCCAGGTCAGTAGTGGCCAAAGGTAAATGTTTTTTCATTACAAAAATCTAAAGTGGATCCCAATAAAACTTTAAATGAACAATTACTATTTCACCTAATTTCCCATGTTAAGTCTAAAATATGTTGAAAATGCCATGACACAGAGGTTATTATCTGAAAGACCAACCATCTTTTACCCAGGGTAGTGGTGGGTTTGGATAATTGCATTAACAGAAGGAACTGGTGGTAGGAATACAAGTTGCAGAGGAATCCATCTGGCTTAGTACTGAGTCAGTCTGGGTCCTGGAGGACTCATCAGCTCTCAGCTGCAGCTCTGCAAGGTTTGGATTATTCCTTGTGGAGCCATTGGTGACTCCAGCCCCCTGCAGTCCCAAAGAATGGTGAAGAGGGGTATGTTCCACTGTACAAATGCACAGAGCCTGTTCCTTTGCAGTGTCATGCTGCTTTCCTGGAGGAAGAAGCCCTGGGAAGGCAGTGGAGAAGGACCAGTGCTGCTCAGCATTTGACCTGCCTCTACACACCCAGCCTGGAGCGAGCACTGGAGACCGTCTTGTTCTCCGTCCCATGTGCAGCAGACCCTGCAAGGAGCCTGGCTGTCCTTGGGCAGGTTGAGGGACCTGGCAAGGGACTGCCATTGTCAACATTGCTGGAGAGCCGCAGGGATGTGACCATGGAAGACACACTTGGCCATTTGACAGCAACAGAAAGATCTAATGATCACCAACTCATTTGCAATAGATGAACCACCATCACCATCACTCTTAGCAGCAGTTATCTCCTTAGCTGGCCCACAGGAGTTGCATTTATGACAAAAGGGCATCCAGCTTTCACTAACAGTTGTTGATTATGGTGTTTCCATAAGTGGACAAGCCTCCCATCTTAAGAGGTGAACGGCATGGGACAAGGAAGGGATTCTGTGTGGTTCAGTGCTCTCCTACTTTGATCCACAGCCCTGGCTGCTGACAAGATAGGCTATTACAGCTCCTTTAGAGCTCTTCAGTGAGCTCATGCCAATTCCTTATCCATGGGTCATTGCTATGATGGAGCATCATGGCAGCCTCAGAGCCCCTTATATTTTCAGTTGTCAGATTGAATACAGGGAGATGCTCAGCAGCAGAAACTCACCCACTGTAGTGTTCCTTTTGTGCATGTTCATGGAGCCTCTGTAATCTTTTATAACAGAAAGGTACAAAATACACTACTCCAGATTTTTCTAATTTCAAAGGCCAAATTACCAAGTATAATGGAGGAAAATGATTTCTTTTTTGACTCATTTCTGAGATAAAATGTTACAATTACAAAACCATCAGAGATTCAGAATACTATTTTTGCTCCTTGTCTTAGTATCTCATTAGAAAATACATTTTTAAAGAGTGCTTACCATTGCTATGCAGCATTACTACTTCCCTGACAGATCTCACTTCTAAGCACATTATTGTTAAGAGATGAAGAGCTACAAAATAGAATACAGAAGGGCATTTGAACAGGATCCTGTCCAAGACACAGCTTAGAAGGGCAGTAGGCAGAACAATAAATTAAGTCATGCGTACCTCCACATTAAAAATTTCAGCAGTAAATTTCAGATCTCTACACTGTTCTTCACATATGCAATAGAGGAATGGGTAAAAGTTGTCAGCTCTGTAATGAAATGAGTGGCAAGCTGAAATTGGATTTATGACCTGGAAGGTAACAACAAAAAAATTCTGAGTGGGGTTTTATTGTCAAAGCATTGATGTGCTTGTCTTGTTTCTGGGTAAAAGAAAAATGAGTCTTCCCTACTTTTCCTCCATTTAAGAAAGTTCAGAAGGGGAAGGCTGTATCTTTTTCCTCAGCAAACAGAAATTGAAATGGAGAACTTTTATGGAGGTCAAGATGACTGCACAAGCTCAATGAAATGAACTCAGCCACCACCATTGTCTGATTCACTTTAGCTTATTTCTCTTGTGTCTGAGCTTGTCCCTTAAGATGACAGCCTTGATGACAACATCTTGAGAGCCACTCCAAAGTAATTTAAAGCAATATATAATTACTGTGGGGCTGAAAGTTCCCAGTTTCCAAAGCAATAGCAGCTGTATGAGTTCTGGCTCATCTAGCAGCTCTGCAAGCTCCTCCAGCCTCCTTTGCAAGCTCACCCACTGCATCACAAAACAATTTGTCTGGGCTCTGTAGGATCTGGGGCCCAGCTGTGATTGCAGCATTTCTGCAAGGACAGGGAGCTGGCAGTCAGCGCTACAAAAACAAACTGTGCAAGGCACAGGCTGGGCACTAGCAGGGTG
The DNA here is from genome assembly GCA_009812075.1 of Sialia sialis. Taxonomy (NCBI): domain Eukaryota; kingdom Metazoa; phylum Chordata; class Aves; order Passeriformes; family Turdidae; genus Sialia; species Sialia sialis. The sequence goes on along the minus strand of VRYO01001463.1, from coordinate 7,290,904 downwards.
TGCAGGGAGTAGTTAGCACAGCACAGGCTCTTCACACTAGGAAAAACCTGGTGTTGGAACGATCAGCTCTTGCGGGGAGCTTGCTCAGTCCCTCACTTTGCTGAGGGGATTATCAGATTCCAGACAGCTTTGCCCGACATTCACAACGGTTCAGGCCAACATCCAGGTACAAAAATCCTTCTTCATGTGCATCTGGATTTATGGTTCACCAACACAACATCATGTGCTTAGTACCAGCATTTTGGATCCAGCTCAGCATGTGCCACACAGTCCATTAGAAAACAACAATCTTTAGCCACCATGTCCTTAATCAGGTTTCAGTTCCCTGCAGGAGTTTGGAGTTCTTTGGATTCTTTTCTTTGTGGTAATGGGAGAAGCATGAGTTACTGGAGATGTGCTTTGAAGTGATGCAGATAAATAGAGACTACTTTTGTGGCTCCTACCTAATTAACTTTGAAAATTATTTTATTATTACTTGACTTTATCCATTCTCTCCCTCAAAACTCTCATCCAATATATATTTAACAAACCTTCCTCCATGCATGTACATTACTCAAGTTTAAACAAGTACTCAATATTGATAAGTTAAGGGGTGACTACTGATTAATAACAGATGGCATTTCTCCAGAAGTTAGGTCCAGAATTAAACAATTTTGGAAAAGAAGCAGATTTAATGATCAAGTAAATCATTAGAACTGGAAAAACTATTGACCATAAAAGCCAAGTCATTTGTTAAACATTTCAGAAAACCCAATGTGGAATCTTGCTTCTGTTTCTGTACTCTGACTAAGCTGATTTTCTTGTTTTGCTAATGCTCATCTGTGGTATCTCTGAGCTGTGAAGCAGAACACCTCCAAGCTCAGGAAGCCAAACATGCTGCACTTGCTAAATCTGATTCTCTGTATAGTCACTGGCCAAAACAATGGAGGTCCAACCACTGCCTTCAGCAGGAACAAAGCCATCCTGGTTGGATTTGTCTGAAATGAAAAGCAAACCCAAACTACACAGTCAGCCTCACAATGCAAGAAATTCCTCTCTGTAAATACAGTTACACATCTCCAATCTTAAAATACCATGAGAAAAAAACAGTAATAATTGGTTTTTTCATCTATTTGGTTATTTTGATACACAGAATTGCTGTCCAAGGCAGGTGCTCACAACCACAGAGCTCAGTGTGCTCTGTCTGGGCTGTGCCCATATGGATGGAAGGGAATGTGCAAAATGATCATGTGCAAAAAATGCCTGTGCCTATGGCAGTGTTTCCCATTGCTGACAAAACAATACAGTTCCTGCCTGTGCCCTGTGATTCCAAGGAGAAGCTCCCTATTATGTGGTGAGACCTCACATTGATGGGGAAAATGTCAGGGTAAAATAACAGGGAAGCTTTTTGATGATCTTCAATGAGCTATAATTACCACATTGTCTAGAAAAGTAGATCAATTAACAGAGATACATGCATGGGGGATTATTGTGGTAAAGAACACTCTCCTTCTAATGACTTTGTACTGAAATTTTTACTCTGAGGGGATTAAAGCATATTAAATGCTGGGCAAAGAGAGCACTGCAGGTAAGGTTCAGCTGCATTACTGTATTTTGAAAGAAAAATTTACATTACTGAAACATTTAGAAACAATTCAAGCAGAGATAATAAATGCTTAATGACTGTCAATAAATGGTTGGTCAGTGGTTATGAGAGTTAAGCATCTAAGAGGTCCACAGGTTTGTTAATGTGATGGGATTGTACTATGTAAAAAATAAGGCTATTTCTGTTACCAATATGCATTTAACACCTCTTGATTTTATTTAACCTTTTCCATATTTATAGAGATGCACAGAATAATAATTATGAAAAAAAAAAAGAATTACAGTAATTTCACGGCTATAAGGTGCACACTTTTGACTAAAATTTTGATTGAAACCTGGAAGTGCGCCTTATCATCTGGTGTGCCTTATAGTTGTGAAATTACTGTAACTATTGGATCTACTGTAAAGGTACAATATTTTTGAAATCCTGCCATTCACTTCTAGCCACAGATAAAATCCAGAGGCCAGAGTCACACCAGTGATGTACTGGTCTGGTGTGTCAGGAAGAAGGGAAGCTGGTTATTCTCTCTCTGATGCACTTTTCAGTTTGCCTTTGCCTGTTTACATCTGTAGTCCCTTCCCTTGTTCCCAAGACATATTTCTACCTGTCCCTGCAGCATTATGGTCCTCTCTACAACGCACTTTCTCCTCCCTGCAAATTCCACCTTCCTTCCTTCCTTGCAAGCCAAGCAAGTGACAGCCACCCTTCACTATTGCAAGGATGGATTCATAATCAATCCCCAGCAAAGCAATACATCTAGGGCCACCACACTCCTTCATGTCTGGGAAGCACCATTCCATGGTCATTGTCAGCCTTTATTTAGCTATAAAAGTGATTCACTCTCTCTGCTATGCTGCTGACCTTTTCAGAATTACACCCACAGCTCACCCTGAAGCCAATAAACTCTTGGTGCAAAGGGAAATAAACCTGCCTTAGCCCATTGCAGGACTTTCTAATTATTTCTGAAATGTCTTTGCTCTTACAGCATATTTGGGGGGGGGAGGGTCACTGTGCCATGCAGCTTGCACACAGAAGTTCCTCCCCACATCTGTGAGAGCTACACACTGTTCTGGAACAGGCTGACAATGTCAGGTTTATTCCTGAGGTCAGGTAAATGCAGGTGCCATCTCTCCACATAATATGTTCAAAATTCCTACTGCCCTTCTGCTGGGAAATACAAACACAGCAAACACAGACACCAGATCTCCCAGCTTTGTTACACCTGAGCTATTGCCCACATCTCCAGCACTGAGTCAGAGCCCAAGCCAATGGAGCCAACAGGGACCAAGTGTAGGAGGCTTAGAACAAGCAAATTGCCTCCTAAACTCTGCTGATGTCACTGACCAGCTCTGTCCCTGGATAGAATGGTGAACAGAGATGTTTGCTCAGGTATAGATGCTGTAGGTAACAACCTAACTCCAGTAAATTTCACTCTTGTTTATTATTAATGGAAGAAAATAGAGACTTCCCACTGCTCTTTCAGCCTGCTTAGAAAGGTTGTGTAGGCTTCTGAGGTTTAATCTCCTACTGCTGTAAGAATGCTGCCTTTTCATGAGCTCTGCACTGAGCAAGTGTCTCATCCACACACAGCCCTGTTAACACTGAAGCAAAGATTTTCAACAGTTTGCTTTGATTTTTTTTTCCTTGCAACAGGACTGCTTGTTGTTGAAACAAAAACTAATTGAGAAATGAAAAGATACTGTTAGGAAGATTCCATTTTTAACAGAGTGGGGAACATACTGATTGACAAAAGTCAGCCAAAAAATCATTCAGTTGCTAGCCCTTTTCCTTAGCTGCCTACCATAGGTGTTTATTCCCTCCTCTCTAGTCACGGATGCAGCTGCATAAACTGCCTGGCATGACTCCAAATTTACCTAGTAAACACAGGGACAGCCCTACAAGGCTAGGACAGAAGTAAATTTTCTTTAGCACCTGTCTGAATGACAAACTATGCGAATTTTAAAGCACATAATCTGTTTTGGTTTTTTGGGGTTTTTTTAACTCGTTCAGGTCACAGGCAGGACCTGACAGTTTCCAAACTATTTTCTGACAAACCTAGGCACGTTGCCTATCTTCCTTTGTTAAAGACTCTGTGTTATTTTGTTGGAATGAAAAATTGCACAAATGACTGAACATAAGTCAGGAAAAGTAGTAATTTCATGTTCTAGTGCATGATTCTCCTTACATGGTGCTCAAGAAATGTATTGTCTGGTGTTATCTGCTGCGTACTGGAAAACCAAAAATGAAAGCTGAGAATGAGAGAAAAACATATAACGCCATGCCTGTGTCCTGCATGCTCATGGGCAGGAGACAGGGATCAGTCCTACAGCAATCCAGGCTCAACCACCCATCTCTGAATGGATATCAGAGGCACTTTTCTACCCAGAGAAGAAAAGTCTCCCTTTGAGGTGAAATGTTTCTGTCTCCTGGGTTATTGTTGAGAAGATCTGGGCACACACTCACTGCTTCTGACTCCACCTCCCTGTTGTGCAGGAAATGTCTGTTCCCAGAGCAGTCTGATGCCCTCAGTTCCTCCTCAAGGACTTGATTTCCCTTAGGATCCCACTTGGAATGACTTGGGATTCCACTCAATCTGCCTTGAGATCCAAAAGCCTGAGAGGCATTCCCAGCAGTGTCAGACATCCTGGGTGTAGGAGCCACTGCAGGACTCAGTCACCCTGGGGAGGGAAAGGCTCAAACCAGCACAGCAGAAATGGAACTGATCTGGGCCAGGACTCAACCTGGGCAGCTTTCAGCACCCATCTGCATCATGTGAAATAAGCATCTGGTCACTTTAGGCTCTCTTATCAGCCTGTACCATCCATTTGGCTTGGTTTTAGCTCCAAGGGCACCCTTCATGCTCTGGCAAAGACCACAAAGCAAACATAGATGGACTCTCAGCTCTATTGTGCTTTATTTGGGGTGATTTAGGCTTAAGACACATGGCAGGAGCTCATAAACACCTTTCCAAGTTCAGTTCCTGACCCATGAGAACCTTACCCACCCTGTGTTTTTTAAATGAGAGCTGAATGTGGCCCAGGCAGGGACCTCTGGAAGGTAATGCAGACAGCTGGAAATCAATTCACCAAGGCTTTATTACTAAAAAGCTCTATTACTGGCCTGAGCTCAAGATTATAGGTATATTATTCTTGCCAGTCAGAGATTGTCTGTTCAACACGGTCACGACTGAAGATAAAGCAGATCTGGGGAAATTATTTTATTTTATTTTTTTAATATATATACTTATTTGGTTTTTCAGTCTTTCTGTCTCTCTCCATTAGGAGGTAAGAGTCAGATTCACGTACACAGCTTCTAATGAAACTGCAGAAGTGACATGAGACAGCAAGATAATTAAATTCCATGGAACTAGAACCTGCTCCTCAGGTCATTAATTTGGCCAATATTCAAACTTGTGTTAGTTTAGGTGCATTAAATTAAATGTAGGTAAAAGCTTGGCTGGGAGTGGGTGCCTGGCTGGTGCTGTCAGCCATCCCATGGCAATGCCCAGCAGAGCCAATGTCAAATGAGACACCAAAAACCTCAGCACAGGCTGGTTCCCTACACAGCCTCATCCACCCTGTGCTGCCCCCACTGATAACAAGGTTTTCCTCAGTCAAGGCAGGGTGCAGCAGCACCTGCAGATGTATGCCCTCAACTCTCTTGGAAAGGACTAACTTGACAGTCACAAGGACCCAAAGGGTGAATAACCAGTGGGAAACCAGCCTGTGGGACACAACAGAACTGCACCTCATGGAGCATCCTGCTTACAAATAAAGTGAAAGAAAATAGAAAATTAAATTTAAAGGAAAACAAATGCACATTGCTTAAAGCTTTAATCTCTTTTCAGAATTATCTACTGAATTTTCCATATATAGTCAAATCCTTGGGCTGCCTGTGATATTGAGCCACATTAGTGGGCTCTCAAGGACTACTGATGAACATGCATCAAGCTGTTCTGCCATCCCTGTTACAGCACTGGGGAATCTGAGTGAAATGAGGCTGGAGGGCTCACACAGCTGGCAGTCCCAGGATGGAATCTATTCTGGATAGACAGCTGTCAAGTGCTACACCTCCTGGAAGAGTCATTTCTTTGCCTCCCAAGTTCTTTTTGCTTATTTAGCTAGATCCACCGCTAAAAACATTGTTCTAATTTCCAAATTAAATCTTCTCTTTGATATATTTTCTCATTGCACCCTGTCCCACATGGAATGAATATGGAGAACAGATGATTTTTGCAGCAATCTGTTGTATATTGACCCCTGTTTCTTGACACCTATCAGTCTTCCCCAGACTGAGCAACCCCAGTCCAATGCATGTCATTAGCACAACGTCTCTAACTGACACACAGCTCTTCCCTGGGCTTTCCCCAGCTAGCCCAAATCCTGTTTCCACGTGGTGCTCAAAAACCTCAGACTGTGGTCTTACTCATAATGATGATTACTGTACTCTCGTGTCTGCTTTTGGTGCAGGAGCACAAGTTTGGTTACTCAGTCAAGGCCAGCTTTTCACCCACTGCAATTTCCAGAACTCCTCCTGCCGATCTGTTTTCTCTCACTTTTATTTGTATAATTGAGACTCTCTGCCCAAGGGCAGAGAAACCTTTGCTGCACTGTAATTTCTCCTTTTTCTTGAAAAGCTCTCAGATAACTTCTGCTGAATGACTCCAGCCATGAACATGCCTAATCAGACCCCACTTGGTGGTACCTGCAATCTGCCTAAGTATGTTTCCTATTCCATCCTCCAGTGAAAATAATAATAATAAGCCAGACAGGGTAGTGCAGACTTCCATTCATAATAAACCATTTTTGTAGGTTTCTCCAGGCTGTTGTGCAGAGGTGTTCAAGCAGTATTCCTCAATTATCTCTAGATCTTGCATTATTTTGTTACACCAGTAGTTTGAGAGAGGTGCCGTGCCATGTTTTGAAAATCAAAACTTTACCTTCCCTCCAGGTTCATCTAAGGCTATCTTGTTAATCCATAGTATGCCTAGACCCTATTTGAAATCAGTTTAGTTTAGACTGTAGTCTCCCATTTTGCTAGACTGACTTTCCAGCACCATCTTTCCTTTCCTTTTGTTGCTTGTTTTTGATGTGGGCTGTTAGGTCTTTTGAATGAAACTTTGGGTTGGTGTTATTGTCTCACCTAGTTAACAAGAAAGTCCTTATTCCTTGACTTAACACTTCCAAAAGAGGAATTATGCTCCCAAATAAGGTGCTTGCACTAAAATCTAATGAGAATCCAGCACAAAAATGTGTTGATTGAGGGAATTTTGTTTTTTTTTTTAATATTATAGGTGGGATAAAGCAATGTAAATACCTGTCTATACAGAACACTAAGTTCTTGGCATGGACCTTTTTTTCTTTTTTTCCATTTTGAGCTCATAGCTGAAATTTTGCCCATGATTTGAACTCAACCATTTATCCTGGCAAAAAGCCAACGCTGTCTTGGGTGGAAGACAGTTTAAGAGTTAAGAAACACATTTGCTCTTGTAGGTACCTGTCTAAATGCTGGCTATTTTAAACTCTATTTGCAGCAAAGTCCTGTAGTCAATGCAGCTGATGGGGCTGACCCAGCCATGCAGACACCAGCTGCCCACTCCAGGGTGAGCTGAGTTACTCTCTGGGCTGCATCAGCTTCACTGGCTGCACATGCAGGAACAACACTGGGATCCTGAGGCACAATGGGTTCATTTCAGTAGCTCATGTGGGCCATTACCCAGTGTGATTTGGGATGACCCATGGTCTTTTTCCTTTGCTTCTCCCTGGGGTGTCTCACAGAGCAGTAAGCTACTGCACCACTTCTCTTCATGCTGCCCTACATAGGGAAAAGCTCTCCAGTCTTCCTTTAGTCTGAAGAACCTAAGTTGGGCCAGCTGAACCACAAAGAGAAAATCCTATTTCTGTCAGCCCTTCTCCAGGATATATGTCACATTTCTGCACTGAATCAGGGATAGAAAACCAGGCAGAGCTGATGCAGAGATGAACATGGGATCTCTGCCCTGTTAGCACCTGTCCCTATTAAAAAGGATGTAAAAATGTTGGAGAAATGCCCTGGGTTACAGCCAGGTCCCAGACTCCTTGCTCAGAAGTTTACCCAGTTGCTTCCTTCTCTGATGTATCTCCTAAGATATCCCTGCTCTGTACTGGTCTTGCTTCACTACACAGTGAGGACAACTGCACAGGTAAACCTTCTGTAGGTGTCATGCAGCGGCAAAAATTATCCAATTCAATAGGAAGGAGTGTCTGAGAAATATGCCAATCACAGAGACCCTTCTTTCCCACTGTGAGGCAAGCTGCACTCAGCCTTGGGAGTAACTAATGGTGCTGGGTAGGAATTTGAGGAGCCCTGGGTTTCAGATTCACTCTGCTGATCAGTTCACCTAAATGACTTATCAGAAGCCCAAAAAGAAAGGGAAACCCATAAAAAACCAGCTTCCAGACGTACATGTAGTGTTAGAGTTTATGACTAGGTCTTCTGCCAGGACTGCTCTTCACCTGCCACCTTGCCTTGCTTTGACCTTCTGAGATTTGACCAATATTTTATTTCAAAATTCTGTACTTTTAACAGGAGAATCAGCAATGGTATCTAAAGACCCCTGATACCAGGAAGAAGGCATGTACCCATTAATCCCATTAATTTATGCATTAGCTGTGTGAAAGAATGATTGGCTTTGACAAACAAGTAGAATGACCCACAGTCTCTGAGGGCAGTGTGTGCTAAATAAGCTTCCTCAAATTTTCAAATTTCTTAGAATGAAGGCCCAGATTCATAAAGTCATTTCACTGCCTGAATCTCATTGAAATTCATGGGAGACCACAGCAATGGTGCTTTGTGAATCTTGGCCAATATGCCTGAACTCCAGTCCAGCAGCCAAGAACTAGAGGCAATGGCAAACTTCCCACAAAGATCAGTCTTCAAGAGACTGTCACTGTGAATATCTAATGTTAAGGTAACTCTTCAGCTGAATTAAATTGTTCCAGGCTTGTAAAAGTTAGTGGATCTTGTACATCAGAAACAATCAGGGTCTCATCCCATTTCTTTCATTGTTTTATGAGTTGCCTCTCATGTTTTTTTAACAGGACTCTGCTGGCAGAGACCACAGCAGTGGTCTGTTGGACCTGGGAAGAGTGAGATTGGTGGAGTAATCTTTGTGTTTTCCTCATCACAACATATTCCCATGAAAATGGAAATGGAAATAGAAATGGAAATGCCACTAGGTGATCTTTAGGTCCCTTCCAACAGAAGCAGGAGGACAGAAAGCTGCAGAGGTCTAAGATACCCTCAAATTTGCTGAAGTCTCCAAGATATTATACATTATACCCACAGATATTTTGTTAAAGTGGATCAGTAAGTAAGAAGCTAAAAATTCAGCTAAACATGGGGCCAGGTTGTAGCATGCCTCTCCATCAGTCTCCCTGCAGAACATTAGGTAATCGGCTTTTAAATATTTTATTTGCTGTGAATTTCAAGCATTTCCTCAGTGTGCTGAAATGTGCCAAGGATTGTAGCTTTTAATATTTAAGCCAAAACCCAATAATCTGTTGACCTGTCAAATATGATATTCCTAGCGTTTAATAATAATTTTTAAAATCCTGTAAAAGTCAGTTCAGAAAATATTCCTGTTAAACAGACACTGGTGACTGCTTTAAATCCTTCACTTAATGCCTGTGTGGAAGAGAGTAAGAGATAAGACCAAAGCCAACATATCCTTTGAGCACTGTGATCAAAGTACATAAAAGATACTTCAATAGAAGAATTTTCTGTCAAAATGCAGCTTCTACCCTAAAGCTCTCACAGTGCACACTGGAGAAATTACTGAAGCACTTGTTTCCTTCAAAGAGCAGCCTCTCGTGAAGAAACACACCCCAAAACTGCATAAACACTAGTAGAAGTCTGACCAGCTGGAATCAGGGGGCTTATGGCCTGATTTGACCCCTCATTTAAAATTTTTATGAGGAAGGAAGTGTCACTAGTGCTGTCAATAAGAACAGATCTGTCCTGGCACAGTGATGTGCTACGCTCACTTTGAGAGCAGTCAGATTGTGTCACCAGTCAATGGTTTTGGGCTGTACCAGCACTCCCAGGGATTACAGTAATTTCATAACTATAAGGTTCACCCTTTTGACTAAAATTTTGCTCGGAACCCGGAAGTCCGCCTTATAATCTGGTGCGCCTTATGTATGGACAAAGTTTGGAAATTTGCCAACCCAAATGTGCAAGCCGTGAGCTGAGCCATGCGCCGCGAGAGCCTGTGGCAGCCATGTGAGCCGCGCCAGCCGGCACTGGGGGCAGGAGGGAATGCCGGGTCCCCCGGCACGGGGAGGGTGCCTGGGGCTGTGTTTAAAGGCTATGTCGATCTATGAAAAATGTTTGCAAATTGAGCACCTGCCAGTAAACCCAGCGATCGCGCGCTTCTGTTACTAATCCGTTACTTTGTTGTGTGCGGCTCCTCGCTGCAAAAAAAAAAGTGTGCTTTATAGTCTGGTGTGCCTGATATATGGACAAAGTTCGGAAAATTTGCCAACAACCCGGAAGTGCGCCTTATAATCTGGTGCACCTTGTAGTTGTGAAATTACTGTAACTGCATTTTTCAGACTTGAGTTGCAGGACAGATGAACTTCAAAAGACTTCTAAATTGCTGTTTCCATCACTGAGTGTGTGTGTGGATATATGTCCGATGTGATGGTAACAAATCTTCTCATCTCCCCAGATAATTGGGGTTTTTTGGGAGGTGGTTTATTAGTTTTTGGTTTTTTTAAATTTAATCTAAGCACATTGGATCTGAACCCGGGACTAAAGAGATTGAGGTCTCTTAAAAGCCTACACTGATAGGCAGCAGAATAATAATTTCAGTTTGCTGGGTCCTCTAGAAAGGCCAATAGACCTTAGATAACAGTCCCCATCATCTCTGAAATCATGAACACAACCATATGATCCCACTGAAGACGTAATCAGGAAGACAAAATAATGATATACAATATGAGCTTAATTAATAGAAGGACATTGGTCAAATTTTGTACTTCAAAGTCAGTTAACAAACAAATTAAAATGACCTATCTGGAAGCAGATGGCATCTTAAATTATTTCCAATTTGATTAATCAAGGTAGCAATTAGTAAAACTGGTGTCTTAGGGATTTAGAATGAGTTACATTTGTGCTGGGAAAGTGCTTGTGATTTGTGTTTTGAATAAATAGGAAAAGAAGAAGTTCCTGAGGGATCCAGTGAGGGCTAAAATTTAATGTCTATGTACTAGAAAAGCAAATCAAGTCCTAAGCCAAGAACATGGACTGGTGTGCTACTGTCTTCTGCCAAATGCAATAAAGCTTGGACAGAAAAACATCCTAAAACTGTCCACATTTTGTAATGTGGTTACTTCTGAGATCTGTATTGCCTATAAGTGTGCCCAGAATAGCCTAAATTGAGGAATGAAGGTAACTTAAGGAAGATGTTTGAAGTGTGTTCTTCATTTTGTTGGGTTTCTTTGTCTTCATTGTGTGTGTTCAGTCCTGGCTGCACACTGCCAGGTGTCTCTAGGGTGGTTCAGCTTCTCTGTGCAGATGGTGTGTGACATCTCAGCTCCCCAGAGAGGAGCCTTGCCCTTGGCTCACACAGACAGCCACACTGCTGTCCAAGGAGAAACCTGGCTCAGAGTACACATGGATGGACACACAGCCCTGAAACAAGGGCTCCAAAGCTGTCCTGGAGCATAGCAGAGCTGTTGATATGAAGATGGAAAACAAAGAGAAAATATAAGGAAACAATAAGACTAATAAGATTAATGCTCTTATAATGTCTAGTTGAGGGGAGAATAAGGTTGTTTATCTCTGAGAGCAGCACACCAAAAAGAAAACAGCTCTGTGAGCAGTGCAACAAATGCTGCTTCCACAAATGCAGCGCCCACAAACAGCCACCCCAGCTGGACTCCACAGAGGAACTTGCTTACCCTGACAGCAGGTGGAAACCTCCTTGCCTTCTCTCACGCTGTTTGAAGTCCCTGAGAGGGAACAAGAGGGCAAAATGAATTAGGAAATGCTGATCATTCTTCTTTTTGGCTAGGGGGTGCTCCTTCACACCTTGTCTTGTTTTTCTGCACTCCATTCAGCACCTCTGCAAGGGATTCAAGCATAGTCCAACCGGTAAACCCTGACTCACTTCAACATTTTGAACACCTCTCACATCTACCCTGCCCACTGGTAGAGTGAGACTTCTGAAGCACTCTGAGAAGTTTCCAGAGCAGAGTACCATGACCTCTAGCTCCTACCCCCATCCAGCCCTTTTTGTGGCACTGGCTGAGCCTGCTGGCTCCTCAATTTTGGGCACTGAGCTCAAAGTCACCTCACCTTGCCTTAACTCTAGCAGGAGGTTGTAAAGTTGCTCTTAAATAAGACATGGTCCAAAAAATGTATGAAAAAACAATAATTCCTTGCTGTTCAAGGGAATAAAGCCAACAGTGTTGTGGGGTTTGAAAGTCTTCTGTCTGCCACTCACAGAGCAAAGTCCCTCAGTGATCAAGGAGGCATTAATTGATGTCTTCAGCTCAGCAGCAGCCACTTGGCAGTTCCTCCCTGTGATTTGGTTGATCCTCCAGTTTGTCATTTTGATACTCTCAGGGTTTTCCTTAGTAGAAGTTCAGAGATGCTGCAGGCATTAGACATGTTTTCTCCAGCCAGTTCCTGAGGATCCACTGGCTGCATTTATATGAGTCTACAAAAGGACCAGGACTCATTGGCTGCCCCTTGTGTAAGGACTCAGAGAGCACAGATTGTCTCAAACACCATCAAGGCCACAGAAGGAACTTGCCTTAAGATAAGCCACCATGGCAGCAACCTGAGATAAGCACAGAAGGGAGGAATTTCTGGCAGTGAGGCACAAATTCCAGGCCTTGGGAAGCTGAGATCTGTTAAGCACATCCTGGTTAACACATCCAGATGGAAATGCCCACTGTGGCAAAATGTGGGAAAGGAAGCAACTGCTCCTACACATATCATCCCAGGTTATGGGAACAGCTTCTACAACCACTTCAGAAATACCCATAACTTGAACTGCACAAAGATGAACTGCACCTCAGAAGAATGACTCTGGGACCCCCACCACTAGGGAGCCCAGGGTGAAGAAGGACCAAAGGGATACTGCTGGATCCATGGATGGTGACAATATTCTGCTTGACGTCTCTCTCTTGTTCTCTTATCTTTTCTATCTCTATCTCTTTACCTCACATTCACAGTTAAATAAAATCCATATTATTGTCTTTAGCATACGGTCTTGTTTGCACCTTAATTGGGGCAGAGGCATCTCTTGCTAATTCCTAATCTCTTGCTAATTGGCACTGCACTGCATTACAGGCTGCTCAGAGAGGGTGTGCAGTGGCTCCCTCACTGGAGATATTCCAGAACTGTCTGGACAATCCTGTGCCATATGCTCTGGGTTGGACCAGGTGACCACTGTGGTTCCTTCCAGGTGCACCCATTCTGGGATTCTGGAATTCTGGGATTCTATACATGCCCCATGTGGTCACTTCTCTCCCTACCTGCCACAGGTTAGCTCATCCCTGCTCCTTACTGGGACTCCTGCTTGCCTGTACTGCTCCTGAAGGTCTCTGAGGAACCACCATGGTCACCCCATGCCAAGGAGCACAGTAACACTGCATAGTCTGGATGGTTCTTGCACCCATGCCATACCCCTGTTTAGTTTCTTAGTTCAGATATTAATGCTTATTCCAGCTTAAGCTATTGAGGGCCAGTTTCTCCACACTTAATGTCTAGGACAAGATGTAAACACATTTCTACTAACCGTAAGCTTTCAATGTGTTCTGCATGTTTTTATATTTCCTGCATCATAGATAAATCTGCATGTGGATATGATCACAAAAATAACCATGTGATGTGCAAGTGAATACATCAGAAAACTGTGAAATGCTCTCTTATATTTTCATTTGAGAACAAATGTCCAGCAACATTATTTTAAAATTTTATTGTTTTTCAAATGCTGACATGTCAGTATTTGAAAACTTCATTCTGTGTGTCAGTAGAGAAAGTTATTTCTCCATTGCACTTTGATGAAACTTGCCAGAACAGTAGAATATTTTTCTGTATATTCAAGACGTTCTGTACACCTGCAATACTGTTAGTGAAAACATGAGCATCACCTCTAAGTACCTGAGGCGAGATAAGAAATTTGTGTGCAAGAGAGAGAGAGCTCTCCCATTCTTTGAAGGGACATTTGTCAAATCTACAGCTTCTTACTGAAAGTCCCCCTTGCTGTAACTGGTGCTGATGCACTGAGTGCATCCAGAATAACAGCAGGAGATCATCTGTCAGGCACAAATACAGACAAACTGTGGACAGGCTGATGTTGCCAAGCAAGTTCTCCATGTAATAGGCAGTAAGAGACCAGCCATACTGGCTCAGAGCATGTGTGCAAATAGTGGACAAGAGTTTTATATTACACTGGGATTTCAGAAGGGCAAGGGAGCATTACATGGCCATAGGCAGCAAAGGAGACCAGAGATTATATTCAAGACTTCAAAACAGCAGTGAGAATGACAGAGTCAATATGGTAGGTTTGAGTCAATTTACTGTAGGCTTATTCATGTCAGAGGATCAGGTTCCCAGCATATACTTGCAAAAAATGCTGAAGACAACCACCATGTAAAACATGTAATAAAAAGATAAGAGTAAGCAATAGGAAAAAAGTTCTTTATAACTTCATCAGGGGAAATGCTGCATCCTTAGCTCTGATGTCAGATCAGGTTTTTATTCCCACATTGAGTCGGAGGAGAGCAGTCAGACAGATACATCTGTCCCACACTCCTCCTCAAGAACCACTGTAACTCAGTGCTGAGGAACAGCCCAGCATGCTGTGCCTCAGATTTATGCACTAAGTAAAGCTACAAGGTAAAAGCAACACCATTTTACATCTAGATATATTTGTGCCCCTTTCCAGGTTTGTGTTTTATGGCTGTAGATTTTGATTTTCCCTAAGAACATCAGCCAGATGGGGCTGTGGATATTTTTAGTGTCACAAAGCATTTACATCTGACCCACTCAGATCCTGAGGAAAAGTGCAGCGAAGTCAGTGACAGACTTTGCTTTCTTTCCTGTGGCACTGGGTCAGGTTTTTGAAATTCAGACTTGCCATGGGAGAGAAAATCCTGTACAGGTGGCTACCCCAGAATGGAAAACACATTGCTTTTACCTTTCTGAATTTAGTTGAACACATTTTTTCAATCTATAATAATACTTTCACTCAGAAACTGGGAGACAGAGACACCCTTATACACAGTCTGACTAGGACATGCCAGCCTTGGGCAATGATGCATTAGTCACAAGTATCAACATCTCCATCAAAAAGCAGGGGGATGGCTCAGGAAGTCTGAAATCTTGTTACTTCTAAGTCAGCAGCAGATTTCACACTGGGAACCATTCTTATTTATTCATGTGGTTGGATTCTGCCTGCAGCTTGTTTTCTTGTGAAATCTGGTGAATCTCAGGTTTGGGAAGATTGAAGATGGAAGTGACAAGGCACATCAATATTACCCTTTAATTCCAGTGGTGCATTCATAATTGACTATAATCACCAGATTACCAAAATTTTCAGGACTGACAGTTTGGTTCAGAGCTATGTTGGCCCTAAGGAGAATGATGAAAGAGAGAATAAAGGGGAAGGGGAAAGCAGCGCAAATATTTAATAGTAAAATATTTCTAGATTTTGAAATTTCTTCTCTAGAAAAACAGCATCCCTCATTTTTCTCCTGCAGATAATAGCTAGAAAGAGACTTTGACCTCAAATTCAACTGTGTTTAGTGAAGTAAAAGTAAGAGAAGATAAGAATTATCTCTGTTGCTCTTATTTGAGTTGCAAGCAGTTTCCTTGGCCAGAGTAACAACAGGATGCACATAGGGAAGAGAAAAGAACAGCAAAGATAAAACCTGCCATTTCTGATTTTGGTGCTAACTCTTGTAAACATGCTCACTGTAGGAGACAGACAGACACAACATACTTCAGGCCACCTGGAGACCTGGCAAACTTATGTCATTGTGGTGCTCTTTAGAACATTGCTATTCAGCTGCCTTTTTGGTGATGAGTTCACAGCCAAATGTTCTCTGAGCATGATCCATTTTTAAGCACATGGCAAGAAAAAATGGGAAAGAGAAAAACTAACTGTAGAAAGGGAAAGAAAAGATAAGATAGAGATTGTATAACGTTGAACAGTTCAAGCTTTAGCAAAAGCCAATTGACAAAGAGGGACAAAAAACTAAATGCATTTCTTCACATCCAATTTGCCCTGTCGTCTCTCAAAGTGAATATATGAAAGTTCAGCAACATCAATGATTTTTGCAGTTCAGCAGACAGAAGGAATGATACTGATCCTTTCCATCTCTTCTTCAGTTATCACTCACTTAATGTCAAACAAATTAGCCCAAAAAACCTTGTTAGGTGAGGTTCTGGAACAGGTCACCCAGGAGTGCTGTGAATGTCCCAACCTGGGAAGTGTTCAAGGCCAGGTTGGATGGGGCCCTGGGCAACCTGATCTCGTGGGTGGCATCCCTGCCCATGGTGGGTGGGGGTGGAACTAAATGATCTTGAAGACTCCTTTCAACACAAAGTATTCTGTGATTCCATGAGTCTGTGCAAACATGTAGTGTTAAGTCCCAATGACTCATTTTCTTCATTGTTAGTTAGTCCTACTTCCCAACACAGCCATTTAATCTTCTGATTTCCAGCCCTACACCTCTCTTGTTCACAAAACAGGGTTTCTGCACTGTCTTTGATTGGCATCCATAGACCCTCTCTTTGGATACAGATGTCTCTATGTCTATCTTTAGCTCTTGCTGACATTTGAACAATCTCTGGTATCAATCTGAATCAGTCTTTATTTACTTTGGATGATATTAATTCTAGACCTCTACAGAAGCATTCTGTTCTATCTTTCTCCATGGTCTAGGAAACCATCTGAACCCTGTGGTATCATTTTCTATCTGAAAATTTGGGATATATATAGAAGTCCTATCTGCTCTAGGAATTATGTTAGGGAGAAGAAAAGGATAGCAAGAGCACACTGAAATCTCTTCTGAAGTAACTGTTCCCATCAGGAAGCAGAAGGTTCACAATCTGGCTGTAGTCTTGAGGATCAACTTGAGTTAGATTTGTTTGGTATCTAATATAAGACACCATGGTGCTATCCATGAATAAACGAACTGGCAAAACCTGCTTGGCCCAGAGAGCTTTGGATTCGTCCTTGTTTCTTGCTGTTCTGAGATGATCATCATAGGAAACAGTTTGCATATCTTAATAATAAGTGAAGACTCTTAGATCCAGATCATAGCTTAAACCCAAGCTGAGACCAGGGATTGACTTTTAAATATATTTTTGTTTCATTAATCTTACAGGAGCTTGCCTTTCCCAAGAATTTTCAGATGCAAGGTTAGTGAGGTGATCTGGATCTTCTGAGACAAGAAAAAAGAATGGTTTTGGTTTGGAAGCTGCTCCTAAACTGCCCCAATAAATTAGCCACCAAGTGACTCTAACCATGAGGCATTAAGAACTCCATCTCCAGCAAGGCTGGTCTCTCCTGCCAGTTGATCAATAAATCCATATAAATATGGATATAATAAAGGATGGAGGGACCCACAGTCAGGCACAGGATGGCTGAAACTCCTTCTCCTCTTAAGGCATAGAGCTGGTGAGTCAAGAGGTGCACTGGGTTCAGTTTTGGGTTTCTGATATCATGGGGTCATACTCTCATCATCATATCGCTCCAGTATTAAAGCATTTCACCAATGTCAAGGAGAAATACTATATTTCTTATTAAAAACCGCACTGTAGTTCAGGGGCTCTTTTATTCATTTGAGTAATTTATTCATTTTAGTACTGTTTTAATAAAAGAATTAAAGATTCAGGGAAGGGGTTCACCATTCTTATTTTAGGGTATAATTTTTAATATATAATTTCCTTTTATGTTCTGTCACTGCACATTTTTCTGAAATATTTCTATTTTAAACAGCCAAATTATTTCATTGATGTTAGAATTAGGGTGTCCCTGTGAAGAAATCAACTTTCTTTACTTTTCAGGTATGCAGTGAGGATCAAGGAGATAATGACAGCAAAGGCTATTGAAGGTAGAAGTACCAAAGCACGTTGGTATTCCTGTTTAATTCTATTCATGCACTGGTAAGAGATTACACACTTCAGATTACTAAAATTTCCCTGAATCTCACCAAAGGGGTTTCTATCTGTTTATTTTCTTCCCGTATAAGGATGGAGTCTTGCTCTAGAAGCTGTTTCAATATGTTATATTAGATACTAGTTCTCCATTTTTGTGGTGGTTGAAAACTGGTGTGTAACTGGTATAGTTGCCTCTGAAGAATTATGTCTAGGTGGGAGAAAGCAGTCCATGCTAAAGTGAGTCAGAGATCAAAGGCAAGGAGAAGAGAGTGGAGGCTCATCTAAGAAGAGAGAACTAGATAAAAATCTGGTCAGTTTTGCTAAATTAGGGTTTTTGAATTCATCAGGAAAGTAAATAGTAGAGAGCAAGATGAAGCATTTAAGCCATAAACCAACACTGATAAAAGCTAGGGGGAATAAGAGCATATAGACAAAGGTTATTAAATTTCAGGTACTTCCATAACTAACATTCATTTCAGACTTGTGAGAGTGGAATATTTAAATTATTTTCAGACTGAGTTTGATGTCTTCAAGTAAGTGGTTGTATGAAATGACAGCACTGGAATTGGCCTTGGGTAACTCTCTTTGGCCCCTCCAATCCATAAATTCCTTTATTCTGGGAATGTCTCAATGAGATGGACAAGAAGATGTATGAAAGAGGCAGATATAAGGAGAATCCGTCAATAAATATGCTTGATTTGCAAGTGAAATGATCCCCACACACATGCACTAAATGCCAGCCTTTCAGATGTAATTGGAGATCTGAAAGTCAAATTGTGACCTTTCTGTTAGTTCCCGTTCACCAGGAATAAAGATATTTGTGATCAGAATTTAGCTGTTTTGAAGGGTATTTTTGGTAGTAATGCATGAGGCTGAATATCATTGCTTCCTTTATCGAGAGACAAGTTCACTCTGTGAAACTCAGACTCAGAATGTGGCAGACAAGAAATGTGCCTGAATCTCATAGAAAAGCCAGATCTAATGACTCACAAAATACTACATTCACCCAGATCCCTGGGCTCTTCTTTTATTTCTACAGCCACTTATTGTGTGATTTGTGTTCAAATCTACTACAAGGTGGCTCAGAAAGCCAATATGGGTCAAATCAGAGGCTCAGATGAATTTTCACTCTGTGACTGATTCAAGGCAGAGGCACCTAGCAAAGAACGGGATGGAAAGCAGTCTGGTTAGCTCTGCTCTGTAATGTGAATTCTGCCAAACACTCTGACAAATCCTTGCTACAGAAATGCCTACGATGATGTCTCCATGTGTTACCTGCACAGCAGCTTTAGTAATGACAAAAGTTGTCCTAGATGACCTAATACATATTTTTTCAAATGCAGACTCCATGAACCTAAGTTGAAACTACTAATCAGAGAGAGAGAAAAAAAAAATTACTGAAATAGAAGGAGGGCAGAATGGGTCACAAGAAGCAAATTAAAAGAATGATCTCAGTGCTGCCTATAATGTGTTCTAGTAATAAATTAATCAACTGCATGATAAAAATCTCTAGGGAATTCTGTTAACATAAACTAGGCAAAATCTGACTTTGAATGTCTTTCCTAGAACAATTTCCCAGGTTAGTATGTAGGTCAAATGGCACACTGAAGCTCAGTATTCACAAGAATGGCAAAATGAATCATACAGAAACTCCAGGCTCCTTTAGTCAATAATCCATTAATGTGGAGAAGCTATGTTTGATTCACAGCTACAGACATCTGGGGGCATGATTCTGCTGCCATTGGAAGCAAGGCACATAAATCACAGACAGTTAAAGGAAAATACGGGAACTGACACCTCTGTGAGATAATGTCTGCAAGGAAAGAGGAAAACTGTAGTTCTTCCTGAAACTGTCAATCACAGACCAATAAAATAAAATAAAATAAAATAAATAAAACAGGAACAACAACAGCAACAAATTGTTTCTGGCACTTCTTAAGGACAGAATTCGGAGAGCCATCAAGTATTTGGCCTTTCAGTGGTTTGACAATAACGTCACTTCCAGAACAAAACATGGAACATTTCTCAATATCAATAAACCTCAGGGTTTGGATGAGATGTAGGGAAAGATGGACAGGTTGGTTATCATTAACAGGAGGATAAAATAAATGGCACCAACTCATCTCACCTATTTCAATGAAAGAAAAAGAAATCACCAAAGAAAACAACAGTGAAATAAACCCAAAACCAAAAAAAAAAAACTAAACCAAAGGCTTATTCTCATGCTGAATATTATGTAATAATGGTGCCCATTATTGCTTTGTACTTCTCAGGAAATTGTAGGAAATTTTTATTTTCAAGTTTTAGAAGGATAATGTAGGGTAGATACTTGATGACTTTTATAGTTGTGGAAAACAGGCATTGTAATTTAGGTAGGTAAACTGGTTTATATTCATTCTATCTCAATCCCAGTTTCTGTGGAATCTGTTTTTCAGTGTGGTCCAGATTTATATGTCTAAGACAAGAAAATGACCTTCAGAAAGTTTGGGGGTTTACGAAAATCTTCAGTCAAATTCCTCACATACTTTCCAATTCACTCTACAGAGAGAATCACAGAAAATAGGACAGCAAAGGTTTTTAAAGGGTCATACTGTGTATACTTATGCACCAAAATCCACTCTTATCCAAACTTCTTCCAATTACAGCATTCAAGAGTAAAATATATAATTTAGATGTGTGAGCTGCTCATGCTAGGCTACTTTACCTTTCCAAAGCAGTCCTCCCAAGGTCCTCACCTTCAGTTGAACTTTAAAATATAAAATCAACACACTTACTGAATTTAAAATGCCTTTCTGAAATGTTTTCACATGTTGAATTCTCCCCATTTCAGAGCAGAGGATATGAACCTCATGCATCTTTAGACAGACTGCAAAAACTCAAAACAACAGCAAACTTGGAAAGGGCCTATGAGAAACCAAAGCAGCATTATTGACACTACTCATAGCTTAAGCAGAATAGGGAACTGTGCACCAAGGTTTTGTATATTTATCTTTTTATCACTATCTTTACTTTCTCACTGCAGAGAGACAGATATTTGTGGAAGCATTCTCATTTAGACCTTGCAGATGAGACAAAAAGCTATCCATGTAACAAAGCACTGAGTTTGCTTTCATAGAATTTGCAACTAAAAGGTATTTTCAACCTGAAATAGGCACCAATACACACAAAACAGAAAGCTTAAAGATTTCTTCATATCCCAGCAAATTAAAAAAAAAGCAATAAAGGTAAAAAACAAAAACCAAACCACTTTTAAAAATAAATCTCTATCTTTCAATGCAGATTTCCATAGTCTCCCTGTCCTGCATTGCTGTTTGGATTGACATTAGTATTTCCTTTCAAACAAGGTGGCTGTTGATAGATCACACAGCCCCCCACAGTAGGAGCACCCTATTTTCTGACTACAAAATCTGCTGCTATTCACCTGTCCTGGGGCAGCCAAAACTCCACTGTTCAGTAGTCCTGGTCCCTGCTGTGTCTGCCCTACTTCGTGGCATTAGGGTCTGCTGTTACCAATCTAATCTACTGTGATTCAAAGGAATCATGTCATCACCTTTAATTTCTAACCACAATGCCAGCAGCACCTCTGGAATCTGACTGAGATTCCCTTGACAGCTCTTGGATCATACTTGAACCCTTAACTGTGTCAAAGGTTTTCTTTCAGGACCAGGTCCTGATCCTTTGTTATTGAAAGGGATTCTTTTTTATGTCTGCATTTCCAGACACCTGAATGAAATGAAACTTCCCAGGAAAAATCAGATAAGCATCAGTAGGCTTAAAATCAAGAGGTAATGAATACTATATTTGTGATCTAAAAATGAAAAAATCATGGGGTTGTGTTCTCAGGTCTTGATGTTTGCATGCACTGTGACAATCATTCTATCTCTCAATGGGAAGTTGACAATACAAACTTTTTCACTACTGAGTGAACAAATTTTTCTTGATAAGAAACTTTAGATCAATTGTGACATAGCATTTCTCTTATTTCACAAGATCTATAATTTGGAATGCCTATCTCAGCTGGTCACCAAAGGCTTCCATGTAGTCAACAGAGACTAGAGGGTGTTCAATAGAATTCAAGATGAGATTCAGTAAATGATTCTTATTATTCATACAAACTATGAGTTTTAGGAATAATCTTCATACAGGCTGAGATTATCTCAAGAGCTCAGACGATTGTGACACTCTACTTGCGTTAACTATACGAAAATCCTCAATTAAATCATCAAAGCAGATCATAAATGCCTAAAGATTTTGTCAGGAAAGTTTACCCTGGATATCTAAGATTCTCCTTATACACCAATAATTGCAGCTTATGGAGAAAAGCATCTCCAGAAGAGGATGTTTTCACTTTTGTTAGACACCTGTCCTGAGCCCACAGCCCTCTAAAAGCACTGGTCTTTCTCCCTGCTTCTTCCAAAGTCCTAAATGAGCTGTGCACATTGGGGACCTACCCATCAATAGGGCCAAAGACAGGGGAGATGAGATCAGAACTGATGCTCTGTGACTAACAGACAGAGACACCAAATGGGGTAAAAATAATGTTTTTAACAAACAATCCTGCACAATGAATCAGCCGTGGTGTGATTCCAACTCCAAGATCTGCTGGTTCCTCAATAAATGTCCTGTGCCAAGTGCTTTTCATTATCATTCCTCTTTTCTTTTTAATTCTGGTGGTCACCCTATTTTCAAATGATCATTAAACTGAGCAGCTTCTAGTGTCAACACTGTGATTTGATGTCTGCCTTCTTTACAGAATGAGAGGGGCATGGACAGCTAGAAAATCTGGAAATAGACTCACTTGGCTCATGTCTTTGCAGAAAAAGACTTCACACCTCTCTCTCCTTGCCCAGTATATATGCAAACCTCTCTTCAGGATTCTTAACATTGCTGTCTCCTCTGGCAGTTCTGTCTGTCTGCCATTCTGCTCTGAATTTAAAACAGGAGACAACCATTGCAAATCATAGCAACCCCAGTCCTACCAAAGGCAAAAGAATCAGTACATGGCCATGACTGCATTTCTAAGAGCTGTGTTTCCAGAACTACAAAGATTATGCAATGGTATCCTGTTATTTTGTATGAAGAACTAAAAGAGGAATTTCAGGCTTTGTTTTAGGTTTGATCATATTTAGTTCCAAAATCCATATTCTGTTATTGCTGCTTTTCTAACCTGAATGATAGTGTTTGTAATGTCTCACATCTTTTAAGTGCACAATCATTCTATCTAATTATTCAATAAAGTTTGCACAATAAACCTCATACAATCAGAGAATGTTTTGGGTTGGAAGAGACCTTAAAATTCACTCAGTTTCAAACTCCTGCCATGGGCAGGGACACCTTCCATTAGACCAGCTTGCTGAAAACCCCATCCAGCCTGGCTTTGAACACTGCCAGGGATGTGGCAAAAGATTCTGTTATGGAAAGAGAGGATGTCAAACATGGAAGAAATAAGGGCCCTGCTTTCATGCTGTTGAAAGGTGCTGGATATGGTTTCCTGGTTCTCTGTTCCAAGCTCGGATCAGAGCAGGCAGCTCTGCACACCCACGGAGAGCCAGAGAGCAGCACAGCTTCTCCCTGCCATGGCCTGACAGCACAGCAACGAGAGCACCAGCCAGGCTGGCACAGCAGCTATTGGGGAGCTTGGCATGCTGCTCTGGAGAGCACACTGTGTGGGAGCATCTGTCCCTGGAAGACAAGAAGAAACAAGAATGAGGATAATGCAGACACGCTCTTGGACAGAGCAGAGAATCCTACTGATGCAAGCACAGGCATGAACAAAGGGTCATTCTGCTCCATCCCCTGTAATCCAATCAGCTAATATCCCTTTTTAATTAGCTACAATCAAGTTAGCATAATGAGTGCCTTGTCTGTTTACAAGCTTCATCCGTCGTCTTCCATTCTTGCATCCAAATCTGCAGTGCAGTTGCGGCTGGGTTTTGATGATATTTGCTAAACAGCTTGACCTGAGGGCTGTCCCAAACTTCCCATTAACCTCAGGGGCACTGAAATGCATCATTCTTAACTATTAGCAATTAACAGAGAATATCCTGCTATGCTCACTCCTAGTCAATGTTTTGCCCTCCAAAGAAAACCCCCTCTTTTCTGGAGGAATATTTTTGTATTGTCAATAATCTGATCTAATGCATCAGGGTTAAGAGAGCCTTGCACAGCCCCTGTACCTGTGCACAAGTACAAGTATGAAGGACATTCAAGGAGCATTGAGGGGACAAGCAAGAAGAGAAGCTGTCCTTGAAACCTAAGGTGTTGCCTATATTTATTTGTACATAAAAGGCATTAAAATATACAAGACATTTACAAGACTTAAAAGACATTTGTAGTAATAGTCCAGGACAAAATCTGCTTTGTAAGAATTTGCTATGGTTTCTCACATTAAAGCAACAAAATAATTCTTTCAATTCACAGCTCATGATTCTCTGTCAGATTATTGCACAGACTGCTTTTTTTCACTGCTCAGTGGCTTTTAATTGGTGTACATTGTAGGAAAGGAAATATCAATTCAAGAATGACTTAGAAATGCAAAATAACTAGGTTATTATCCTATTTTACAGTAAGCCTTCTTTTAATAGCCACTCATTTCTGCTGTTCAAGCAGACTCTGTGAAAAGGGATTTTGTCCTTCAGCCAGAATAAAAGACATCTTGATGCTAAAAATAAAAGAAATGGGAATCACTTTCCGGAGCTGGAATCCTCCCCTGCAAGAAGCCTCTGACAGCACTGAGGCTGGAAGAAGAGCATTGTGATGGAACAAAGGCAACAACAGCCCTAAGACATCTCCCCTGCACAGCAGGAGAAAAAATTGATAAGGGTCTGTATTTCGTAGAAAACATCTACTGATGCTGTGCCTACTCTCAGACTCACTAAAATAAGGCAAACCTTCCATCAGCTTCACCAAGCTTAGCCAAAGATTTTCCTGTAAAGACTGCTTGTAAGCTATCACAGTCCAGCTAGGGCGGTGCCAATGGGGCCAAAATAATGTTCTGGGGCTTGAAAAGTGAAGTTAATTAAAACAACAAACTGCGAGAATTTGTCCCTTACTTTTCATTTTCCCTGTTCTCTCTTTTTTTTCCTTGTTTTCCTGAAATAAATCAGAACAACTCCTGGCCTCAACAGCACAGTATTGGTGAGCAGTATCTCAAGATCTGCACATAAAAAATTTAACATTCCTGTTGTAAGAAATATTTACCTACAGAGAGTCTGCACCTGCCAAAGAAAATTAATAAAATGAGAAATTCCTCCCTGTAAAGTATCTTTTCAAAGTTTTTTAAAATCCAGCTAAAAAAGCTGCTTTATGTCACTGCTCAGCCACCAAGTGCACAGCAGCTAATTAAAATGCACAGCTCCAGCTAGGAAGCTTTTTCTGACTCCTGGCTATAACTGGCAGGCTTCAGCCTGCCTAAATAAAGGGCGATGGGAACATGCAATGTCAGACAGATCCCACTTTTCTCCTTAGCTCCTTTTCCTGCACTCATCAGGGACACACCTGCAAAGGAGGGCTGAAAGTCTGTAGCATCCCAGCTGTGCCCTTTTCACATAGGGCACAGTCCTCCTGATCCTTGGCACTTGTCCTAACAAGCCAACCTAGTTCAGATCAAGGAAAAACAGTTCTATCAGAATGCAAGAAAGCCAGAGAAAGATTCTTTACAAGGGCATGTAGTGACAGGGCAAGGGGCAATGGCTTCAAATTGAAAAAGAATAGGTGTAGATTACATGTTAGGAAGAAATTCTTTCCTATGAGGGTGGTGAGAAGTTAAAAAAGGTTGCCCAAGGAAGCTGTGGATGCCCCATCCCTGGAAATGTTCAAAGCCAGGCTGGATGAGGATTTGATCAGTCTGGTCTAGTGGAAGATGTCCCTGCTATGGTGGGATGTTGGAATTGGGTGATCTTTAAGGTCCCCTCCAACACAAACTGTTCTGTGATTCTATGTTTGATACCTTCAGGGGAAAGAACCAGGAAAGAATCTGACTGAGAAGGCACTTGTCTGTGTTGGCTGGCATTTCAGCATGAATGGAGGAGGAGAAAACTCCATCCATCAAACCATTGACATGAAGCTTCAAAAAATGAACCTAGTTCCAGACAGACATCTCTGGAACCTAGGATGAGCACACATGAAATGCACCCAGCTTCTGGGTCTAAACTCAGCAGCTGATAAGACTGCTGCCCAGCAAGGCTCACTCCCATTATGTGATTGATGATGGGCAAAGAACATCATCAGTCTCAGAGGTATTTTGTACAGGGACACATCACTTACAACATGTCTGATCTTTAATTTCTCTGTAATCTTCTCTGGGGTAACCAGAGTTGGAAACAGCCAGAAGCACAGAAGTGTCTCTCTCTGAGATGTTCTTCACTTCTGCCATGGCTGTGTTGCACGTGCAGGAATGCACATTCCTGCTGAGCCCCTGCAGTGCAGATGAAAAGCAGGGTCACTGCTGTGTTTCATAAGAGCCCACTGCACCACAAGAAGTGCTCAGCTGCCATTGTAGAGTTTAATGAGAGAACATCTGTAACATAATTATACAGCAAGGACAATACATCCCTTCCTTTCTTTCAGAATTAATTGTAAAACACAGGCAAGATGTAACTCATGACTAACATAGCATTACTTACAAATATCTCATTGTTAATTCTGAACTCTGCAATTACAAGATGCTCATTAATACCTGGGAAGTTTCTACTTTTTCTCACAGTAACAGTAACTTACAGACTGTGGACTGCTTCATGCCTGCTCAAAGTGGGTATGTCCACTTGATTCTTAAATCAAACTTGACATTAGCATCACTTTGTGTTTTGGGTTTTGTAAGGGATGGTTTGATGGTTTGTTGATTTTTAGATTATTTTTTTTAATGTAGCTGTTGCAGAGATATCAGTTCAAATAAAATGTTACCAGAGTAAATCTAAAAGCATGGGGTACCTCAGACAGAAATACAGAAATACATCAACACACTCTGAGTCACACTGTATGAAGGAAGATAGAAATGAGCTCAGAGAAAAGAATTATCTGCATCCATAAGAAAAAACAGTCTACATTTTAGTGAGGCCTGTCTGCCCTGGTTCTTCTCTAAGGAACTCTGAAGTTCCCTAATCCCTTTCCTGGCAACTCTTCCACATGCTGGTATGCTGTTATGCTGTTAGCACGCAGCAGGGACACAGATTTCCATGATGCAATTTGCTTGTTTTTCCTTAGTCCTTCACTTTGTTTAACTTTGCCTATATGCTTCCCATGGAAATCTCAGCTTCGTTGACAGAATTATTAACAGTGGTGAGGGCTGATGGGGAGTCTCAAGCAGAGTAAACACAAACACATCCTGGTGTAGCACAGTGTTTGTTATTGCATGTGTCATAGTAAAACTTTATGAACATAAAAAGAAATGTTCCACTTCTTATAAAGCCAGTCTCATGGGACACAAAGTATTCCATCAAGAAGTTCTAAGGAAATAAATGAACTTTTTTGCCCTAATAAACTGAAATTTATTACCGCTTATGTCCAGCAATGTATGTGACACAATAGCAAGATTTACAGTCAAAGCATTCAGCAGTCATGAAAATACCTAAAGTGGAACAGCCATGTAACTTCCATTCCTTTTTATTAATTCTTCATGGGTACTGTGAAAGTCTTTAATGACTTAATCACAGATGAGTTTTTCCACTGGGCCCCTATCCCATTCATTGCACCTGAGACACAATGGGCACGGACCAGGTATTCAAAACTCCAATTCAATGTCCCTGTTCAATGGCAACTCTGCACCATTTTTGTAATTAATTATTCAAACTCTGCACAGTTTGAATTCATTGTTGACTCTTTTCTGAGTGCATCATGATTGTCCTTAAGTGCTCAAAAGAGACCTGTTTTCATTAGACATCAAGAATATTAATATCTCCATTTTAAAGATAAGGAACTGGGGTTGAGGGAGATATTGTTAAATACACCATCACCTTTGAGAGCCCAGGGTGTCATGCCCATGGACTGATCTTTCTGGATACCTCTGTCCACAGTTTGGTACACAGACACCCATGGACAGAGTGTTTGTTGAAGAGGAAAACAGTTTCTTGGGATCTTGGCCCAGGACAGCACAAGAGAGGAGTAAAATCTCTCAGATGGAGTTCCCATTGCCACTGGTGGTGGGAATCTGTTGTGAATATCCTTGCAATGGCATCTTCATCTGGATTGGCTAAGGCTCTTCTGCTCAGCTCCTATATTCCAGCTGGCCTGTGGTTCCATGTGAACACCCCAGAAAACATAATTTATCACTACTTATATATCATAACCTTATATAAGGCATTTCCAAAATAAATGCTATAAAAAGACTGGCTCGTGTAATCAATTCTGCACTTGCAAGGATAATTTCTGTTTACTATTTACTAGTGCCTTATCTAAGCACCATTTGATCACTTCCACGAATCTCCTGCCTTGTCATTGCACCCAGGATCATTGAATTGTAGGCAATTATAACTATAAACCTTGATTTTCATACATTTAATTCACCAGTAACTTCAGGTCCATAAATCTTGTCACCAGTTCCCACAGATTTCAGCTCAAGATCCCAGTGCTTGACCTTTCTTCCTCTGAACCCCAAGCCTCAAGTGTTACACACCTCATGAAAGAAGACTACTTTGGTCAAATTAAGATTTTCCACTCTTAAATAAAAACATAATTCAAGGCTCTGTGAGAATCAGATTTGTGCAGGTGGCCCTCTGATTAACCAGGTAGTCTTACACAATTTAATTGTTTTACAACTTTACCTAACACCCACCCCCCCCAGGTGAGACAGACCTTCTTCCCCTCTTCCTCTACACTATGTCAGTAACAAAAATAGATGGTCTGGGAACACTAACAATTGTCATTCTGCTTTTGAGTATTTGCAAACAAATAACAGTGTCAAAGATCAGGAACCAAGGGGCCTCTGCTTTGGCACTTGCTCAGCAGCATGGGGAACGGGCTGGATGCAAATCACCACAACACAGCAGTAAAGACAAAGTTTAACATAATTAGAACCTGTGGGAGAATTCATCTCCTCAGACTCCAGGAGGGACATGGAAATTAAGATCTCAGATCTTTGACAGATTCAGGCAATTTTTCAGAGATGAAACACCCCAACAGGAGCTAAGAACCACAGCTGACACCTGCCTTTCAAGGCAGCAAAGCCTCTTTCTGTGATCTGCTTCTTAGAAAACTTCTCAGGGTGACATATAACAAAGTACCCTCACTCTGTGGGCTCAATCTTCTTAACATTTGCAGCTGACAAGGGCAAAGCTTCTCAGAAACTCACTCAGGAGAAAAGAATATTTAGCACTTACCTCTCCCTATGCATAATTGTATGTAGTGAAGTGTGGATCACTACAAAGTGTTTGTTTAAGCACACAGAACCTTAGGCTCAGCTCCCTGCTTTTCCACAGCCTTCCTCCCATGACACTGAGAAGTCTCATAGGCCCAAAACTTTCAAGTTAGTTAAGAATCCCATAAGCTGCTTTCCTCTGGATCCCATTTCACTCTACACCTTTGAAGATCAAGGCTTTACCCACTTTGTTTCAGCTTCCCCTCTCAAAGATAAAGGCAGTGTTCCCTGACCTTAAGGCATGTTAGGGAAACTAAATGCACCATGACTGGTAGCATACTTGGTAACCAACAGGCAGCCAAGAGACTGAGGGAGTTCTGCACATTATTTTTAACATAATTTTATTTTACATGTATGCATTACTGCTCAATATGGCTGGATAAATTAAAAAAAAAAAAAATTAACAACTATCAATTCCCAGGAAAACAAGGGAGTGGTGTAGTTCATGGAAAGGTACCTGCTGTCCTCCACAGTCTTCTCTTCGCAAGCTTACAGCAGGGATCTAGGGAATGCTTTACCACAGCTGCCCTGTGGTGAAAAGACTTAAGTGTTGGTGGATGCTCTGCAGGCACATGGACCCCATGGGACATGTAAAAGAGGGGACAATATGTCACTACAAACTCTCATGCATTGAGATGGAGTTTCCTTGACTGACTGGGATTTATGAGAATTCATTAGGACATTTATGGTTGGCATCAGCCAAATATACACACAGCTGTATGCTCCTTGCCTTGTTATTCACTTTGCCATGGGTGAAAAGGAAATTACAGTAATTTCACCACTATAAGGCACACCCTTTTGACTAAAATTTTGATTGAAACCTGGAAGCGTGCCTTATAATCCGGTGCACCTTACAGATGGACAAAGTTCGGAAATTTGCCAACCCAGAAGTGCGAGCCGCCAGCCGAGCTGCGAGAACCGCGCCAGCCAGCACCAGGGGTGGGTGGGAGTGTCGGGGCCCGCAGCATGGGGAGGGCGCCTGGAGCTGCATTTAAAGGCTTTGACGATCCATGAAAAATGTTTGCAAATTGAGCACCTGCCAGTAAACGCCGCGATCATGTGATTCCATTACTAATTCGTGTCTCGGGTTGGTGTTATGTCTATCTCTCTCCCTGCCCTCCCCGCCGCTGTCTGCACGGAGCTGCCGCCGTTGTGGCTCCACCCCCTGCTGCTGGCTGCTGCTTGGCTTCTGCCTGGCTGCTGGGCTGCTGCTTGGCTGCTGCTTTGCTGCTGCTTGCTGCTTTTTTCCCTTTCCCCTGCTGCTGCTGCCCTGGCTGCTGCTGCCCCAGCTGCTGCTGCCCTTGCTGCTGCTGTTTTTTGTTTTCCCCCTCCCTTCTTCCCCTCATCTCCAAGATCTGTACCAGCTCCGGATGGGGACCTGCAGAGACTGCCTCTGGAGTCTGCCAAAGAAGATTTTCGCCCTTCCCAGCAGCGACTGTCTGAGCTCGTCCATCCTTGCTCACTTTGGTGAATTGTTCTTTCCTGGTGCTGGGAAGTGTTTTCCTGTGTTTGTTTATAAACAGGTTTTTTACACTTTTCTCCATGAGGAAAAGTCTTTCCGATCGCGGTGGGAGGAGGAATCGTGGGGGGTTTATTCTCTGGGGGTCTCCTTTGGAGGTTTTCCCCCAATTTTGTCCTAAACTTGGACAGTCGTTACTTTGTTACGTGTGGATCCTTGCTGGAAAAAAAAAAAAAAGTGTGCCTTATAATCCAGTGCACCTTATAGCTGTGAAATTACTGTATTTGTTTTGAAGATGCTGTCACGGACTAAAAAGGACTTTTAGTCACCAAGTGAGACAGACCACAGCGGAAAAGTGCAGCCCTTCCTAGACAGTGTCTGAGATGGAGGGATACTGTGATGGAGCACAAACCTCATGAATCCAGACCTGATGTCTTCAGGCTGCAAGAGAGGGAGTGCAAGGTGAGCTGCCCTCTTAGATAAGGGCAGTATGATTGCACCGCATCAAATGAAAATTAAACTGGAGGTCAATGTGGCATTTAACATTTCTCCATGCTAAATCTTTTTTCCTACAGGTCTAGGTTCTCCTCAGTATTTCATGGTAGGAGCTGTTGTGAGTTGTAGGAGTGTGCTGTTCTCATGGCATGGGGTCCTGCCCTCCAGCATGGAGTCAGGTGCTGCTTCAATTAACACCAATGGTCACTGTGACTGCCAAAGGAAGAGAGAGCCAGCTCAGAGCACCATTTAACATAAAAATGCATTAGACCTCAGGAAATGGGACCACAAGTACATAATACTTTATGGACAGATGCTGCTAAGCAGACAGCTCCCCTGACCAGAGGAGATTAATTTAATGCATGTATATGACACTCCCCTTTTAAAGCATCACTCATATGAGCACAGTACTCCTCTCTATTCTTTTGACTTTTTGCCAATGGGAGAGGACAGCCAAGTTGCCCAGCTTTAAGAAAAATAGACCTCCAAACACTATCACCAGATTTCTGCACTAACATATTTTGTAGCAGGGCTGGTAAACCCTAAACCCATGGGCCAATTTGTGTTTTAATTCATACAGAAAATTGCCTTGTGACAAACTCATTTATCATCTCTTTTTTCTGCTCAGCTCACCAGCTACAGCTTTATTTGTTGCCTAAATGCTGAACTATAGATAGCTTGAGAGGCAGAATTTAAAATGAAAAATGAATGCACCCTACAAACTTAGCACCTTGAGCAGTGATCTTGTCAAGCTTTACAAACTAAGCAGAATTGGGTTAGACCTGCACTGAAACAGAGGCAAGAGAAAGCAGAAGGTGACATTCAGCTTTACTTTCACCAGGACAGCAGGGAGAAGGTTCCCGTGTGTAGCCCTGGTGGGTGATGAAGAAAAGCCATCAGCTAGAACATGTTAATGTTATTAACTTTGGTTTGAAGGCATTAGAGGAGAGTTTTGCATTGAGGAGATTGCAGCATGGGTTTTTTTTTTACCAGATCATGCATTGACATTGTCTCCTCCTTTTTGCAGAATTTGCAGTCAGCCTCGTAGCTTCTGACAAAGGAGGCAGAAGCACTCGTGTCTATGGCAAAGCCCAGTGCTGTCCATCTGAAGCATCTTAGAATCACAGAATTATTTGGGTTGGAAGAGATCTTTAAATCCCCAGTTTTAAAAGTCGAAACCCCCTGCAAAGTGCAGGGACACCTTTCACTAGACAGATTGCTCAGAGCCCATCCAACCTGACCTTGAATGTTTTCAGGAATGAGGCATCCCTAACCTCTCTGGGCAACCTCTTCCAGGGTTTCATCATCCTCATTGTAAAAAACATCTTCCTTTTATCTAAGTCCACCCTCCTTCAGTTTAAACCCATTAGCCCTTGGCCTATTGCATCAGGCCCTGATAAAAAGTTTGTTCCCATCTCTGCAGCTGTGTGCCCTTTCTCTAATAAAATAAAAGAATAATGCAACTGCTGAAAAGTGAGACACCAGGAACCTGCTAGGCTTAAAAAGTAAATGGGCTAGAGGCAAGGAACAAAGCAAGAAGAAAAAAAAATAAGTATAAAAACGCTGTGATGCCTGCAAGCACATTCAAGACTGAAAAGAAAAACATACTATTGCTTGGAAAATTATCTTTCTTAATCTATTTATCTTCTTAATATTTAGATTTTTTACATTGAAATCAGCCTCTTTGCTGTCATTATCACATTCTCACATCTTAGTCTGATTCCCTCTGCCCTTTCTCCTATTGCATCTCAACCTTCTTCCAACACTTTAGAGATGGAAGAGAAAACCTTAAAGACAGAAATTCCCACAAGACTCCTGATTGCTGGTATCCAGAAAGAGGAATGAGAATTGAATTCATTCTCTGGTGAGTAAAACCTGTGATGGGAATCCACCTGCTGAAATTGTGTGGCACAGTTCCAAAATTCTCAAAACTGTCAGTGCCCAGCCATCAGACAGGTTGCAGGTGCCAAAAGCCCCAAGCAGAAGCTCAGATCCCCAACTCTGACAATAAGACTCCTGTTCTCCTGTGAGAATTACCCCAATTTTGATCTGGCAGGCACTTTGTTGAGATTGTTTGGGGCCTCTCTACTGACCAGCTCAGCCTCAGAGGGTGCTCTTCAATTTCTTTTTAGTTTTGTTACTACTAGAAATTCAACTTCACCCTCTAGTGATTTTTCACTCACTGTATGATGAACCTTCATGCCTATTAATGATATGCCATGAAAATAGGTTTTCCCATAATTTCCTGCTCTTCTTTATGATTAATTTCCTCTGCTAATCAGCAGTAAAACAACAAAACATCTTTACAAAGAAAGAGCTCTGAAAGGCTAAAACCTCAAAAGCTTTCACTTGAACCTCTATGCCGTTCCCAAAGTCTGGTTTCTATTTGCACAAAATTCAAGAGGTCTTTAAATCCCCTGTTGTAGTTTATACCAAGCTGACCTCCTTGGCATGCAAACTTTTATATAACCAGAAAATGCTGCTGCACACAAAATTAAAAAGGATGGATGGTCTCAGTAATAGACATGACTTCAATTCTTACCAGCTTCCTCAGCAAATCAAGTTATGTCACTGATGTAACTTTTCAGCATTTGCCACAAACAGGAACAGCAAAGTCCTCAGAGAGTTATCTGGCAAAATAGCTGACACAAAACACATGGGACAATTCATCACAATAAAAACTGCACACAGGTAAATTGCTTTCTCAAATGTCTTGGGACAGTCCTCAGAATAACACAGAACTCAAGAGAGAAAAAAAAATGCTGAAATATAGACTCTGAATTATGGCCTCTCCCAGCTCAGAAATTTATAATGGAGCAAACAAGGGAATCCCTCAGCGCACCTCACCCCAGTGAAGGCATCTATGAAAGTTTGCAAATGCTGAGCTTTTTGGCTGAAGAGTGAACCTCAACAAAAAGGACATAAATTTTTGCAGGTGCAGTGAGTTGAATGGGACACAGAAGTGTGAAGGGTGCTGTGGGAAGCAGCAGGAGCAGATTTCTGGGGGGCAAAGGCAGGAGGAAGTCTGAAGTAGGGAAATGGGACCTCAGCAATCCCAGCTGTCTGCTTGAGTAGTTTTCCCCACAGCAGCAAATTCATCCAGTTTACTCCACAGCTGCTGCTGAAGCAGTGCATGGGGGGCAGAGCCCAGACAGTGCTGTGAACTTCTTTAGAACACAACAGTGCTGTTAAAACAGCACATATTTTATCTTGAAAAAACTGCTCCCCTGTGTAAGAGATGCTGACACCATCATGGGAGGCATAGAAAAGTATCTGATGGCACAAGGAGCCCAGAGAGATAAAGAAAAAGAAGGCAGTAATCACTCTGTAAGCTGCTAAATGCAGCCTTTGCAGAGTATAATATTTTCCTGGGTGAATACATGTCATTTCTCAGTTTTTACCTTTCAAATATCGGAAAAAAATATATAAATATACAAAAAATTTAATCCTTTTGACTTGACAAAACATGGTTTTCAACTAATCCAAATTCTCCTCAGGTATGCTTTCTCCCTCTTATTTGACTTTGCAGATAATCACAAACCAAGCCCTCTTGCCTACAGATTTGCATCTTAATGGTGAACTTCTGTAGAGCTCTTTGCCTTTTTTTTATTATTATCTCAAAGAAATCTCAAAGAATAAGATACTTGTCCACTGAATTCAGTATATATCTAAAATCTGATTCCACTTTGGAGATCTCAGCCATTTTTTCATTATCAACATTTTTGCCAGGAGTGTGGTATTTCACAGGTTTAAGTCTGTAATTTTCTTCTGGAAAAGAATCACATTTTCTTGTCACTGTGGTTATCTCCTTAGTACACAAGATATACTGAGAGATGTTTGTATTTTTTTAAAAGAAAAAAACAATTGGTTTTGGACAGGGAGCAATTTGGTTTGGGTTTACCTATGGAATACCTAAAAGAATTATGTGGAGTGACAAATGTGTCTTGTGGTATATGGCTTGAGGTATAGAGAAAAGGGAGGGGAAATTTGTGCCATGTTGAGTCCAGGTAATATCCCAATTCATAAAATTTTAGAATTGTTAAGGATGTTGAGGAAAGACCTCTAAGATCATTAAGTCCAACCACTAATCCTGCACTCCCACTCTGCCCAACTCACCACATCTCCAAGCCCCACACCCACAGGTTTTTGGATATTTCCAGGAGCTGTAATCACACCACATCCCTGGACACCCTGCTCCAGTGTGTGACCACCCTGTCAGCGAAGAAATCTTTCCTGATATCAGATCTAAACAAACACTGGGGCAATTTGAGGCCTTTTCCTCAGGTCGTGTCACTGATACTGGGAGAGAGACTGACCCCCAGCTGGCTACACCCTCCTTTGTTGTAGAGAGTGATAATGTCACCCTCAGCCTCCTTTGGTCACATGCATTAAAATAGTTTCCTGAAAGCTACCTTGAAAGCTCTGTTTGGGGCCACCCTGATGCCTTAAGTTCTAAGTTTTTCTGTTCTGCTTGGGTGTGCTTTTCCATTGTGCCTGGTTGATGAAGACAAAACAGTCCTATTCCAGCTGGGGACTCAAAGACAGTTTCTTCAAACTTCAGGCCATAAGCATAAACAACGTGGAAAGAGGAGGGTGGGCCAGCAAGCAAGCAAAAAGGATGAAACATGACGGTTTGAGACTATTAATTGGACAGTTGATGCTTGCATGCAAATGGACTAAAATCTATAAAGATGTGAGATCTTGTGACCAAACCCTCTTCTGCTTCCATCTGGGAGCCATCCAGGTGGGGACCATGACTGTGGCACTGACACTGCCAGGCTGTGGCCTTTGAAGGCCTCTGAAAAAATACCCATTTTATTCCCCTTAACTCTGTGTAGCCTCTGTTCCAGCTCCTCTAGGCATCAACCCCTTTGTTTGGATATTGTTTGCATGTCCAGGTGCATCTTGGCACAGTGCTGTCCCAGCAATGTCTCCTGGTTATGTGTTGAGGAACAGGAAACTTGACACATTTGCTGTGAGCAGCTTTGTTTAAAACTGCCATCCATCACTGCTGATGAAACAAAACAGAACAAAACAAAAACCCCAACAGATTCAAGAAGGCATCAGGTGACTCTTTCAAAACAATCACTGAACATGCTATGGAAAAAGATCCCTGAGAAAGCCTGGTCTGAGCCCAGCATGGATTGGAACCAGGACATTTCTGCTGCCAGTGAACAGAGGCCTTGAATCAAAGCTTTTGGGAGCACAAGCTCAGATTCTTACTGAGCAACTGTGTCCTGCAAATATCAGGCATTTTGGACATCTCAGAGAAGACCTGCAAAGCACTTTGCAAAGCACAGATGAAGCCCCATCATATTGAGAAAGGCAATCAGTGGAATTGAGAGAGGAAGAAGCTGCTGCGATATGGAGCTTCTTGGCAGTGGCCACATGTTACCATGTAGTTCTCTGCTGTATCATGACTGGTTTTCTGAGCCCTTTGCAAGCAGAATTGTGAAGATTCATGCTCCTGCCCTACCATGTTTCCCCTCCTATGAAGCTTTTCCATGCAAACTTTGGGAGGCACACGTGGCCTTGCATTCACTGCACACCCATCACAACACCAAGCCTGTCTTTGCAGACCAATGGGGGTCCCTAGCATCTCCAGAAGAGGTGACACAGCCTTCACTGCTGCACTGCTCCCAGAATCACAGGATATTCTGAGGTGGAAGGGACCCACAAGGATCATCAAGCCCAGCTCTCACAGAGATCAGTCCTACACCATGGCATTATTTACACCATGCTCTAACCAATTGCTAATCTAACAGAAGCTATTTAATTTAATCTCCTAATCAAAACATCAGAAATACAAAACACCAGCTAACTAACCAACATAGAAAGGATTTACAGCAGCACTAGGTTCTAAAGATGAATATTAGACAATCAGACTCTTCCTTGAATCAGAATTTAGACCCCAGTCCCTCAAAAGATGAAATATGTAGTTTGTCCACTCGCTTAATGGAACTGAAATGTCCTGTTTAATAATTAATAATCAGAATGAATTTAACTATATTTCTGTCAGTTTTGTTTTGAAACCAATGGATAATAATTTTGATCATATATAACTGTCAGATTATTACTCACAGCTATTGTTTGCCATGGCATTACAGATGACTCTTCAGTGATGACAGTGCACAAAACACAGACTCTGCTTCTACCAGCCCCCTCCTGGAGCAGGAGCTGGGGGCAGCCAAAAGCACAAACATGACCAGCCAACACAGCACGCATTAATCTGCACTAATTCTCTCCCCACATCTCCCAAGGCTGTGCCTCAAGCCTGGTTGTGTGGGTAGCCCAAGATCATTTTATGACCTGAAAAAGAACAGGCAGCAGGGCTTCCCTGGCTAGTGACAGCAGTCTGGTCTTGGGATCATCATGGACAAAGGCAACACTGCAGCTCCAGTGAATATAAAACCTTACAGAGAGGTCACCAAGAGCCCCATTATTCATACTTCTCCCCTAGCTGCCACCTCTTCCTGTAAATCTTCAGTTCAATGCCCAGATGCATCCTTAACAGTCTGAATTCAAACCAGGACCAATGGAACAGATAACAGAATAAAAATCTCTAAGTATATTTGTTCAAACAAATTCATTCCCTTTCATGTCCTTGACATTGAGATAGGGTAGAAGAAAATGTGTCATTTGATGACACACTACTTTTCCCCATGTCCATCCATCTTCCCCAGTGCTTATTCAATAGTTACATGACTTGAATTCATCACATCAAGTGTACACTAAAATTGAATTAAAACAATTTGAGTCAGAAAGCATACAGATGCTCATGTGTTTTCCATAGCTAAGGACATCCTGTTAGAGTTGCACAGCTGCAGATTTTGAAACATTTAAAAAAAAAATTGCTTTACATGGGGGAAGGAAAGAGAGGAAAGATGCCTGATTTTAAACAATTCATGTTTGGTATGCTGTTTGGTATATTTTTTAAGTTTTAGAAAGGGGAATGCTGGGTAGAAAGGAGGAAAATTCCATTAGTGTCTCCAGAAAGGGTTTTTAAAATGCTCTGTAAAGCATTTTAGCACTGAAAAGCATTCTTACAGACACTTTATGTGAGGACAAATTAGACACATTCTTAGTCCGCTGAGAATTTATAATAGAATTTAAGAACACACGTTTACAGAGGCTTTAAGAAAAGTATTTCTAATCAAATGTAAGCAACAAAAAACCAAAAAACCCCAGCACTAGGATCAGATTATCAGCGGGTACAAATTGGTTGTGAAACTCCAACCATGAATTTCTGATAAATTTCAGTTGTCATTTTTACAGGTATTTGAGTGAGAGAGGGACAGATAACTTTGATCTACTGATTATTTAATGATATGAGAAGCTGACCTAAGGCCGAACGCAAAGAATTCACTGAGCAGAAGAATACCAGGGAAATGGACCTGACAGCAAACAACATTTGCCATCAAGTCCTCCTCCCTGTAACTCCGTGGCTCTATAACAGAGAGACACAGTAGTAGCAATCATGATGCAGAATTTGCCTCAATGGGCTTTACTTTGAGCCTTCTCTCCTTCAGGAAAAATAGGGATCCCACTTTTTTTTGCATGTTCAAGCCTTTTCCTCAGTATTGTGTCTGTGAGCAAGGGTGTCATTTACTTCTATCATTTCCAAGATACTGACACATTATAATCATCTAAGATGGCTTCTAATTCATTTAGTATTGCATACATATAAATAGCAGAGTATCAAAGCATTCTTCTGGCATAATTTCTGATTTGTGCAACACAGAATCACTGTCGGGAGAATGCAGGGGAAAGTCCTAG
This sequence comes from Sialia sialis, assembly GCA_009812075.1. Taxonomy (NCBI): domain Eukaryota; kingdom Metazoa; phylum Chordata; class Aves; order Passeriformes; family Turdidae; genus Sialia; species Sialia sialis. Next base: position 7,252,075 of record VRYO01001463.1, on the reverse strand, counting down.
TTTTGCCAGAAACAATGGCTCTATTGCCCTTGTTTTCAGAGGTAGCACAAGGGAAAAGGTGAAAAACTTCATTTCATCTCTCTGCAGGAAGATTGCTGTGGAGTTATGGTGTCTTCCATAATATTTGTCAGTGTGTTTCCTTTAATAGGCTGCAAGTGAAAGAAAAGGTTGAGAAACTGAACAGGCTGAAAACCTGTGGGAGTCCCCAGCCTCTGACCTTTTTTACTCTTCCAGCCATCCAAGCAGCTGGTTGAATACTGTTTCACTTCCAGGAGTAGATGGTTATTCAACCAGCTGAGTCTTTTGTCCACATCTTTGTTCCTTCCAGGCAAACAGCAGCAGGGAGAGATTGGTTCTTTTCACTCATCCATGGCAACAGAAAGATAAAAGTGTCCAAAACTCTGCTGTAAGCAGCTTCTCCTTTCTACCAACACAAATTGGGACACAGTGATCTTCTCTAAGGAAATGACATCATCATACATGCTTTTAAAAAGAACTTTTCTCAAGGATCCCACTAATTTTTGTGATTACTTATCCATAGGGAGTAGAGCATGGCCCCTGTGATCTGTGGAACCCAACTGGGCCAGATGGTTCTGTGTCCATTTCTGCTGGCAGAGTTCCCTTTCCCTAGAGGATCTGGCCTTGGCAGTGACAAAAGAGAGCATGCCCCACTGACACAGGTGTGACAGCAACTCTGGATGTCACAAGAGCTTTGGAAATGGACTGGACCATGCACACCAAAACCTGCTCTTCTGGAAAATGCATCACAGGGTATTTAGTAAGTGTGTATCTCCAGGACAAGGCTGTCTGGCACCACAAGACAAGAACAAGTGCAAGACTCAGCAGTCTGGTACAGCTGACACATATTAAATCATCAGCCTGACCTGCAGATTCACCCAGGATTAATCCCTAACGGCATTTTTATCCGAGTTCTAACTTGGCTTGGTATCAATTAATTCGGGACATATAACAAGATCACAGCAGGAGATGAAATGGCTGTATCTTCACATGCCCCAATTCTTAACTATTGAATTTTCTAATTAAAAGATGCATAAATAAAGAAGACATTCAAGAGCTTCTAAGTTCTTTTAATTAGAACATACAAAGAAAGTCACACAAGAGCATCCAGAGAAAAACAGCAATGCTAACCAAATGTGGATTCAGTAAACAGTTGCTTACAGCAATTCTCCCTCTATTCATATAGATTAGGATAAAAAATTATCATTGTTTGTAAGTGAGAATTATGGTAATAACTATCTTACACTGAATCACCTGAAAGCAAGCATCTAATTCCTTATGTGTGTGCCTTTATAAAGAGGGCTTGCTTTCCATAGTGTAGAGAAGAATCACTTGGATAAAAGAAGGCAGAATATGTCACCTGAAATGTCCTGGGTCATCTCACTGGCCTTGAGAAAGCCCAGAGCAGATTCCAGAATCTTAGGTCCACTTTAGACCCTATCTCATTTTTCCTGCACCATTTTCTTGAATATCTCAGAACTTCCCATACTACACCAGAATCATTTCCACTGAAGAGCACTGCATGCTCAGGCAATGCTGATAATTGGATCCTGACCAAAGCTATTGATTACTGCAGACTTTCCAAAGTAAACCCAATTACATATACTTTCCAATTAGTGACAAAGGAAATCTATAACATCCCCAACAAACATGGTTCATTCCAAGATACTGTTATACTTCTCAAAGCACACTTACAGTCTCCTTCTGAGGAACTACTTCATTTACTTGCCTGGAAATTAAACAACTGGTATGAAAAAGCTCTGTGATGTCATAAATTGCATGGAGACAGTGAAGGGCTGAACTACTTCCAGCTGCCTTTTCCAACAAAATAGAAGGAATAACATAAAATCAGCAAGTTAAAAAAAGATAAAGAAAAAATGAGATCATTCATTACATGCCATGTTTATAAGTGACTCTAGATAGAATCAATTATATAATGGGAGAGAAAACAGATGGGCTTTCAAAAAAAAAAAAAAAAATCCAGAAATTACTGAGCCAAAAGTCTTAGAAAACAGGGAAAAGATCCTGGGGAAAGATCAGGATATAGTTATCTTTAACCTCTTTCTTTGCATCCATTTCTGGCAAGGATTGGGAAGAAGATCCTGATCTTGTAAATATTTTCTGATAATGAAGATTCTTACATTAGCAAAGTGCAACTGTATTAAATGCTGTGAGTGTTCTCTGCAAACAAAGAAATACTGGTGACATTAATGACCTAAATGTGTCCTGATTTCCTTTCTCAATTATTACTCTATACTATCTACATCACAGGCTGCAAATCAGTAAGATTGCAAAAGACCTAAGACTTCCTAGTGTAAGGAAATACCATCCAAATAAAAATTTCTCCCCTTGACAGATGTCTCAGTTGTAGGCAAACTTCTTGATATTTTTGTGACCTCACAGGTGATGTTCTACACATTGTCTCATTTCACAGGTGACAGTAGAAGGATTATGGGACAGGGCTGCAGCTGGGAAGGAGCCTTGACCAGTGGGGTCCTCTGAAATGTCTTCTGCTGTCAGGCTGCTGCAGGGCTGTCCACAGAGCAGAGACAGCATGGCATTGTGCTCCCAAAGCAGGGGAAAAGAATTTGAGTCTCCTGCCCATCACTTGGAATTAGGCTGGTCTATGGCTCATTTTCATTCAAATCCCTTTCTTTTCCAAGAGGATAAACAAATCCTGTCTTGACAAGAGGGAAAAGATTAGGTTCCATCACGGAGACATGTTGATTGTTATTTCATAGTCTCTGGGACACATAGGAAGCCACAGGAATTTTGAATTTCTAAGTTTCCCTGAAATAAGCAGTTCTTGCAATAATCCAACCTTCTCATCCAGGGATTATGAGTAGTTTAATCTATATGCCTGTGCTACCACTCTGCTTATCCAATGCAACTTCCACTTCTACCCATGTATACCCTCAGATCTACAAGATCCCTCTGTAGTGCCCAACTGGTCAAACCTTTGACATACCTAATGGAAAATTAATTCCCACAAGTCAAAGTGAAAAAGCCACCTGCTCTACCTATCCTCAGAGCTGGACTCTAATTCCCACAGGAAATGGCTACAGGGAGCAGTGTTTAGGCTTCAGGAGTCAAATGCTGAATTTGTGCTTATGCAGCACCCTACACAATGGGCAGTCCCATTTCCATTCATTCCTATGTGCAGCACTGTAATAGAAATAAATAATAACAATAATTTTGCAGCATGGAGCTTGCTGTTCCCTGCCACTGCTTAATAAATTCTCATTATTATATTAAAGAAATCCAAGTGTGTGTATGTTCTGTAATTAGTCATCTCACTGCCATGTAGTGTAGCTAGTCCTTACACTCTCCCTAGTGATACAGATGTTAGCTGGGGAGCTTACAAATGCATCCCCTTTAAAGGCAGACTCTATATATTTCTCTTATTTTAATTATCCTCATTTTTAAATGTATTAAATAACAGTACTTTTCACATCTGGTCCTCCTACAATTTTATCTAACAGCTCCCCACACCCTCAAAAGGGAAATCTTTCACTTTAATTGCATATTAGAGCTTATTTTCGGAGAGGCAGACAGCTATTTATTAATTGAGCTATTTTCTCTCAGAGACAAAGCAGTCCAGCATTCACTGAGTTAAGTGTAGGGTAGGTGCTGCCACTGTCTGTGATACATTTAGTTTCCCAGAAATCTATATTCTTCAAATTCCCCTGAGTAAGACTAGAGCCTCTCTACCAGCATTAGCCCCATGATGGAGAATAGGATTGCTGGTACAAAAAAAAGTCATGTTTGGTCCCTGATTTCTACTCTTGTAGCTCCTGCAACTAAGCTTATCACCACTGGCAGCAAGATATATGCCTATTTATCAGTAAAGAAATAGAGTCTGACAACATTGGAGAATCTGGTTGTGCTATAAAATACCTGGCAATGCAAAGCATGATTATGAATGCAAGCAAATCCTAAAAATACTATTGCTCTTAACAGAGGGCTCATTACCTAGATGGATGAAGTAGGTTTTTCCCAAGACAACCAACATCTATATTAAAGGAAAGAAATTAATTCTGCTTATTTTGACTAAAGAGAGGGGAGGGAAGAGGGAAGTGAAGAGCAGCCAGGAAAAGAGACACTAGATAAAAGGGATGAAACAGCCCCTGGTGAGAAAATTGCCTCATTAGGTGTCATAGGCTTAGTGGTGCCTGTATGATGTCTGTATCTGAAACTCCTGTCAGTGTCTGCAGTACTCAGAGCTTGTACATTATTGACTGATTTCCTGACAGATGACATCAACCATCTGTGTCCCATGAGGCCACTGCCCAGGTGTGTTTCTCACAGCCTCTTCCAGAGAGCTGGCTGAACTGGGTATCAGTCAGCAGCTCCTGACATGGAGGAGAAATGGCAAAAGCCCAAAGAAGCACCACAGGCTGATGTGATTGGGTCTTGTTCTTAACAAGAGGAGGTGTTGCTCTGCAGACTGCTGCAAGGTCATGACTCGTTTCCTAGGCAAAACCAAACTGCTGCAGCCAAATTCATCTCTGTCTTTAAATCTGTGCAATCCTCTCTAGTGGCTTCCCTAGGCTTTTGCATTTGTTTTTGGGCAGGCTTGGCCATGATCATGTATTGCCCTTGAGGAATTAATACCTGCTCTGCTACCAGAAATGAGCAGCTGGTCTTCCACAAGGAGGGATTGCCAGCAAACGAAAGGATTTTCCATCATGTCCCACTAAAATGACTTTTGGCAGGAAAATGAGAATCTTTCACAATGACACCATTTTTAAGGGATGCCTGTACCAATTTCAACAGTAACAAAACATTTGATTAAAATAAAAAAATCAGAGAGAGACAGCACAAAGAGATTGGATTATAAGCCCCCTCCAGCAGCCAGGCTGTCCCTGGCCTCTCCAGTTTCTTGTGGGAATTGCTCCACTTTGCACATCCAATCATTGCTAGCCCAGAGCAGAGAGGGAGAGATGCTGTGCATTTGCTGCCATGGCCTCTTTCTTTCCCCATCAAGGTGCTGTCACACCACCTGTGACACGAATTCACAGTTCCCACATGTAGATTAGGGTAATTTTCACCCTCCTTTCGTGTTTTTTTTCATCTAAGAAAGTAAAGCTTCAAGGTCAGGTCCATGATCTGAACCAGACAGCTGCTGACAAAAGGAGAATTTCAGGGCCTGTCTCCCATCATTGTCCCACCACCTCAGAAAACTCCCTCTCTAAAAAGCTCCTTTAGTTGTGATAAAAGGAAGGGAAGTCCAGCTTCCACACACTTTTCCAAGTGGGAAATAACTTCTGTAATAGCTTATTCTTAATAGTTTATTTTAAAATCATGTTAGCAATTAGATTTCAGTCCAGTCTGACTTCAGAATCATGGTGTCCTTTCCAGAATTTTATAACTTTGCATGAACATAACCACCTGTAATACTCTAGTAACAGCCACAATTTCTCTTTATTTAACGAATTACATGAAATTTAAACAGTTTCTTGATTTATTTTCTCCTCCTGACAGGAAAACATCGCAAAGAACAAGAATTTTCTTTTAAAAACCTCTGCTGTTGACCAATGATGGCACAGTTTTTTGTCTGGGAAGGACTGCTCATCAAGATGCAGTGGTATGAAAGGGCTCTGAGCTATGGCTCCTCCTCTGAGTAGCTTAGATCTCTGGTGTATGGACAACATGGGATCTCTTCGGTAAATCTAAGGTTTCCTAGAAAAGCTGGATTTACTGGACATTCAGTGGACATTGTCTGCATTTTACATGCAACAGTAGCTCTGTTTTGAACTCAGGAGCAAAAAATGATTGGTTAACCTTGTCCTTCAAAGTATTCTGGAGTGAGGCAGAGAGCAGACAGAGAAATTAACAATTTCAGCATGGTACCCAGCTCCTCACTTCCCTTTTCTCATGTTGCCAGATAAAAAATTATCACATGGCAGGGATAGGACCTAAAAATCTGTCTGGATCTGGAGAACCACTCTTTAAATACAGTACTTTGCTGCTGCACAACTTTTTCTTATGAGACAGCTCCTTGCCCTTTAACCAGGTTGTCTGCTGTCAATTGCCAGAGAGCAAACCAGAGAACAGCCCCGTCATACCAATGCCCACAAACATTTCCCTAAAACCTGCCTAAATCTCCCCTTCAGTAACTCCAGCACATTACAGATAATTATATCACCTTTTTCCATCCTCTGCAATTCCCCTTCCTTCTTGCTGTTTACACTTCTCAGGGAAGCGTGGGTTGCCCACAGCAAGAACTTCACTCTGGCTCATTAACATTTAAAACCTCCAGCAAAATGTTTATAAGGTTAACTTTCTTTTAAGCCAACCTAATGTATGAGCTTTTCTTTGTGGTTGGGTATTGAGATAATTCAAAATTACAGATACTGACAGGGAAATGGAAGACCACAGTAAAAAGAATAGAAAGAATTTCCAGCATTGCTAAAATGGAGCAAAATCTTTCTGTATTTTTACCTCTGAATTAGCTGGAGTGATTGCTATCTTAAAACTTAGTTTACCCAACACCAAATAGAAGGGCATCAATGCATTCTGGTCTGTGTTACAGGTTTGCTGTGATCAAGTAATATTCAGTATGAAGAATAAAGTCTAAATTGTGACATACACTGATAATTTTATAAAAAGATACAAGATATTCTGTCTGCTCTGTTCATCCTACTTCTCTGTGTGTTTCCTAATCTGGCACAGTCATAAACTCCTGTTGTTTTAGCTATGCAGTTTGCTAGCAAGGATATTCTGGAACAAAAGAAAAGTACCACTGAACACTCTACAAGAGACACCCAAATTCTCTGTTTCAAGCTCTCCCATCAAAAATTAAAAAGAATTCTGAAACCAGAAGCTTTTTTCCATAGAGATACTGTCCTGCTTTCCATAAATCCTTGAATGTCTTATGCTCCCCAGGTGTTCAGCTGTAACATGAGAGTGCCATAAGACACCCACACAGAGCAGACCTGTGCCAGCAGCTCCAGCTGCCAGATGCTCACAGCTCATCAGATGCTGCTTGCTGGGGCAGTAGTATAAGGAAGGAGAAAGTCTCCACATTTGCCAAGGAAATCAAACTGAGTGAAGCAAAAAACTGGGCCAGCCAAGAAAAGAAACAAGCACATGAAGGTCAGCCATGGTCCACAGGATGCTGATGATGTGCTATCTGTTCAGTCAGCCACAGCCAAAACCCTCCCAGACTGGGGACCACTGGTCTGCAACTGGGCTGCACGAGCTGCTGATCTGCTTGCCCATCAGTGGTGAAAAGGAGTCTTATTTTTGGAGACCACAATTCAGCAGTTCAGCTTTGACTCTAATTTGCTGCATTTGCAGCAGGCTTTTGCAAAAATAGGGTCTTTCTTAAAATATGGAAAAAAGGGTTTATTTTTTTAAATCCAAATAGACACTGAACAAGGTGTGTGGAGGAGTACAAATAAATGATAGCAAGGATTCAGTTCATTTACCCACATATGGGGGTCAGCTGCCACTGGAGATGTCCCAGGGACATCATTGCTCTAGAGAGCTGCAGGACTGGCTGATTGAAGGGCAGGATCAGGGGATCCAAAGAGGGAAACTGGAGGTAGCCACAATCCCCTAAAGCATCTCACATGGCCCATAAGGCTGAAATGGATGCTGAGGGAGGAGATCACCTCATCTATCTATAAATGTCTGTATCTCAGCAAATTGCCTTGGCTTTTTTTTTTTTTTTTAAGACTGTGAAGAGAAGCAGGTGCATGTAGATCACAGCTTTCACAGCTTCTCTGCCCTATTTTAGAGTGAGAGAAATATTCCCCAAAAGACCTGTCTCCCTTCATTGATTAGATGGGAAGCTCAGATGTGGGGTAGTCTAGATAAAATTGGAATTTCTCAACTGCGAGAACGTAATGTCATCCAAGCAGTATTTGCCAGGAATGGCTGTAAAGGTGAAGGCTCCTTTCTACATTCCCCTTCTAGAAATGGCCACACTTGTCAGAGTAGATGCCTGCCTCTGCAGAGTTGAATCCTGCCTTTGCATCCACTCAGATGAATATTGCCTAAGGCTTGGGCTAAGCCTGGGGCAAGAAAAAAGTACCAAGGGGAATAAAGATTTGAGAGAGAAAAGGAGAAGTGCTGCTGGAGTGTCTGAGGTCCAGCATTACAAATTACAGGAGTGACTGCTCACACTCTGTAGTTTTAAGTGGTACATGAGCTCACCCACACTCTTTAGAGTGGGAAATCCAGAGGAAGATTATGGGAAGGAAAAAAAGACAGGGGAAAAAAGAGAGGAAACTCACATGCAAAGTGAAGTTTGCCTGCTCCTGAATGTCTGTGTTCTCACCCTTCCAAAGCTTTGGGCCAAAGTTCAGAGTAAATCAGCTGTTTTAATGAATCATTTAGTACTTACAAAACAGTAAAACATCCCACAGCATTAACTAAGCAGTGATTAGTGTTCTGTAAAAATTTTTTCATGTATGGATATCTCATGCAATATTTATCACAGCCCCACAAGTTGCTAGGTCATCACTTTTATGATGAACCTCCAGCGTCTCTCATCTCAGAGGGTATAAATCAGGAATACTGTGAAAAGGAGGGTCATAATCTATTCCTCCCTGTGTGGGAGGGTTACAATGTTATTAAAATATTAAGTGTGTAATATTTCACAGTCGGGAACTTGGAAAATTAGTCTTGAGTCTTCTTTATCAAGAATTTAGTGAAGAGATGAGGAAGTGTCAACTTCATTTCACTCACTTAGAAAGAGAATGAATTTCCTTTCATGAGAGCTCCTAGTCTGGAGAGTTCTTGCAGTCTCACCTTGGAGATTTATCAGGAGAAGTTTAAACTGAAACTCAGTAATTAATTGCACACACTCTCCTGGTGCATTTCATGGTTTAGAGAGGAGAACCATAACACTCCCACTTCAACATGAGATCAATGTAAAAATACACGTGAGGCTCACATAAGCCTTTCTATTTGAGGGATTTCATGGAAAACTTGCAATGTTACCATGCCTCAGTTTTCCTACCTGTTGTATGAGAAAACACAGAAAAAAATCATGGTCTAGGGTTCATTGCATA